>OX101730.1:18911478-19524486 GCA_944452665.1 Stenoptilia bipunctidactyla
ACAGCGCCATGGGAGGCAAATGGGCTTCCCCATTTGCCTCCATCCCAGCTTCGAGTTCTGGTCAGGTGATCTTTTGTAGCATAATTTTTCAGTTATTTAATAATAACTGAGCATTATTAAATGCAAAAACTTATAAATATTAATAGGGTCCCGTTTCACCCTTTGGTTACGGAACACCAAGCAGTACACGTAGTAGAGAAACGTTTCTCACTCACTTCGCTAGACCCTTTCAATCTATCTATTTTTCATAGATAATGCTAATTGACAGATAAGGTCACGGCCGTAACCCCTCTTCGTACAACGCCTACTTTTATTTATCCAGACACTTCTAGGTTAAATATAACAAATGAGAAGAAAATGGCATCTTTGTTTGAATCAGATATCACGATAAGAATGTTATTATGTCAAATTCTTTCAAAAAAATGTTTAGCAATGAAGTGTTATTTTAATTTTGAGTTATTATAATATATTACCTCTGAAATGAAAACTTGTAAGGAGCTTGCTGTAAGGAGGTGTTCAGAGCAGGCGCGGTCGCAGACTGAAATTTTGGGGGGGGGTCACGACTTTTTTTTTTGTATCAGAAGTATCTTTTACTTCCTCCTTCTGTTTTAAGGGGTTCATCTTTTCATGATTTTGGGGGGTGTCATGTCCCCTGTGACCCCCTCTCCCTCTGGGACCGCACCTGGTTCAGAGTTCGTCCCCATAGACGATCTTAGAGCTTAGATCTTAGTTTGAATCTCAGGCTTTAATGGAAAGTAAAGTCAGAGTCGCAGCTATGTTTCATTTATTTATAAATTAATTTTATATCAAAGTATTTATTCCACGCGCAGCTCACACTGTTGGGTGTCATCTGGCCGGAGTCTAATCCCCCTGGCAAGTGCCCCTTCGTACTTCTGAGTATTCTCCTCCTCTCCTCTTTGAGCACTTGTACGGTCAATAGGCCTACGGGTGTTCTGAGGAGTAGTCTTCTGTGGCTGAAAAAAAAAAAGTATTTATACTTTTATGCACCTAAGAATATTATAGTGTATAGAATATTATAATGGTTTGTTATAACCTACTCTACTTATACTGTACTTACTCTGAATGGATGCGGGTCATTATAAAATACCCAACTCGAGTGTTTGTTTTTTTTTCTCTAAGTTTTTTGTTATGTCTTTTGCAGTACCCATCAGTCTGTAACAGTTAAAGTACATTTTTTAAAGGAAAGTTCTCAAGAACAGATCGTTTTGAAGTGATAAGGCTACCCCGTGAGGCTGCCCAAATCGCATTATTTTTAATTGTTATATTTTGATTTAATGTTGATAGCGATAACGATTAAATACAAAGCTATTTTTTAGTCACCAGCCATATAAATGATCTTTTCTTTGATACGATATAGGTAAACGTACCTGCATATTTATTTAAGTAAAAAATAAAGATATGGGACCACAAATAGTCGCTGCTGACTTTCATGCTGGACTGGGAGCATAAGAAAAACATAGAAAGTGCCAGCTGCTTCTCTTCCCGGGCAAACTGTAAAAGTCAGTTAAGGGACGGAGGTTTTATTAGTATTTTTGCGGGAGACAGGCTGACCCCCTGTCACTGCTATAGTCTCTCTCCATCATAATAATACCTTCAAATTTGTCAAACGTGACATCAGATGGTTTTTATGGCCTGGTGTTCTGCCTACCCCATTAGGGATACAGGCGTTAAGTTATGTATGTATGTATAGTCGCTGTTGATGAAAATAGCGACTATGACGCGGCGTCCATTGATTATCTACGAAATAGTACTACAAGATGTTTTGTAGTAGCGCGTAGTCATCTTTATTTAAATGGTATCATTAATTAATTAGAGGGTACATGCTTTGCATATTATGTTAGCGAATAGGATTTTTCAATCAGGAAGGGTCAATTTTAAAATTGAATAAAACAGGCTGTGTGTCAGATATTAACGAAATTACTATTTTATTTGAAAGTCCTATTCATGCCATTTTATTTTGATAACATCAATCAAATAGGTACCCGCCGCGTTTTCGAACGGTGGCACGAATCTGAGGGGTCAAATTTTCAACAGACAACCATTTAAAAGGCAGAACCTTTTTTATAAATTTTTTAGCCTACATTCAACGTTATGATCGTGGATGACATGTGTTTCCAGCAAGACGGCACAGCACCATGGACATTTTGCATGAACGATTTGAAGGTAGGGTTGTCTCATGCAGAGATGATGTGAATTGGTTACCAAGATCGGGCGATTTGATAGATTTGGTCTTTTCTTGTAAGGTTTTTAAATTCATAGGGATTGCACATTTGAATTATTTCATATTCAAAACAAAATGGCATGAATGGATCTCTCAAATAAAAGAATAATTTTGTTAATATCCCGTCCTTATTAAAAGACCCTATACATACCTTTTTGCAAAAATAGTTTCCATAAATGATAATTATTGTGTTCAAAAAAGGGTTTTTGAAGTCATAGGTGCAATCGCACATTTGAATTATTTCTTATTCAAAACAAAATGGCATGAATGGGTCTCTCAAATAAAAGAATAATTTTGTTAATATCCCGTCCTTATTGAAAGACCCTATACATACCTTTTTGCAAAAATAGTTTCCATAAATTATAATTATTGTGTTCAAAAATCTGGCCGGAGACAAAAATAACACTGTATTTTTTTATCGATTCAACCATCATTAGTATTTGTTACTTACGCCTTTGATTAATGATTTCGGATATTATGAACCATCAGGTGGATCAAGTGCTCATTAATATAGCACTGAACTCTTTTGAGTATCGATTTTTTAATAACACGCCTTAAAACATTGTGATGACGTATTGGCTCTACTTGGAAAGGTTTTCTGAAATTAGAAGTACAATCACTTCTAAAAATATGTTTCCATTTTCATTGGAATTTAAACCTTATCACAAACGAATAAGTTGTGAAGTGTATACATCTGATTACACGTGACTGTACATCATTGAATCACACAAAAGAAGTTAAATCTAGAATTTCAATCCGTCATTATTACGTACAAAAACATAAATCTGAATAGTATTGTTTATTAAATAAAACAGTTTTTAACCGGATAAGAATTAAGAGAATAAGAAATTCTACTTCGGTTTTAAATATGTTTTAAAGCATATTTCATCATCACAACTCTTTGTAATGAGCCCAATGCAGGGCATGAGTCTCCCCCTAGGTGACGAGGAGGTATAGGCCATAATCCACCAAGCTGGCCCAGTGCTGGGTGGTGGATGCCAGAATTTTCAGGGCGCCGAAATGGCTTCTGACAAACCCTAACGACTACTGTATACAAGTAAACAGCACCCGGGACCGACTGCTTAACGTGCCCTCCGAAGCACCGAAGTCGTCGTGAGAAATTAATGGTCGGCGGTCACCCATCCAAGTACCGACCGCGCCGAACGTTGCTTAACCTGTGATATCGTATATACACACAGTAACCACGGCGCCACGACGACTATAAAATATTTACATATGGATAATCTAAACCAGCAGTCCGTATAATACTTCAGAAAACCCGTAAGTTATTCAGCAGTAAAGCTTAAGACATTAACACACTATGCAAACAGCACGTCTCGCTGAATTATTCCTTAACTTAAATTAGTGACACAACACATCTCTAAAAAGGTCGCTTTCAAGTTATTTCAAGTGAGAAATGTACAGTCACTTAGATTTTCACTGAAATGACCCAAGCTACACATACCGATAATATTTAGCGCCTTATTCAACGGTCAATCATGTACAGGGTGATTGGTGGATCACTTTCGAAAATCGAGGACGTAATAATTTGAAATCATACATAAAGAAGAAAAAAATATATTAATTATTTACTGAGTAAACTTAACCGAAAGACCGAATTCATCACGCAAAGTATGGTTACACTAGCGCACATACTACTTTTTTACATAATTATGATCAGAAACGAGCACAGAGTGCTAACAATCATTATCTAAAATTTGCATAAAGATATGTTTATAGCGGCAAAAACTTTGCCTTCCATTTGAGGTTTAAATCACGGCTAGGATGGATATTTTTGTGATGGACACATATTCACGGAATAGATAAAAAAACTTCTTCGTGGTTGGCGACGGGTTCGTTCCGACTTCAGATCGATTTTTTATTGTTTTAGATGCATCATGTACCTATGTATAAAATATACCTGTATATTCATGTACATACACATGCAACTTATTTTAATCATTATTAGATTAGATTTTATGACACATAAAATTTTGAATGTTGTTGCTGTAATTACCTTATTCCTTAATAAGCAATATTAACGATTTCGAGTACCTACTTCGATTTTGAATGCCTGCCATGTCTTAAAATTATAACGTTAGCTCTATCCATCACCACCACCTCATCGAATGGGTAATATATGATATCTTTTGACCACAGATAACACATATAGAAGAAGTGCTTCTCAGAATATCATGTTATCTTTAGAGAGTCAGGAAATGCTGACAGGCGGGGTGCGGGCGGCGTTGTGTCAAAACTTCACCAATCAGGTGATTGGATAGGCCACCTAGTACCGAGAGGTGAAACTCATATGAGATATACGTCTTCAGAAACAGCGATGCCAACAAATTATAGCATACTACATAGCTTACCTAATAAAAAACTTTGTTAAATATACCAAAAAATAATTAAACCGATAAATATTAATTATATCTTATACAATACTGTTGTAGTATTAAAATGACATTATTATTATAGGGATTTATTTCTGTGCTAGGTATAATGTGTAGATTTTAGTAGAATTGTATTACAAAACTATCAAATGGAGTTTTAGCAGCTCCTGTATTTCTAATTCGTTATCAAAGAATAATAACTTATAATTAAAAAACATAAAAAGGTATTATACGCAAGCTGGTTCAATTCGCCTGTAATTAATTTATCTCTTATTGTATCTCATATAGAAACTTGAAGTACTGCCCTGTGCATTGCAAAAGCAATGGCCTACCCCATCATGGAAGAATTTATATCTATATAACCTTCAATGAAACCCAATTGTTACTATAAAGAACGTTACCCTTGTCGGCTTAATACCCTAGATTTAATAAAATAGTTTCCGAGTGGCCGAGGATACCCGAAACCTTCCCATTTACCAATGGGCTCAGCTATAACTATATTGAATGACAAACATAATACCAGTGTGAGCTTTTGCATATGTGAATCATTATAGAACATAACTTTGGAGCAAAATTGACTAACTTTTAAACTAAAGTTAGTTTGAAAAGGGTGGTATTTTTTAACGCATTGGATTACCTTGAATCCGTACGCAAAACGGAAGCATTTGATAAGTAGTGACATGAAATGGATAATGAGTTTTTATCCGACTACGGCGAAGCAAAAAGGAGGGTTATGATTTTAACGTGTATGAATGTATGTTTGTAGGTATGTATGTATGTGGGTAAGGATGTTCATCTGTTCCCTCAGAACTTCTAAACTACTAATCATAATTGGACAAATGAAGTGTCGTTGGAAGCCTCTTCATTGTCAGCTGGTTACATAAAGTTATGTTAAATTGACGACAGCGCCCTCTTGGGGATTCAAAATAAGAACTAAAAAAAAATCTTTTCGGTTTTGTGTGGGGTATCAAATGAAAGAACTGCGTGAGCACAGCTCAAAAATGTAAAAATTATTACTCCAAAATAAGTAAAATAATAATTATTAGAATTAAAAAAAAATTTTGACGGTTTCGTGTGGGATATCAAATAAAAATACTTCGTTAGCACATTTCAAATATGTTAACACTATTACTCCAAAACACCACTAATATTATAGACCACCACTTTTTATAGCAAAACAGATTCACTTTAATAATAAAATAAAATCAAAATTGTATACGATCACGATTACCCTTTCAACATATCTCTATCAATATGGCGTAATACATAAATATTTCAGCGGAGACTATTACTTGTTTACCTTTTAGAGCGTGTTTTTAGTAGTCGGGTTTTAGTTTTTGAACTTAATTTTTTTATTCTTATAACTACGTTATTTGTGCAATATTCAGTTTTCAACCTTTGCAGAGCGTAATAAGAAGCTTACAAAAATACTTTCCAATAAATAATAGATAACAAGTTGCCGAGTCTGTTCAATCAAAGGTTCAATCTGTTTATATTTTGCTCTCGAATGTTCAATTTGTTAAAATGTAGTTTGGTACTCGGCCAAACCTCAAACTTGACCAAAACGACATTTAGTTTTATTATTTTTTTGAATAAATAACACTTTTCAGCACGTTTAAACTTATCTTTAGCATTTAAATCGTACCGCGCCTTATGGACATCTAAATGTCCATAAGCCTTTTTCTGATGCAATAATATGTTGTGACGACTACATATGTGTTATTTGTGATTGGAGGAAAAAATATTCAGATACAGCATTAAATTAAACATCATTTATTGTTACATTTTCAAAAAGAGAAAAAGATTATAAAAAAACAAAATAAAAATACGAGAATTATTATCCTATGAGATAAAGAAAATTTATATTCAGTAATTCAGCACAGTTGTCAAATAAACGTTATTAATTTCATGACAAATAACTCACTTAAACAACATGAGAACTAATCCCCGAAAATCCGGCACTTTCGCCGCTAGATTATTGTCCGCAAAACCGCGGCAAATTCACACCCGACTGACTCTCTATTATTTATTCACTAGAATCCAAAGCGCGTTATTTTCACGTGTTCCTGGTTTTAGGCAAATGGGATACGCATAAAAATGTGAGCGATGTTTTATTAAAATATAAGGGAAAGTGTTATATTCGCCTTGTGTTTAGGCATAAAGTCGGGAAAATTGCTAAAATGGCGGTTGACGCGGGTAAACTACTTATTTTCGGGTTTTATGCGCCATGGGAGTCTTGAGTTTTGGGTTATCTTGATACGTTGTGATATAATCGGCATTTCTCTAAAACAAAAGATATTCTGTTTTTCTAATATGAATACATATTAATGATTTTGATCCTATTTATTGTAAACTTTTAAACGAAGGCGTGAAGTTTAATTGTGCTGACAAATATTTAATAAAGGTATAAATGTAAAAATATATGAAAATTTTATTTCCACAAAAGTTTTTTATATTTTTTTTTTATATAAGTGACTAAACCCGCGTTTGACCTCAATCTCACCTGATGGTAAGTGACGATGAGGTCGAAGATGAAAGCACACGGGTTTAGGAAGGAACTGGCTCTTTATACAATATTGCCGGAACACATTACCGCCGGAGCGGTAACATTTGGCGGCAGACTTTATATAAAGGGTGGTCGCTAGCCAGGCGGACCCAAAAGGGATCCTACCACCAAGCAAAAAAGCCTCAAAAATAATATTGGCAATATTTTGACTCATTTCTGAATTTATTTCACTTATTTTAAGTAAGATTCAACCATAGATACGTAAAACACGTGAATTCATACCAAAATATTTAAAAAAATTGATATAATGAAAAACTGACTCCGAATATAAACTCTGTCTTTTTATCAAAAGGCTCAGTCAGTGTCGTGTTGAAACTATTTTTTCTTTGAGTAATTCCGTGTTTGAGCTCAATCTCATCTAATGGTAAGTGTAAATGTTGCAGAACAGCACAAAGGCTTAGAAAGGAACTGCCTCTTCATAAAATATTCAAAACATTTCCGGAAATACAACAATGCCTACATATTTTGCCCTTGACAACCCTGCCTTAAAAATAGTCTGACAAGATAGTAACTTCAGACGATAAATTGTACTTTTTTTTCAGCTACTAATTTTAATATCATCTTTACAGACTAGAGTCGAATAATAATGAGTATGTTTTTCTTTCAATCCCAGTCCAGCATGGGAATGAAAGAAAAACATAGAATGTGCCAGCTGCTTCTCTTCCCGGGCATACTGTAAAAGTCGGTTAAGGGACAGAGGTTTTATTGGCATTTTTGTGGGCGATATGCTGACCCCCTGTCACTGCAATAGCCTCTCGCAATCATTATAATACCTCATTAGTCAAACGTGACATCAGTTGGTCTTATAACCTCTGATGTTCTGCCTACCCCATAAGGGATACAGGCGTGAAGTTATGTATGTATGTATGTATATAATAATGAGTAATCAGAACCTGCAAAAAATTATCTACTGGTGTAACTAAAATTACAAGGGCTTGTTTGATATTCCGATCATAGGGTGCTTTTATTAAGAAACAGTTTTCCAGTACAGATAAATCATATGCTTATCAATTTTGGACCGTATACGTGCTTACATAAAGGAACAGACTACCGGTACGGACAAACCTGTACGGGTCCGATCCCTTTGTGAAAGCACTCTTATATATGACCGTATACGGTCCAAAATTGATTAGCATATAATTTATCTGTACTGGAAAAATATTTCTTAAGACGGCACATCGAAATGTATTTTCTTAAAATCTTAGCACCTTAACACGCCGAAATAAGGTCGCGTATTACATAGAAATCGCCACCATCGACACCGCTCTGACACTGAAATCGTTTCAAAAATCGATAAAAAAATAATGGTAAATGCTATGTAAATTTTTAGCAACCAAAGTTTGAACAATAATGTGAAGATTGTATTTAAGTTATTTCTAAGCATATGAATTTCATAACTACGTGGTAATTTAAGAAAAAGTATTTTTTTTTTAAAACTATCGAGTCAAAATCATTCAATCATGTTTTTGAGCAGACAAAGTATAGATAAAGATATGAATTTACACATATCAAAATTTCATATCCACTCGTCTTGTCATATTCTCATAGTTTGCGATGAAAATCAATGCATTTTTTCAATATTATGTCACCTTAATGTAGGTAAGCACCCTTACTTGAGAGTTTTAAGACTGATAGCGTATAATCCTAAGACCTTAGTTATGCCGAGTTCCATTTCACTAAAACTAAGTCGAGATCGAGGCAATTGTAGGTATCACTATCAAACTTATGTTATCTCAAGATAGAACTTGATTGGTGTTGAATATGTAATTTACTAATGGAATTTAATGAACAATATTGAATTTCAATCTGTATTAATTAACGTGATGTTCTGAAATTAGCTGTGCACGCGAATATACTAAATAAAAAGATATCTGTTCATGAAATGCGAAGCTTCCATGCGTGAATGGGAGAGAAAGAATAACATAGAATATACCAGCATCTCTTCCCGGGCAAACTGTAAAAGACAGTTAAGGGTAGAGGTTTTATTGACGTTTTTGTGGGTGAGAGGCTGACTCCCTGTCATTGCAATAGTCTCTCTCCATCATTATAATATCTCCATTTTTTTTCAAACGTGACATCAGATTGTTTTATGGCCTCTGGTAGAACGTCATCTATCTACGTATTCTAATTCTCTTACTTTCGGTTAAGTTTACTCAGTAAATAATTAATATTTATTTGTTATTTTATTTTTTCTGTTCGTGTATGATTTCAAACTATCACGTCCTCGATTTTCGAAAGTGACCCACCAGTCACCCTGTGGACAGGTAGGTACGTCGACTTCTTATTCGTAAAAATATTAACCGTGAAAAGTCATATTTTAACAACAACGTAACAACACTAAGCCGGGTACAGTCGGCATAGAATAACCAAATAAAACTAAAACATGAAAGATTTCTGCAAGGTACCTTGGGTAGTGAATACAAATTGACACCAACACTAAAACTATTTCTACTGTAGCGAGGGTTCAGAATTGGTAATCAATCTTCATGTACACCTCAATAGATATCTCAAGAACACCATAACGATCCCTTTCACCTAGTTGCACATTGACAAAGTTTCACTCCGCACACGAAGATACAGAAACACATAAACCAGATTACTGCTACAACATGAAATTTTAACACACTCCATTCACTAACACGATATTCAAATTCGAATTTCACTTACTACATTGAGAATTACTATAATGCTATTTGACTGCATTATAGTGAGTTCCATTTGATAACGGTCCTGATATCTATTGCTTCACGGCAGGAATAACATGAAACAAACTAATTCACTGATTAACTTCATGAACACAGAATAATTAGAGGTTTGTCTTATAATTTCATATCTAGTTTCATTTAGAACCTTCAAAAACAGTACTTATTAGATACTACGACTTTTGCAATGTTTTAGAGAAATTTGGATGCCTACATTTCTTTGATTGTGCTAAGCTTTGACTTCTTACCTTTCTACACAGTCTAATTTGAATGATAGCTAATGTCATGTAATGTCATGATTAATGAATGGTCGCCATGATTGGTTGTGCGTAATGGTTGAAGTTGGAAAGCCTTTTACTTGAGTAATTTTATTGACTGTTTCTGAACTTCATCCCAATTTCAAGTGTTATAGAACAATATTCATAAATATAAGTTAATTCAGAGCTCAATTCAGAAGTTCTGCCAATGTCCGAACACAAACTTAATGATATAAAAAAATTGTATCGAACCATATACGTATACTCTACATGACTCTATACTAGGTCTTAAAACATATATAATTGGTTTTCAAACAGAACCGTCTCTTTGTGAAAATTGTGTCGCAAAACATTTTACTCGATATCGGAATTTTATATAGTCTTAATTTTGTTTCATTGAACCTCTTACTTATAAGCCAAATCGTATTACTTAATCCGATTATTTTTCAAATAATTGCTCTTTATCTCTTAGGATCAATTCCATTTAAGTATAAAATCATAATATTTTCATTGAGTTTTTCACTACGTATGACCTCTTCAACATATTACTTATAATCATGGTTGAACATCCACAGCTGGTTATTTCCCCAGACGCATCTGAAAACTGGATGAAAAAAGTTCATATAATGTCAAGGTTGAAGATATTTATATGTGATGGGTGATTTGAGCTTTCATGTTTTAAGAGAAAGCTACCGTGTACAATATAAAACCTTGTACAGTCAGCCACAAATACAAATAGTTCAACTTTTTCAACCAGCAAGCCTAGGAAAATAGTACCGAAGGAATGGAATATATGATAAGAATGTTGACAATATTCCTAGACAATAGTTAATTCCAATAAAGGTACGGCTTTTATGATAATAAATGGAGCCTCATTTTATCGGTTTTTCCTACAGCCTTATGCAAGGACAATTTAAAGCCAGGTGATTTTATGACATAATTATTGTTATATAAAATCATTATCTTTATTCAACTGTTTTGAAGAAATAAGAATTTAAAAGTTTTTAACGTGTTTGTTTTCTTGTAGGTAATGGAAATAATGAACGTAATATACTATTTTTATAAATGTACAAGTGTCAAAAAAGAGTATAAACTTCTCGAAACATTTTTTGAATGACTCGATTAGTATCGATTATATCGCTGAGTTCGTTTTCATTATTCAAATTATTAAAAATAACACAACAGACCTTGAGTATTTCACAAACGTTTAATTTTCATAAATATTCCTAATAATGTTTTCTTTTATAATATCTTCCTTCTTAACTCCTCAATCGAAACAAAAGTATCGAGTAACTGCTTACTCGTATTTTCATTGTATGAAAACATCCCCATCTATTATCGATCGTTTGACTTAAATGACATGAATCAATCAAAAAACCAACAAATGTCTATAAACAATTGCACAAATATGATAATTTAGTGAAACCTTTCCTGATTATTTCATGTTATGAGCAAATTTATAATGATGTTGTAAGATGTTATACATGTTATGCTGCTACTGAAACCGATGCTGAAATTATGAGTGATTTGTTCCAAGGGGAAAGAAAACACTAGCTCTATCAGCAATAATTTTCTATTTATTTTGGTTATAGGGTTTAGGGATGCCATACCGCAATTGGACAGGCTTTATAGTTCGTAAATCTCACTATCTAGTCATACACAATTGATAAGTGAGGAAACAAACGGTCTTTGGTATACTCGAAGTATTTTTTATTTTATTAGCAGAAGTCGTCTTATATGTCGTCGTGTATGTCATACGGTTTGTAGTAAAGGTTCGTCAGAAGCCATTTCAGCGCCCTAAAAATTCTGACATTCATCAACCAGCACTTTGCTAGCTTGGTGGATTATAGCCTATACTTCTTTGTCACCCAGGGAAGAGACTCAGAGGCCTGCAGTAAGCTCATTACAAAGATTTCTGATGATGATGATAATTGAAATATGTATGCCCTGACTTTGAAATATTAATTAATTCAGTGGGATGAAGACCTCAACTTTTACGTCACCAGCTCCATTTTAGATAGTATTTGAAAAAAGATTAAAGGAATAAATAAATTCCTTTAAATCTCATTCTTGTTTTTTTCCATATTTTTTTGTATCGTTCTTCTCCTCCTTCGATCCTTCTTTTTTCCATTTAGCCATACAATTTTATTTTATTGCTCAAGAAGCGTTCGCGTTTAAACATCGTGTTAAAATTTGACAGAGCTTAATGTAAAAAAATCTAAAAAATATTAGTATGTTACACATCACATGGATTATTTGAAAAATAGAACCTAGATCTAGAACCTTCTCCAATGTAGTAGTTATGATTCTAGCTTAATATTTTGCGTTCTTCATGGCATTATCTTAGGTCCTTGTCTCTATTAATTTACATAAATTATCTCGCAAAGGACTTTGCCTTTTTATGTTTCGGGTATTTTATAGTTGGTCTGTGCTTATTCAAAATGGTTTGTTTAATGTGAATTTTGAAGTCGTTGTGAGTTCTATTCTCGTGGTCTGTTCTTCTGTGTACTTAAATGTTGCAAGCTAAGCAACTTTTGGCGTCCTTTATAAAAGAAAAAAGTAGCCACCGAATATTCTTATATTATTATCATTCACGAATATCTTTGTGCTTTCGGAGACTACATTCAGCAGTCGCTCCCACTTGGTGGTAGGATCCCCTTGGGGTCCGACTAGCTAGAGACCACCCACCTTATAAAATCAGCCACTAAATATTACTGCTCCAGTGGTAGTGTGTATATTTTATATCTTTCCTAAGCCCGCGGGCTTAGTTTTTAATAAAAAAATACTTTATACAAATATGCAGCAAATATTCCTATAAAGTAGTCGTTAAGTCGTCGTGGCGCCGTGTTTACTGTGTGTATCATACGATATCACAGGTTAAGCAACGTTTGGTGCGGTCGGTGTTTGGATGGGTGACCGCCGACCATTCACTTCTCACGACGACTTCCGTGCTTCGGAGGGCACGTTAAGCAGTCGGTCCCGGGTGCTGTATACTTGTATACAGTAGTCGTTAGGGTTTGTCAGAAGCCACTTTGGCGCCCTGAAAATTCAGACATCCACCACCCAGCACTGGGCCAGCTTGGTGGATTATGGCCTATACCCCCTCGACACCCAGGGGAGAGACTCACGCCCTGCAGTGGGTTCATTACAAAGAGTTGTGATGATGATGAGTCGTTAAGGTTTGTCAGAGGTCACTGTTTTCAGTCAGTCAGTGTTATATTTTAAGCTATTGCATAGCTTCTATCGCGGGCCTTGAGCGTGGGGACCGAATCCAGAAATTCCGTAACGAAAAAAACCTAACACCCCCCACTCCGACCGGCACAGCGGTGATACTTTGATTTCATAACTACATGCGGGCTTTAATAAACAATCAGCGCCATCTACTAGGAACTTGTGGAACTTCATATTAGATCAAACATTACTGCATTAATAAAATAAATAAATAATTATAATTGCATGAGTTGATAAAAAATGCTATGCAATAGCTTTACCACGGCAGTCTCCGAGTGCCACACGTCTTTTTTTATATGTTTTTCTTTCAGGAGAACTGAAACTCAAAACTAGGTAAGTACCAAATCAGGCCATTTAGTGCAAGCGTCAAGTTCGGACTCGTTTAATTCGTTTTTTGAAGCTCTTTTTGTCCTTATTACAATATTTGATAACCTTATTGGTGTGATTGGTATGATGTAATTGGTGTGATTGTCGGGGGATTTCATTTATCATTTATTCATTATATGATGTTGGAAGCCAACCTCTTTGGTTATTGAGTGCAACCAAACAAGATGAAGCAGCTATTGAAAAGTGTCACTAATTACTTCCGGGTTCTCATTAAATCTTCATATCCATCCTAAAAAAGCGCTTTTTAAAAACGGAACCCAAAAAAATATGCTTACTGTATACATATAAAACTCCCGTGTATGTCTATTTATAATTATAATCGTACTAAAAACAGAAGGCAAAGCCTCATTTTTGTTTAGTTTGGTTCAAGGTCAACCTATATTTATACATAATTGTACAGGAATACCTTCTCAAAATTAGTATTAACCATAAAAATATTTAATTATAGATAATAATAACAATAACAAATTACAAATGTATCTCTAAACATTCTAATCCAACAAGGTCTTACTTTGATTAAAATAAAAATCTGTTTTCACCAACAAAAGATGAGTAGTTCTATAAACAACCTTCATTTTTGTGTCATTTCATTTTACATATGACCGAGTTGTCACTACCATTACCGACATCTATTTTATTACCGCAGCATCGCACTCCGAATGTTTATGTACTATTGGGCATTAATCATATTAAAAAAAAGAGATATTTTACTTTGGGGTTTTTACTGATTATGTGATTTTAGTATACAATACAAAATGTTTATATGGTAAGTCTTTATATTTAACAATTATTACTATGCGATATTGAACATGAACAGTTTCGTGCAGTAATTCCGATTTCTACATAACTTCACGCATGTATTCCTTATGGGGTAGGCAGAACACCAGAGGTAACCACCTCTGGTGTTCAGGTATAAAAACCCCCTGACTGATGTAACTGTATTACAGCCAGACGTAACGTCAAGCCACTGAAACGTTCGATCTTAGATTGCCATTACAGTGTGTATGCAGTGCAGACATGGATGTCACCCTGGGGGACTCCAAGCGAGTGAATCGTCTATCAAATAAGCATTCGACTAGAACAAACTGCATATGATCGATCACCTGTCGGGAGTATGTCGAAAGCTACTTTGAATTCTGTGGAAATGAGTTTATACATTTAAATAACAGCGAAAATGAAACTATCTCAGTTTAAAAACTGTGTAATTACAGTTCTCGTTATTGAGCAATAATTATTGATATTCAGTTACATTTTCTCATCCTCATTATTTAAATCCTCATTATGTCGCATTGTAATAAATTTAATATTATTTTGACAAATATTATATGATAAGGATTACGTATAGCGATTGTAGTTTACTAATACATATATAGAACATCTTATTACTCATAGAACTTGTGCGGTTAGAGCAACCACATCAAACCTTGTAAATACTCGCATATACCGTATTGTACGTTACAATTCTATTGTATATTACGTCCATAATACATAACTCGGTGCTTGAACCTCGGGTCGTAGTAGTATTTTAAATTTCACGTAAAGAAACAAATTATTGTTTCCGTTAAATAAACTATCCTGCTTTTTAATATTGTCTTAAGTTTTCGCGATTCATACTATTAAATGCTTTTAGTCTCATATATGTCTAAAAAATAAAAATATCTATGAAATTCATAATAGAGGCAGCTTCAATAATAAAATACCCCGACAATGACACCAACTACATGGCCCTAAATAAAGCAGAACTTGTGATACGGGATACCATGTAGCGAACTAGGGGGGAACATAAAATATAAATACATACATAGATAAACACCCAGACATGGTTTTTTTTTTCTTTTTTTCATGGGGGAATCGAACCCTGGCGTAGACAATATTCCGAATTTGCCGTGAGTGAATCGGCAGTTACTAAAATTATAGATCCGAAAGTTTCCATAAGTTTGATATATTAATATATCACTCTGTTTCGGCTTAACAGAGTTGGGTGAATTAACATACATATTTGAATTTTGTAATTGAAATTGGAAATTAATTTAGCTTATGTCTTTGATTATCCCATAAGCCATAAGCAATATTTAGTTAACCAATATAAAATTTTGAGATTAAAGTGAGCGTTCTAAAACAGATATTGCTCTTGCAGAATTTTATCGATTTTCTTTTACAACGTAAGATAAAATCCTAGGAAATACTACCGAGATTTATGAAAGTATCTGTTACAAGAACCGTGAGATAGTCGTGATGTCTTTTAAGTTAGTTTAAGAATTTCCAGCTCTGCCTGAGCTATTGTAAAATAGTCCTTAGAATAGGTTAGTTAAATTCTAGTCTGGCCTGTGTTTGATAATGGCAAAGACTTTTTAAATTTTAAAACATGCTGTAAAAAGGTGGGTTACAGATGTTTTTACTTAAAGGCTTGGCTTCAGGACTGTGCTTAAGTCGAAAGGAGAATGGACGATACTTTTAAAATTATTTTATAGTAATATTCTATTGTAATTTTATTTTTCTTAATTTAGCTTCTTGTCTTAGTGTATTATATTATTGTCTATCCTATGTTTAAATCAGTATATGTTCACGTTAAAATAGCTCACGCGCTTGTATAAACTTTAACCAGAAAAAATATCTATTATACACTTATCCAACCATTTATACTTAATTTAGGCTAATAATTTGCTTAATAAACATTCAGAACTGCGGCAAAATTTTCAAATAGTAACTTTAGAAAAGCTCTCTACTTAAAAACAACTGTGAACAGAAAATAACTATGTGTGACGTTGTGATGAAAAGCTGGACGCTTTATTACACTTTAACTTTTCTGACAGTCTGGTCGAGACTTGTGATGAAATTGGGTCAACCTTTACAGTCGTTTCCACCACTTCGCGATCTCGACGGTACTTGCCTTTGTGTATCTAATTAAATTGATTTCAATTGGAACTTTGTAGATTGTACCTATTTATTTCTGAAGTACGCAATTAGCTAAGAAGGGAAAAGTTTAATTGTTGTTGTTTTGTTTTGTTACTGTCGGAGGTGTCATGTGACCACTGTGAACTTGAAATTGCGATTTTGAAATTGAAGTTGCATTTTTGAAATTGAAACTTGAAAATTCGGGACATATCCAATTTTATTTAATTTTTTTAATTGAAGCTATAATTTCAAGTGAAAAAAGTTAGACATTTCGAAAAAAGATGTATGTAAAGTACGGCTGAAAACAGTGCAGTAATATCAAAATGTACCGCACAGTTATAAAGACCGCAGTTGAAAATTTATTTAGATTAAAAATGGTTGCCTTTAACGTAAAAAATACCGTAATTATGCTCACACTTTATGTAAGACAACTTTTTTGAATACTGACACGTTGTTGTAAAAGTAAGGCACAGAAAATATAGACAAATATATTCGAATATCAGAATTATTTAGATTTTTATATTAAAAACTAATCCCATAGAATATTGTCATACCTTAAACCAAAGCTTACGTATTCCAACGTTTCTTTGTTTGTTTGTAATAATTCACAATATTTTTCCTTTTTACGTGAAATCGGTGCAATAACGTGGAGTGCAAGCCATGTAATATTTTCTAAGGAGACAATTTAATCATGAAATAGCGACATAGTTTCGTTCTGCAGCTTGTTTCAAAACTTGTGTAGATTATATATAAAACTAGCTTTATCCCGCAACTTCGTATGCGCTTAACTACCCTTCTCGTGGAAATGTCAGAAACTATACAACCAGACACCCACTGAAAGAACCTTTATACCAAGTATCACACCCATGCTCAAGGAATAAGTTTTTTTCATAAAAACTAAAAATCATATATTTCCTGTGCCCGTGGGAATTTTGGGAATTTTTTTCGTAGCACAACCAGTTACTCTTTGAGGAACCTTCATGCCAAGTATCACATCCGTACACTCAAGGAATAAGATTTTTCATACAAACTAAAAAGTCCAACCCCTTCCCGTGGGAATTTCGGGAATTCCTTCTATAATACAAACAGACACTTATTGAGGAACCTTTATTTCAAGTATCACATCCGTGCACTTAAGGGATGGGATTTTTTCATACAAACTAAAACATCGTATATTTCTCGTTCCCGTGGGAATTTCGGGAATTCCTTTCATAACACAACCAGACACACATTGAAAAACCTTCACACCAAGTTTCACATCGGTGCGCTCAAGGAATAAGATTTTTCATACAAACTAAAAAGTCCTATATTTCCCGTTCCCGTGGGAATTTCGGGAATTCCTTCCTTAGTGCACTCCTACATCCCCTAAAAAATGTATGTTCCAAATTTCAGCTCTCCACGCCCAGTAGTTACGGCTGTACGTTGTCTGTCAGTCACTCAGTACCTCAGTCACTCAGTACCTCAGTCACTCAGTCAGTAACGGAACAGTTTTATATATATTGATGAGTGGAGGTTGAGTATCAGATTAAAGAGAGATAATTAATTGTTTATTTTTAATAAAAATAATAATAAAATCTCCAATCACACTAACTACATGGCCTTAAAGTAAGCGAAGCTTGTGTTATGAGATACCATGTAGTGAACTAGGGGGGAACCTAGAATATAAATACATAAATAGATAAACGCCCAGACCCGGAACTTTTTTTTCTTGTTCCGTGCGGGAATCGAACCCGCAACCACTGACGTCTGAGGCAGATAGGTTTACCCCATCACCAAAGTGGTCGTCAAATCATATCGACAGATTATACAAACATTTGTCGTGCAACGGGGATCCAAACCCAAATCCCTCGTGCCAGTTATTAGTCAGTTATTTGACACTGTTCCAAAGAGGCTGCACATAATTTTATACAAATCAAGATAAAATATCTATACAATTCTGATATAAATATAACCGGGGCAAACAAGAAACATAAATATAGAGTTTATTATCCACCCAAGGTAACCTTCACAAAACAACTGCCTATTACACTGATATCGGCAATTGCCCCACCATCTGGCATAAAATAGCCAACGATTTTTCGGGATTTTCACGCCCTTTATCACGAGGATACACATCACATTCCGCCGCCTTTATTAGACTGAAGCAAGACGTTCATAAGCAAGACTTTGTTTTGCCTTGTTTTTGATCCTTTTTGCTGAGCCACGAGGGAAAAGAGCAGGTTTAGTTGAGCTTTTTAAGGGTAACTATAAAAAATATATTTGGGTATTTGATTGAAAAGCTGGCGTTATTAGGTTGGTTATTTTGTAAATATTTATACTTATTCTCGTGTTGCGTGTAAAAATTGAGAAAAATTTTGTACATTAATATATTTTAAAGATATTGTTAACAACACAGATACATGTTACTAATATTATAAATGAGGGAAGTTAGATATTCTTTGAAGCTGTAACGGCTTGAAGAGTTGATCCAAAATTTAGAGAAATGTTGAGATCTTGTCAATAGATTAAAATTTACATGAGTGAAAACTCATCAAAGTGATTAAAATTTTTTATATACAGGTTGACTGATGGGTCACTTTTGAAATTCGAGGACGTCATAGTTTGAGATCATATATAAAGAATAAAATATAATAAAAATTTAATATTAATTATTTACTGAGTAAACTGAACCAAAAGTTAAAGAATTGATTACGCAACGCATGGTTACACTGGCGTAGGCAGCGATCCGCGTGCTAAGTCACGTGGCGCGATTGATTCAGGTGTAAGTAAAGTAAGTAGTAACAAAACTTTATTTATTTATAGGGAATTCTAGTGCAAAATTAAGTACTTGCTTTTATAACATAATTGTGACCAGAATCGAGTACTGATTGCTCTCCCTCAGTGTCTTAAATTTGTCACCAGCCACCCTGTAAATCGCACCAAACACCTGGTCACCTCTGAAGATGTTGCAAGAATTCTGCGCAAGTGTTATATTTTCAAAAACACCTGCGCGGAGACGTGAACTTCAGATGTTTGGCTAGATCACTACTTATTTACTGATTCGATATTTTAGTTTAAATTTTTATATCAAATTAGGATTACCAATACATGTTTAAGCTTATAAACCTCAATAGCTGCAATAAATGGACTTTTCAATACTTTAAAAAAATGCATTATTCCGACCTGCATACTGATCCAACAGTAATATTTAAAGTAACACGAAAGTTTTAACTGGACGAAAGTGATCGTTTCTTTGCCGTTTTCTAATTATTTAGATCTAAAAAAATCAAGAATATAATAACAATAATAAGGGTATCTAAAATAAACCAACCCTGGAAAAAATATACTGATACACATTCAGTAACAAGAATGGGTAAGTTAACCATATTACGACAGATGATTGACAACAAAAGGACTCAAAGTGGTCGATGTAACCGATATCGGTTAGGAGAGTTATTAATGTTATTACTCCCACACATTTACACCTTAGCATCTTTTGTCTCCACAGTATATTTCATCGTTATCGAGGCGGATTGCAAATTTGACGTGCCAATGAGCAAAGCTAGAATGCAGCGAAGTTCTCGAAAGGCAGCCACGCTCTAAAAGATGGAAGGAATGCAAGTCAAACTTGACAAACAGGGTTGAACGTCGAACACAGAGCCTTTGTTTAACTAAAGTCCTATGCACTAGTTGCCGGTTGATTTAATTGTGATTGATTGATTAAAGCAGTCATGAAAAATAAAAGAAATGATATTGAATAGCGCGAGCAGCGATGGAAGTAACACTTTTGGTACTTAGCCCAGTAACGCCCAATATAGGAATTATGGCTGCGTCTCACGCAATCATGGAAATCTCGCAAATCACAAAACTAAATACCCTGTAGGTCCTAAAGTATTGGTTGTACAGTAAAAACTAACAAGACCAAATCAATTGGAAATTTTACGTAGAAACTTTTGTCAATAGCAATAATTAGTCTATTTCTACAGATTTTCGAGATATGATCAAAAAACTGAAAAATGAGACCTCTGGCCCTCCCTCTACAACCTCAGCACACACCCCTCGAGGACTTTTAGCATACTTTTCTTGATTCCACAAAGTATTAATGTGCCAATTTTCAACAGTACACGAATTTTTTCCACTGCTTTCACTATTTTTCTTGGACTATTACATTAGTGGAATCTGAAAAAGAATTAGTATTTTTTTATGCAGTTTGACGGAATAAAATGACGAGCAGTACATGTACATGCTGTTTTCATATTTAAACCTATCATTAGAATAAAATGTTGCATGTGTTTGGCTTGTTGAGTCCATAACAATCAGTAATAAAATAGTTTACTTTTGTTTGATGCTTCTTTACAAAATGTGGCGCAAAAGCAAAAATATTTTGTCAATTTTCACAAAACATTAGTAACGTATTAAATCAAATAACTTTACTAGCGACCCGCCTTGACTACTCGAACGTAGCAGAGCATTTTTTTCTAGTGTCAGCGTAATTTTTCACAGCTTAACCGACTGTCACAACAATTCAATAAAACTAACATTTTGATCTTTCTCATAAATTACTTCATCAAGAAACCGATTAAACCATATTGAAATCGATTCAGTCGTTTTTAGGTTCTAGCGTTCAGAAAAACTGATACGGCGGTAGTTTTTTTATAATGTATGATATAAAACATGCTTCAACAAATAGCATGAGATCCCGTGTATGACCGATATTTTTCTTTCATTGCAGATCTCACTCAAAGTCAAATGCTCTGTCGAGGCCTCTCCGCTCACAAAGTATGCGGGCTGCGTGCTCATGCGCCGCGGATTTCGTTCACGAGCAAGGACGAGCCGGAATCGTACGAGATTCGCCGAAAGTCTGCGAGCAGTCGACTCGGCAGCTCGCCGCGAACAAGCATAGCTAGCGAAGATAGAGGCGATGGACTTGCTTTAAGGTGAGTAAAAACTATAAAAAATAAAGGAAAGGAGTAACGGTATTAATATTGATCACAGAAAAACAAACAATAAAGGACTCCGTGGTTGGTTGGTTGGTACATTGGTTCTTTATACAGATGCGTAGTGAGAGGTCCTGATTTCGAGTCATAGTTGCTCCAGTTTAGGAAAAGAACTTTCTAAAACTGGCTTGGTTCTGTCTGGGTGAATATTTTAATTTTTTTATTTACTTTATTCAAAACTGGGTAATATTATTTGGTAAATTTATTTGGAGTATCTTTTTGTCACAGTTACAAGTGAAGAAGGTTATGAAATTGTGATTATTGAAAAACCCATATCTGTACTTAAATTTTGAGGAAAATTTCGCCGTAAATAATAATATGTATAAAGGAGAATATCAAAGTGATGTAGATAAAAAGAAAATAAACAAAGTTTATTTACCTGTTAGTTCAAATATGTGTATTTTTGCAACGTTAATTCAGCTATAATAGCATAAATAGACATATTTTAAAAGCTTTTGAAATTATCTTTAAGTATATATAACGTCGTTTATCTTGGAAATACGCGTAGGAAGCTAAGCGAAGTAGCAAGAATTTTTGCTTCACAAAAAGGATCATCTGGATTTTTTCTCAACGACGAGTTGGCTTAGTGGAATAAGAACATTTAACCCTCCTTACTGTGTTAACAATTTCCATTACAACATGACAACTCTAAAGACGTTGAAGATTTTTTACTGAAGACCTAAAAAGAGAGTTTTGTAAAAAAAATTAGCGTTTTAAAAAAAACTATGCTTCCATGCTGGACTGGGAGCGAAAGAAATACATAGAATGTGCCAGCTGCTTCTCTTCCCGGGCATACTGTAAAAGTCAGTTCAGGGACAAAGATTTTATTGGCGTTTTTGCGGGCGATAGGCTGACTCCCTGTCACTGCAATAGTCTCTCTCCATCATTATAATACCTCGAAATTTGACAAACGTGACATCAGATGGTTTGATGACCTCTGGTGTTCTGCCTACCCCATAAGGGATACAGGCGTGAAGTTATGTATGTATGTTTGTAAAAAAACTACTGAATCGATCTTGACAATTATTACAACCAAAACCAGGAAACCAAATCATCGAAAGGTCAAATAGGCTATGTTTTTACAAGAAATTTCTCTTGGGACCAGATGTGACCGTACGGAACTCAGTCTATGATTCTATCATTCGAATATATTCGAGTTCCATATCGTGAAAACATGTTCAGTGTCGATCAAGAATTACCCAATTGTGAAGAGCCATAAAAAAATATTAGTTTTATATCTGATAGTCTTTATTTGCGGCATTTAGTAGTCAAGTAGTCAAATGTATTTTTTTTTGTATAGAAAATAACGTTAACTGCAATCACAATCACTCTATTATGACCGTAACTCGCATATCCTTAAGTACAGATTGAATCTCATTTTTATGCCCTCGACATTAAGTTAAAAATTGGTTGGGGAAATTTGTAACGCTTGATTCTGTACCTAAACAAAAGAAAATATGTTTAAAATGAATAATTAACTTTCTGTAATCGAAATCAATCAAAATCAATTGACGTATACTTTGACTCTAAAAGCGGGTAATTTTACAGCTAGCTTTGGGGACAAAACTCATTACTGTCAGAATAATTAATAGGTACACAAATTAAATAGAAATAGGACGTTCTAAATTCAATTATCCTAGTCTAGTTAGCAAGCCCAAATTGTTAACCGCGCAGGATGAGATGGCGGTCCCGTTCCGTCCCGTTCACAGAAATGAATATTCGAGTTAACGTTGTTTGCATTCCGTGCATAGATTACTTCTGCTAAAATCCCAGTAAATAGAGCCTCCGT
Source organism: Stenoptilia bipunctidactyla (assembly GCA_944452665.1). Classification (NCBI taxonomy): domain Eukaryota; kingdom Metazoa; phylum Arthropoda; class Insecta; order Lepidoptera; family Pterophoridae; genus Stenoptilia; species Stenoptilia bipunctidactyla. Next base: position 18,934,917 of record OX101730.1, read on the forward strand.
GAACATTAATGGCTTCTATTTTGACTCTATGAATGGGAGCGTGTATTTTATTCGTAATATGTAAGGCCAGCTTGAGTAATTGCCGGAATATATTTTTGAATAGTACCTACTTGCCTGAATAATTTAAATAATTTTAGAATACAGAAAAGATAAGCCAAACAGAGTTATGTAATGGAAATGTAGTTGTGAATCCATATTCGATATAAGATAAAATATAATAATGTCCACGTAAGTAATAGCAAATGACTGCAAAAATAGAAAAGTGATTTCATTTTGACGCATAGGACTCCGGCCGGACACAATTTAGATCTGCTTGTGCACGTCGTCTGTAGTTAATACAAGAACAGACAAGTTATTATAAGTGCGAAGTTTGGAAACTGAAACTGACAAAATACAGATCAGTTTATTTAGTGAAGAGCTTTGTATTGGCAAAATTGACAATACGAACTGATTGAGCTCATCAGCATTTGTCGTCGGTCTGCATACAAGCTTGCTGTTTGTGAAACTAAGTTATGTGAAGGGTTAGCGTTATCTATCCAGCGTTTGAGGGTCTTTGAGAGGAACTGGAATTTAGGGACAAAGCGTAATCCATTTAATTTTGATAAAATAATTATCGCAAAATGATTCAGATTTACAAATTAAACCTTGAACTTTAAATGATTCTATTCTTTGTATGCAAATCTATACTAATATATACAGCTGAAGAGTTTGTTTTTTTGTTTGTTTGAACGCGCTAATCTCAGAAACTACAAGTGAGATTTGAAAAATTCTTTTTGCATTTGATAGCCCAACTCTTGAGGAAGGTTATAGGCTAGGTATATTTTATCCCGAAATTCCCACGGGATCAAAAGTTACAAGGGTAAAACCGCGCGTGGTGGCTAGTCATTAATAAAACGTAAAGCTCACAGAAATAATTATATCGGTGTATTTTTTTATAAACGACTAAATCGAGTTTATCTTAAATGTTAGGGAAACCAACAGGGTTCCTTTATGGATTTACGAATAATTTGAGATGATTTAGTGTATATATCAAATAAAAAATATTTTACCGAATTGTTCTGCTCTCACACGAAATGGTTTGTAACGGCTTGGTAAAAACTACTTAAAACAAAGAACTTAGTATATCATGCTTTTAATATAGATGCCTAAATTATAACTTTATGGTATTGTCATAGTTATGTTCTTCCAACACATCAAGGGCGACTTTGTCAACAATCCACAAATGCATTTGTGGATTCATTAAACTCATTTAACTAACTAACAACGTTAAGCGTCTTGTAAAACAAATATTAAACCTATATTTGATGACCGGCTGGTGTAGCGGTAACATACATTGCCTTCTATACCAGAGGTCCTGGGTTCGAATCCCGGCGGCGGCGGATATTTGTGTGATGAACACAGATATTAGTCGTCAAGTCATGGATGTTTTTAAGTTTATTTAAGTTTATTCTAATAAAAAATATGTATTTACTTAATATGTATGTTTATATATTTCTTAAGTATATCAGTTATCTAGTATCCATAACACAAGTTCTTTAAGAAACTTAATTTGGGCTAGATAACGTTGTGTGAGAGTCAAAAATATTTTTATTATTAGGTATATTTTTAGTGAACCGTCAAGATTATACATACGGAAGAGGCTATTTCAGGAGGCTTAATGTTTTTGTCTGCTTATAACTTGTAACTAAATGCAATTATTTGGTATTTAAAATTTAGTTTGTGTAAGCCACCCTAAATGCCATATTCTGTAGGCTATTGATTTAACACGTTGTGCTAATTTTAAAATACTCATTTTCCCTCTAATCTTTTGTCTCATTCTCAAAATATTAATTTGTTTTAAAGGCCCCTCTTGTTCATTTGTCTCATACAAATACTTCCCACTTTGTGGTTAGATAACTCATTGTTTGTCATATAGTATTGTTTCAACGACGTAGGCGGCAAATCTTTTGACGCCTGTGTCTATAATGTCTCTATCAATTATATACACGTAACTCTTCCGTTGAGAAATGAAATAAGACTTTTTGTCAATTTAGAAAGAGGGCTATGATGTTTAAAATAAAAAATAAAACCACGATTAAATCGTTTTTTCGAAGGCAACTGTACAAAAACCATTTAAGCGATTTTATTAATAACAAGAATTTTACAGCGTAACTTTAGACCTCATGGAAACTTCTATTATATTTCTTTGTTTTAAAATAAAAAAAAAGCTGACTCTGAACAAGACATTTTTAAACTTACTCAGAATGGCCTCAATATTGTGAATAACTGGCTTAAACTTCACCTACTGACATTAAATGCAGACAAAACAAAATATATTATGTTCACAATGCGGAAATCTCACGCAGCACGAACTAATAGACCCCTGTATGCACATTGCTGCAATAACGTTGCTGACACTGCATGTGAGTGTCCTAGAATCACAGTAACAGATAAAATAAAATATCTCGGTGTGCTTATTGATGAAACTCTTTCCTTCAGATATCACATTGAAGCTCTTAGTAATAGAATCCGTAAACTGATTTTCGTTTTTAAGAAAATCAGGTCAATTGCGGATTCAAAACTTATCATGCTATTATACAGCGCCCTGTGTCAATCTGTGATAACATATTGTATTACGATCTGGGGCGGAGCTCCTAAAACCTCTCTACTTATTGTAGAAAGAGCTCAAAGAGCAATTCTTAAGGTAGCTACTTTTAGGCCATACCTCTACCCTACTAACCTTTTATATAAATCATGCAATGTACTAACAGTCCGACAATTATTTATAAGTAATACAGTACTTAAACAGCACACAGCACTTCAATACAGCACCAGTTCTACTAACAAAAGACGCAAGGATATTGTATGCTCCAATCGCACGCGGGTAAAATACACTCTGACTACACGATTTTATAAATTCCTAGGGCCATTATTGTATAACAAAATAAACGCCAAAGTGTATATATATCCCTTAAACGTAAGAAATTGTAAAAAGGCTTCAAAAACAGTTCTCCAGGAATTGTCGTACGATGAAACCGAGATGCTACTGACTGTTATAAGTTAATTTTTGATAATGTTTGCATAAATGTGTAATTAGGTTTAATAAATGAAATAATTATGTAGGTAAATCTCTTTAATTTAAAATTGTCACAATTTCCTATTTTATTTTTATTTCTTAAGAATAGTTAAATATATATATATATATATATATATATATATATATATAATTTATTTATTTTAAGTCGCTTTATAACTACTATGGTCATTAGCGACTACAAGAACATACATTAAATGAGTTTATACATGTTTATCATTTTCTTAAAATAGTTAAATAGATTTTACTATGTTTGTATAAGTATAAGATCCATATTTTATTTTATTTTATTGAAGTTATATTTAATTTGAATGGTTTTTAAATGTTATTTTAGCACGCTCCAGCCTGAAAAACAGGATTATCCTAGTTCAGGCACCAATGTTCTATCCTTCCTTGTATATTTAAGCCAATATTTGTAATTCATGCTTTTCTGAAATTAATAAACATTTTTTTTTTTATTATTTTTTTTTTTAAATGCACAAAAACTTTATTTTCCCAACTGTCAGCTTCAGAGACAGACAAAAAAAACTTTTCAGTTTTATTATACAGGGTGACTGGTGACAAATTTTAGCTACTGAAGGTGTAATAAAAGTAGGTATTTAATTTTTCACCTAAAATCCCTATGAATAAATATAGAGACCTTATTACACTTTTCCCGACGCGCTGCCTCAGTCAACACGCACACAGCAGTGTTCCCGCCACACGCACACCACCACTCGCTAAGTAGGTATCTATTACATTACGCTTACATGACCATGCGTTGCGTAATGAACTCTTTAACTTTCGGTTAAGTTTACTCAGTAAATGGGTAATTCTCATCAAATTTCGAAATTTGATTCCCGAGTTATTATTGCCGAGTCATATGCATTAACTACATAAGTCTTCTTTTCATTTCAATGTACTCTGTCTATACCACTATTGTTGAAAAAGAAACCGTATTACCTCTAAAGAAAAAAAAGATATGGCTACTTTTTTACCGTGAAAATCATTCCCTCACCTTGTCCCTTAGTTCAAAAACATTACTAAAATGCCTATTTATCTCAAATATATCAATATTCCTAACAACAAAATTATGCTAATATATTAGAAAGATGTTTGTTATTGTCTATAAAAGCTTCCATCTTACAACAAGGACTTTATAAAAACGATAATTCAATTAATTAAATTTGTCCCGCCAAATAAAATCATTCCCTCACCCTATTACGAATATTCGATTTCTAAACATGTCGAACGATATTTAAGAACGCAACCTTAAGTTTTTAGTACCTGGCAACACTCTCAAATGATTCAAGATGGCGATTTCTTCTCAACCGTAGGTGAGTTCGTGCAAAAAATTTTTTTGTGAAAAATTGTTAAGAGTTAAATTTATGACGATCATTACCTCACGTTACATTAATGTATTAAGCAGAACAATATCTATAATTAACATTTGTCGGTTTTATGCGTTTTTGGGAATAAAATACGTATTCGAAATGTAACAAGCAAATTGAGGTTATGTGCCGGTGTTTTTGTAGCTTTAGTTAAAATTCATCATTCCCTCACAGTCATTCCCTCACTACATTTAGGAGTGAGGGAATGACGGCCGTATGAGGGAATGATTTATACAGTATTCTACGGTTCTTTTAGATGTTTTATGTATTTCTTGCAACTTGTATTTCATGGTATTTAATTAAAAACAGGTACATATATGTGGAAGAAAAATGGCACGACAAAAGAAGTTGAGTGATGCAGAAAAAAAAATAAAAAAGAAAGAGTATGATAGAAAAAGGCGAGAAAAAATGAAAAATAATACTGAATCTTTGGAAAAACTGCGTGAAAAAGAAAGATTAAAATATTTAAAGAAAAAAGAGAAGGGTCAGGTAAAATCAGTTATTCATATGAGTGCTAGAGAACTTAGACAAAAGCGAAAACAATGGAAAGAAAATAGTAAAGTGCATAGGAATAAAAAAGCTATAGCACGCCAAAATTTACAAAGAATACTTGATGTTACACCTCCACCAAGTCCAGTATCAGTTGTGCAGCAAATTAGAGACGATGTAGCTGCTCGAAATAGACGACAGATGCGAAAACGACGAGCTATTTTGTATGCAAAGATTGTAAATTTAGAAAAAAAAATGAAGAATGCAGTGAAGTTAAGCGAAAAATACAAGAAGAGGTATTTGAGACTGAAAACAAAAAAAAATGACCCGGAATCGCCTGAAACTAAAGTAAATGCGCTTCTAAAGAATGTAAACGTTCCTGAGAGTTTGAAGAAGAAATTACTTTTTGGAGAAGCGTTAAGAAGAGATCTAGAGACTAGTTACAATGATCTTGGAAAGAAACATGAAAAAAGGAAAAATATTACGAAATGTTGAAATTGAAATCACTGCAGAAATATAAGTTACTTCATGTATCGAAACCTTTTTTCAAACATGAAACTTTCAAAAGACAAAAACCTCGAAAAATAAGCGATAAAATGCTGAAGGTAAAGGACGATGTAATTAAATTTTTGGAGAAAGATGAAAACTCAAGGATGTGCCCGGGAAAAAAAGACTTTCTTAAATCCAAAAATGGTAAAACTAAACAAAAGCGTGTTTTATATGATACACTTTATAATTTACATAAAAAGTTTTTAAGGACAGTCAATTATAAGATAAGCTTATCAACCTTTTGCCGATTCAGACCCTTTTGGGTTACTTGGCAAAACGTGAATGACCGAAATACTTGTCAATGCATACAGCATGCTAATATTCAACTGATGATATCTAAATTGCATGAAGTCAAAGCATTGAGATTTTGTAGCGTGACTTCAGCTTTAGCGACAATAACCTGCAATGTGCATTCCACAAAATGTCTATTCAGGGAATGTTCAACCTGCAAGGATCGCTCTTTGGAGTACTACTTACCAATGCCTAATCAGTTTGTGACTTATCGACAATGGATTTATGAAGTCAGTTCATTTGAAAAGGACGACAAAAAAAAGACAGTTCGTAAACCCGTGAAGAAAGAGTATAGGGTTAAATTGAAACAGCTTGTTCGAAATCTGGAAGCAGCATTACCACTTTTTTTTTCACATATTGGCACTATAGCACATCAATATCAAGCCATTCAAAACATAAAGAAAAATTTAACAATAAACGACGTTTTCATTCATGTAGATTACAGTGAGAACTATTGCTGCAAGTATAATGAGGAAATACAAGCTGTCCACTTTGGTGGAGGAAGAAAGCAGATAACAATGCATACAGGAGTGCTTTACTTGTGCAAGGATAATGCAATCAAACCTGTATCCTTTTGTTCTCTCTCTAGCGACAATAGACATGACACAATGGCTGTTTGGGCTCATTTAAAACCCATATTTGAGTGGATAAAAACACAACATTTACCCATTTCTCGATTACATATGTTGAGTGATGGGCCTGTTAATCAATATAAAAATAAATTTATGTTCGAAATGGTGTGTCGCCATCTAAAAGATCTCTATCCAGAAATTGCATACTTTTCATGGCATTATTCTGAACCCGGGCACGGTAAGGGGCGCCTGACGGTGTCGGTGGAACCCTGAAACGGACAGCTGATAAAGTCGTGGCAGAAGGCCATGATATTGTAGACCTGAATTCATTGAAACCTATCCTTCAATCCAGGTGTCCTTCTATTTTATTATTTGAAGTTACCACAGCAGATATTTCGCTTATGGATGATCTCATAAAACAGTCCAGTACTATTCCTACTTTCCGGGGAACACAAAAAATACGCCAGTTCGTATTTTTTAACAACACCTTACAGTGCAGAAGACTTTCATGCATAGATTGCGAAGAAGATTGTACCCACTATCATTTGGGATATTTTCAACAACATCGAAGTAACCGATTTATTAAGAGGCGTAGCAAATCCCCTCAAAAGTCAATGGAATTGGATATAATGAAGAATAATCACCAACTGTCTTCGTTCAAAGAAAATGATACAATTGATTTAGAAAATAAGGGATCTACTGTTGTCTCAGACAGTAATAACATTGCTACCATTGGAGATTATGTCCTGATAAAATGGGGCACGGCAAAGTATCCCGGAGAAGTTCTATCTGTTTTTGAAGATGGTTTAATGGTTAGGTGCATGAAGCAAGGTTTGAAGTTTTGGAGATGGCCTAATATTAAAGATGAGCAATTATATAGGTGGGAAGATGTGATACAGAAAATAAGGACGCCAAAGTTAGTTAAAAGGGGGAATTACGTTATTACAGAGTTAGATGACTACAAGTGTTGTTAAAATTAAGATTAAATAATTCAATGATCTCAAAGACCAAAAAACTACTAGAAAAGACGAATAAAGATTAATAATAATTAATGCTTAATAAATAAATATGAAGACGTTTCAAGTTTTGGAGAAGTGCTACGTACAATGTTTAAAAATAAAAACATTCGTTACCTCTATAGTAGTATATTTGTTAATTTTTTGAGTTTATACATATTTATATTGACTACAAGTACAAAGTTTTGAGTTGATTTTCTTTAGAATATGATATTTCATTGTTTAATATAATAAAAACTATATATTTTCCTTCATTTGTACATGTTTTTTATTATAATATAATTATAAATCATTCCCTCACTCTGTTGATCATTCCCTCATTTATATACTTTTTAAAATCTATTTTTTTTAGATTATATACAAAAATATGGAAGACCAATACTCCTAAATAGATCTCTTAAAGCAACTTTTTTGATGTCTGCAAAAAAATATCCAAGTTTATAAAAAAAAAAAGAAATTTCAATAATATCTCAAATTTTGAAATTTCATAAGAAATACCCAAATAATTAATATTTGTTTTTTATTTTATTTTTCTCTTCATGTATGATCTCAAACTATCACGTCCTGGAATTTCGAAAATGACCCACCACTCACCCTGTATAATTTGTAACATGCTATTTTCGTATACTTTTACTTTTAGTGAAATCCGATGTTGTATTTTTCTTATTTAGATGTCTGAAGTAAGACATTAATAATGTCTAAAGGACATTAATAATTTGGTTCAATGAAAGTAGATATATTATGACTTTTTTCTATTTTTCTTTTGTTTTTGTTTCACAATTATTATTCCTTTGACATATGTTGATATTGTATTTAATTTTTTTTTTATATAATGACAATTTGTGACTTTCTTTAACTTATGTAATTGGTATTGTATCGTTTAAGTTAAAGTAAATAAATAAATAAATGACATCTGTAAAATGATTAAGTCTTAGTCTCTTTTTCCCTGGTTGAAGAGGAAGGTTTAGGCCGCAAACCACCAAGATGGCACAGTGCTGGTTGGTGGATTTCAATGCGCCGAAATGGCCTAACGACTACTGTATACAAGTATACAGCACCCGTGATCGATTGCTTAACGTGGCCTCCGAAGCACGGAAGTCGTCGTGTTAAATTTATGATCTGCAGTCACCCTTCCTAATACCGACCTCGCCGTAAAGTTGCTTATCCTATGATATGCACCAGTACCACTGCGCACCAACGACTTTCTCTTCACGTGTTTCCATGCAATCAGACATCTTATCAACAAAAGAATCTTTTGACACTCTATTTTACCCTAAATAATAATGAAAATATCAGCCATTCGATTTACTAAAATAAAGCTTTTATAATTAAATGAAAAATGTGATAAATAAAATTTACCCGACCAGGATTCGCACCTGGGACCTCTCGTTTGCCGGACCAGTGCTCTTCCGCTGAGCTACCGGGGCCTGGCAGTACGACTCGAAATTACTTACCACATCTTTGTTTTTACGTTATACTGCTAACGTAGCTCCATCTTGTGGTATATAGCTTTGCAGCTAAGACCACCCAAGACCAATTTCTTTACAGAAATTGTGAATCCCATTTAAAGTGAAGCATTGCAATGTTTTAATAATGTTTTTAAGTTTTTGCATTTAAAATGCTTAATTATTCTTAAATAAATGAAAAATGTGATAAATAAAATTTACCCAACCAGGATTCGAACCTGGGACCTCTCGTTTGCCGGACGAGTGCTCTTCCGCTGAGCTATCGGGGCCTGGCGGTACGCCTCGAAATTACTTACCACATCTTTGTTTTTACGTTATATTGCTAACGTAGCTCCATCTTATGGTATATAGCTTTGCAGCTAAGACCACTCAAGACCAATTTTATTTATCACATTTTTTATTTATTTGGAATAATTGAGCATTTTAAATGCAAAAACTTAAAAACATTATTAAAGCTTTTATATTTATCTCATGTGAGAAGAAATAGTCGGTTAAGACTAGCCCTGGTTATTTTGGTACCGGCGGCGGCGGTGATGTGTTCCGGCAATATTTTATCATGTGCCGGAACCTTTCTAAGCCCTACTTTATCTTTGATCTCAATATTACTACAATATTGATCTCAACTTACTTATAGGTAAAATTACGTTCAAACATGAGTTTTATAAACATTAAGGCTCGCTTGCACAGACCAGGGTTAAGAGACAACCCGGGTTAATTTGATAAGTTATCTTGCACCATCCAGAGTTAGCAGTTTAGCCCGAGTTAAACTGCTAAATATTTAACCCTTCAAGATGACAGGGTTAAGTCGCTCACCCGGGTATTATCAAAATTTTTAGACTACTTTGAAGCAATAACAGATGTCTAGTTGTAAACATAGTTTGGTTGGAATATTGTTAAAATTTAATAACCCAGAGCAATTTTTGGTTGGTGCATGACGTTTCCCGAGTTAAAAAAAATAAGCCTTTAACTCGAGTTAGTAGACGTCAAAGTTATCATTTTGTGTGTTTACCCTGTGTTTAGTGCAAGATGGCCTAAGGGAAATAAAAAGTTCGAAATACTTGTAAGTAATGCATTCAACCCTAAAGTAAGCATTACTTAAATTTAAGGTACTAGTAACGAATATATCGTCACCCTCCGCGCTAACTGTCATAACTAGCAATTGATATTTTTCCAAGACAATTTCGGTCGGGAGCTACAATCATGTTACTATAGTCGCGTTTAGATATGACTTTTTAAAAAAATATATCTTTTTTATATTGATTTTGGCTTACCCTGTAAGTTAGTAGCTATTCTAAAGCCCTTAGGTATGTATGTAATTATTTACATTTATTTGAAGCAGATACGTCACTCTGTGAGAACTTTGTATTACAACTTGTGTCTGTTACGACGTGATTATTTGGTATAAAAATATGAATAAAACTCTATTCATATCTTATAAATTTATTAAAAATAATAAAAATTTCGTTCGCATGCTTAAAAAGTTTCAAGTTACGTATAGAAAATTACAAAAAAAAATACGTTTTAACATTCATGGCAATTTAGCTGATATTTTATGTACTGAACTATAAGTATCGAATGAGATGAGTTGAAACTTAACCTTCTTTCAAATATATATATTTTTTTAAAACAAAAGATTATTCTTCAATTCTATTAATAATAGAATAATTGTAATAATTCGTAATAATTATACTTAATTTTTGGTGTACATTTGAGTTTTTCTTAACAACTAAGTCTTCGTAACTTTAGTATCACAATCACAGTCTTTGAAAAAATATTAGTCTTTAATTGGACTTGCTTTAGTATTATTGAATATAGGAACTAGAAATCAGGTTAGTAGGTAACTGTGTTATAGGTAAACAACTTATTATTTAACTTAAGAGCTAAATTATAAAAACATACAGCTAGTAATATTAACAGTAGGTAAAGTAATCAAAAGGTACATAAAATTAGTAATTAGTGAGAAAGTGACGAATAAAATGCCACATCCTCCGGCAGCTTAATGACTGGGTGGTCCCCTGTTGTTAGTGATAACAAGTCATTATATTTTTCCATCGAAATTTTGGGCGGTGTTAGATTAAGAAATCCTATATCCTCTCTCAAGAAAATAGAGAACTGCCTCCTTAGAGAAAGAGACCGTGGAATGCCTTCTCCGTGGCTATTCTTAAAATATTATGGGGCCGTATTCGACATTGCATTTTTTTATCTATAAGTCTCTCCAGTGTCAAATTTTACGACGTGAACCGTGACAGTCTCGCACACAAATTATTTTTTTCTCTTTCAGTCACGGCATTAAGAAACACTTAAAATAAAAGAATTCAATGTCGAATCGGGCCCATTATCTATTTATATGCATGTGTTACCTTTGTAAATATATCACATTTTAAATAATAAACGCCAGCAAAATAAACCAGAGTATATGTCAAACAGTTTCATCCCAAAGCCATAGAGGTCCAAAACAAGTTACTAAATAGATTTAGCGCTAAACATATGAAATTGTCAGGGCATTTCTAATATTCGTTTGAAGTTGAAAGGGACAGAATATGGTTTTGAATATGTTTCGTGCTGAATGCGGTTTTTTTGCAAGTCGCCCTTTAGGCCCGTATTTTAGCAGCTTGTTAAAGCGCTGATCTCTTAGAGTTTTTTCGTCGAGATATTAATAGTCAAACTTAAGTGGAGATTAAACGTGAGTTACGTGACAGTTCGAAATGTCAAAAAGAAAAATAATGATACCAGTTAAAATCTTCGTAGTGTAAGGTACTGAATGTGAATGATTGAAATTAAATGGTACTTTTTCTTTCGTGTAGCATAAAAATTAATACGTGAACTTTTAGGTGTGTACTTTACAATACCTTTAATGAAAATATTTTGCTATTTTTTAAAGTCGAAATATTTAATGCCGCATAACGTCTCGTACCCGTGCCGCACTCTTTAAATGAGAAAGGACAAGATTTTTTCTTCAATCAAATTGTAGCGCCATTTTGTAATTGCATAAGCCGAGGAACTGCAAAATATAGGATATATTTACCTATTCATGATTAAATGTTGTAAAGTAAATTATTTAAAGTTGTGAAAAAAAGCCGTTTCGCAGTTTTTTGACATATGTCTGCAAATGTCAATAATGACAGGATGGTACCACTCCGTTCATCATTCAAATAAGGTCTTTATTCCAATAAATAACTAAACAACAGAATGACAAACTGTCAGTTTGCCAGTTATAGTAATTTTTTTTTTATGGTAGGCATTTTCTTGGCATGGATAGCAGTCTTTTTACTGCATAGTACAACAATATGGCTTGTGTACAAAGATAAGATTTTCTTCTCAGTTTAAAGTTCAGCTTAGACCTAAACTGTTAATACAGTTTTCTCTAGTGGCATCAAAGGTATAAACCGCTGAGTGTACCTCGGTACCACAAATGGGCCCCTTATACGGGGAACCTTTTAAGTACCTATAGAATAGTTTGTGACTCTAAATATTTTTCTCACAATTTGACGATATTACTTAAAAAAAATTATTCGTTCACTTCAACCGCGTCACTATTTTTTGTTCCCTAAAGTGGGCACACTGGAACTGCCATTTTACTGCATTGAATTATTTGCCAAGGTATAGTTCTGCAGCGTTCGCGGTTAAGAGCTTTTTCTCACTGGCAGCGAGCATTGTATATTCTAGTTATTTTCATAGTTTAATGTCCTTCGGCGTCCTATCGTAGGAAAATGACGCTGATATTGAAACAATGTTTTCTCTGCAGAAAAAAGTCTATTCGTGAAATTTATTAACTGGGGAAAAAATATATTTCAGAGAAAGATTTAAACAGATTGGTATCTTGTTTCTTTCATAACAATATGTCTATACAAATTTAATATTGTGTTTATTTACAAGAATAGTATTTAGAATTGAGAAAGAAAATTGAAAATCTCGATGATAATATTCAGTAAGGATTACCAACCATAAGTAAGCGTTTCCAAAATTTACTTAGAAAGACGCAAATAATTTAATAGAATGTCAATACTCAGTTGAATTTCTATCTACGTTTTAGGTAGTTAAGGATTAAAAAATATTTTGTTTTTAATAGGTAGTAGTTTAAAGTATACATAGTTTCTACATATAAATGATACTTTATTACCTTTATACCATTAGCATTTCAATTAAAACCTCCTACGAAGAATAAATTACTACGTGCAATAAATTCTTTACTGATTAACGCTGGTAATAACTTAGAATAGGTTTTATCCATTACTTTTCTCCCTACTTACTTGAGTTTCATTTCTCTTGTTGAAGTAATGATATATCTTTTTCATCAGTGTTGGTTCTATAAATTAATTCAACAGTCATTGTGATTATGAACTTTTGTATACAGGGATGATTTGTAGTCACCGGCCAAATCTTTTTTACACAATTAGTATCATTAATAGAAACGATTTTTGCAAGGAAAAAGTATTTTTTTGTAAGGAAATTAATATATCCGCTTACATATTAACCAAGGCATGGTCACTCTAAATTTCCATTAAAATAAAGATGACTACGCGCTGCTACAAAACCTCTTATAGTACTACGTCGTAGTATTATCAATGAGACACCGCGTCGTAGCAGCTATGTTTATCAACAGCGACAATTTTTTTTAAAGTTTGTGATGCCATATTTCTACTTTTTTTGTACTGAGCGACGCTAAAATAAATATGTAGGTAATTTAATATCGTATCAAAGAAACTAATATTTAAATTTGGCTGGTGACTAAAAATCAACAAAAATCTAGAAAAGGATCGCTAAGGATATCTTTTTACTGTAATCAATCAATATATATAAAACTGTTCCGTTACTGACTGAGTGGCTGAGGTACTGAGTGACTGAGTGACTGACAGACAACGTACAGCCGTAACTACTGGGCGTAGAGAGCTGAATTTTGGAACATACACTCTTTAGGGGATGTAGGGGTGCACTAAGGAAGGAATTCCCGAAATTCCCACGGGAACGGGAAATATCGGACTTTTTAGTTTGTATGAAAAATCTTATTCCTTGAGTGCACCGATGTGAAACTTGGTGTAAAGGTTTTTCAATGTGTGTCTGGTTGTGCTATGAAAGGAATTCCCGAAATTCCCACGGGAACGGGATATATATGATGTTTTAGTTTGTATGAAAAAATCCCATCCCTTGTGTGCATGGTTGTGATACTTGGTATAAAGGTTCCTCAATAAGTGTATTTTTGTATTATGGAAGGAATTCCCGAAATTCTCACGGGAAGGGGTTGGACTTTTTAGTTTGTATGAAAAATCTTATTCCTTGAGTGTACGGATGTGATACTTGGCATGAAGGTTCTTCAAAGAGTTACTGGTTGTGCTACGAAAAAAATTCCCAAAATTCCCACGGGCACGGGAAATATATGATTTTTAGTTAGTATGAAAAAAAAACAAATTCCTTGAGTGCATGGTTGTGATACTTGGTATAAAGGTTCTTTCGGTGGGTGTCTGGTTGTATAGTTTCTGAAATTTCCACGAGAAGGGTAGTTAAGCGCATACGAAGTTGCGGGATAAAGCTAGTACGTTATAAGTCTTGAAGATATGGATGTAGCATACTTTGATTATCCATATAGATAATCAAAGGTAGCTATTATTAAGGAAGATGTGTGTTATGCGATTAAAATTTTATATTTAAGTAGGTATTATATAGGAATTAATCATTCGGGTTTTAGAAGCCATTTCAGAGTCTTGAAAATTCTAACACTCACCGGACTCATTTAAAAGAGCTGTGATGATTATGATGAATTGCGTAAATTATTTATTCATTAACCTAGGCGTTTTAACCTAGTTGTAATGCACATAGTTAATGAGTGAACGAGCCTGTATGAAATCCAGGTTTGAGAGAGTTCATGATTGATCGGGTAGATTTGTCGTTGTGGAAACTTCGGATTAGGGCTAGACCAAATTGGTCAAATTTTTTATCGCAGGACTCTCTTCGTAAAATTGCCTCTCACGAGCCTCTATGAAATCCAGGTTTTGAGAGAGTTCATGATTGATCGGGTTGATTTGGCTTTGTAGAAACTTCGGATTGGGGCTAGAACAAATTGGTAAATTTTTTATCGCAGGACTCTCCGTAACATTGCCTCTCACGAGCCTCTATGAAATCCAGGCTTTGAGAGAGTTTGTGGAAGCTTCGGAATGGGGCTAGACCAAATTGGTAAATTTTTTATCGCAGGACTCTCCGTAACATTGCCTCTCACGAGCCTCTATGAAATCCAGGCTTTGAGAGAGTATGTGCAAACTTCGGATTGGGGCTAGACCAAATTGGTCAAATTTTCATCGCAGGACTCTCTCCGTAACAACTTTTTTTTTATTCAACCAACGGTGATAGTTTTTTAGGCAATCCTTTTTAACCTTATTTTTATAACCAATCTCCAACCCCATAGTTACTTATTTACCATCGTAAAAAATTGGTTAAAAAAGATTCCGATTCCTCAATTGAAATAACTATTCGTTTTCGAATGAAACTTTACCGGACTTTATGGGCTGAATGATTGTCAATCGTGACCGAACTCGTAAATATAGTGATATATTGAATCCAATAAAATTATAACGTACCTACACTTAAATTCAATGAAAAACGTTTTCTTAATATAATGAACTATGAATACTTTATGGAAACTAAATAAAAGGTTAAAATAATTTGATCCTATATCCTACCCCTACACAGTTTATTTATAAAGTTCAATACACTCCATCTATTTTGGGTCACTCGTCGATACATAATTCATTATTGTACAGGTGTCATATCGATTGGCCCCTTTGTTTTGTTCCAGGGCTACATTATTATGGACACCTTTGAATAACTTATTCAATGGGTCTGATAAGAATTATAGTTTTACTGAGGGCAACTTTAGTTTTATTTATTTTTAAATAAAATAGTCAACATTTGAGCTTGGAAATCTTAATGACGAAGTGGCTGCTGTGCAATTGATGTGATATAGCAGGTCAAAAAATCGTGTATTCCTCACGACAACCGCCGTGTTTCGTACCACACATGAAGCAGTCAGTCCCGCTTGCAATGTGCTGTGTGCATGCTGTGGAAGGTTAGTAACACCCGAAAAATTCTGACATCCACTAATTGGCACTGGGTCAACTTGGTTGTTAAAACCTCTCCGTTACCTTGAAGAGAGACACATAGGCCTGCAGAGGGCTCGTTAAAAGGGGCCGTGGTGATGATGATTTGATGTTTTCAATCCTGGCCGACAACTGTGAAATCAGGGATATTTATAAAATAAATCTAGAAAGCATTACTACTATATTTTACAAAACGTTAATTATAATAATGGCTTCATTTAAGGCAAGCATAAAAACTATCAATCAGCTTTCCAGTTATGAATTACTAGGGGTTCCATGCAGTGTTTCTCCCCCGTCTCTTTACCCCGTGGGGAATTCAAGATTAAGTAGTGCCTGCGTTATTCCTGGATAATATAAAATGTAAAAGGCCTGTAAAAGGTATTTTTTAAATCAATTTAATAGTTTTTGAGTGTATCCAATTGCAATAGAACACAAATTCCAATGTTTTCTCTTTTTAAATTACCACAGATTGGTATGTTAGAAAAAAATCAATGTTCGCTTTTATTCACTTTTATTCGAGATATCCTCATGTATTGCTTTTGCGCAGGAATATCAAGATAAGAGTACCCAGCAAAGAACAGCAACTAACATTCTACTACCGTCCAACCTCACATCACCTACGCTCACTATAAAAATATTATTTAAGTATAAAATGTCAAGCCTCGATCTTAGTACTAAACGTTAAAAATTGTCGTGACAAACAAAGTCTAGATTTCTAATAGTATCTAGTATTAAAAATCTAGAAATTAATTTCAATAATGCTAAATAACCGAATGTCGGCAACTTCTCCAACGAATTTCATATTAAGAAAGTCCTTTTCAATTTTCATATGAATTTAAAAAAAAATACTTGTATGTAACTTGATAAGTATGATGTATACTTTATTGTTATTGTACTTTATTGTTTTTGTACACAAAAAGAAAAACAAAGGAATGCAAAAATTGTTCAAAGTTTGGCATTGATTTATATTTCTTGCTTTTTTATCTAATTCATAAGTTAAATCAAATCTCTGTCCATCATTAATAATTCCTCTAAATTTGTCAAACTTAACATCATATGGTTTTACAACCTCTGGTGTTCTGCCGACTCCATTAGGGATACAGGCGTATGTATTTAAGTGAATATGGTAGCTTAACTGCATTTGCCTTTGCTATAAAATCTAACACGATCAATTTGAACACGGCTCTTGCACAATATATCAGAGTTTAACAAAGCTGTTATGAATTTTTCACGTCTAAAAATAACGCGCCAGAATGTCCCATATTTCACAGCAGCACGATATCTACGAAAGTGTCAGAATATTTAGATATTATGACACTCGTTAAAATGTTTCAAAAATAGTGAATTATTCTTTAAAAGTAAAAATTGTTATATTAACTAAGTCGCACTCAGCTAGGACACATCTTTCATCCATCATCATCCACAGCCTGTAGACGTCCACTGCTGGACATAGGCCTCCCCCAAGGTCTTCCACGTCGCTCG
The DNA here is from genome assembly GCA_944452665.1 of Stenoptilia bipunctidactyla. Lineage (NCBI taxonomy): Eukaryota > Metazoa > Arthropoda > Insecta > Lepidoptera > Pterophoridae > Stenoptilia > Stenoptilia bipunctidactyla. The sequence continues at coordinate 18,952,313 of OX101730.1, forward strand.
GTCCCGCGCCGCCCTCATCCAGCGTTTACCGGTGACTTTGACCAGGCCGTCGGTCCATCGTGCGGGGGGCCTGCCTACGCTGCGTCTCCCAGTACGTGGCCGCCACTCGAGAACTTTTCTGCCCCACCGGCCGTCTGTTCTGCGAGCTATGTGCCCTGCCCATTGCCACTTCAGCTCTGCAATCCTTCTGGCTATGTCGGTGACATTGGTTCGCCTGCGAATCTCCTCATTCCTGATTCGATCCCGCAGGGAAACTCCGAGCATGGCCCTTTCCATTGCCCGCTGAGCGACTCTAAGCTTATTTATAAGGCCCATAGTTAGCGACCACGTCTCAGACACAACTTTAATTCTGTTTTAATTTCCGCAAAATATTTAGCCTAGAAGCATTTCATTTTTAAAAATGTTATAAAGTGAAAGTGGAAGAGGTACCTTTTTCATAATGAAGGTAATTGATAATAATTAATTACTTAGTTATAATTAAGGTTACTTCAACGGCATAATTAAATTTGAAGCTACGTCATTGAAATTGTTTTTCATTTACTTCATTATAATTCTTAAATTCGTTTACAGCTACAATCAAAGATATTTTCGTGGTCGATTTGCATGTTTTGATTCTAAATATTTCAATTATTAACAATTAAAAAATAAATAAATTTACTGCAAAATATTCAATTGTCTCACCTACATTATTAACTTATGTCAGCCCTACAGGTCTGCTCCTAGTAAGAGAAGACTTATATGTATATGTTTAAAAATAAAAACTTCTGAATAAAATTATGTTCAAAATCATCAAATATATACCTACTACTCAAAACCAAATTTTTTTCACAAAAAACGATTGTATGACACTTTAGTCTTAATTTTAAGCTAGTTTTAAGTGTATTTGCATAAAATTGATTTTAATAAGAATTTATGTACCTATTCTTAACATTATTTTGAACAAAGTTTATAATTCTTTACCCTCAAGTGGAAAGACATAATCGAATCAAGTTATTACCATATTCACTTGTGTTTAGACTATCGTTACGAACGTTTCTCGATTTGTTTTACTACTTTTTTTGAGTTTTATCATTAGAAGTCATTACAATGCCACGTATTTGGCACCATATGAGCATAGAAACAGCTTCTAGAGCACTAGTATTGCTGCAAGAGGGAGAATCTCAACGACCAGTAGCTCTACACCAAAGTGTATCGCGGCGAGCTATCCGAAATGTTTGGGCTTGCTACCAGGAGACTGTTAGAGTTGTTAGAAGACGCGGATCAGGAAGAAACCGGGCCACAACCACTAAAAACGACCAATACGTTCGTTTAACTGCCCGTCGAGAGCGTACCGTTAGTGCTAGTGCTTTACAAAACCTACTTTAGCAAGCCACTGTTACAAGAATAAGTTACCAAACGATCCTCAACAGATCCCATGAAGATGGGCAAAGATCTACTCAAATATAAAAATGAAGTTTTCATGGTTTTTCTTTCATTAAGTTAACCTAGTATTATATGTTAGAGAAATTTAATTCTTGTGATTGAACCCAACGATCGATACAATAAAATTACAGGGTGTCATTTTTACAGATCTTAGTCGGTTCAATTTCCGGGTGAAGCGAGGAAAATTTCGAAAATCCTTGAATGTAGTTTCATTTCTTTTCCAAAATAAAGGAATGTAAAAAATTGCTATTTATATTAAAATTTGCTATCTCTATTATTGAGAGTACTTTCCGTCCAGGGAGCATTCAAAAATTCCACCCTATATATTCTAATTTATACTTATAACTGATTAAATGAATAATATTCAAGCCAAAAGTTATACAGCTTTTATGAGTTGTTACGGGAATTTCTTTCATCCATCCATTATAACAGGTTGGTCGAAGCTCCAGAGGGGTTCGAAGCTAAAAGTTTAATGTATTTATAAATCTTATCCTAATACATTAATTTGTTTGATTAATATAAGTTTCCTGGTAATGCCACACATGAGGTCAGCATTAAAAATAAGGCTTCAAAAGAATTTAGAGCTAAAGAGTTTGTGGAGGTATTATGATTATCTATGAGTAATTTTAAGTTTTGCCGGTTAGATGGAGGGTTAGTATAATCAACATAAATCTCGGGTAAACTTGATAAACAACGGCGCACGGCTAGTAATTTACGTTTAGAATTACCTGTTATATTTTGCGGATATCATAAATTGAAAAGTTTGTACATTAAAACTGGAAATTTATTTGATATAATGTTATCCGCTTTTATATTCAAATACCTTCTTTAAAATTATGGCAGATATTCATAATAAAATAAGAAAGTATGTAGTCTTAAGAGCTTGATTTGCTTACTTATTGCAAAAATATAGGACAGGAGACTAGATTTTATGGTAGAACACCTATGCAAAGAATTTATTTCATGTCAGAGTTTAGAGCATTCATAATAATTTATATCTAAATGAAAATAATAGTAAAAATGTCATAAGGAGAAACTAGAAAACTAAATTAAAACGTTAAACTAAGTACTTAAATAAATTACAACATATCTCATTAAATACAAAAGACCTTTCTTAGTGCCTAAATATATACAAAAATAAACCTATTTTTCTAATTGAAGAGGCCTCCCCGAGTCATACCGGGCGCAAAGGTACCCATCACACTAGCCGCATTGCCTCTCTGTACGGCTATGGACAACCTCTGCGCTAAGTAAGACCCAGAGCGGGCATCTAAGCCTCTCTCCCTCAATCGGCAACCGATCTGCTTTATGAAGGCTAATGCCTCCGACCCCCAACACCCTGAGGTCTCAAAAGCGAGGGGCACAAAGTACATACATACATAACTTCACGCCTGTATCCCTTACGGGGTAGGCAGAACACCAGAGGTTACAAGACCACTGATGTCACGTTTGATAAATTTGGAGGTATCATAAAGATGGAAAGAGACTATTGTAGTGACAGGGGGTCAGCCTATCGCCCACAAAAACGACTTTAAAACCTCTGTCCCTTAACTGACTTTTACAGTATGCCCGGGAAGAGAAGCAGCTGGCACATTCTACGTTTTTCTTTCGCTCCCAGTCCAGCATGGAAGGTTTTACGGTTATGTTTTTTTTCAATCCATGACTAATTAAATAGTTTGTTTTATTTATAGTGTATTATTGAATCAGGCATACGCAGCCTTTTCTGAGCTCTGCAACTCGCTAAATGGGTAAAGCTTATTTGGAAATAAATGATTCCATTTATACTAAGTCTAAACATACGATGTGTTTACTGAATATATTATATACACATGTACCCAAATATTACACAATCAGCTTTAGTGTTTGCCCTTGAACTTGTACACAGTCTAGTTGTCAAAATTGAGGGCCCTCTGGCCTCTTTTGAGCTAACTCAAACTTGATTGAGAGCGCTTTAGGGGAATTTTGCTCTTTGCTGTTTCGCTACACTTGTACAAGTTTCGACTTTGTAAAAGTAGAAACTTCAAACCCATTTACATGAAGTTATACATATGCTTTGTGTTTACAAAGTTTCAGCTGCTTGTCATCGGAAAGTATAAGCGTATCTGAGATTCTTACAACTTATTGAATAGAAATTTCAGTAATTTTATTTAGTGCTTATAACTCGCCCAGAGCCGCCTGATAACATATAAGTGATAACCTGAAAACATAAAAGTGGTCGCAAAAACATTGCTGCGGTTCGGCGCCAATTAGGATTAAGATTTTAAGATTTCACCAATTAGGTAAGCGGTTTTGCTGTTAGTTGCAACCTGCACTTCGAAGCACTTATTTATTCCCGCCATTATCGCGCATGCGCCAAAACGCGCCGCGCGGCCACAGAATGTAACGTAGCGCGGCGCTCGCAGGACACAGATAAAAAAATTAAATCTATGGTCTGTTATCTGTATCGAAATGAAAAAAAAATTATTATAACATTGTATTGTTCGAGGTAGTGTGTTATAATTTAATTTTTTAATTTCATTTCGTTATACTATTTTAAAAAGTATGTCAATATAAATTCGTTCTGAGTTTTATATTTTGAATATTATGATATGAGAGTAGATAAACACCTTTCTCAGCTGACTAAAGGCGGTGTGGTGTTGCATAATGCTTTACTCAAAACTCACCACATCAAATGGCTGCTGAAAAAGCAAATTAAAAAGGAGGTTTATGATTTTGACCTGTGTGTATGTGGGTATGGATGTTCATCTGTTCCCTTATTACTTCTAAACGAGATATCATAATTAGACAAATGATGTGTCGGTGGAAGCCTCTTGATTGTTCACTATTTAAAGGCTACACAGTGAACGAAAAAAGCATGAAAGAGTAACTTCAAACAAAATATCTTTGAAAAGCTCAACACGAACTTATATTTTACGATTATTCGTCTATCTTCCGGAACCATTTTCTCAACATTCTGAAGTTTTGATATCTGGAAAAAGTAGTTGGTCTTTTTAAATTTTGGAAACAGAATGCACAAATATGTTTGACTTCGAATTATAAACATTTGAAAATTCACTCATTTCATCAGGCATAACATCATCCCCGTAGAAATAGTTATATGAGACAACTTATAAAAACCTGAATTTAGTAGTTTACAGGTCTACTTACACGTGATAACTAAATCTCGCATATTTTTCTGCAAGTGCGATGGATATTACTCCAATAGAAGTGAAATAATAAAATAAAGTTTCAAAACTAAAACCCAACGACTAAAAACAGGTTCTAAAAAGTACGAAACGATCGATACGATTCCGGCTATCCTTGAAACATATCTCTATCAGTATGACGTATAAAAATACATATATATTTCCATGGAGACTATTTTCTTGTTCTATACGTTTTAAAGCGTGTTTTAAGCAGTCGGCAAAACTATTTTTTTAAACTTTATTGCGGTTATCTGGAACCAGGTATACAACAATGAGGGCCAATGTATTTGGCGTACGCGAGCAGCTCCCGTCGCCACTTTATGTGAAATTTCAATGTATTTTTAAATATTAAAGATCTTTTCACAGAAGTTTTATATTCTTTGGACAAGAACTCACTGAAATTGTTTTTGTTTACACTTTCATGATGGTAAGCGCATTTCCATAAATTAAAAGATATACCCGGAAGCTAATGGCGAAATAGTTGGAAGCGACGCAACTTTACGAGACGAGGTTTGAATATAAAGTTTCGTTTTTCTTAATAAAAGTTTTTGAGCAATATTAAAAATAGGTATAAGTTTATCATGTCACTAAGTAGCAATTTTTAATAACTAAACTTACCTTGCTTATAGCAAGGCATCCAGATTGATATTTGTTATGTGGACTACACAACTGAACTTATAATAATCCTTCAGAAAAGAAAATTGAAATGGAATGACCTATTACCGTGTTTATCTTATCACAGAGGCCGTAAACTTTGAAGACAAATATATTTCATACCTCTTTCGCTTTCTCCAAGTCCATTAATCTTAAGATAAAATATCCTAGGGTGATATTTTTCCTATTTTTGTAATGAAATCTTAACCTCAATCCCAGTTTTATCAGATCTCGCAGGTTACTTTAAAAAACCTTAGGACAGATTTCTAAACAAATAATGTTGAAAAATAAATCCGAAATCTAAAGTCTTATAAAATGTGAGTTTCTATGATTTTAAAGAACCTGCACCAGTGTGAATACGTGCAAAATGTAAGCTTGATTGCAGGGAGACTTTTTCAGTTGCACAGAGAGTTAACAAGAGGTGGCTTTACTGTGTATATTTTGCAAAAAGAAATTTACATAAATGAAACAATCGTAGGTTGTATGTAAATATGTAATATGACAAACATGCATAATGCCAACATAAGAAACTATGACTACTTATTATGAAATATAACGAGAGAAAATATAAAATGTAATCTTGAAAATAATATTAACCTCTTTGGCTGCAAACTTAATGTAAGCGACAGCGGCGCATGCAGCGACTCGCCGCGACGCGACGCGACGGGCCGTTCTGGACGCCAGCGGGCGCTCGAGCGATTTATCGCGGTTTCATACAAACTCAATACTTTCTATCGTGTCGCGGAAATCGCTGCCTGCGCCGCTGTCACTGTCGCTGCCGTCCAGTTTGCAGCGTTTGTTTGTTATCTAAGAGGTAACACACGCACAACTTCACATTTACTTAGACAAATCTGTGCTGAAATTAGACGATTACGATTTCATTTTTGTTGATAAAATACTGTTTTATCGGGTTCGATAACTTGCGGTAATGTGTGCAAAGTTTTTATCTAAACTTCCTCAAAATCTCTATTACTAAGTCCGTTAACCACCTAGCTTTCTTTCTATAGTTACATTAATTAGGGACTTACGAAACTTGGACATATAAAATGAAAACAATGTGGCCGATATCATTAGACGGTTTTGAAATGCCCTATTTCGGAGTTCTTTCAAAATTCCAAAATCTAAAGAGGAATGGAGAAAATAGATCGAATGCCATTTGCAAAACTACATATTCAAGACCACTCTGCAAAGAGTGCAAAGAGTGAGTTTCTCACTATGTGAGAAAAATAATGGGGATAGAAAAAAGAGGGTGAATAACCAACTGGAAGCATGAGTAAAATATACTTATTGTACTTACAGATATTATGTATATTGCAGTTGCACCGTAAGATGATATGCAAAAGATAATTGTGAGATTTTTTCTGGTGTTACACTGATTAAAAATAAATCTCTACTTGTTTCTCATATCAACTATGTATTAAGCATAAAGTTGCTTCAATAAGTTGTGTCAAAAAGATCATGCATTGGCACTGGAAGTTTATAAAAGAGTGATTTCAGAATAATTTCTTCCCCAGAGTAGCCCAGTTCGCCTTCAGTAGAAGTCCTGAGTTTAAATATCAAACTGGCCTGTACACACCCGCGCTCGGCCTGGCTCGGGGTGTCTCGACGAGTGTGTACAGCCGCCATAAGATTTCTTTTAACATAGGGTTGCCTGGAAGAGATCACTTTGAAGTGATAAAGCCGCACAAATTGCACATTTAAGATTATTTTAATACTTTGTTTTTATTACTTTTCTATTCAATGCAAATGGCAATAAAGTAAATAATAATAATAAATATATAATAATAATAAATACTTCTGACACTCACACAACATTATCTAGCCCAAATTAAGTTTCTTAAAGAACTTGTGTTATGGATACTAGATGACTGATATACTTAAGAAATATATAAACATACATATTGAATAAATACATATTTTTTATTAGAATAAACTTAAATAAGCATAACATCCATGACTTGATGACTACTATCTGTGTTCATCACCGGGATTCGAACCCAGGATCTCTGGCATAGAAGGCAATGTATGTTACCGCTACACCAGCCGGTCGTCAAAAAGTGATTGAATTGAATTGAATTGAACTGGTTACCTAGGAAAATCTCACTCATGGATTAGCGCAACGGAAGCCCTGAAATGAATACCGACTTGAATAATTTGGGAAATCTTTTTTCGTTGAAATATTCTATTGTAACCTTCGTCGTAGATTGCAAAAAGCAATATATGTGCGGGAATTGGCTAAGCTGACCGTTTTAACAATTTGCCTTTCCTTAATGGAGGCACTTGATATGGTTATTTGTATTCGTGGACCCACGTGACAAATCAGCACAATGTATGTGAGTTTTTTTCCAACTTGTTAATATAAATACACGAAAACGGGTCATTTGATATGCCACAACAATCGACTTTCTTTAAAATTTGTTGACTGTGTGGGACTCGCAACATCACTTATAATTGATTTTATCGAATTACTAGCTGCTGCCCGCGACGTCGTCTGCGTGAACGCTATGCAGCACCAAACGCACCTACGATTATAACACTGCTAGCGTGATAATATGTAGCCTATATGTTGACCCGACTTCTTAACTATCTTCATGCCAAATTTGAAGTAAATCCATGCAGTACTTTTTGAGTTTATCCCGGAAAGACAAACAGACAAACAGACAAAAATTCTAAAAACTATATTTTTTGTTTCTGTTTCGATTGTAGATCATACCCCAAGTATTCTTTTAAAAAAATATTCAATGTACAGTTTTGACTTTCCTACCATTTTATTATATGTATAGATTACATGTTATACAGCATGTATTTTTTTTTCATACGTGATTAAACCTGCGTTTTACTTCAATCTCAGTCTGCTTAGAATAGCCCTACTTTCCCTGGATAAACGTGTCGTAAAAGGCAGGGTCTTTCTGGCTAGAGACCAGCCTTCATATAAAATCTGCTGCCAAATACAGGGTGACTAGTGACAAATTTTAGATATTAAAGGAGAGCACTCTGTACTCGATTCTGATCATAATTATTTAATCGAAGTAGATACTTCATTTTCCAACAGAATTCCCTGTAAATAAATAAAAAAAATTACGAGGTCGACGATTCTTCGTGAAGCCGTCTATAAATAACCTATACCTACTGTGTGTTGCGTAATTAATTCTTTTACTTTCGGTTAGATTTACTCAGTAAGTAATTAATATTAATTTTTTATTTTTTTCTTCATGTAATACTTTTTTTCTTCATAAAAAAATTACGAGGTCGACGATTCTTCGTGAAGCCGTCTATAAATAACCTATACCTACTGTGTGTTGCGTAATTAATTCTTTTACTTTCGGTTAGATTTACTCAGTAAGTAATTAATATTAATTTTTTATTCAAGGCTCAAACTGTCACGTCCTCGGATTTCGAAAGTGACCTGTATAAACGCTCTTGCGGTGATATGTTCCGACAGTGTTCTATGAAAAGCTAGGACCTTCCTTAACCCGTGTGCTGTCATCCTCGACCCCATCTTCACTTGCCATCAGTTAAGATTGAGATCCAATTTAGTTACCAATAAACAAAAAAGGATAGTCGTCGTGGCGCCGTGGTTACTGTGTGTATCATACGATATCACAGAGTAAGCAACGTTTGGTGCGGTCGGTGCTTGGATGGCTTACCATTCCTTTCTCACGACGACTTCCGTACTTCGGAGGGCACGTTAAGCAGTCGGTCCTGGGTGCTGTATACTTGTATACAGTAGTCGTTAGGGTTTGTCAGAAGCCACTTTGGCGGCGTGGAAATTCTGACATCCATCACCCAGCACTAGGCCAGCTTGGTGGATTATGGCCTATACCGCCTTGTCACCCAGGGGAGATAATCATGCCCTGCAGTGGGCTCATTACAAAAAGTTGTGATAATGATGAAACAAAAATGTTATGGAATTTCTTTTACGTTATGAATTTTGTTTTTCCCTGATCCCTACGACATTATTTGTGAATACGAGTTCCAATTTATCATTCCGGTTTCCTTATTACGCACATTTTCTTATTACATACAAGTATTTTAATGCTAACATAAAGTTGCCCTTCTGTAACATGACAAATCGATGAAAATAATTACAAGTTAGGGGCCATTGAAACATAAGGATGAACACTTTTAACGAGTAAGTGAGACAAGCCATATACACACTAATCTTTGTTTATTTTTTTCAATGATTAATAAATTATATATATTTGCAATATTCAATATTACTTTAAAACTTGACGACCGCTGTGTCGATGAAAAATCAAAAAAATGGCTTCAATCCCGGGACATTGCAAATATTGTGAGCATAAAGTATAAAAAATATTATAAATAATGAAATAAAATCCCCAGACAATCACACCAACTACATGGCCTCGAAGTAAGCAAAGCTTGTGTTATGAGATACCATATAGCGAACTAGGGGGGAACCTAGAATATAAATTCAAATAAAGATAAACGCCCAGACCCGAAACATTTTTTTCCTTGTTCTGTGCGGGAATCGAACCTCACGATTGGAGTAGCAGCATCTCGACCACTGCACAACGGAGGGAATGTATGTATTCTAGCATCTTTAACAAAAGCTTATGAGCTTAAGACGCTGTGTGAATAAAAATCCAACAATAATTTGATTTATATTACTTAAAATAAGTTTATTGCCTTGGAACAAGCGTCTTCCAGGTGAGCAGTACTTGAATGAAAGGATGTCTTGAAATGACTCCAAAAATTAAAAAAATTGAGCTTGCTTTTTGTGGAAAAGGCAAGCGTGTTATCAAACTAGCCAATATAAAGGCGTCGTGTAAATCGACACTTCTTTAATTCAAACTAAATGTGATATAGTCTAATAGTAATATAGTATAATATCTCCAATTCTCAGCCAATTCGTACCATGTTGTAAATGTTATGTTGACCTATTTGGTAGCGAATTACCTCCCTAAATTGGGTTCGTTAGTTACAAACCAGCATACATTTGACGAAGCATACCATCAGAGTACATCATTAAAGTTATTTACTCAGCCAGAAAGGACCAATGTAGCCGAAATAGGCAAAGATGCAGCATCATCATGTATTTGTAAATTCATTGCAGTTTCGCTCGTTGGTCTCCATAGCTACCTTGTTAAGACGTGCCTTTAGGGCACGTTAATTGTGTGTCAGTAATAAAATATTTTTTACACTTACTCATTGTAAGCGTAAATTCATTGCGTCCAGTTGTCTCACTAAATCAAGATTTTGTCTCATTTTACAGAGTACCAACCCCAAGAAGTTCAGTATCCAGTACTAGCAGTTCAGGTGCAGGATCTCGGCTGGCTCGTTTACTGACGCAAGGAGTTCGAGGCAACCAGGATGAGGGCCCTTGTGATGCCCCGCGGAGGCTCAGCTGGGAGAGGTAAGGAATGTTCATGTCTTAGGCGCTTTCAAATCAGAGGGCAATCTTGAGTTTGGGATTTTGATACCTTTGCAGAACTGAAGACAGAATTTGCTGTTGAGAGTGATTTTTTAATACGGGCCTTTAAGCTTACTTAAGGTGTGTTCAAGGTGCGCGGCAGACGCGGGTGGCATTCGCTATGGCATCGCATGGTGCTATCTATTCTGCCGCGCTCTGGTTAGGAAAATCCGCTCGCGGCAACCATCCAATCATAACGCGCTCAATGTTTGGACGCACCTAATTTTTCAACAGTTTTCTGTGGAGACTTGTCAGTGAATCAATGCTTGGATCATGATCCACGTTCAAGAAAGTTTTTTAATATGGAACTTACAATCCAGCTTTGCTGTTTAATGAAGTTTTAAAATGTATATTTACCTACAGTCGATATCTCTAAGGTTATGATTTGGGCTATCTAAACAATAGAAATCTGTTATTTTAGAAACAGATAAGTAACTCATCCCCTTTGATGCTTGAATAGTTTAATTATTAAACAGCAGCATACTGATTACAGGACATTTTTTAAACTGTTACCATATACAAAGTTAATCTTTGTTTATGCGTAAAGTTAAGGTCATATTTTCGTTCAAATATAATATTATCTTAAAAATTCAGCAAGTTTCAAGCCTCTTGTGATTTTTTTGCTTTTGTCGAGCGGCATAGGTATTGTAACTACTTGCATCTTTATATGCCTGCGAGTGAGTGTGTACATTATTTAAGGATCTGTAGAGATTAACATGGAATAAAAACTATTGCAATCAGTTCTGTTACCGATTCTGGACAACAGGTTTCGTATAAACAAAAAATTAAGTTGTGGATCATGACGCAAAGCCCTAATCGTTACGGAAGAGCTAAGGCTAAATAATGTAGCACAATAAAGTACACAAAACGATTGGCTATCACGGTTTGTAAACCAATATCAATAATTTATTAAGGTTTCAGGAATTAAATCGGTAAATTTGTCATAGCATGGATATCTTATTCTATTTTAGGTGTAACCCAGTATTAATCGGGAATTTCAACAGAAAAATAAATGTTTCATGAAACTTATTTGATCATTATGCTCATAACAGGTCGAGGAAAAGTGTCTTCGTATTTTATTTATAAATTCAAGATAAGATTTGCAAAAAAAAAATACATTCAAGCACACTATATCTGTACCATTTTGATTAATTACTTGAAACATAGCGATATCCATGACTTAACTGTTTGTGGTCATTACGAAGAATATACTTTGGGATTCGAACCCAGTTCTTCTGGCAAAAAAGGTAACTTATTTTAAGATTCCAATTTACTACATTTTATCGTAATTTTATTATCTCAGACATAATTTTTCTCATATTACATTACAAACTACAATAAGTTAAGACATTCGCCAATCTGAATTTGTATTTGAAAGTCTTAAACTCGTTTATCTTACTTCAAGTAAACATTGCTATTATGTAAATCAGAAAAGTATTTTCCCGCCAAGTCAAATAAGTACCCTCGCAATCTATTCAATCTGCAAAAACGAAGCAGATTTAAAATAAATTTTTGATCGAAAGAATCCTCGGAGTAAATTTTTGCGCTTTTGCACTTTCTTCAGATTTTCATGCTTATGTTTGCTCAGTGCAAGCGAGAATTTTAAATTAATCTGCTGGTGTTGATAATCATTTTTTATATTTGTATTGGAAAGCATTGTTTCCTCCTTAACATTATTAAGGTTTCATGGATGAGCTGATAATCTTTGACATTTTGAGATATTATTTGGGTCGTGGGCTATGGATTTCATAAACTTTCATTTACTATGAGTGGAAAATTTGTTAACAGCCCTCATATTACCTAAAGTTGTTATTTAAAAAAAAAACTAGTTGTATTTTTCCAAATATGTGTACTATCTACCTGTATAATACTTCAGTTCAAAATTTTCACTTAATCCGGCAGAATATTAAGAAAATACTTTTTTTATTATTTTTGTATTATTCCTATTGCTTCTATGCTGGACTGGGAGCGAACGAAAAACATAGAATGTACTAGCTGCTTCTCTTCCCGGGCATACTGTAAAAGTCAGTTAAGGGACAGAAGTTTTATTGGCATTTTTGTGGGCGATAGGCTGACCCCCTGTCACTGCAATAGCCTCTCTCCATCATTATAATACCTCATTTGTCAAACGTGACATCAGATGGTCTTATAACCACTGGTGTTCTGCCTACCCCATAAGGGATACAGGCGTGAAGTTATGTATGTATGTATGTTGTATTATTCCTCACCGCTACTTTCTATGGCATGATGTTACATCTGTCCTAATAGTTTTAGGCACTATTTGCAATAGTAGTTGCGGATTCCTTTCCCGCTCATCGCAATCCTTTGTGTACACATTTTTTATACATTATTAGTAGGTATTTTACAAGGTAAGCCTTGGGTCAGCTCAACAACCCTACCATTTAATATTGATAATGGCCAGGGACTTAGATGCCCCGGATAGCAGCAACCCATCAATAAATTGTACAATTCTAATCGGTTCCTATTCATTACACCACAGAAACATTTTAAATCAAACGTTCATGTAAACTTAAAACTATTGAATCCCCTAAATTAAACTGAAGTTTATCGTTCGACAGAATCATCAATCTCCTTACCCTATTTGTAAATCAAAGGCAGTAACGGATAATAGCTCAGATCGAGGTCTGACGAGAACTTTAATTAAAATTTGTGGAAATGTCCCTCGAAAAACGACCTATTGAAATAAATTAAAGTATTTTAGCAATACCACCTATTTTCATTGTATTATCTCCATAGCAGAAACTTAATAGTTGCCTTTTATTTGTTTTTTAGACGAGCGGTTTCACCCGCGTAATTTATGATCCCGGGGGAATTTCGGGATAAAAAGAAGCCTATGTGCTATTACAGGATTATGCAAATTTGCAATTTCTTCCGAGAAGCTTACGTAATTATTTGAATTACTTCCACAGTTTATTAGGCAAATTTAGGAATTTCACATTACTTTGCTAATTAAAGGCAAAAGGTAAGATTATCAAGCATACAAGCATACTTAGTACAAAAGTTATTTCTCTTATAGAACTGAGCAAGCTTGTTAGAATAAAATATATTTTGTTTTAAGATTTTGTTTGAGAGATACAAAAGAGCAAAACAAATGAAACCGTAAACCTAATTGTTTATCATAAACCACCAAGCTAGCCAGTGCTAGTAGGTGGATGTCAGAATTCTCAGGGCACTGAAAATGGCTTCGGACAAACCCTGTCGACTACTTTATACAGCTATACAGCACCTGGAACCAAGTGATAATCATGTTCTCCGAAGCGTGGAAGACGTCCTGAGAAATTAAAGATTAGCGGTCACCAATTCTAGTACCGACCTCTTTAAACCTGCCATAGCGATGTATATACACAGGAACCCCTGCGCCACGACAACTCCGCATGTGACATGTTCCATTTTCATGTTCGCATATTGATTAATGAGCATGAACAACATTCACATTCGTGATTCGCGGTTGGCGCGGGCTTTCGCGGCCGTTCGCGCCGCGAGTGTGGAGTCGGTATTAAAGATCAACTAGAGTTTCTGATCTTTCCGTGGGGACAAGATAAAATTTTCTATCGGTTGTCAATTTTATCTGTCATGCGAGCAAAAAACAAAGGTCATCACCAAGGAATTGTAGACGTGTGTACGATTCCTCGTTCTTTATTTTTTCAAACATTTTTTTCTTAAAGGTCGGATATGTATTGTAGACTTTATAGTTTGTTAATATTAGGTAGTTACTACAAGTGTAGTGTATATTAAATTAAATTTATCGTTTACGGGGTCAAGTTTTGGTACGCATGTCTTCAAATAACACTAATCGGTGTAAAATATAAGCTAAGCTACTTTTCGTATACAATTTTTTCGCTGCACTCTGTAGTATTCTCTTAGTTCTTATTATTCTTTAACTCGTAAGCTCCAATGCAATCTAATTTTAACTTACCATAGATAATATTAAGGTCAAAAGCTGTTAAAAAAGCATTGGATATTCCTACAGGGTGGTCACTTTTGAAATTCAAGCACGTGATAGTTTGAGATCATACATGTTTACGAGCCGAACATCCACATCACACACATCCATTTCCATCAATGCCTGGGTTGCCTGGCAGAAATCGCGCTTCGGCGATAAGGCTGCCCTTTGTATGTTAATTGTGATTGTTATTTTAATTTAATCTGTGTAACTATGTTGGTGTACAATAAAGAGTTTTATTATTATTCTGCATATTTACAACTACACGCCTTTCGGCGGAAAAGACCCGACAATCGGACCAGTCGGTCGGGTATCAGGGCAAGAATAAAAGAAACCGGCGAACGATTCGGGCAGTCTCGAGCAAAAGCGCTTTTTGCTTATTATTATTATTATTTATACTTGAAGCTACACGCCTTTCGGCGGAAAGACCCGACAATTTGACCAGTCGGTCGGGGATCAGGGCAAGAGGGGCAGAAACCGGCGAACTATTCGGGCATTTTATTATTATTATGAAGATTATTATTATGAAGAGAAAAGAATATAATTAAAAAATAAATATTTATTATTTACAGAGTAAACTTAACCGAAAGTTAAAGAAATGATTACGCAACGCATGGTTACGCTAGCGTCGGCAGCGATACGCGTGCCAGGTCATGTGCCGCGATTGATTCAGTTGTATGAAAAGTCAATAGTAACATAGTAGTATTTATTTATAGGGAATTTTAGTGAAAAATTAAATACCTACTTTTATTACGTTATTATGATCGGAATCGAGTACAGAGTGCTCTCCTTCAGATCTGAAATTTGTCACCAGTCCCCTGTAGAATCGGAATAATCAGTTAAACCAGAAACAAGAAAGAATTCGAGAAGACGTTGAAGCGCAAAATGCAATCCTTAAAGGCAAACAGCATTAGTGTTCATGAAACCCGATATCTTTGTCGGTGAAAAGACTGTGTGGTTGCAACAAAATGGCGGTAGATAAATTTTATGAAAAATGTTCGATTCTAAAGAAGAATAGAGTTTTCTTGAAAAGTGGATTTTTATGCTTCACAATCGACGACTTGCATATAAAAGACTTTCTTAAATCTGATATAATTTTATGCCAAGAAAAAGAAATGGTACCTATAAGCATATGGGGTTGCTTACACTAGACACATGAACATATGCGTGAACTTATGGTTGTGTTTTATATACCGCCTTGTAAATCAAGCAATAACTCAAAATAGGATTTAGAAGTTTGGTAAATCGAATGCCGGAATACATAGGATTTGATTATCCCAGCAATAAGCTACCGTAGAATAATGTATCTATATGGTGGTAAAACCGCGCTTTACTAGCTGCTATGAAAGATAGTATGAAATCTTTACATATAACACAACTTTATCAAGATCAAGGAAAATATTGCATGTACAGTCTGCAACAGGAATATGTATATCACCCAGTCTTCCACACACATACGACGCGTATGCATATTGTATGTGTGCGGGAGACTGGGTGGTATACATAATTCTGTTGCAGACTGTACCTACTTTAAATACTCTACATGCGCACTTTCCATCAGGTGGCATGGAAAACGAACGTCCTATCCTATAAGATTCAAATGGACGAAGAGAAAACAAGTTCAAGTTTTGATAGAAATCACTTCTAATGAAATGAGAAATTGCAGGTTATTTTTGAATTAGAATAAATATTTTGACACACACTTAAAAATTGTGAATTGTGAATATAGATATAAACATGATGATATACTGAAAATCTCTTACTTCTTTCATTTATAATTATTTATGTGACTTCTGGGGAAAATGTGAAATGTTGATTTCAAGGATTTACAGGAAAACTAAGACTTTCAAAGTTTTCAAAAACGATCCAAAATAATATTAATTTTAGTAAAATTGGGTTTCAAGGAATAGGATATTCGGAAGTAAAATTTTTTAAACGACATCATTACTAAAAAAGCTTCCAGTAGGTAAGTTTTTTACGCCAACTTCAGCAAACTTCAACTTATTCATATAATACCGTAATTAATAATACTTTACAAAATTACTAATTACCGTTTTCAAATCGGTTCTTGAATTTATTCGTTCAGCAGTTTTGAGTTTATCACGTCCAAACAGACCACCCACAGTCGGTGTTTGACTTTATGGGAGACTTGATTTATATTGAGACGGAAACAGGGCGCTTTATCTAGCAGATATTCAACCTACTAGCAGGTCTTTACAGCAGAGTACGAATTAAAGTGCTTACAGGGTCAAAAAGGAATTGTCGTTAAATGTTCAATATAGTTATGGAGCTATAGTTATGAGTGATTTCGAGGAAATGTTACTCTTCAAATCGTGCAATTATGGGCTAGTACTTGAAACTTGCTTAGTGCTTAGTTAAAGCCTAAAATGTTCACATAAACTAAAGACTAGGTTTTTTAAATCTCAATCCTACCTGGTGGAGGGTGACGATGAGTCGATGACGAAAGGACATTAGGAAGAACTTGGCTATTGCTAAGGTTATCTGGTAGAGAGTAGAGATCGCTCTAGAGCGATAAGACCGCCTTTTGTACCTTTTGTTCCATGTTTTGTATTTCCCATTTTTGTTACTGTACAATAAAGTGTAAATAAATAAATATTGCATTGGCATTAGCACTGGCATCATTAAACGTTGCTGGAACACGTCTTTGTTGGAATAACCGACAGTTTAAATGATAATCAACAAATGCAGAGCAAAAAAACCGACTTCACTAACATTTTTAAATTCTATTCAAAGCAGTATAAGGTCATGAAAGTACAATTCACCGTATTGATAAAATCTTATTTTGGAAAGTATAAATTTTTTCAAGAAGAGCTTTCGATAATTTTATTTATACGGACCCCCTCTAAAGTATCTTCTATCATATAAAACAAAAATATTCGAAATCGACTCATAATTGTCCGTAAAAATCGTGTAACAAAGAAACAAAAAAGGAAAAAAACATACACGCGAATTGAGAACTCCTTTTGGAAGTCGGTTGAAAAGTAGAGGTCTCTCAAATAAGTCGCATTTTCGACACGCCTATCCAAGGTGGTAGGTTATGCTTAGTTGACCGCAAGTGAAGAAATCAATAAAAGTTGATTTAAATAAGTAAATCTAAAAAGGTTGGATTGTCAAACGAGAATTTCCCGTCAAGGATAGCTACTAAAAGTGGGTATTTCAAAATTCCAGTTTCGCTCGAGCGGGAAATTCTGTTTGACGTGTTCGCGCCACAGAACATTTTGTTCGCGCTACCTACGAACGTGTCGGTTCGGTTTCAATCATCGCAGCGAGGCTAGGGAATGCTTCCTTCCATTTTTGAATTTGTTCGAATTGGTTTTACGTGATTGAGGTTGTTATTGCTTTGAACGTACTTTATTTATTCCTGTGTATACATAAAAAAATAAAACTCACAAAATTAATGGCATATCAACGTAAAGCCAAATCTACTAGGATTTCTAATAAAATCTCTTCCCAAAAACATCATCAAAGAAGCTAATTGATTGTTCTAGGCAAACGACCCAAAGGATTTAACCGTTCTGTAAATACATTACTCGAACCGTATACCGCGAAATTACTCTCAAGTGGTTGAATTAATTAAAGATTCGTTTGCCCTTTCAAAAAGCTGAGTCAAATTTCCTGAGCAGAATCACCTGCCACATCAAATTTCCTCAGAATAAAGGCTTTCTCGTTATTTTGAAGCACCATTCTTGAAGATAACGAGGTACAATATCCGTAGAGCATTTATCTCGAGTGGTAACATGAGGTCGATAGAAAGGTTATAGAAGAGTGTTTCGTTAGTATTGGTTTGCTGCAATTATACAGAGCTGTACTGCGGGACCTTTCCGTCTTACTTTTTGAACGATTCTCAGTATTTCAGAGAATGTCTGTGTTGTTTATAAGACATTGAAAACTTATACATAGTAAATAGACGCGTCTATTATTGTCTATTTTGTTCAATAATGTAGGTATTATAAAGCTCCATACAGACTTATTTATTTTGAATAGGGGAGTTTGAAAATTGTATTTTCCGTAGCCTCAGCTAAAACTGGTCTAATTTAAATTGTCTTACGCTTTTTTTTATTTAAGTTCAAAATCTATGTTTTATATAGATTATATAGATATAGATTGCCTTCTATGCCAGAGGTCCTGGGTTCGAATCCCGGCGGCGGCGGATATTTGTGTGATGAACACAGATATTAGTCGTCAAGTCATGGATGTTTATATGTTTATTTAAGTTTATTCTAATAAAAATATGTATTTATTCAATATGTATGTTTATATATTTCTTAAGTATATCAGTTATCTAGTATCCATAACACAAGTTCTTTAAGAAACTTAATTTGGGCTAGATAATGTTGTGTAAGTGTCAAAAATATAAAAAAAAAGATTTTGCTGAAACTATACCTTTTTGAACTACCGGTTAGTTCAAAATTTCGATACAATTCTGTATTTATTTCTTACCCACCTTGTGTTCCGAGGAAGGGGAGGAACAACTGGGAGAAGCATTCAGTAAAATAATAGGTCTTTCCAGACTTAGCCGTAGTTAGCGACTGAACAATCAATGTGTACGTGGGATTGTATGCCAATTACTCTCACTTAAAGATCTTTTTTTTTTGGCTGTAAAAAAACTCATTGTGGATGCCCAATAATATTAGTAGTCCAATTATCACGCACGCTCCATCTCTTTAAAAGGCTCAAAAGGAACCTGTCGTAATTGATTGAATCAGGCGTTACTTTGCGGAAATCCATGACAAATACTACAAAAAGTTACTTAGCTAATTCCGCGACTTGTACTTGCACTAGTGATGCAGGATTTTCATGCGTAGGTTCACCGCCCTCCCTCCCTCAAGCACACACTTGGAACCCACACCACAAGCTATTACCGACACGTGTTTCGCTTCAGCTAGAAGCATCCTCAAGGCGCAACGACCACAGTCTTTAAAGCTGTAGTTTTAAAGACTGTAACACAAATCATTGTAAGAAGATAGAGCAGAACGAGCAGCGTTGTGCTTAAATAATAAATTACCTGAACTGACAATGAAATATGTGCCTTAACAGCAACACTGTTAGGTACCAAAGTACATTCGTAAGCTCGTGTGCTTTCATCACTCACCATTACATGAGATTGAGGTGAAACGCAGGTATAGTCTCCAATGAAAAAGACGAAAATCAAGGCAGCTATGAAGTTTTTTTTTATAAACTACCCTTTTTTTGGCTGAAGGAAAACATGCTATCACGTCCCCGACCGCCCAAGAAGGAACGGTGGGGTTTGTGGGTATGATCCGGCAAAAGGCCGAACCGACCCACTAAAAACCTCCAGGTATACATCCCCTATAATTGGAGCCCACGGTATCGCACGGTAATGGCATTGCCCGCGAGCTCCGGCGGATTGCGCTTAGCCTGAGCCGTGCGCTTTATAAACTGCCCTTGTGAGGAAAGTATCTCAGGACCACGAGGACTACCTACAGGTGAATAAATTCTGAACTATGCACTACAGCGACCGTCAAATAAATTTAATGTTGTTTGAAGTAGGTATCGATTATTACATAGTGCATGTCAGGATTCATTGCAATGTTTTATTAAGAAACTGGTGGATTATGAAATATCTTTTACAAAATGATGAAGCAAAATAAAGTTCAAAGATCCATCCTCCGTAAAGCATAGCAAACCGCGACGGGTGAGCGGAAATTCGAAACTTTCAGCAAAAATATTTTCAGCAATGCTCGATTTCCACTATGACGCAGTTACGTAGTTAAGTAAGCGGTGGTACATAATATTAAATAAACTACCTATATACTCAATCGATTTATTATTATAATAGTAAATTTATTATAATTTAAAAGCATGTGAAAACAATACAGCTATGAATTTCTTTTTTTATCACGAGACAAATGGTACAACAGTAATTAACTTTTCATAAAAATGTTTGTAACTCAAATTTTACCACCATTTTTACGAGTTTAAAATATCATAAAAGTGTCAGGTGTTAGAGGGTTACCAGAACACAAAACATTGATTTATGGAAAGAGTGCCATAAATTTTTTCTGTTGGTATTGCCAACTGGACTTTTTTTGAAAGATGCCTAAGAGCCTCCCAATAAAAAAGATATATATTGAAAGTACAGTCCATTACTTCCAACACGAATGCAAAAAGCAGTTTAGCTCGACACTGCCCGAATCGTTCGCCGCTTTCTGTCTCTCCTGCGCTGATTCTCGACCGACTGCTCAGATTGTCAGGTCATTTCCACCTCAAGTGGCGTGTGGTTTTGTACATAATTGTACATAATAATTATTACTCTTTGTTGCCATTAAAATTTAAAAAATGTTATTATTATTTTTACAATTCAAAATAAGTTGGGCGCTTTCAAATATTTCTTTCCGGCAATAATTCAACATTTATTTGATTAAATAAAATAAACGACTTTTAAGTAATTTATCGAGTAGATATTATGTGATGATTTGACGACCACTTTGGCGCTGGGGTAACACTGTCTGCCTCAGACGCCAGTGGCCGCAGGTTCCGATTCCCGAACAAGAAAAAAAAAATTCCGTGTCTGGGTGTTTATCTATTTATGTATTTATATTCTAGGTTCCCAACTAGTTCGGTACATGGTATCCCATAACACAAGCTATGCTTACTTTGGGGCCATGTAGTTGGCGTGATTGTCTGGGGATTTTATTTTATTTATTATTTAATTTTAGTATAGTGTCTCTATGGAACAAAGGGTCAATGTTGGTTGAACCTCAAGCAAGATTCATTTGTTAAAATTTTATCGCACATCATAAACAAGGTGACAAATTTTATAAATTGAAGGGGAGCATACTCGATTCTGATCATTACTATGTAATAAAAGTAGGTACATAACTTTTCAGCAGAATTCCCTATAAATAAATAAAGAGTTTTACTAGGTCAACGACCGTTCATGAAGCCATCTATACCTTCCTACCTATTTTGTGTTGATAGCGCCGTGCGTACGTCCGTACCAGTGTCACATTATTATATAGTTTTATTTTTTTTTTGTGGTAACTAAACCCGCGCCTAACCTCAATCTCACCAAGTAAAGATGAAGGCTAAACTCTTCATAAAACATTTATTACTGAAATGCTACCTTCTTATATTGAAAAATTACTTTTTTATTAAATTTGCTCTGGGTTATGTACAGTCGGCCCTTTTACAAGTTTGATTCCACAGGGTTATTTTGTGGTTTTTTCTCATTTTAGAGTTGAACAAAGTACATTTTTATTATTTGTTTTGTAACAGATACTGACTTCTTACTGAATCATTCTGCTATAGAACTAAAATGTTTAAATTTTATAAATGAACGTGCTAAGTTCGTATTCCGTTTTGGAATTAGTTGTTTCTTATATTATCCTGGTTCCGCCTGATATTAAATACCATCAAGGCCCGTGGCATGGATATGCCCTTGTTTCTGTGAATATACTACTCCTTTTCTTCCCCATAATTTAAATACAAATACCCATGAAAGTAGCTTAAAATAACAGCTAATATGGGAATGACAGTAGTTACCCAGAAAACCCTAACGAAAGAAACTACTACAAATGTACTTCTTAAATAACGTTAAAATAAACTAAAGGTCAAGATTAATACCAAACAAATGATAATAGAAAAAATATGATTATCAAGATCACGTCTCAATGATCAGCTATCGAATTTCCTTTCACCCTCGACCTGATATATCCAGCATATACAGGGCGCTTTTGTTAAGACTGAGCATCTTTTTAGGGTTGATAGGTATAACAAAAACATGAAAAGTAATAATAATGATATAGCTCAATTCAATGTTTTTTTAAATTATTTTCTTCTTACTGACATTCAAAAACTGACATCAAAAAACAAAAAAAAACAGACAATTGAATTTCACTTGGAAATCTATTACCAAAATAAAATAACTATAGCACATTTTATTTGAAAAATATAAATAAACAATTCATTTTTTGTACTTAGTTAACTTTTGTTTACAGAAATTTTAACAGAGATTTTAACAAAATAAATCAAGAAATTCAAGAAAAACAGTAATGAGCTTGATTTTTTTGAAAATCAATAAAATCAAGCTCAGTACTTTTTTCTATACTGAATTGGGCCACATAAAAAAGATTGCTTCTCATCTTTTTGTGCCACCTATCAACCCTGAAACGATGCTTGGTCTTAACAAAGACACCCTTTATGTATATCCAGATATATCCAGAGTTGACCACCGTAACCGGACACCCGGCGCCAAACCGGCTGTCGACACAACACCCTGGATCAACTCGTGTCAGTTGATTGATCCGGTAAACATGTTTGCTTACCGGATACGATAACACGCGTAAGGAGGCACTTTACAGTCTGTAAATAAAAAATACTGTTTTATTAGTAAGTTCTACTTTCTGTACTGTGAGTTTAAAGATATGTATTTACTACGGCTATTTAATCAGTTATTGATCTCAATCTCACGTAATAGTACCTTAGTGCTATTACGTGTGATAGTCTAGTCTAAGTAAGATTAAAGCAAACAAGTTTACACAGGAACCAGCTCCTTATTTGCGTGCGTCCGACTGTCTGGACATTTTCTCGCAGAGCGTTGCTGCTTATCTAGGTGGCTAAGTCATCGTTTGTGACGACGATCTGTAAAGGTTTCATCGTCTGTGACGCTATAGTTTCCTCAAAAAATCGAAAAAACTTTGGCCAGCCAGCCAGAATTTCGCATTTTCCAGCATTCCAAATCTCAGCCCCCAGAGGGTTTTGAGGATCCAGCTGGTATATAAAGGTATGTGACGCGATATGTGACAGCAACTAAAGTGGTTTTATCAAGCAAAACGCCATAACTTTCGAGTTAACACGAAAAACAAGTGGCCAGCCAGCCGGACGTTTCTGGCTGAGCCACTTTGTTTTTTCCTTATATCTCAGTAATTAAAGCAATTGGAACTGAGTTTTAAGTCTTAAAGGAATGTGACGCGATATGTGACAGACCTCATATAGTTTAAAACATACCTGACGCATGTGTTTAAGAGTTATTGCGATAAAGATTTTGATGACAGATGACAAATGTCCGGCTGGCTGAGCCACCCATTCCAGCGCTTGCAGACGGTCTAGAAAGCTAGATTCTTATCAAAAGGAATGTGACGGCGACGAAGACAACAAATAGTCGTATGTGACAGCTCCAAATACTGCCAAACAAAAAATATAAGCAAATATTGATTCTTTCATACAAAGTCAATTAGGGTGACCATATTTTACTCCTGTACATTGTCATCCTTATAAAATACTTCCAAAAAATTGTCAAACATGACAAATAACTTAATCATTACGTTGCTCTAATTAAGTGGGTAAATAAAAATATTATTTCATAATGCATCATGTATTTATTTTTTATTAATTTACTTTTTGTTTGTGTTTACCAATTAATAAAATTAGTCTGGGATTAATGTAACATGTTGAAAAAAGTAAGTAAGTATACCCTTCTCGTATACAAACTTTTTAACTTTTGGCTTGATATATTATTTTATTATTAATCTTGACATTAAACCACAAGAGCGTAAAACTTGTAAGTAGGTATACAGGGTAATTGGTGGGTTACTTTAGAAATTCAAGAACGTGACAGTTTGAGATCATACATAAAAAGTAAAAATATAATATTTATAAATTTACATAATCTGATATAATCTGACAACATAATAAAATCTAGTTCAATTTGCTAAATCTAGTTGGTAGGTAAGTAAATAAGTAGGTATCACATATTGTACACTTTGGTAATTGGAAAGTATTTACTGTCTTTGTTTAATTGTAAAAATAATCAAAATTTTTGAAATCTTGATAACCACTTCTTAATAAAACGTTATTTTTAATTACACTTAACATTATGGCATTACTTATGAGTATTAATCAAATAATATTATATACTTTACAATTCTTTACTTCACATAACAAACCACCTGCAATCATTAAATTAATAATTGAATCTAATTCAGTTTGTTTACACTAATTTGTGTGTAAATAAGTATTACTTAATAAACAAAAATATGTTTTAATAAATCAGTCTTTTGAGTTATACTTAATTATTTTCAATCAGCCTTAACGTATTAAATACTCATTAATGAAACAAGTTCCTCAGTAATTAAAACATCTTCATTATAATGTAGGTATGCATCTCTCAGTTCAGTCTGTCAAAACATAAAAAAAAAACAATGTAGAAGCATTGGCTTTTTAAGGCTTTGCCTAATTTTGTAATCCATATCGTCATAGCAAAACCAATCATTATCATTACAATAAAAATGAAATTTATAATGCCCTAGTGAACCACCATTGATATATTCTACAACACCAAGCACCTTGTAAGTTTAATTACACTTAATTAGAGCAACGTAATGATCAAGTTATTTGTCATGTTTGACAAATTTTGTGGAAGTATTTTATAAGGATGACAATGTACAGGAGTAAAATATGGTCACCCTAATTGACTTTGTATGAAAGAATCAACAATCGCTTATATTTTTTGTTTGGCAGTATTTGGAGCTGTCACATACGACTATTTATTGTCTTCGTCGCCGTCACATTCCTTTTGATAAGAATCTAGCTTTCTAGACCGTCTGCAAGCGCTGGAATGGGTGGCTCAGCCAGCCGGACATTTGTCATCTGTCATCAAAATCTTTATCGCAATAACTCTTAAACACATGCGTCAGGTAAGTTTTAAAGTATATGAGGTCTGTCACATATCGCGTCACATTCCTTTTAGACTTAAAACTCAGTTCCAATTGCTTTAATTACTGAGATATAAGGAAAAAACAAAGTGGCTCAGCCAGAAACGTCCGGCTGGCTGGCCACTTGTTTTTCGTGTTAACTCGAAAGTTATGGCGTTTTGCTTGATAAAACCACTTTAGTTGCTGTCACATATCGCGTCACATACCTTTATATACCAGCTGGATCCTCAAAACCCTCTGGGGGCTGAGATCTGGAATGCTGGAAAATGCGAAATTCTGGCTGGCTGGCCAAAGTTTTTTCGATTTTTTGACGAAACTATAGCGTCACAAACGATGAAACCTTTACAGATCGTCGTCACAAACGATGACTTAGCCACCTAGATAAGCAGCAACGCTCTGCGAGAAAATGTCCAGACAGCCGGACGCACGCCCTTATTTCACTTCCAGAATACATTTGGCGGCAGACTTTATTTGAAGAACGCCCACTAACTGCGAACCCTGAAAGAGTCATTCATACATACATAACTAACAAATATAATTTATATACTAACAAATTGAGTCTGTGTTACTTTTAAATAAATCATTCATTCATTCATAACTTCACGCCTGTATCCCTAAAGGGGTAGGCAGAACACCAGAGGCTATAAAACCATCTGATGTCACGTTTGACAAATTTGGAGGTATTATTATGATGGAGTGAGACTATTGCAGTGACAGGGGATCAGCCTATCGCCCACAAAAACGCCAATAAAAGCTCCGTCTCTTAACTGACTTTTACTGTATGCCTGGGAAGAGAAGCAGCTTCTATGTTTTTCTTTCACTCCCAGTCCAGCATGGACTTGACAGTCATTCAATTTACCTAATATATGCTTATCTATTCTTAATAGAAGAACTCCGTTAGGGTCTGAAATTAAATTCAATGAAATCTTAAATACAAAGTCTGCCGTGCCGAGATGTCCATGTAAGGCTGGTTAAAAAAAGCTCTGTACCACCCCTTGACTGCTCATACAATGCAACTAATCCGAGAAACTCACTATTTCTAGTGACACCGGTTGCCAAATATCGCTACGGCTTTAAGTATTATAGCGACTTATTCGGAGCCAGTTTTTGACAATAACAGGCTCCTAATAAGTTCAACTTCCAAATTTGTAAAAAAGAAGAAAAACCTTTTTCTTGTCTCTTGAAAAGTTGCACTTTAGTTTATGCCAATTGACCTTAGGTAGGAATAATATGTTTCTAATGCAATGTCGACTTTATTTAGCATACTCACAGAATTCAACAACAAAATATTAAAACCCTCACATGTCGTGGTTGTGCAATGGCCTAAACCAGTCGGTCTACAAATGTTTGGCCGGTCTACATATAATGTACCTAATGACAATATTTTTACCATTGATCATACTAGTTAACGTCTCATACAACGGACATACTACTTCAAAGAACTAAACCGTTCCACCAACTACCTACTATTCGAGTAATTTTAATAGTACACATATACCGAGAGACCTGGCATCGACACCATTAAGCCCTCAAACGTTAGTAAATTCTGTTGAATTTCATCGCGTTCATGAAAATATCCATGTCGCCGCTACATGTCGCTTGCACTAAGCCCTACGAAGACACTTTGTACTTATTTTCATCTATGGACACATTGAGCCACGTGTCATTTTATCTCTAGTGTAAGTAAACTTGCTTTAGTAAGAACTATTATTTATAACCAAATGGTAAAATTAGTATTATTATTGCGAAAGTGAGGATGATTGAAGGAAGTCTACTAAGTAGTCTTAGTCATTGATAACTCTTCATGCGCGATTTAATCGACGTACAGAAACCATCTATCGGAATAAAGTAAACTAAAATTTTTGAACTAAATATCGTTTACTTTTTAGAAAGTGCGTCTACCTGTTTCGCATTCACGCTTAAAGTACTGATCTGATTTAAATAAAATTTGGTATATAGATAAACTAGACCTTAAGAATGGACATTTGCTTTACAAAAAACGGGTGTAAGGATAAAAATAGAGAGTGAAATTTATTCTGAAAATCCTCAGAACCAATTTCAATGAAATTTCGACAGATATAGACTTAATCTTGAAAAAGAGTCCACACTACTTTTTATTGCAAAAAAGGGGTTGAGGGGGTAGAAATATGGAATGTTTTTTAATCCTCGCAACCGGTGATACTAATTAAATAAATAAAATCCCCAGACAATCACACCAACTACATGGCCCCAAAGTAAGCATAGCTTGTGTTATGGCATACCATCTCCTCCTCTTCCCTCTCGCTCTCGCTAGAATGAACTACTGTTTTTGTTCTCTCGTACGATTAATTAAATCTTTAGTGTAAACTCGTCAATTAGACGCACAAACCTGTGATTAAACTGTTGGTACAAGCTCAAGCAAATCATAACACATCAAGAACTGGCTGTAACGGGAACACTGGAAGACTTATACTCGAAAACAAATATGCATCAAACGGTCAGTGAAAGCTTTCTTTGATTCCTTTGTGTTTTTCAAAGCCTTTTCAACCAATAGCACGGATGCTTTTGTTTTGTTATTAATATCATAACCTTCAAAAAAAATTGTAAACAAGTCTGACAAGTCGGCGACATATAACCAATTTGACAGGAACTGCCATAGTCAATCAACTTGTTATTGCCATTATTAAAAATAAATCATAATCTAAGGGTCATTGCACACTATCAATATTGGTAGATTCTAGCAGATTTGGTAGAAAATAAAACAAGAAAATATAAAATATGCTCAAGCACAGTCCCCCTAGTAAAAAAACCCTCTCACCCATTAAACGCGCTGAAATGGTGGATAAGTCCCAACTGGATAAACCCGACTCAGAAAATCTACAAAATGTCACTCGACGTCCCAAAAAAAAAACCGAGACGATCTTAGAAGCCAATTTTGCGAGCTTCAAGGAGGAAATGAAGACAATGCTTTCATCCTTCGTATTGGCACAAAAAGAAGAACTTAAAACTATCACTACCAACATGAAAGAAATACGACAGTCCAATAACAACATTGAGAATTCCATTGCGCTACTTACCAGCCAAAACGAAGAACTCAGAAAAAAAGTGAATATTTTGGAAACACAAACAAAAAAGGACAGAGAGTACATAGTTATGCTCGAAGAAAAAATAGAGGATGTGCAGAGAATATGTAAGAAAAACAATATCGAAATAAAAAATGTACCCAAGAAATCAAACGAGACAAAAATTGACCTTATAAATATGATGACGCACTTGTCAAAGCATACAAACTGTAATTTTGAGACCAATAATATCAACGATATCTACCGAATTAAAGGGAAGGACAGCAACACAAAAAATGCACCGATCGTGGTAGAGCTGAACTCGGTTATACTTAAGAATGAACTGATAAAAAAATGTAAATTGTTTAACGTAAAAAATAGGGATAATAAACTACAAGCGAAGCATCTAGGTTTTTCTTGAAATGAAAACACCCCTATTTTTATATCAGAACAATTAACACAAAGAAACGCTCGACTATTCTTTCTGGCCAGAGATCTCGCGAAATCCAAAAATTATAAATACTGCTGGACGTCTTATGGTCGCGTGTATATAAGATACGACGACAATTCTCCTATAATTTTGTTAAAAAACGAATCTCAAATTCATCACTTGCTACAAAAACAAGCATGACGCCGGACTAAATTTTTATACTATAATAGATTCATTATTGTAATTGATTTCGGTACAACTTGTCTAGTTATTATATCAACCCCACTTAAAAAACTTGAACACACACTCACACTTCTTTCTTACTCACACACCATACTTACACGCGTAAACAGTGCCCCATTTATTATAATGACACATCAAACCTTAATTACCCCTAATGGCTGACACAATTCAGACTTTACATGAATTAGACTCGATTGAAATCGCA
Organism: Stenoptilia bipunctidactyla; assembly: GCA_944452665.1. Classification (NCBI taxonomy): domain Eukaryota; kingdom Metazoa; phylum Arthropoda; class Insecta; order Lepidoptera; family Pterophoridae; genus Stenoptilia; species Stenoptilia bipunctidactyla. Next base: position 18,981,588 of record OX101730.1, read on the forward strand.
AAATCTGTTGCTTGTGACTGTACAGAACTTTACAAGCATATTGGCATAAAACAAACTGACCTGACTATTATGTCGCAGAACATCAGGAGCATTTATTGTAACTTTGACGACTTTTTAGTAACCCTGACTAGCCTTAAATTTTCCCCTGACATAATTATTTTGACTGAGTGTAGATTAGATAGTAATAAACCTCCACCACAACTCGATAACTATTGCTCCTATTTTTCAAAATATCAGCTGAACCAGAATGATGGAGTGGTTTTATACGTAACAAAATCTGTGAAACACAAAATACAAGAAATAAAGTTATCTCAGGCGTCCTGTTTTCGGTTGGATTTACCTGATACTATAATTCTAGGGATTTACCGATCACCATCGTCTATAAACTGCGAAAATTTTCTTGATTCCCTTAACCTAGAAACAATTAATACAAATAAAAACATTGTTATAGCTGGAGACATAAACATAAACCTAAAACCTAAGACGCCCGAACTATCTCAAGACAAGAAAAACAGGTTAAATTATCTAAACATGCTTTCCATACATGGTATACTTCCAGGCCATACTCTACCAACTAGAAAGAGCAGTTGCTTGGATCATTTCATGTTAAAACTAAATAAAACATATGCCTCAATTGCTGTCCTAAACACGTCCGTTACTGATCATTTGACGACATTTATGACTCTTTCACGACAAAAACAAATTAGTAATAAGAATAAAATATTAGAAACAGTTAACTTTGACGGTGCTTTAAATTTTCTCAAGGAAAAAAAGGTATCTGATTTGTTATCTTGTAATGACCCAGATACTCTGACCTCTAAACTAGTTGACATTCTGACTGAAGCCATAAAACAGAACACTATTAGGAAAAAAATTCCATGTAGTCAAAGGATTATTAAACCGTGGATTACTCCTGGTATCCTGCGATGTATAAAAAACCGAAATAAACTCCAGAAGAATCTTGAGAATGACCCACGTAATGAAACCTTGAAGATAACATATACGAGATACAGAAACTTCTGCAACAACCTAATAAAAAAATTAAAACGACAATATGACAGAGACCTTTTAGCTAAGTCAGTAAAAAATAATAAATTACTTTGGAATAACATAAAAACAATTACAAATTCTAAAAAATGCCTTTCAGACACTGCAGAATTATTGAACATCAAACCATCTACATTGGACTCAGCCAATTTCGTGAATAAATGCTTTGCTGATGTAGGTAGACAGCTAGCTGAAGAAATTAAACCTCCGAAGTGCACTGCGGGACCTAATAAACTGCCAACACAATCTAATTCATTTGTGCTATTAGATACTGACCCCTCCGAAGTGGAAATAACTCTAATGGCACTCAAATCTGGGAGTGCTCCTGGTTGGGATAGCATCTCAACGGGATTTCTGAAGTTTGTAAGAAAGGAAATAGTTCCTGTTCTTGCACATTTGATAAATCTCTGCTTTCGGGAGGGCATTTTTCCGTCTCCTCTTAAGCAATCTTTAATTACTCCCGTATACAAGGATGGGGATAGAAATGATGTAAATAACTACAGGCCGATCTCTGTCTTACCAGCCATATCAAAAATACTGGAAAGAATATTAAACTCTCGCCTTCTAAAATACTTGACTGATTATAATATCATATCTTCCTCACAGTATGGATTTAGACGAGGTATGTCCACTGCTGATGCGGTTATTAAGTTGAGCTCACATATAACAAAGTACCTGGATGAAGGTGAAAAGTGTTTCACAGTGTTTCTTGACCTTAAAAAGGCTTTCGATACCGTTTCTATCCCTATTCTTCTATATAAACTCGAAAAACTTGGTATAAGAGGTGTTCCTTTAAAAATATTCACAAGTTATTTGACTTCAAGGACACAGAGGGTAAAATTGCAACAATGCATTAGTGATGACCTTCAGGTTACCTTTGGAGTTCCGCAGGGCAGTGTCCTGGGACCAACGCTCTTCTTGGTGTACATAAACGACCTCTGCAATATGCACATCGAAAAAGCAAACATATTATCCTATGCTGATGATACAGCGATAATCTTCTCGGGTAAAACGTGGGATGCTGTCAGGTCTAGTGCAGAGGCAGGTATGGCTCAGGTTGCACTCTGGCTGAGACGTAACTTGCTTACGCTAAATACCTCTAAAACAAAATATATCTGTTTTAGTTCTTTAAATAAAAATCAACCAGACAAAACTTTTTACTTAAAGATACATGACAGTGACAAATTGTGCGATCCACACTGTAACTGCCCAACAATAACCAAAGTCTCAAATATAAAGTATTTAGGTATCGTAATTGATCAGTGTCTGTGTTGGCATCCACATCTAGACCATGTGAGTGGCAGGATAAGAAAACTGACTTGGATTTTTAAGACTTTGAGACATGTGGTGCCTAAAAACCAAACAAATGATGCGAAAAATAATTCACAGAGCCTTCTAAATCAAATATACATCTCATTAGTGGAATCTGTAATATCATATTGCATAGCTGTATGGGGCGGATCAGCAAAAACTAAAATAATTGACGTGGAGCGAGCACAACGCGCTCTGATAAAGACAATGTACTTCAAAAATAGACGATTTGACACGTATAATCTATATTTAATTAGTGACTTACTATCAGTCAGGAAACTTTACATACAACAAACGATTTTATTAAAACACAAAACAATACAATATAATTACGACATAAACTCAAAGAGAAGGAGGAACTTTACATCGTATATTCCTAAAATAAACACAAATTTAGCCTATATGCAGTATCATATGCGATCAGCTGTATTATATAATCACGCAAATAAAGTTCTAAATATATATAACAAGGCTTATTACGAATGTAAAAAAGAAGTAACCAAATGGTTAAAGTCACTAAGTTATGAGGATACTGAAAAATTGCTAATATCTACCCTTTAGCACACGGGGGGGAAACACACATACCTACACAAATCACAAAAACATACAAATTATTTTTACTTACAACACTCATACTCACATATACACACACATACACACTCTATTCAAGTTAATTAAAATTTCAAATTTTATTTTTAGCTCTTACTTGTAATGCATTAATTATATTATTTTATTGTTCTGAAATAAAATCAATGCAAATACATTTTTAAACGTAGCTTAATTTTACAAGTTAATTCTATAAAAATGACAAACCTAACTAAATGACTGAATGTTACCTATTGACACAATATTAAATAAAAATTGTTATTGTAATTATTATTCCTTTAGTTTTTAAATTTAATGTATATGTTATCGCCTAATGTAATTATAATTGCTGCATTTGAATAAAATCTTATGTTATTGTAATTTTTCTTTGTTAAGTTAATTGTTGTTTTCGCTAAATATAATTTTGAGTTTTGTATTTATTTTAATTCAAATTTTTAAAACTTAATGGAATGTACCAAATTGTATAATTTATGTAATTCTTATTTAAATCAATCTAATCTTACTTATTTAACTAATATATTCTCAATTGTAACCATAATTTGTGGAAGAGCGGGGTCTTCAAACACAGGCATTTTATGTCTAACTGAAGACCCCAGATGACAACATTTGTAATAGAGTAAGAATATGGAAATAAATGATTATTATTATTATTATATTATTATTATTATTACCATATAGCGAACTAGGGGGAACCTAGAACTTAAATACATACATAGATAAACACACAGACGCGGAACATTTTTTTTTCTTATTCCGTGCGGGGATGGAACCCGCAACCACTGGCGTCTGAGGCAGATAGGTTTACCCCATCGCCAAAGTGGTCGTCAAACTAATTGAATTTTGTGGTAGGATAGCGTTTTGTTAATTTTTTGTGAACTAACTCCTCATACGGTAAATCATGTTTAATTACAAAATTTCTGCGTGTGAAATCGCGGGTAAAAGCTAGTCGTAAATATATGTTAAATAATATGACACGTGACAATTTAATAATATGTTGCTTCTGCTAATTGACATGTTGTATATATTTTCCAAGTCAATATTTTAATACTACAATAACTCGAATTAATGCATACCTAATTATATACCTACGTTAACAGTTAGTGATCAAGTTATGAAGACTAAAGTGGTGCACTTCCATTCACGAGAAACCTATCCAATTTATGCTTGAAAGTACCAGGACTATAGGTACTGGTCAGGAACAACAAACAGGCTGCTGTTCATTCCAAACCTTGGCGACCCGTATCAAAAAGGAAGAAAGGCAATACCTTGCTGGTATTTCATGTTTTATGAACATTACAAACAGTTTACAATATAATCAACGAATAAAGAGCATTAAAAAACCGACTTCACGTCAAAACTTTGGCTGAGTTGAGAATGTCATCAACGTAAACATTCTCCGAAATCATACATATTTTTTCAAAAGCTTAAAATTTTCAATGAATTACCAAACCGATTTCGATGAAATTTATACGAGCCCAACTTTAAAGTAGCTTCTATAATATGAAACAACAATTTTCAAAATCAATTCATAATTGTACGAAATATCGTGTAACAAAGACACAAAAAAACCATACAGACGAATTGAGAACCTCCTCCTTTTTTGGAAGTCGGTTGAAAATTGTATAGTTTCCATTAAAATACAGGATGTTTGAAATTATTATCCAGCACGTTTATTTACTCAAAAAAAAATAACATAGGCTGCTACGTCGTAGATTGGTATCTAATACGTATCATAATAATTTTCAATACATAGATTTATTTCAATTTTAGATTTTGTAGTGTGTATTTTTTCAACTTATAGTCCAGAAGTTTTTGAAGTAAGTACTCATTTAAGTTCAAAGTATTCTAAGTAAGAAATAAATATTTTATTTTATTTCAGCTTCTTGAAATTTCTTTGAACAATAAACCTGATTAACATGAAGGCTCGCTGGAAAGAGGTGATTTGAAGTTTCAAAAGAAATTTACCGCTTAGTAAGGAATTTTTAATTAAAAATAAGTAATACAAGTTACTAGCTGAAAGATCCTAGTTGAAAGAAAGATTTGCTTGGTGGTAGGATCCCTTCTGGGTCCGCCTGGCTAGCGACCACCCTTTATATAAAGTCTGCCGCCAAATGTTACCGCTCCGGCGGTAATGTGTTCCGGCAATATTGTATAAAGAGCCAGTTCCTTCCTAAACCCGTGTGCATTCATCTTCGACCCCATCGTCACTTACCATCAGGTGAGATTGAGGTCAAACGCGGGTTTAGTCACTTATAAAAAAAAGATTTAAAAAAAAAGATTTAAAAAAAATGGAATCAAGGAAGGCTACACTTATCTCAACTATGCAAATGGCACTCTTCTTTTAATTTCAGTGACTAGCATATAATTACGGCTTTTCCTGCGGTTCTTTTAATCATATAACAATTTCATGATAAAATACCCTTCAATCGTTCCCAAGAGCCTAGCTCTATCAAATGAAATACCATATTAAATCCGAACGTCATTTTACGGGATTTTATTTACTTCTTATTTCAAAATCATGTGATTAAGCCGGCTTGATAATAACAATATTAAACTTACCTAGTAGACATGAAACAAAATTAATTATTCATTATGGATGAAATCTTATCTTACATGTAGAGAGTGTATGACAAAACTCAGTAATTGGACATTGTATACCATTGTCATTTCTATAGATCTCTTAGTATACCATTAAATTCGCTATAAAACTCTCAGGATACCATTAAATTCTCTATAGAAAACTGAGTATCCTGTTTAAACCAGGGACTGCATATCGGTATATTTTTTTTAAATAGTACTAGTAAAATTTCAGTACCCTTATTAGTGTAATTCTTCATTAAACACAATACCTGTACAAGTTATTAAAATCTAACTTAATCATATCAGTACCCAAATAATGTATACCGGATTAATTTTTGTAGATAGATAAATAGATAATTCATTTATTGATGCCACAAACACACACATATTACAGCAAAAAAAAAAAAATTAAAAATTTAACATCTCACAAGAAAAATAGAATAAAAAATAAAGTACAATTACAACAAAAAGTTGTAGTGAACTTTATTTTTTATTTTTTAGTTGTAGCAGTGCAAAGAGCCGGAGCTCAACGTCATTTTTGCTCAGAGAGCAAAGCGCTGATATTCTGCTACGGCTTGGAAACAGGGGAGCGTTATTAAACGTTAAAGAAAAAACTTGTGAATAATGAGAAATGCAAATAATTCTAAATCGACTAAACAATAATATTAAATTATTAAATTGGATTAATAATAATATACAGTAATAACATTTATACATTATATTTATACATTGACACAAAAAATAAAATAAATTAATAACGCATGCATTAGTAATTATAAGAAAAAATAACATAAAAAATAACAAATAAATACACAGGGTTTGAGTGAATTGATAGAAGGAATTAATTGGAATTAAACTATTATAAATGAAATTCTGATGTGATTAATAGATAGATGTTTTTAGTACAGAAATATTTTAACCTATTTAATTTCTGTACCAAAATGTACAGGTCAGCAATGTCCCTACGCTTCATAGGCTTCAACTAAACTATCGAACATTCTACAGTTATTTAAAAATAAAAATTTTATATTAATATTAACACCGGAAAATTTCAGTTAACTGATAAAAAAATCAGTTATGCTACAATAATAAAAACAGCAATTATTTCAGTATGAATTCCTGTCCTGTTATTTTTAAATACACCTACATTAACGGTATGATGTCATACAGAAAAAAAATGTACAGATATTCATACCGGTATGCAGTCCTTGATTTAAACGACAATCGCATTGTCTCGTTTATTTGGCATTCCAATTTCAAATGCAGCAAAGCCTCCCTGCGTTGGCATACTACACAGTACACAGTTAGGACTATCTGTGCCAGTTACTAGTTACGGTTTTACCTACGGTACTTTTGATTCTACAAGAATTAATAAATACAGCCTTTACTTTTGATCCTATACAACTTCATGATTAAAATAACCTTTCCCAAGAGCTAAGCTATCAAATGCAATAACATTTTAAGGGTTTTAAATCCAACCGTTAATTGAACGCCTTCAAAATACAAAATACCCTTTTGCTTTATTATTTTAGCGGAGATAACATTTCTACTCCATAACTCAGATCCGACTAGATGCTACGTAACGCTGAAAACAACCTTGAAAACTACTTATATTTTACTAAAAACAAGTCGAAAATGCAGCCTGAATATTTAATACAACCTTAAAGTTGAGCTCTAAAGTCGTTCAAATTATTATGCGCATGTGAAAACTTGTGTTTTTCGGTTTCCAAAACCAGTAAAATCTGGCTCCTGAAACATGACTCTAAAATAGATACGCAGTAAATTTTAATTGCATATCGCCGTTCATATATGCCGTCATATTTATCTATCTACAACTACTTTCATTAGTTTGTGTGATGGAGACAAGACCTATAGCGGCACTAAGGGCTATCCTTGAATAGATACTAGATACATACTAGGGAGTATGATCCTAGTAGTGACTTAAGTCAGTTTGGATATAAATCTAACTCACCAAGAAGTGCTTAAGCCATAGCGACCTGAGACCTTCAAATGAAGACTGTTTTAAACTAATTTAGGCTTTAATAACCTTAAAAGTGAAAGGAGTTTGTTCGGTTCCGTTCTATAACCGACATTTATATGATCTTTAACTTTGTTTCCCGATGCTGCGTTGAACTACAAATTCACCTGATATTAGGGACGCAGATAGAGCTCAAAGGCTCATAAAAAAATTGGATTTAAAGATACAAATCACCTTCGCTATGATATTTGGCGGCAAATTTTATTAGAAGCGTTGCATAGCGGGCTGAAAGATTCTGCAGAGATCCTTGCCCCTAAGCGAAATATCGAGAAGTCGTCGTGGCGCCGTGGTTACTGTGCATATCAAACGATATCGTAGGTTAAGCGCGCTCGGTGCGGCCGGTATTAGGATGGGTGACCGCCGACCATTAATTTCTCACGACGACTTCCGTGCTTCGGAGGGCACGTTAAGCAGTCGGTCCCGGGTGCTGTATACTTGTATACAGTAGTCGTTAGGGTTTGTCAGAAGCCATTTCGGCAACCTGAAATATCTGACAACCAGCAACCAGCACCGGGCCAGCTTGGTGGATTACGGCCTAAAACTCCTCGTCACCCAGAGGGGAGACTCACAGCCCTGCAGTGGGCTCATTACACGGAGTTATGATGAAACGAAATATACGAACAACATGTCCAATAAGGATCCTTATACTTTGAGCCTTTCATCTCTTTGCCGAAAGGATAAGTTTATAGAACATTGTACCTAGTTGTCGTGACGAGATAACCCTGAGCTTCATTCTAGACGGGTTGATCCCAGTTTAAACGTCAAATTAGAGATTAACCGGTAAGCTTTGGTCCAAGCTAAGATCACTTGCCGTTAGAGCATAACTTAGAAACATACAATCAACGTTAACTTTATTTAAATATTGCAAACATTTGTATATCCTGCAATTTGTTTTTGCAATTATATTTTTATTAATTTAGTTATGTTTAGTCATTGTGAAAAATTACTTCGCGTAGACTAAATAGATTCAACATTCTCGTATGAATTTATTCAAATATAAAGCTTCAATTCATTAAATGAGACGACACATACCACTATAATTATGTTAATTTACAAATTTCCCCAATGTTGCGCCCGTATTAGTGTAACGCTCAACATCTCACTCAACTCATAAGTGAATTAATTTCAAACTGTAGGGGGACTTGAGATCGATCAAAAAATGCTTTAACAATAAATAATAATACATTAATTTACTGTCATAAAACCATCTGATGTCATGTTTGACAAATTTGGGAGTAATATAATGATGAAGAGTAATATAATGAGAAAGAGCAATAATGTATTGCAGAGAAAGAGGGTCAAAAAAAAAATCTCCAATAAAATCTCTGTCCCTGAACTGTCTTTTACAGCATGCCCGGGAAGAGTAGCAGCTGGCACATTCTATGTTTTCCTTTGCGCCCATGTTTCCTTTGCGTCATGCCATCCATGGGAGAACGGTTGTATCATATTAACATTGACGCGTAGAGCCGGCGGGACAAGGATGAGCGTGTCATAAACGGCAACTTATCCAAATCGCTTGGTGGATGATTCCTTTAAGTGTCCGCCTGGCTAGCGATCACCCTTTATATAAGATCTGCCGACAAATATCACCGCTTCGGCGACTGTGAGATATCCCGGTAATATTTTACGACTTATCAGGCAAGATTGATAGGTTTTAGTCTTCAATTAGAAATAAATAAAGAAGACACAAAGAAATAGATCTAAAAAATTCAAAAATCTTAATATAAAATATCCACCCGCTGACTTGTCACCCTTAGCTTACTGATCCAACGTACAAGTTGGTATACAGGGTGTCCCAGAAAAGATACGTTTCCGTGAAACTTAAGCCTATCAGCTTATCCTAAGGCCTATCAGATAACGTCAAAACAGGGGTGTAATTAAAGTTCTCTGGTTTTCCACTTTTACGATTTAAAAAAAAAAAAACACTTTTTGGTCCTTTTTTGCCTACAGCTGTAATAAGTATTTGATAACGCACGTTTTATTTTTACTAGGTCTATCTTCATTAGTTACTTGAAATCACCCAGAAATCATTTTGATATTTACTAGAACCATGTGCTTAGAAAAAGAGGGAAATATTCTTAATTTATTCGATTTCGAAAAACACGACTAAAGTTTAACTGAACGCTGAAAAAAATATACAGGGTTGATTTTTTTAACGTCACCTCGAGTGAAAGTACTTTAAATAATATAGATAGCTCCAAAGAAACATTTCTTTATTTTTGAAAAGAAATATTGCCTCTCTAACAATTCACTCGCTTCACCCGGGAATCGAAACGACTAAAATCTGTAAAAATGACACCCTGTCATTTTATTGCATCGATCTGTAGGGTCAATCACAAGAATGAAATCTCTCTAACATACTAGGTAATTTAATAAAAGAAAAACCATGAAATCTTTATTTTTAGATTTTAGTCGGTTCGATTCCTGGATGAATTTTCGAAAAATCGAAATTTTCGAAAAATCTTTGAATGCGGTTCCTTTGAATAAAGGAATGTTTCTTTGGAGTAAAATTTGCTATCTATTTTATTAAGAGTACCCTCCCTCCAGGTGGCATTAAAAAATTCCACCCTGTATGTGGCATTGAAAGTGTACATAATCTTAAAAATATGCTTAATTAATGAAGATTTAATTTTGGGCTACTGTTGTACTATTTTAAAGAGGGCATTAATAAGGCATATTTTTTATTCGCAGTATTGAGTTAAACTTTAGCCAAGTTTTTCAAAATAAAATAAATTAAGAATATTTCCCTCTTTTTCTTAGCATAGGGCTTTAGTAACTATCAAAATTATTACTGGATTATCTGGTTATCAAATAAAGATAGACTTAGTAAAAATAAAACAAGCGTTAACCTGTTTTGATGTTATCTGATAGGTCTTAAGTCCATCTACCTAAAGTGTGACGGAAACGTGTCGTTTCTGGGACACCCTGTATAGGTACCTATACAACATATCGAGTCTAAATACACGAATTACAGTGCTGATGTCGGTCGATTTACAACGTATGTAATTTAACATAAAGAATACTAAATCTTAAAACTTTTAAATTAGTTTAACATGTTAATATTGTACATACTACAAACAGTAGGGTTGTTCGTCTGTTCGTACCCTGTACTCTCCCTTACTGCATTTATGACTTACCAGTCCTTCAATTTAATTAGATCCGTATTCAGATAATAAACTGTATCGGTATCTTCATAAGTTTCAATTTGATTGCATGTTGGTTGTGGGACTTGAATGACTTCAACTATTTAATTGCTCTTGATAAAATTAATATCGAAAGCTACAGCTGGGTCGTTTTCCCTGGGATTTGTGGAGAAAATGTTTCAAATTGCAATGGACTTTGAACTTTGTAGTATAAGGCCGCTGGAGAGTGGTTTAGGTGTCTGTGAAACAAGGCTTATTAGGTTCTTTTAACAGACTGCCTCTTATTTTAGAAATGTTTTTATTATGACTTTTTAAAGTTGTATTAGGTATTAAAATCTTTTTGTTGCGTTTTAGTTTTTTTATTTAGTATATTTAGTTTATCTGATCATAATTATGTAATAAAAGTAGGTATTTAATATTTCACCAGAAATCCCTATGAATAAACAAAGAGACTTACTACAATTTTCCCGCCGCGCTGCATCCGTCAACAAGCACACAGTAGTGTTCCCGCCACGCGCCCACCACCACCCGCTAAGTGTCTATTGTATTATGCTTATGTAACCATGCGTTGCGTAATGAATTCTTTAAATTTCGGTAAATTTTACTCGGTAAATATTTAATATATATATTTTTTTTCATTTCATGTATGATCTCAAATTATCACGTTCTGAAATTTCGAAAATGACCCACTACTCACCCTGTATATACATATAGTATGAAGGCCTGGTATACTAAAACGAAGAATTTTTACAAAAAGTACCAAGTCTCCATGTTATTTATATTGTAAAGGCCAGGCTTTTATTACGACATTTTTTTTGTTTTAAGCTGATTTTATAATTTAAAAACAATCTTTACATTGGGATGCTTCACAGGATGGTATAAAAAGTCTACAGCTTTTACAATAAGATTACGGATTTAAATAATTCTTTAGATCCGTAATCTTATGAAAAAATTTTTACATTGTGGATATCATATAGCAACTTCGCCCTCAGACCCGAGACAATTTTGAAAAGTTGAATTTCCTGACTGAACAGCTCGTACCCAGGACCGTAGCAGGACTCGTTCACATTGCAAGTGAACCCCCGCGCTGTCTTGTCACATAACATATTTTGCAGCAACATTTTATTGCATTTTTAGACACTGTGTTCACAAAAACATGAGAATACAGATCACACTAAAATTTTAAATCTTATGTGTTTGAGATAGGAGACAAAATTAGTCAACGATGCTATACCCTATTAATAATCTCTTATCTTAAAACAGTATGTACAAAAGCACATGTCTTATATTGGTTTGTTAAAGAAAAATAACTCGCTCTTCGAGATTATAAAGATAAAGCAGCCGAGACGGTTGCACAACAAACTTTTCTTAACTGTCCCGTGTCTGCAAACTTTGACAAGTCTTTACTGCAAACAAGGTGCATAGTTCTGCACTTCAACACAACCTGCTGTTATTTCTTTTCAAAAATAAATTTAGCTGCTTGTTTTCCAAAAAAATACATTGTTACAATTATACGAATAAATTTTAGCGTCATCAACGAGAAGCTCTAAGCTTCTATATCTATCTATAACGTAGCTTGTGTCATACGTGCTAGACAACGGATTTTCATTCTTATACAGGGTGACTGCTGACAAATTTTAGATATTGAAGGAGAGCACTCTGTACTCGATTCAGATCATAATTATGTAATAAAAGTAGGTATAACATGGTTCATTAACACAAAGTACGGTCCATCGTCTCCATCAGTTTAGGTATAACTTTTTCCATCTATAAATCCGACGCTTGACACCTCAGTCGCTCGTGACCACGGGGTCTGCAACGTGACACCGAAACGTCGAGTTAAAATTTAAAATGTAATGTTAGAAAACGTCTCAGAAGGGAGTCACTCAATCAAACAACTTATCAGTTTAAGTTTTATATTTATTATAATCTACCACCACTTCGGAAAGTCGATCTGTTGAGAAGAAGTGGCAAGAAACTCAACAGCAATCATCTTGTAAAATACAAAGTAACAGTTTACAGCCAGAGAACAATAAATAAGTAAATATCACAATCTTAACGACACTGACCTTTATCACAAAGCGGCTCGTTCTCCTCTAAAAGCGGAGAGTAGACTGACTAAATCAATCCCGGTTTCTCTTTCCCCTCCCATAACTTTCCCGCCAGAACTATCGGACCACGTTTTGCTATGTCATCGTCTACCAACCGTCGTGTCAGTCTGCTCTCCGGAAAAAACAAAGTCAATAGACTAACTCATTTATTACTTATAAAAATCATACTAGAATAACTACATAAATTGATTAACATAAATAAACATTGTATAATATAACTGCATAATTAACTATTGATGACAGTAAATATACGCGTTAAATCCGTTTGAAAAGTTGTTTTATTTAAAAGTATTTTTTTTTATTATTTCTTAATTGATACAAAAATGTTTTTTTTTTGCGAACTGTATTATCTGTCAACCTATGTACAGGCCGCCTTTTAAGGCTCCTTTCTTTAATGAACCGAGTTATACTTAATTTTTCATCTAAATTCCCTAAAAATAAAGAAAGTGACATTACTACACGGCGTAATACAATAGATAGGTACCACTAAGTACCTATCTATTTTATTACGCCTATGTAACCATGCGTTACGTTATGAATTCTTTAACTATCGATTAAGTTTACTCAGTAAATAATTAATATTTATTTGTTCTTTAATTGGTTTTCTTCATGTATGATCTCAAACTATCACGACCTGGAATTTCGAAGAACCATGTACATTTTTTTGGAAATAAATACATCCATACCCAGAATTATACGAGTACAACCGTATGTATACACCACCCCATAGACAGAGCGGTTATTCTAATTCAACTGAAGAATCATGAAGACGAACTCAAAGGCTTTCCATAAGGGACGTATAAGTCTTCTATATCGAACTGAAATTGCACAGGAATTTAACAATTCAAAATAATATTTTATGAATTTATTCCTTTACTCTTTTCAATGAGATATGAGGCGATACATCTTGACTCGGGCTTTTTTACATTTTTGAATACCTATTGTATTTTATGTTCAACTCTGTTTATGGCACATTATTTTATTAAAAACAAACATTATAACGTTCTTAGGATGCTGAAATCTCCTTGGCATCCTCAAAGGAGCAGTAGTTTTCGGTTGAAAAGGCGAGTGTCCGATATATGGGCTATTCCCAAGAGTAAATGTTGATTGATGGCTACTGTCAATCGCATCTGGATGGTTGAATGTCTTTGTATAGGGACTTTAGATTGAGAGATTCGTATTTGTGTTTTGGTTGGTGTGAGTTAGCGAGGGCTAACCTATTCAATAAAGTATCTATATATAAAGGGAGACTGATGGGTCACTTTTGAAATTCGGGGATAGTTTGAGATCATACACGAAGACAAAAAATATAATAAAAAATAAGTATTAATTATTCACTGGGTAAACTTAAGTGAAAGTTAAAGAATTGATTACGCAAAGCATGGTTACACTAGCATTGGAAGCGGTCCGCGTGCCAGGTCACGTGATGCGATTGACTCGGGCGTAATTAAATTAAATAGTTACAAAACTTTATTTATTTGTAGGGAATTCAGTTAAAAATTAAGTTCCTACTTTTATTACATAATGATGAACAGAATTGAGTACAGAGTGCTCTCCTTTAGTATCTAAAATTTGTCATCAGTCATCCTGTATATTTACAATGAATTACCAAACTAACTCACCGACGACGTGGGCCCAAAGTACTCTTATGTTATGGAAACCACCCAGGGGAATGAGGGCACACTCAGTATTAGAGCCAGTTTTAAAAGGTGCGCGAGTCTAAACCAGCGTATCGCATCTGTGACTCTAACCCAGCACCTCTCACACTGTAGCCGAGCAGAACCACTGCGCCATGGAGAGCGTCAATGATTAGGTAAAACTGACGTTACGTTAGATAATAAATAACTAAAAAAAGTAAGAGATATAAAGGTGCTCGTCATACCTTATGGTACGGGAAATAACGATTTTACGCAAATCGTAAATTTACGGAAATCACGATTTTGCACAGGAAATTGTGCTGACCTCAACTCTCAAAATATGGTATACATGTAGGTATGAATAATTTTTAGGTATCTCAATCGTAAGTAGTTTATTCTTAAGTTATGATTTTAAACAAGTGAATCATGTAATTCTGATTTTAATGACATTCACCCACGACATAGCCAATTAACCTTTTTACATCAATTACAGAATAAGTTTATATTTTCGACAATGTCAAATTTCCCTTGTTATTGTTATTCCTCTAGGCTATTTTGCGAATTTTTTCAACCAAATTTCAATTACAGTTGTTCATTAGTTTGTACCTAAACGTGTTACAGAAAGATAATTTTACTTTCGTATATTAAAACATTATAAAACATAAGTATGTATAGACATTGGTAGATATAAAGAATTATTAAAACTTTAAAAACGATATATTTTTTATATCACAACTATACGAACGAAAATTGGATAAAAGATGAAATATGCACACTTGAGACTTTGAAAATTTTATAACAACCACAGAGTATCTATTTCTGTCGTCTCAAGTTCCACAAAGCCCAAAGTTGTAACTCAATTCGATCCTTTAAAACTTGACTCAAACATTTAATTTATTTTTATATTGACCTATTTAAAATCTGAAAGTTTTAAGTTTTTTGTAATCTTTGGCCAAGTGTATACTATTCATTTAATTATGATGTGTTTCATGGTTGGATTTTGATTAAGGCTGTGCAATCCGTGCAACATCCCTACAAACTTTGTTGCACCAAAACAAGAATGATACTATAAGTTTTCAAACTGATTGAATGATTAATTATTAAAATTAACTTTATCAACATGGTAAATATCCCGTTTATAAAGTTAATTTAAGTATTATACTTTATGTTTTGTTGATATTGAATATGCAGATTAATATCAATGTTATTTTGAAATCATAACCTTTGAGAAATTAATATTTCAATTGCCCGATGAACAATTTTGACCCAGCCTTTGACGATAGTAAAATTGGTAATAGGAAATAATGGAAATGATATTGCCAACTATTATACAATTATGGATGTCAACAATGTTTTTTTTTCATTTAAACATTTATAGAATCTTTAATAATATGTAGCGTTCGTATTTATGTAGTAACCTTCGGTATATCACCAAATATAAAGGGTGTGGCGTAATGAATGGACAACCTAACCTGGTACCTATGGGTAGAGGGCACTATGCCGGTTCAGAAAAATTAATGTTATGTTCAGTAGAAGCCCTTCCGTTTCCGAGATATTCGACATTTTCGTAAATCAAAAAATTTCCACAATTTTTTTTGTATCTGATTTATGGGTAACACTCTTGGATAGATGTGCTTTCGAGTGAATACTACAATTTCTATAATAATTAGTACAACTCGTTTTTAAAATAACTTTTTACACAAACTTAATGTTGTGCAGTGGTTTAATGTAAATAATCTAGCTTTCAATGATAAAACAACTAAATGTCTAAAATTCTCTGCACCAAATGTAAAACAAGTTGCGTCTCATCTGCATCTTAATCGGAACAGGTTGACTCTAGTAGTATCTAGTAATCTAGAACACTGTTTTTCTTGGAATAAACATAGATTCCAAATTGCAATGGGACTCTAACAACTAGCGAGTAGACTTAGTTCTGCAGCGTTCGCGGTAAAGAAGATTCACTCATTGACTGATGTTAATACGGCGAAGTTGGTATATTTTTTTAGTTATTTTCATAGTATCATGTCCTCGGTCTGCAGAAAAGTTTTTTGTTTTTATTTATTACTTAATTAGTTTTTTGGTTTTTTGGAGTCGAATGGGGAAGACTAGCCCTATCTAGGATATTTTTCTCCAAAGTACTTTTTTAGACACCCTGTATATAATAATAATAATAAATACATATTTTTTATTAGAATATACTTAAATAAACATATAAAAATCCATGGCTTGACGACTAATATCTGTGTTCATCACACAAATATCCGCCGCCGCCGGGATTCGAACCCAGGACCTCTGGCATAGAAGGCAAAGTATGTTACCGCTACACCAGCCGGTAGTCCAAATACCTGTGTAAAACCTGTTTAAAATATTTAAATATACCATATTTCTCAAATTTTATGTTGTCTTATTTCTTTACATTCACCGTCAGGTGTTTTTTTTTTGACCCTAACCTCGATTGATGTAATACTCGATTTATTTGGGCATAAATATATCCCGCAAACCTTCAATTGACTCTGGGTACAAATATATCCCGCAGTAAATCCATTTGAGAAATATCTTATATTTTATGGTGTTTTACTAAAATTTTTTTAAGACAACTTTTGATTGAAGATATTTTAATTTTTTTGTATGACGACATCGTAATTTTTTTTTTACTTTTATAAAATAACTATTCTTTATGGCAAAAAATCATAAAATAATTATATGTTCTTGGCCAAAATTTTGAAAAAAATCTATTATACCGAAGCAAGATCTCAAAATTTCTATTATCCGTAATTAATAAACTATGAATTTCAAAGCAAAGAAAATAAAATAATAGCACTCTTGAAATTGTTCTGAACAATGTTTCCATACACATAAAACTAAAAAGAACAACTCCTTAAGGGTCTAAATAGCATTACAAGTGGCCGAGTCATACATTAGCTGCGCGCGACCGAGAGCCGGGCAATCTACGGTTTTTTGAATCAGCGGCACGGGCAGAAGAGCGCTTTAGTGGCCATTCGATGGCTTTATAATGAATTAAAAAATTTGAATTTTCTCAGCCATGCAGAAAATGGCCCAGTACACGCGGCCATTTCCCCAATCATAGCCTGTATAGCTGCAGTAGGTCACCCGCCACGGCTGGCTATCGGGAGGGAGAAAATGACTCCTTCTCTGTCCCATCCTCTGCCTAGCCTTATCTAACTTAAAAACTACCCTAAAACCTAACCAAATTTAAAGTCTGATCTAACCTAGTCTATCCTAAAAACAAACCTTTCCTAAAACCTAACCTATCCTAACTTATCCTAGCCCATTCCCACGGCCCGGACGCCGAAGCTCTCCAAGACCGCTGACCCTAGAGCATCTGGTGCACCACCGCCCCGCCACGTCAAGGCACACTTCACTTGGGGAACACACTCCACTCCACCTCGATCACCAGACTCAAACCTTTAGACTTTGTATTGCTTTACATAAAAGGTTATAGAACCTAAGAACAAAGTGGACCAGATGAGCTGAGCGCGTGCGATTAGCTGCAAAGACAATTTTTAAACAAATATTTGCGGTCACAATTAAAAGTTCTTTTCTTAGATGGTGAAGAGCATGCAGTGTGAGCGGCGGCTATTTTGAACATTTATTGTAAAAAAATGTGTTACTTTATTTAATGAATGATTTGCATTTAAATTATTTTTCGATTGTTTTATTTTATCGCTGCAACTAATATTTGAAGTGATTTTTAGTAGGAAATTGAGTAATTTAAGCTCAAACCTCTTAATTAAGGGGAGCACATTTTCTGTCTTTAATGCGGTAGTACCTTTTTTGACCAATAATGGACAGTCAAGATGATTTGCAAGGACTTTTACTGAACATAACATTCATTGATATTTCGCATTGATATTTCGTCATGCGTACTGTTAATTGATAATTTGTGACGAGCTATTATATAGCTACTGGATATTTTCAAATTGAGTGAATACCGATCAGTACATTCGATGGTAAGTCCCAGGTCCCATTATTGCACTATATACTACGTCTCGTATGATCTAAGTTTTTATAATAATATAGGAGCTCTTGGTCCAATAAACAAGTTTGAGTAGCTACAGCGAACGGGCACGCTTTACGAAATGTTTTTACTCTACCGACCCGTGTAGGTTCGGCTTGGAATAACTCAACTCCCCCTGATAAGGGTGTCGTCAAAGGCGACTTGATTCCAAGTGATCCCAGCTTAGGAGTAGGATTCGGCATCCTTCATCTCGCTAGCGACCACCCTTTATATAAAACTGACGCCAAATGGTGATTTCATGAAAAGGCAGTTCCTTTCACATGCTGTCATCTTCAACCTCATCTTCACTTACCATCAGGTAAGATTGAGGTCAATATCGACGTAGTCTTTAATTAAAAAAAGCACCAGACATCGCAGTCGTTCAAATATAAAAGTTGTACCTATCTGCGAAACCCAAAAGAAAAATTCTCGAATTAATTATAATATTCCATGAAAATTTCCCTTTTTATTCATATTTTATTTAAACAAGTTAAACTCAGTCGGTAGAAGAGTTTTAGTTAAGTTTTAAGTTCAATTAAAATGCAAAAGAGGGTAAATAACGACTGGTGACGTCATGGCAGACGCCGGGCGCCTCTGCCACGGATTAATTATACTATAGCTGTAGAATTAATAGCTTAATTATAGAATTGCATTGGAATTACAACGTTGAGACTGTTTGAGTTGAGCAGTATTGGCTATTCAACCGACATGGCTTTTGTAACTACGAATGTAGTGTCGCAGACGAGACAGTTTAGACGGTTATATGGGTGTGAATTTGTAATTGCCTTAATAAACTAACGAACTTTAAATTACATATGAGTCAGCCTTCGTTTGACCACACTTTCACATGATGATTCATTATGATGAGCACAAAAATGGAGCATATGAGAAATAATATGAAGAGCTAAAAAAATTTGTTGCTTTTCATCATGTCCTAAGTGATGCGTATCGAACTGCCATTTAGGGGGCTTCAGCAGCATTCACTTGGATTAGTTATGACTTCGTGGCTGAACGCTTAGGATTGATTTAGAATTTAAACCGTAAACTTACCGCTTGGTTTTCAGGGTTCACCGGGCTATCTACCACCCTTCGAATAAAATGTGCTGCCAAGTATCACCGCTGTGACGGTGATGCGTACCGGCAATATTTTTTGAATAGTCAGTTCATTTTTAAGCCGATTAGCTGTTATCTTAGACCTCATTTTCACTTACAATTATAGAAATTAAGATCGATTAATCTTAATCACCAGCGGTTTTGTTCATTAATAAAAAAAGTACCTATCTGATGACTGAATATCTTATTGCTTATATTGTTTTTTTTTTAACAGAAGAGAATCAGCAGGACAGCTACCTCGTTCAGCCAGCATCGACTCCATGGTGGAGGCTTTCATCTGCGCTCGTCACTCGGAGCCGAGTCAGTCCTTGCTGCAGACTCCACGCACGGACAGAGCCCTGAGCCTCGTGTCTCCAGCTGTTGGGAGACGAGCTAAATCACAGAGGGGACTGGCAGGTATGTGGGTCAAGTGGTTTTGAATTTTTAAGTCGTCTTTTGTTGTATGTCTGACGCGCTAAAAAGAACGGTATAAAGTGTTAATCCGTCAGAATATTTCATTTTAAATTCCAAAAACAAATTCCAAAAACGTTTTCTTTCTTCTTACTTTGCAACTAGAGGCTTGAGATGGCTAACTGTGGTTGGAAGCTTTACTTGTTTGAAGACGGGTACTGACCGGTGTAAGGGTGCCTTACACCGGCCAGTTTTCATTACATCAGTAATTTTATAAAGTTGTCAACATTTTCATTCTGATAAAAACTGGCCAAGTCAAATCTTACCTACTTTAAGATTTCACATTTTTAAATACCAAAAATTGTTCTAGGTATCCAATAAAGCAAAGAAATAGAGTTGAATACTTGTTTTTCATGTTATTTTATTCCTATAAATACATATTTTGATTTTGCATAGAACTTAGCACTGGTGGGAAACTTTCATTTTTTACATTAATGTTTTTGGTGGGATTCAGTATTCAGTATATTGAGAATTCTGTTTTTTATAATAAAACTAGCAGCTTCGTGTAAATTGAACTAGTCAGTGTAAAATTTTTCAATTTGGACCAGTATTTTCTGAAATTAGGGCGTTCAACCAAACAAAAAAACCTCTTTAGCCTTATAATATTATTATACATGTACAGGTATGTAGATTGCCTTTCGTCGATATATATTTGTTCTTAATTTTCCAGGAAAAATCATTATGACCTTAATGAAAACTCCTTATAGGCCCTACCTTTCTGCGTTTATCGGAACTACGGGTCCACTTCATAATGGAATTAAACAGGCTGTGTGCGAGATGTTAACGACATGTGTTTCCAGCAAGACGGCACAAAATATGTATAAGCAGCCGTTCAGGGCTGAAGTACCGCCGGACCTTCGAGATGATACCCAATTTTTTGGAAGCCGTTTTAGCCAACTCAATTTGATGTCCGAAGTTCAATTTGGACGTTATAGTGGAGGCGTTGAATTTGACCAGGCTGGATTCACCCCAGTCGGACATATTCCGCAAGGTCGAATCAACGCGCTAAATCATAAAATCTCTCAACACCTGGATTTCATGGGCGCTCGTTCGCGCATTGGATATATATCTCACAACAATAGTGCTGACATCAGCATATCCAATAATAATAATAATAAAAGAATAAAGTTTCAGAGAGAGCAGATCTCTGAGGTACCCCGGCATTAATTGCCATTAAGTCAGAGGAGTAGCCATCTCAGACTACTCGAATCGACCGTTTCCTCAGAAAATCAGATATCCAGTCGCAGGGCCCGGTCGGTATGCCATATGCTGGAAGCTTGCTATATATATATATCGAACCATATCGCTTAGGAGCTCGTAGGTCTCGAGGTATACCAGGAGTCGATTGTTCAATACACGTTCCATGACTTTGCAAAGTATGGAAGTGATTGAAATTGGTCGATAGTTGACAGGATTAGCACGGCTTCCCTTCTTCGGTACTGGTTGTACGTTAGCCAGCTTCCAGGATTTGGGGACCTTACCAGATTCCAAAGAAAGTCTATAGAGACGCGTCAAAACGGGAGACAACTCAGCTGCGCAGCGTTTCAACACCACTGCAGGAATACCATCTGGACCGCTAGCCTTATTCTCGTCTGGGTGCAGTAAGCATTTAAGAACCTCCTTTTAGTGAATGTCAACGGTACCCATTGTAGGACCGAACTGAGATAATTGGGGTGGGATTATTCCTTGGCTATCTAGACGAGAATTTTCCGCAAAGGGTTATTTCATGTGAGTTGGTTACCAAAGTCGGGCGATTTGATTCTGCTGAAAATTGGCCCTCTCAGATTTGTGCTATTGTTCGAAGCCGCGGCGGACAGTTGAATGATGTCATAATGAAAACAAAATGGCTTTCAAATAAAATAATAATTTCGTTAATCACACAGCCTGTTTTATTCCATTATGAAATCGACCCGTCCTTATTGAAAGACCCTATAGTATACCCTGGCAAATAATTCAATACAGATAATGACAGTTTCAGTGTACCCACTTTAGGGAAAAAGAAATAGGGATTTGGTTTAAGTGAATGAATGTAATTATTTTTTAATAATAATATCGAAATGTATAGAAAAATCAAGTTCCATTTTTTATAAATTGCTTTAAAATTTTATGCAAAATGAATGACTAAGACTCCTTCATTTTCAATCATTCTCATTCAGTACCTACACTACAAAGTTTTTAACTGGTATCATTATTTTTATATTTGACATTTCGCAAGGTATATCATAGCAAGCATATAACGGTGGTAAGACGGAATTTACGTGACGAATATTTAAGTAGGCTTTTAGATATCATAATAGACTATTAGAAATCTATTTTTATCCGAGTGCAGCTCGACACGACGAGGCGATTTTCTATAAACAAGGTTGCGAGTTGTGAAATAACCGTCAAACTCTGGATGTTGTTTTTAATTTAATTTTTAAATAAAATACTAGCTCAGGTTATAACAAGCGAGCGGGCTTCGGAAGGCAAATTAAGCAGTCGGTCCCGGGTAATCTATACTTGTTTACAGTAGGCGTCACAGATTCTCATACGCCATTTGGCGCCCTGAAAAATCTGACATCCATCAACCAGTACTGGGCCGACTTAGTTGTTTTACGGCCTTAAAACTCTTCGTCACCCAGCGGAGAAACTCATATAGTCTGGCTAATGAAAGTAGAGAATGAAAAAAATTGGCCAATTTAAAAAATCCCAGCTAGGTAACCCCGACTATAATACGACATATATGGATTAAACAACCATAATAATTGATTAATGTTTTTTTATAAAATTATCGTAAAAAATAACAATATTGGTACTGTCCTACTTGTCGATGAGAAGTATATAATTAAAATAAAACAATAAAATACAATAATTATTTTTATTCATTGTAATCAAAATCGGAATTCAGCAATTCTATATGGAATGAATCGTCAGAGTCACTGGTATCGCTGTTTCCCACATTGGTTATGAAACTATCAATTTTTTTTTATTTAATTTCATATATGAAAATTCCAAAATGTCAATAACTAAAACCACCAACAACCGTTCGATTGACAACAGTGACACCAGAATAAGTTGCCATATAAAAAGTTTGCGAAATCCCCCATTGTCTACTTTCGTAAGCCAGACTCTAGCCATGCAGTTGACTCATTTCAAAATTTTCATTACATCTGAAAAAGTGTTAACGCCAGGTTTCGCGATTTGTCAACATTGGTCTTTATGTTTCTTCTTGTTTAAATTTGTTTTTTTTTTTTGTTATCGATGGCAAGGTACAGTACGAGGTTCGACTCAAGACTTCATAGAAGACAATTTCTGTAACATCCCTTTCCATTTCTTACTATCCGCAACACAACTTTGCTTACATGTAGTTATTATGGCGGCTAGTAGACAACTGATAATAAAAGATAGAGCCCACAGAGACAATCGATTTTGTAATCAACTTGAGTACTGGCATGAGTAATGGAGTTTTCCATTTACATTTAAAGTAAATAATTAATTGTTTATGGTAAAATTTCACCACTCATAGACAACTTTAACCCCTTACTCCTAAAAAGGTGCGCTGCTGTCCCTGGGACCTAAGATTAATTAACGTAAGAGGACGTACCTATGAGTCTTGGTAGGAATAATTAATACCTGAACAAATAAAAAAAAAAAAACCCCAGACAATCACACCAACTACATGGCCCCAAAGTAAGCATAGCTTGTGTTATGGGATACCATGTAGCGAACTAGGGGGGAACCTAGAATATAAATACATAAATAGATAAACACCCAGACACGGTTTTTTTTTTTTTCTTGTTCCGTGCGGGGATCGAACCCGCAACCACTGGCGTCTGAAGCAGATACGTTTACCTCAACGCCAAAGTGGTCGTCGAACAAATGAATATAAATATATTGTATATACAGGGTGACTGGTGGGTCGCTTTCAAAATTCGAGGACGTGATAGTTTGAGATCATACATGAAGACAAAACATTAAATTAAAGATAAATATTAATTATTTATTGACTAAACTTAACAGAAAGTTAAAGGATTCATTATGCAACACGTGGTTACATTCGCGTAATACAATGGATACTTAGCGGATGGTGGTGTGCCACTGAGGCGGCACGTGGCGAAAAGTGTAGTAATGTCTCTTTATTTATTTATAGGGAATTCTGCTGAAAAATTAAGTAGGTACCTACTTTTTTACATATTTATGATCAGAATCGAGTATAGATTGCTCTCCTTCTAGAATTCGTCACCAGTCACCCTGTGTAAGGTTTATTACGAATATATAATATTTTGACAAAAGAGTGCCAAGAGTGGTTTTTTCGCTCACTTTTGTTTCTCTCGGTCTTATTTTTATTTCTCTTAATTCGTTTATTAATTCTGAAGCACTATGAAGTACGACAAATACCCACAGCGTATAAAAAATATATTTTAAAGAGCAAACTTCACAAAACATTTTGTGCTACAATACCGTTATTTGATGTAAGTAGGTATACATAAAATACGTTGTAAAAAGGTTCATTCTTTACCTTACATCTTCATACGTTTGGCAGCCTTTATTTATTTAATAGGCAAAGGATATGACTTCAATTTACCTTAAATGTAGATTTATTCAGTTGCCAACGTGACAAATTTCACGATTGCAGGAAAACGAAATTCTCGAAGGTATCCGAGATGGAGGAAATTCAATCATCTTGCTTTCTTATTTTTATTTTTATTATAAACAGGAAAAGATGATAAGGAATAAATAAATTGTGTAGTTAGATAAATGAGTAAATAAGTCAAGTAAAATTCCTCGTGGTCATTTGTCTGTAAAGAAATGTCGCTACAAAATGTAAAATATAACTGTGACGTGTTTCATATCGTGTATCTACGAAGTATGAGTACAACAAAGAATAAATTATCAATCAATATAAATAAAACTGTTCCGTTACTGACTGAGTGACTGACAGACAACGTACAGCCGTAACTACTAGGCGTAGAGAGCTGAAATTTGGAACATACGTTTTTTAGGGGATGTAGGGGTGCACTAAGGAAGGAATTCCCGAAATTCCCACGGGAACGGGAATTATTGTACTTTTTAGTTTATATGAAAAATCTTATTCCTTGAGTGCACGGATATGATACTTGGCATAGAAGTTTTTCAAAAAGAGACTGGTTGTGTTATGAAAGGAATTCCCGAAAGTCCCACGGGAACGGAAAATAGAACTTTTGAGTTTATGCGTGTACGAAGTCGCGGGCAAACGCTCGTATTATTATAATTTTTTTATCACTAAATAAGGAAAGTCCTATTGTAAGACTTTTTACGCACGACGGAACGGAGACGGTATATGCGTTTGGGGTGAGAGGGTGTTTGTGCAAACCAATGTTACCATTTATCTCCAGAACCACTGATCCGATTTTAATGCGGTTTTCAGTAATCGCTATGGATTTGATTGGTGCATGTTCCTAGATAGGTGTAGCGGTAACAACTCACCAGGGGGCGCTGCAGTAAACATTTGTTTGTAAAAGCCAATGTTACCGTTTATCTGCATAACTATTGGTCCGATTTAAATGCTGTTTTCAGTGATCGCTTTGGATTTGATTAGCGCATGTTCTGAGATAGGTGTTACGGTAACAACTCACAAAGGGGCGCTGCAGTAAATATTTGTTTGCAAACCATTGGTCCAATTTGAATGCCGTTTTCAATTATCGCTTTGGATTTGATTGGTATAATGTTCTTAAAAATAGGTAATGAGGAACGAGGTGTTGTGTAATGTTATGTATGGTACCTATATTATGCTCTTTAAAAAGTTTTAAATAAAAAACAAAATAAAAATTTTGAAAAACCCACGACGCGACGGTTAAAAAGTAACTGTAAAAAAGTAACTATGTTATTGCGACAAGTCGGGGGATTTTAAATTATTTTATTCTTTTTCAATTACTTTTTAACCGTCGCGTCGTGGGTTTTTCAAAATTTTTATTTTGTTTTTTATTGTTGTATAAAAAGGATATGAAACTTCGTTCGGTAGTTTTTGAGTTTTTTGCGTCCTTTTGACTATAACACGTTTAATTACTATGAATATTTTAAATCAGTTTTCGTTTTACTCAAATACATAAAATGTAAGCCGTTTTTTGCACTTCAGGAGGAAAATAAAAGTCTGACGTTTGTTTTTCTTTTGCTCTATTGCAATACTCCACAGTGTGTGACTGTAAACGATTTTCATTTTTGTTTTTAGGTACTTATACCGAAATATTTGTTCAATAACTTTGCTAATACTTATTTTTCAGGCGTACAGTCATATTATGCAGATATTTTTTACCCGGAAACTCGGGGGAGCGGCCAGATTATATCGGACTTTAATCGACTAAAACCCCAAGGTGTTCGTCCATGCACCAAATGGCGGGAACACGGGTACTCTTACGCATGCGTCCGCTTACGCGGAACCGTCCCGAAAAGCAGCGTGCCGAAAACACCAGACACGCCGCACCTCAGCGCCTCAATTCGCATCTCAAGCCCCTTAAGCAGGAACGACAGACACCCCGTATCTACCGCGGAGGGACTTCACTCTAGCCGGAAAGGATTAAGATCCCCGAAAGTAGGAAACAACAGCAAAGAAGATCAGATAGTGTCTGACGGGGGCTGAACCTTCGTATCCCCTCGGCAGACGGGGCTGATCCCCAAAGCCACTCATCCCACAATTGATGCCCTCGGGTACTCAGGGGCGCCACCCCTCAGAGCATCTGGTGAGCATCTGGTGTTTCAAACCAGAGCTCGCCGCAACTGTGCCCACCCTGGTTCACTCTGCTAATCAGAGAAGTACCGGGAAGACCCACCCATACCAGTTTTGGTCCGCGTTGAAACGGTACCCCCCACATCTGGAGGGCGTTCCCCTCCACCACCTGGGGATGCGCCCGATGGGAGACCAGCAACTTCACGCGGGATTCATATGTTTTAACATTAACTAACATAATATGAGGTCCGTATTTACTGTTACTTACTTACTTTATATTGAGAAAATTCTGAAACATTCAAAAATAAGATAAAATTAATTGCTATTAAATATAAATGATTAAAGTATAACATCCTTAATCCAGGCCCATCAAACAAAGTACGTCTACGTCAGAGCCAAAATGTGACATAAATTAATTAAATCTGTTAAATTTCACATGAAAAGTAAATATTGTATTTACATATTATAATGAAACTAAGTACAATATTAGTATACTCTATGTCTGTGTACCTATGACCTGAATAAAATGTCACAAAAAATGATTATCAATCATTTGAAACAATAAAAATATAATATTCTTTAGTGTACAACACTACAAGAGATTTTATTATCGTTTTTGTTGGCAATAGGCTAACCCTCTGTCACTGCAATAGTTTCTCTCAATCATTATGATACCTCCAAATTAGTCAAACGTGACATGAATAAACGTATTTGTTTATTGAAGTAACAAAGACAAAACTAAATTAAGTCTCCTGAACTTTATACATATACCTAATTCTTTTCTTTCTGCGGCACAAAAGGTGGTCGCTTGCAGAGAACCCTTGAGTAGAGAAGTTTATGTACGGTACAGAGTCTCATGTAGTAACAAACAATATAAATAAAAATCCTTGCCTTAAACTATGAATTGAATCATGAGATTTTTAATGTTTGCACATTAGCTGACTATTTAATTGAGCCACGAAGCTGGTGATATAATACATAAGTCTGAAAGTTTGAATGGATGGTAACAGGTTTGTTCACCAATCACGGTAGAATGGCTGAACGAGTTTTGATGAAATTTTACACAGAATTATTTTATAGTCTGGAATAGCACATAGGTAGTTAATTCGATAAAAATACACGTTCTCACGGGCTATATTTGTATCAAGAACGAGTTTGATTTTATGCTTTCACGCTAGAGTGACTCTTTTCAAAATGAGAGATGAAGTCACGGGCGACAGTTATCCATATGTCAATATTACATTTATCTTTCGTGTATTAGTAACAGATACTTCAGAGCTTGGCAAAGTGGCGGTCTCAAACGAAATTAAGCCAGTCAGTAATCAAAAGCACTTGTGTGCTAATGTTTCCCCCTTGCTTCCTCAATGGGGAAACTTGGGAAATTCAATTTTAAGATACTCCGCCTCGAAAAGCGGGAGGCGATCTCGATTATTGTAATGTTAGGATAAATTTTGTACTATATACAGGGTGTGGCGTAATGAGTGGATAATCCTTTACCGACGGTTGGGGGGCATTGCGGCTGTTCGGAAAATGACAATTTGTGTATAGTAAAAGTGTCACGGTTTTCGAGTTTTTGGGCATTTTTTTAAAATTTGAAAAAAGTTAGGCCTTTACCCACTCTTTTAAGTGCCAAATTTACTTTCTCAATCTGTTTTCTCAACAGCATTCAGTGATAGTGGTGCTATCAAACGTAAACTACCAATTTTGTACGATAGCCAAAGTTTTTTTTATGTAAAAAAAATGTACAGTGACATGAGTGCCCAATTGATTAAATAATAGCCTATTTCATTACAATTCCAAAATGGTATAATTTACGATATTTCTAGCTCTCAATTTAAAAAAATTGCATTTAAGGTGAGTCAAGGTAAATTTTCTTAGGACTTAGGAATATACTCTTACGCAAAATTATTACTATTTTTAATAGTTTTAGTTCATCTGCCTTTGTGTTCACAAAACCGACTCCTCCGTCAAGTTGAATAATAATTCTAGGAATCATAGCGCACCTGCGTTTCCTAGAGAGATAGAGTCTGTTGAATGATATGATAGTAAACTGTCTTTCTGTATGACGATCACTTTGGCGATGGGGTAATACTGTCTGCCTCAGACGCCAGTGCTCGCGGATTCGACTCCCGCACGGAACAAAGAAAAATGTAGAAAAAACAGATATTTACAATGTGGCTAGTAAAATAAAATGAAAATTAAATCTAGTGTTATTTAATTGTAATATCCTTCACATTCTCACTAGGTAAAACATAGCATCAATAAATAATCAGGACTAAGCATATGGATTAACAGAAATCCAAAAAAATAAAAAGAATACAAAATTAAAGAAAAAATATATAAATCAAATATCATATATAAAAATCAAATACTTACATTAAAAAAACATTAATAACAAATTATAAAAAATATAAAAAACATAGTACAACTATACATATATGTATTTATATTCTAGGTTCCCCCCTAGTTCACTACATGGTACACATATTACAAGCTCTGCTTAGTTTGGGGCTATGTACTTGATGTGATTGTCTGGGGTATTTTTTCTTAATTTTCTACAAACTAAAAAGATGTATATTTCCCGTTCTCCTGGGAATTTCGGGAATTTCTTCCTTACACTGAAGAACCCCTACACTCCCTAAGAATGTATGTTCCAAATTTCAGCACTCTACGCCCTGTAGTTATGGCTGTACGTTGTCTATCAGTCACTCAGTCAGTAACGGAACAGTTTTATATATACAGGGTGTCCGGAAATAAGATACATTCCTTGCAGGAGATGAAAATATAGCCCATTTGCAGCCATTTTAGCCCCGGGATACCGGGTCCGAAAATTAGCCATTTCTGAGATAATCAAGATTTTAAACTATTTTTGAAAAACCCCCGTATTTTAGATAAAACTTGCTGCTGTGGTAAAACACGTAGAGTTATTCTTATTATTTTTTTATTTTCTGACACATAAATAAACAATAAATCATACAGAATATTTTTTTGGTAGATAACATCACTAATCTTTAGATTACGACACAAAAACAATCATTGTTTTATGAAAAAAGTCATGTTTTCAGTACAAAAACCTCATTTATTAAAAAAAAATGTACGGAATGTTGCGTAAAAATTATTGAATTTAGTAGCCTAATTTATGAGCTATGCAAAAAGGTATAACATGTCAGCAAAACACTACAATGCTAATTAACAATAATTTTAAAAGTAAACAATCCATTTCCTGGAATTGCTCTACATTGACTTACCGCAGTGGCACGTGTGCGCTAATTGTTCTTTGATATCGCCGCATTGCTTGGGACACAATGGTGTGACAGTAGGGATTATCGGCAGGTAATAACAGGCAAGTTTACTTTATCGGGTTAACTAAATTATCTAGGTAGTTAGTACTGATCCCTCCTTGAGTTCAGACATACGTATTTTATCAACTTGCAATGGCTTCATTTAGTAATGAAGAATACGCAGATATTTTGTTTGTGTACGGCTTTTGCAACGGTGACGCTGCAGCGGCCCGGAGAGAGTACATACAACGCTTTCCTAATAGGCGTATACCAAACGTTAGAGTATTTGGCGGAACATTTCAACGTTTGCGAGAATCCGGCAGTATTGGAGCCAGAAGAAGAGACGCAGGCAGACCGCATGTTTTACCTCCCGATGAAGAAGAAGACATACTGGATTTGTTTCGAAGAGATCCAACAATCTCTACAAGAACCGCAGCAAGGAACCTTGGATTATCCCGGTGGCAAGTTTGGTTTACCTTGCATACATCACAGTTACATCCTTACCATTACACGCCAGTGCATGCACAAGAAGAAGGAGACCCAATTAGAAGAATTGAATTTTGCCGTTTTATTATCGACGCTGACATGGAAGACCCTCGATTTCTTGAGAGGATATTGTGGACTGACGAGTCTAAGTTTGATCGTGATGGAATAACAAATTATCACAATTTGCATTATTGGGCACCAAAAGGAGAGAATCCAAGAGTTAAAAAAGAAAGAGCACACCAACGAAGATTTTCTTTCAACGTATGGATGGGAATAATTAATAGACATCTGATTGGGCCGCATTTCTTTCCTCAAAATTTAAACGGGGAAGCCTATGAACTTTTTTTAAGGAACGAGTTGCAATTATTGCTAGAAGACGTCCCACTAGACACAAGACGACATCTAATTTATCAGCACGATGGTTGTCCAGCACACTTTAGGCGCGGTGTCCGCCAGTGGTTGGATGATAAATATCCACATCGTTGGATTGGGCGGGGTGGTCCCATTCCTTGGCCTGCGAGAAGCCCCGATCTAACGCCATGTGATTTTTATCTGTGGGGTCACATGAAAGCTCTCGTGTATTCTACTCCCATTAATACAGAGGATGACCTTCGTGAAAGAATCATGAATGCAGCACAACAAATTCGAGAAACTCTTACAGCTCGGATTTCAAAAACTGAAATTCGAAGAAGACTTAGAGCCTGCATTAGAAACCGCGGCTCACACTTTGAACAGGATTTAAATTAATAACAACGCTTTGTATTTTTAAGTCCTATTTTTATTTATTAATAATTTTCTAAAAAAGTAAACTTGCCTGTTATTACCTGCCGATAATCCCTACTGTCACACCATTGTGTCCCAAGCAATGCGGCGATATCAAAGAACAATTAGCGCACACGTGCCACTGCGGTAAGTCAATGTAGAGCAATTCCAGGAAATGGATTGTTTACTTTTAAAATTATTGTTAATTAGCATTGTAGTGTTTTGCTGACATGTTATACCTTTTTGCATAGCTCATAAATTAGGCTACTAAATTCAATAATTTTTACGCAACATTCCGTACATTTTTTTTAAATAAATGAGGTTTTTGTACTGAAAACATGACTTTTTTCATAAAACAATGATTGTTTTTGTGTCGTAATCTAAAGATTAGTGATGTTATCTACCAAAAAAATATTCTGTATGATTTATTGTTTATTTATGTGTCAGAAAATAAAAAAATAATAAGAATAACTCTACGTGTTTTACCACAGCAGCAAGTTTTATCTAAAATACGGGGGTTTTTCAAAAATAGTTTAAAATCTTGATTATCTCAGAAATGGCTAATTTTCGGACCCGGTATCCCGGGGCTAAAATGGCTGCAAATGGGCTATATTTTCATCTCCTGCAAGGAATGTATCTTATTTCCGGACACCCTGTATGTTTTTATATATGTACTAGCTTTTGCCCGTGATTTTGTACGCGCATAAACATTGTTTATGTTTAACAAAACCAGTCACTCATTGAAGAACTTTTATGCCAAGCATCAGATCCGTGCACTCAAGGAATACGAATTTTCATACATAGTAAATAGTCCAATACTTCCCGTTCCCGTGAGAATTTCGGGGATTCCTTCCATAATACAAACAGACACTTATTGAAAAACCTTTTATAAACCTTTATAAAAAGTCCAATATTTCCCGTTCCCGTGAGAATTTCGGGAATTCCTTCCTTAGCACTCCCCCACAACCTCTAAGGATTGTATGGTCCGCGGCTAGTAGTTATGGCTGCACGTTGTCTGTCAGTCACTCAGGCAGTAACGGAACAGTTTTATATATTATGATATTAATACATACATACATACTTCACGCCTGTATCCCTTATGGGGTAGGCAGAACACCATAGGCTACGTTACGTTTACGTTTGACAGAGACTATTGCAGTGACAGGGCGTCAACCTATCGCCCACAAAAAACCTCCAGTAAAAGCGCCCGGGAAAAGAAGCATCCGGCACATTCTATGTTTTTCCATTGCTGCCAGTCCAGCATGGAAGAATATCAAAATATTATGTTGTATAAATCTATTTATAGAAGTGAAATTGCAATTAATTGTTTTTGAACCGTAAGCACTGCAAGTAAACCAACTGTCTTAAAATAGTACAAAAAAATAATTCCGCAAAACCGCAAAGAAATAATTTAAAATTTAAATTTATCGAAGCATTTAAATTCTGTTAAGTATACTTAAATACCTTCCTACTTAGCATTTAGGAAATTTATAGTTGCCACCAAAAACCGCGGCAGACGTTTTTAAACCTCAAATGAAAAAGATAAAAGTGAGCTGGATGCAAGCTTCATTTACATGGCAAAGGGTGAAGCTGTTCGTGGAATCAAGTTGGTATAGCTTGGTTTTACAGAAGAGATAACGTTGTTTTAGGGTTACCGATGTTCTTCGTGGCAGTGATTTAATTTGCTAGGTATTTTGATTGTGATTCAATTAGAATTGGATTTAATTTAGTTTAAATTTAGATTTGGAAAGATTGTCCGCGTAGATTCGGCTTAGAGATGGTCAAGCCCCAGCGTTCCTGGATGTGTCTGTCGTAGGAAGGTTAGTGGTTATTTTATGACCCTTTCAGTTAAAAAACCACTGCTTAAAATCATGGTTTCAGCGATCATGAGTTTGAATATTATTCTTTGGACAGCCAGTTCAATTAGCTTTTCTTTAACATCATCGCAACTTACCCACACTACATGTACTAACGAACAATCTGTTTATTTTCTTTTTGATTTTATGACGATGGACACCTTTCTCAACCAATAGGTTGCATGCCAAAAATACTTGAGTAGCTAAGACACTTTGTTGGTATCTTATTTTCTCATAATTTCAAACATTTTGCAAAACGGTTTCGTTGATTTTGAGATTATTAAACAAAATGCACGAAATATAAAATCTGAAAAATATACTAAATTAAATAACCAGACCATGACACAAAGCTACGACTCCCGCTTACCAGGCGGGTACTCTACTAACTGAGCTGGTCGGGTAATTATATTAAGTATATTTTTTTTCAGATCTTTAGGATTATTTGAGCATTATTAAATGCAAATAAATTAAAAATATTATATAAAATATTTTCTAAAGCATAAGTTATATTTTCCAAATATTTTGCCTGTGAGTTGAAAAATTTTAATGTACATAATAACACGTATACTATTAGTTTGGACCTGGCGTCCATGACTACGTGGTGTAAAATCATTATTAGGAATATTTAGGAAACTTTAATGTAATGTTTGTGAATCAATAGCTATAACCGAAACAGCTAAGAACTTAGGAGTTATCATGGATTCTAATTTATCATGGCGTGCTAACGTAGGCGAAATTAGTCGCAAGGTACACTACTCCTTTCACACGTTGAAGTGTCTTCAATAGTTCCTTTTTTTTTTTTATAAATTATGGATGGGACGTTTGTCTTCCATGACACCTGATGTTAAGTGAACATGAAGACTAAGGTGGTACACGTCCATCCACGAGAAACCTATTCACTCGACGCTTAAAAGTACTGGGACTATATTGGTCAGGGAAAATAGACGCAGGCAGTTCATTCCAAACCTTGGCGACCCGTATCAAAAAGGAACTGTCAAAGCGCTTAGTTCGACTTTTCGGAATATCTACCACATACGGATGGAAGTTCTGTCTGCGTCTAGTAGTCCGATGGTAAAAGGGTGAGGGTTCAATTTGTTCAAACAGAGCACTGGCGCACTCACCAAAATGTATCCTGTAGTACACGGTTAGACACGCAACCTTACGACGATGCTCTAAGGTCTGCAGTTTTTTGGTTGTAAGGTCGACGTCGTTAATAAGTTTACGGGCTCTTCGGTCAACGGAGTCCAGCGCTTCTAGTTGATACTTGGCTGAACCATCCCTAAGATGACTGCAGTACTCCATGCATGATCGCACTTGAGCTGTGTATAAGTTTAGAAGCTGTGCAGTGACGAAGTACCGCCGCACCTTCGAGATGATTCCCAACTTTTTCGAAGCTACTTGAGCCATGGACACAATTTGTTGACCGAAGTTCAAACTGGATGTTACAGTTACGCCTAAAAGCCCTATATGGTCAGTGATGGGGACAGATACATTTTGGAAAGTGGGCGTAAATGTGAAGGTGCTCTTTTTTGCGGAGAATAGACACGCCTGAGTTTTGGACGCGTTGAATTTGACCAAATTCGACTCACCCCAATCGGATACTTTTCGTAAGGTCAAATCAACGCACTCAATCATTGACTTTCTCAAACTCTGGATTTCACGGGGGCTCGCTCGCGCATTGGATACGTATCTCTCTACAACAGTGCTGTCATCAGCATAATCAATAATGCCCGGTGTTAAAAGGTCATTAATGTGCAGCAAGAATAATGTTGCAGAGAGAACAGATCCCTGAGGTACCCCGGCATTAATTGCCATTTGGTCGGAGGAGTAGCCATCTAAGACTACTCGAATTGACCGTTCCCTCAGAAAATCAGATATCCAGTCGCAGAGCCTAATCGGTATGCCATATGCTGGAAGCTTACTTAAGAGACCATCATGCCAGACCCTGTCAAAGGCCTTGGAAATGTCTAAGGATACAGCTATTGCTTCACCACCACTGCAGACTAAGATCTCCCTTTGCTCAAGCACTCATTCAGCCCATCATAGATTATGCCGACGCGCCGCCTGCTATTTAGATGCTACTGAGGAGCTTTTAAGTAATCTAGAACGGCTACAAAATCTATGCATTCGCTTCATCTTCGGACTCAAAAAGTACGACCATGTTTCTGATTACCGCAGACAATTTGAAGTGTCTTCCAATCCGACTACGAAGAAATACTCGTATCCTTTGTATTACCTTTAACGTCCTTCGTAATCCTTCTGCTCCTTCGTCCATTCTACAGATACGCCATGCCGAGCACATAAGCGTACTCTCTTATATTTAAAACCACATAAAACTGATTTTTGTCCTACTCTTTTAATATAGAAGCTTTCAGATTGTGGAATTCATTACCATTCGAAATGGATGACTCAAAAACTATAACATTATTTAGAAAAAAAGTTAGAGAACATTACCTTTCTCTAAATGCATAAAATTAAAATCAAATTAACCAACGAATATAACTCATTAGGTATATTTTATATGTATATTTATGTATGTATGTATTTATTTATTAGTAGTATGTTTATTATATCTTAGTGCAGGTATATTATTAAAGTATTTTATTATTTGTTTCGATGTAACAATCCAGTCACAGGTGAGCTGCTAGAAATTTCTCTTAGAAATAAGCTATACCTTAGTGGATATGTCTTTAAGTAACATTGTGTACATAAATAATTAAATAAATAAATAGGTATGCTGTATTAGTTTTGATAATAGAAATGATAAAAATAAGACCGGACTCAGCGATATACAGATCCAGGTCTAATTTTTTAGTAATCGCTTTATAACTACCACACATTAAAACTTCGAACCCTATTTGGGCTGTGGCAGCATTAGGTTTTATGAAAAGGCTAGGTCAAAACTTGAAAGTTATTTAAAATTTAAATTGAATCGCGTTCGTAGAAATTCTAGGTATTTCTAAATTGGGATCGATGAGATACTACACACAGTAAAAGCCTAATTACAAGAATACGAAAAAAAAAATAGTCAAGTGTGAGCAAAATGTGTTTTAATAAGTAGGTCCTTAAAACAGAAAGAATCATATTACATAACAATATAATGTTTTTGCTTCAATGTCTTATAAGCATGTATGTACCTACATACAGCCTATAGGGCTTAGCCCATACCAACCTGGGCTTTAATTTTATAGTTTTGTAGAAAATAGTTTTTTGTGTTCTACTGCGTTTAATTATATTTCACGTGGACGCAAAGACCACCACCGAACTGTTGCACCCTAAGGATGCTTCTGGTTGAAGCGAAACACGTGTCGGTGGTAGGTTGTGGTATGGGTTACAGTACTCCAAGTGTGTGTTCATTGCATTGCTTGCTTCTTGCTTGAGGGAGGGAGGGCGGTGAACCAACGCACGAAAATCCTGCATCACTAGTGCAAGAACGAGTCGCGTAATTAGCAAGGTAACTTTGTTATAGTAGTTGTCATGGATTTTTCCCGCAAAGATTCAATCAATTATATTTACCCAATTTTGATAGGATTCAGTATGGCCTTAAGCAGCTGCTATCACTGCTCAATGTTCACGTCGATATTTTCAACGACTTTGCAGATAAAAAACTTGACCAATCGGCTAAGTTTCTAATTTGATATCTCGATGTAACTTGTAGTACGAAACAGTATAACATCGCGTCAAAAATACCTTACTGAAAAAATACTTAGATCGCAATTTCAACAAAAAAAATATTAATATCAAAATAAAACAAAAAAGCGAATCTTTAAAAAATAAATAGGAATTGAATGCACATTATTTTATATTATGTAATAAAAGCCCATTTAAAAAATCATCTCCATTTCGGTCATTACGATTAAAGTAGTCAACAGCTACAAAATTATTGCATCAGCTACAATGAGTCTGCTGCTCTACAAATTCTATTACAAAGGCTATATACTCGTATATTAAAAACACATAGCCCTAGTTGTAAAGGCTATTCAATTTTGTACTAATGAAATAAAATTAAGACAAAATGCATCTTTAGAATACTATAAATGTATAGTATTATATTTACGCTGTTAGTTAACATGTATAAAAAAGTTCTCTCATTCTTTCAATTTCAAAATGTTTTTTTTTTAATGTTTATTGTCAAACCCGCAGGATTGAGTTTTGATTATCTTTCATTCTATGACTGCCTCAAGCACCATAGAGAGAAATTGCCTGTCTGCTTGAGTTAAATGTGGTTTTCAATACTGCGAAAATATTCGCGAAACATGCTGATATGATCTTTATGATGATCACGCTTAGGTGCTTGTATTGCAAACTCACATAAAATATGAATTAAATTGTGAAACGAAGCCTTCTGAAAATATCAGGATGTTTGGATAGTTAGGAACCAAAAATTTTTAGGTTATATCAGAAAAAAGGGTCAGAAAGGGTCGATAGGTATACATACATACATAACTTCACGTCTGTATCCCTTATGGGGTAGGCAGAACAAGAGAGGCTTTAAAACCATCTGATGTTACGTTTGACATAATTTGAGGTATGTAAAATTGGTTAATTTGGGTAAATTAGATTGGAAATTTGACAAGACCACACTGATTTTATTGATAATGATTATATTATAATAATTGTGAATTAACAATTATCATAAAGATTAATAATTGTGAGTATCTTAATTGACTGAAATATGATGGCAATGATTGTTAAAGAAGGAGGAAATAATCATGCAAAGCCAGTTGCTAGTTGTTACTGATTCAATTTTTACTGATTAAAAATCTGTTTTATTTCTAAGGTCTTAATAACAGAAGGCATGAAAAAAATATAAAGGCTATGTCCCTACCAAAACTCTTTAAAATAAGCCCACCGCAGCGTCAAGAGTCTCTTCCGTGGGTGACTTTGAGTTTTGGCCAAGCTGGACCAGTGCTGATTGGTGGATGTCAAAAATTTAAGTGTGCTAAAATGGCTTTTGAAAAACCTTAACGACACTGTGTATATGTATACAGTGACCGAAAGCCTTATATGCCGGCCAAAACACAGACGTTGTCGTGATAAATGAATGGCTACAGGCTGTGTATCTGATATCTAATTTATGTTCGAGCGGTGAAACAGGCCTTTAATGTAACTAATTAATATTATACCCATCGAAACAAACGCTATTCGGCCTAGCTACATCATTGGTCTTAAATAGATTTACTGTGATGGTTCTAGTACACGCTACGTTTACGATTTGATTGGCCGATATTCGTAGTCGTAGGTCAGCTGAACCATGCATTGCTTTTCATGACAAAAAGTCGTGGAGTAGCTATTTTTAAAAACTATTAGAGCCACATTTAGTACTAATAATTTTATTTTGTAAATCTATTTATTATGATAACAGCGCGGATGCTCTTTGTAGATGAGTGGTTGAGTGAAGTAAACGTCGATTTTGATTTGAAATCATTTTTCTTTTGGTACGGGTTTTATTTGAACAACTTTCATTGTTTTTTCCAAAACATTAATTATTTCAAGTGACGAGCTTAGGTAACATTTCTTGTATGGACGTGTTATAACCACTTCGTCGTTAACGTCACTTTTTTCAAAGCCCGTGTGTTTTTATCTTGGTCTTCATTTTCTATAAAATAATAATCTATTAACAAGGAGATGGAAAAGATTATCATCTAACTTTTAAACATGTTAGTTATTTCAATACAAAATACAATATAAATACAAAATAACAAAATAAAACCGCACATGATTATACACTTATTTCTTTGCTATTGTTTACTTCAATCAGAATCAGAAATTAAATTCTTTTAGCCGTAACACGTCTCCGCCGCACCGCTGTCCTCGAGTGCAGACGAGTATGACAGTCCAAACCAACCAGTTTAGCGAAGATACTGTTAGTTCACGGCCGGTGACCATGCTTGCACTCGCCGCCACTAAACTTGCTGTCCCCCGATTGTTTTTGAACTGATGTTATCATGAATCAAGTTTGAATTACGTCATTGTACATCAACCATTTTTTTAGGAACGGACTAGGTTCCTTAGATTAGATTCAGTTAGAGGTTATAACCTCATAAATAATCTGATTGAGTATGATCATAAAAGGAATAATCATGATTAACTTGTAATTTTTTGTACACTGACACAAAAAAAAGTGTCTATAATAATAAGATTGAAGTTAATTTACAACTTATATGACTCTTAAAAGAACCTAATAAGAAATATTTTAGAGTCTGCAAAAGAATATTTTTAACGAGTAAAGGTTATTTTTTTTTAACTGACACTGAACACTTTTTTATAAGTGCTCTAGATATAAGCAGGTTTCTAAATACAACAGCAATAAAATATTTTAAGCCACGAGATTATGGAATAGTTGTGAATTTAAATAACAAGGCTATCGTTCGTACGTTGACTATATAATTTACGTGCAATCTTATACGACCTTACACCATTGTCTAATGACGAGTTTTTGCCGAAGTAAAAACAATAAAAGAACTATTTAACCTTCTTACTAAATTCATACACCGGCTAACATTTATTTTAAAAATCACGTAAGTACTAAGCATTAGTAATATTTCTATAATTACATTGTAAACAATACTATCTGAACATTTCGTGGTAACTCTATCCCATTCTTATAAAACAATACTAAATCTCAACATACGTACGATTTGACAGTAGCTTGCAAAACACATATTTTAACCGTGTCAGTGTTAGTTCGGGTTTTAAGGCTACACTGCGACCTATCTCTTTCTAACACTCAACAAAAATATAAACCTGTCTCGGTCACTTACCTACGTACGCCAACTAGCGGTCAGTCACAGAACTAACTGACAGTTGCCCAGGCGCAAGCAAGCCTCACTTGTTTTTAGGTTTCGGCTAATAAAAACATTGAAATGGTGCTCGGAATCTGGATCAAATTAGAAATATCGAAGAAATACTTTATTTTGATACGATTTTAGAGTGTGTTTGTGTGAGAAAACATGCGTTTGTGTTAGTAAATGAATGTACGCGAGTTTGTTGACATAAATGGATTATTTTGCACTTGGAGTCCGAAAAATACAATCAAGATTAAGCTGAAACGTAAGTACTATTACAGTCTTAACATATAAACTTACCTTTCTATCATTATGATTTTAAATAGCTTCATAAAAATGGTACAAAAAATTGAAAAACTCTACATTTTAACTAATTAAAGTTTTTGATAAACTGGTCTATAATATCGATAAGGAATCAATAAGTTGATATAGTTGACGAGGTTATTTATCTTTAAATCAATGAAATATTTTATCTGTCAATAAAACAAAAATATAATTCATAAAATCATGTATAAACCTTATAAACAATCGTAACATTGGAACCGATGGTTTTGAAACGAAATAGCTCTATACATATTTGTTATCAATAGTGTAATATAAAAACAGTCTTATCCTACTTATACTATTTATTTACTAACACCTATTACAGGTTTAAAAATTTGTGTAGAGGTCAAAGTAGTATTATATTAGTAATAGATACTTCTAATCCCGAAAAATCGACAATAAGTTAATTATGCAATAAATCTACTCGAATTTAAAAAATATATGATTAAAAACAATTTAGAGTACTTTTGTACGAGTCATAGAGACATTTTAAGAACTACATGATGAATGACTCAACTTGATTGATCACAATTTTATAATTAATCTGTAGGTGTCGACAGATAAAGCT
Organism: Stenoptilia bipunctidactyla; assembly: GCA_944452665.1. NCBI lineage: Eukaryota > Metazoa > Arthropoda > Insecta > Lepidoptera > Pterophoridae > Stenoptilia > Stenoptilia bipunctidactyla. The sequence goes on from OX101730.1 coordinate 19,022,389, forward strand.
CTTTGAAATATCGCATTGATAATATACAACAAAGAAATAATTTACTCTACCAAATGAACTTATTAAACAGTAAATCATGTCATTACATGTAAATGCACTTAGAAAGATACATTAAAACTACAATTAAAAATAAAACAACCGTTGTTTTTAAAGTTCGGAATAAAATGTAGGTTTATTAATGAAAAAGAGTCTTTATCTTTCAGGTAATACCTTATATTACTGTTCTCAGTGCTGTACTCATTTCGATAGTGTAATTCCGAAATATAGCCTTATTTTAAGCTGTTACTGCTTAGAATGCTGCATAGGACGGGCAAAACTGCAACCAAAACTATTTTGCAGCACTTAAGTCAAAAACTAATTAATAATCACTTAGTAACTTAATATCCTACGGTGACTGTTTCACTACTTAGGCAGTCTTTGCACGTTTACCAGCTTATAACAGTCTTTAATATTCATTAATTAAAATGTCTATTAGATACAACTGCAAGGCTGCTTAATCTATGAATTCGCAGGAAAGTCGGTTCATATACTCGTAATATTTTGTATTCATTCGAGGCTGACTTCGTAGCGTCTTTTTATAATTAGCATTCTTATTCAAGTTGATTGTTAATTGAATTAGGAACTCACTTCGCCACAAAGGAAGTTTTTTACGTCTTAAATTATCATAGAAAAATATTTGCATTTCAAGAAAATCCGCGATAGATAAGAAACAGCGACGGACGAAGTAAGGGTATGTATCCGTTTCATTGTGTAGTGAAAATGTTTTCGTTTTGACTTATAGTCATGTCTAATAAAACGTATCCACTTCGCCACTTCTTCAGTTGTAATAAGGTTAACAATTCAATGAAAATGTATACATGTTATTGGACGTAACTTTACCTAGATTTTACTATCGAAAGATCACAGGAATAAGGATTTATGATGATTTGGAATTCAAAGTTTAACAGATTGAGCAAAGAAATTTTAAAAAAAATAAGGAAATATAGATTACATAAAATATTCACCCAAATATGTATACCTAATATTTTAATGTATTCAAAAATTTGACGGGAAAAGTGCGCATTAGATAGATAACCGTTCAAAAGGATAGGTAATTCTTGCCTTACCGTTCTCCTTGGTTTTCTTGTCTTGTAATTCTGTTTTCTATTAAGTCTCATTAAATAACTTAGTTGCACAAACCTGAGTCGTAGTTTGAAAATACTTACTTACTTGCGTAAAGCATATTATGTATATCGGGGTCCTTGCGCGAAAACTTAGGGAGGCCATTTTAGTATGCAGTGCCTATATTTTTAGAAAAGTAGCACTTCTTAATGCTTTAAGTATTATATTGTTGTTGTTAATGATCACCACTTAATACATCGTTACTTTCTTTGGTCTCTACGGCGGCGTTTGAGCACTCTCCTCCAGCATTAAAGTTAGGTTCTGTACAGGGTTATAGGTAATTAGACCGGAATATCTTTAGGTGACGTAGGAGAGGCCATTTCCAATCATTTGAGAACCTTTTTTTTTTCTGAAAGTCCAGATTTACTCTTTCAAACATCGATTGCAAAAAAAACTAATTGTCCGATTTCAATTTTCTTTTCAGTTTTAGATAGGTGTTTAGTGAGTTAATGATAAACTATAATAATATTGTTTCAGTGTGATTCCAAACAGAAGCTACAGAATGTTTTATTAAATTAAAATGCAATTTTTTGGAGCCACGTTTACAAAAACTAGCTTTTTTTCTCTATTAGGATTTTAAGATAAAAAAGGAACACTTTGGGATCACAATATGATTTGAGCTCAAATGATTGGAAATTGCCTCTCCTACGTCACCTAAAGAGATTCCGGTCTAATTACCAATAACCCTGTTTACAATTATACCTTCTACATTTATAATGTGGCTTCCAAACCTAAGCTTATGCGAATCTTTGGGGCTTTACGGTGTAGTATTTCAGTTTCCATCAGTAATTATATTTTAGGTGCGATGAGAACATGAAATGCCAAAGTCTTTACACTTAATGAATTGGTACACAATATCATATCACATATTGTGTTTATGACAAATGAAGTCAGTTCAATTACATACTCGTATTTTTTACCTTACCTCGCATAAACTTTCTAAGAATCCAAATCTATCGCACTGTCTTTTATCTCTCAACGTTTGTATTTAGGATAGAGTCAAGCATCCCAGTTCGCCCAGGGCATACAGGTATTTTTTATTAAAATCATCTGAACGGAATGAGCTTATGTGTTAAAACAATATGACTCTTTTATTCATACGATATTTATGTCTTTGATATAAAAAAAATACATTTTATTTCATGGCAGTAATTATTATATTAAATTAATTTTAGTACCTATCATTAAAGCGTTCGAAACCACAGAATCAATTATCGGATAGATTTCGGTAGTTTCATTAAATCACTAGAAGCTGTGCTTTGATTTACCCGTGTAACTTTAGTCATTTTTTTCTATATTAGTAGTTTTCTATTCTATTTCCCGTTGTAGTTTTCTATATTAGCGCGACTTATCAATCAAAAAATAAATATATTTTGTTCGGTGCATTTTATCGCAAATAAAAGGCGCGATTTGGGATTTTTTGTAACTATTTTGGAATAATTAGTTTAACCTTAGTGCTAATTAAGTTTAGTATAACTAAAGATGGTTAAGGTTAACCGATACCTGCTGCCATTCTTGCGTGGACGACACTTAGCGAAACCAAATGCCAGTGCCAAAACATAGCGGCTTTGAGTCGATACTTAGATGATGCGCACCCGCATAAAAGCTTCCATAAATAAACCCTTATATAGCCAAAACAAGTATAAAAATTTTGTTTGAAAACTAAAACCCGACTACTGAAACACGCTCTAAAAAGTAGGAAACAAGTAATAGTTCGCTGAAATACTTATCGTTACGTCATACTGATAGAGATATGTTTACCGGATAGAGGTGGTCGTATGCCACCTATTGTAGACAAACAGATTCATTATAATACCTACTAAAATAAAATCAAAGTGGCATACGATCACGTATATCCTGTAAACATATCTCTATCAGTAGGACGTATAAAAATATATAAATATTTCAGCGGAGACTATTACTTGTTTCCTACTTTTTAGAGCGTGTTTCAGTGACTACATAAAACGTATACTTAAATCGACACTAAAGAAAAACCGATACCTACATGTGAATAAAAGTTGACGGGTGCCGAAACTTAGTATTCGCACGTTTTCCTGTTTTAGACAAACGGTTCTGGATTAGTTAACATATTAGACTGGTAAACGAATAAAACTGCTTTTAGTTTGAGATACGATTCTTTAGTACAATCTTAGTTAAAGTTTCAATCAATATGCAACATAGTTTGAGGAATATCACAAAAAGTGCATCCTGTATGTAATATTTAGGACAACCTTTTATAGTTCAACATAGAACAATGCTTAGCAACTAAATGCGAAACGTCAAAACCTTCATTTGTTTTCCATTCATAATTCATTAAGCATCAAACACTGCCGCCACCATATTCCTACATACCACCTCAGCATAGTAGGTATGGTGACTATAAACCAAAAAGATATAAGAATTAATAGAGTTAAGATATAAATTAGCTTGAGTTTGCCACTTTAGTTTACGTTTATTTGGTAACAATTGCACTCAATAGTCCAGTGACGAAGTGCTGATAGGAATCAATGACAAAAGAATGTTATACCTACTACATACAATGAAAACAATATTGTTTGATATGTTTTAGTAATTGATTAGTAATAGCTACAGCAGACATGTTGGCCAGTGAAACACGATACTGTTTCATGTGAATTGACTGCCATTTATTTTGCATTAAAACGCGTGTGCTCGTGAATAAATAATGTTTACTTATGGTTATTTTTCCTTTTAAAAACATTTATTAACATGAGGCAAAGACCCTAACCTTGTCGGTTTTTGTGCGTGCGTGTTTATCTTAAGGACAGTAAAAGGATGCATTTGCGATTTTTGCCATTGGGAGAATTAAAAGGTTTGGATTTAATAATATATCATATAGAACCATTAAGCGAATGTTAATTTTATTTGATTGAAATCATATTGACTATGATTTATTCTGTATTTATTTTATATTACTTACCTGATATATTATTTTTTTATTATACCTAAATAATAGCATTGATGTTAATGCTCTTGATGGGATTCGTTTAAATAGATACTCATGGGACTCGTTTAAGTAACACTCTTAACAGCCTTAGGCCTTTCTAAAACACGAAGTCAAAAAAGATGCGAATAAAAGGACTTTTAAGAGCAATGTATTAAAACTGTTCGTAGGTAAACTAACTTGAAAAAAGCTATATTTTACACAACATGATATCAATCCACTATTATTTTTAAGAGAGTCTATGTTTGAAAAGTGTCGAGAATCTAAAAAGAACTATAATATTTTGTGATAACAAATAAGAGGACTTTGAACGTCCTGTATTCAGATATTTTTAAGGTAATACTGGAACACTCGATTTATCGTATCTTTTTTATTTCTAGGGATAAATCTTGAATATTTTTAAACAACATTAAAAACGACATAATTTTATGCTTAAGATACCCATGCTGGACTGGGAGCGAAAAAAAACATAGAATGTGCCAGCTGCTTCTCTTCCCGGGCATACTGTAAAAGTCAGTTAAGGGACATAGGTTTTAAAGGCGTTTTTGTGGGCGATAGGCTGACCCCCTGTCACTACAATAGTCTCTCTCCATCTTTATAATACCTCCAAATTTGTCAAACGTGACATCAGATGGTCTTGTAACCTCTGGTGTTCTGCCTACCCCATAAGGGATTCAGGCGTTACGTTATATATGTGTATGTATGTATACCCATGCTTTACAAAGTCCGCTGTAATGAACGACTAGTTTTTTACTTAGTTATTTCTTGTACTAAAATAGTTATTTCATTCTTTTTTGTAGGATTCGAACAAATATGCTGTAACTAGTGATGGGTCGGGGGCATAAACAAATATGGACACAATGGGCATAAACTAGGCATATTGGGCATAAATGAGTTTACGTCCAAATAAATGCCCGATCACTAGGCACAAAAACAAACAACTTAATTTTTTTAAAAATTAAGCAGCAACTTGAATGAAAATGAAACTTTAAGTATTTTGTAAATCAAAACTTTTAATCAAATAATCAGTCATTAAATAATTACAGTGTTACTCCCCTCCCGCTTCAACAGTAAACTCCATAGTCCATTGAAATGTTACATTTTTTAGGCCTAACCTTGCGTTTTTCAGAGGACGCAATTTTATTTTTTTGATGTGTAGGGGGGGTAAAGCTAAAACCAAGTTTTTTTTTTTTTTTTTAAGTGACTAAACCCGCGTTTGACCTCAATCTCACCTGATGGTAAGTGACGATGAGGTCGAAGATGAAAGCACACAGGTTTAGGAAGGAACTGGCTCTTTATACAATATTGCCGGAACACATTACCGCCGGAGCGGTAACATTTGGCGGCAGACTTTATATAAAGGGTGGTCGCTAGCTAGGTGGACCCAGTAGGGATCCTACCACCAAGCAAAAAGTTTGTGGGGTCGCTACCCTTGTCCTACGGCCGCCATCTTGAAAATAGGGGTTGAAATGGTTTATACGATATATCTCTTAAGCTATTTATCTGATAAAAAAAATTATTAACATATTTTGTTGCAAATTAAATTCTCTACAACTTTGCTTTTTATCTTATAGTAAGTAGTACCTATATAGTAACTTTTTGTCGTAGAACTATGAATAAAAAAGTTAGAAGCGAAAATGTTTAGAAATTCGAGCAAATAATTTATATTTTTTGATATAACTTTTTTTTAACATTTTACGAAAAAAATTATATCAGTCCATTTTTGTGGATCGTTTTTTGAGAAACAACTTTTATACGCAACATTTTTTCATTAAGTCAATAGTTAAGGTTTTACAGCGCTCCGAAATGAGTACTATTTTTCAGTACTCTTAACTAGACTTATATTATACGTGTGTACTAATAATGTGTCATCAGTAATTGTTTTTTTTTTGTTTTTTTTTTTGTTATAATTTTTTTATTATTAATAATTGATTATTGACTCTTTTCCACTCCATTACAGTTTTTTTTTTTTTTTTAATCTTTATTTAGAAAGCTATACACCTATAAGGTTAAGACAGCTACAGAATTTGACATTTATTGATTTTTAAAATAATTGTAATCTGATGGCCGTTACCGAGAATACTGTCCAGGTAGAAAATACTTCGCTCCAAGTTCCACTAAGCTGGGAATATTAGCTATGCATACATACATTTACATAATACATAACTTCACACCTGTATCCCTAATGGGGTAGGCAGAACACCAGAGGCTATAAAACCATGTAATGTCACGTTTGACAAATTTGGAGGTACTATTATGATGGAGGGAGACTATTGCAGTGACAGGGGGTCAGCCTATCGCCCGCAAAAACGCTAATAAAACCTCCGTCTCTTAACTGACTCGTACAGTTTGCCCGGGAAGAGAAGCAGCTGGCACATTCTATGTTTTTCTTTCGCTCCCAGTCCAGCATAGAAGAAAGCATTAAAAAATTTGCTATGCGATTAGTAATATTCATTGCAACGTCCATAATACATACTTGTTTTTGTACTCCCATTACGTACAACACAAACCCGCGCTTGTCGGCTTGTACGCGAATTACTTGGATTCTGAACCGCTTTGGCACAGATGAAACAATTGTTCGCAAAATCGAAGTCTGGCTCTGGAGCTTCTGAAACTGACGATTAACTACTGGAGCTGCTGCTGCACCGACGAACAACATTATCGGTTCGATTGTCCATGTAATAACAATAACACGCAATATGTACAGTAACTTCCGAAACAGTTCGTAAAAATTGTAAAGCGCTGTAAAACTTTAACTATTGACTTAATAAAAAAAATTTTGCGTATAAAAGTTGTTCCTCAAAAAAATGATCTAAAAAAATGGTCCGATATAATTTTTTCGTAAAATGATAAACAAAAAGTTATATCAAAAAATATAAATTATTTTCTCGAATTTCTAAACATTTTCGCTTCTAACTTTTTATTTATAGTTCTACGACAAAAAGTTACTTGACTAAAGTTGTAGAGGATTTAATTTGCAACAAAAAATGTTGTTACATTTTTTTTATCAGATAAATATTTTAAGAGATATATCGTAAAAACCATTTCAACCCCTATTTTCAAGATGGCGGCCGTAGGACAAGGGTAGCGACCCCACAAACTTGGTTTTAGCTTTACACTGACCCCCCCTACACATCAAAAAATAAAATTGCGTCCTCTGAAAAACGCAACCCCAAATGTAACTTTTCAATGGACTACCAGCTACCCCCGTTGTTCTTTCAAACCAAGTTATAATTTTAACCAATCGATTTTGGTAAAATGTTAAGGTTTATTGCAGTATATTAGTTAAAATAAAATATTTTTTTAATGAATTATTTTTTTTGTATACTTAGATATAAGATATGATAATAAATAAATAAAAAAAATCTGTTTAAGTTTATGCCCAGACAAAAGACATTTACTCGGCATTTACGGGCATTTATCAGGCATTTACTCAATGCGCCAAAAACGCCAGGGCATAAACCCATCTCTGGCTGTAACGCAAACAAAGGAATAATTTAATAATTTAAACTAAGATTGTAGATCGCACGTATTGCCGAAATTGCAGTACAAAAACGTGGATATCCGTGACATTTTCATTATACAGGGTGACTGGTGACAAATTTGCAATACTGAAGGAGAGCACTCTGTACTCTATTCTGATCATAACTATGTAATTAAAGTAGGTACTTAATTTTTCACCAGAAATCCCTATGAACAAATAAAGAGACCTTACTACACTTTTCCCGACGCGCTGCCTCAGTCAACACGCACACAACAGTATTCCCGCCACACGCACCTCACCACCTGCTAAGTATTTATTGTATTACGCTAATGTAACCATGCGTTGCGTTATGAATTCTTTAACTTTCGGAGGAGTTTACTCAGTAAATAATTTATATTTATTTTTTAAATTATTTTACTCTTCATGTATGGTCTTAAACTATCACGTCCTGGAATTTTAAAAGTGACTCACCAGTCACCCTGTATAAGGTTTAGCCTACATTAATTAGGTACTTCTTCTACTATTATGACAAAGAACTTAGGTACTACATGCTAGAATATCGAAAAGGGAAAGTACACCTCACGCACTTCAAAAACTTCGCCAAATATTTTCATGATTCCCGAAATTTAACGGTACCTTTATTAAAGTCAAAGAATGCAGAAGTACCGGAGTAATATTGGATGACGCATAGTCACGGGTCCCTCGGTAAAGTTTTACAACACAATGTAGTGATATGTGGATGTGACATGATTTGTAAATGACAGTGGATGAAATAAAAAGCTCATAAAACAGACAGTTGAATAACTACGTGAACTCCTAAAGGCTATTTATGTTGTTTCAGATTTATTTCTACACTAACACTCACAGTGTTTTGATTCAGCTGAAACTTCCTGACAAAATCATTTTTTTTCTACTATCATAGATTAGCGTGTTTAAGGAAACAAACAAACTCTCTAATTTTATCATTTCATTCGAAATAAGTTTGCACATTGTATTGTTATTAATCAAAGAAAAATCGATTAAATCGGATTTTATTTCGTTCAAATGTAAGTTATTGCAAACTTTCTCATTTAACTAATTATATTCGAACAAAATTATAATTTCATTCCGTAACAAAATATCAATTTATAGTCGAACATTGACATTTCTCATAGCATGCCATCCATCACTTACTTTTTCTAATCACCCATCCATAGCCTCGCCATCCCAAATTTTCCACCATGAGGACTCTGCTCTAATTTCTATTTGCTCCATCTGTTATGATTTCTTTTGCGATTGAGACCAGCCCTTTGCCTCTTCAGTTTGTTCTTCGAGCTTTGAGAGTTAGTTCAGTTATTTATCTAATAACACAGGAATGATTCTCAACAAAGCATGCTCTTTGAACGATTTTAAATCTATGTAACATTCTGGCGTTTATTGTCAACAAAAATAATTATTTAAAAAAAAGAAAGCCGAAAATAAGCAACAAGCTGTTTTATTTAAAGTTAATGCTATTTGGTGCTTTGCTGGCCTTTAGTTCATGCCTAAGTATTGTTTTACCAACTGTTCTGACTATACTTCTGTAACATAACTAAACTAGCATGTATCAAGCTTAGAAATAAAATATTCACGTCAGATTCATTCTGATTCACGTCACAATTACTAACCTCCGCAAAATATAAGTCAAAACATCGTGCTTCTATTGTTTCATTGATAAAAATAGGAAACGAAGTCACGTCAATATTTTTGTAAACAGCGATGAAACAGCCAACCTCAAGAGACTGAATGTTTCAACCAACACAACGGCACAAAACAATGTTTTTTGCATATGTCCGCTACGTGACATGAAACGTAACGAGGACTCGGTGAAAGCGACGATTAATTCGGTTAATATTTGGGTTACTACTGGTCAACAACGTCCTATTCAGTATGCACATATTTATACCAATTTGTTCATGCCTTCATTGCGTATTTGCCTTTTTTGAAGCCTTTGTTTGATCTCAATCTAACCTGACTTTAGGATTTAGGGGACAACCGGCAGTTCATAAATTGTTATTATATCAGCCTGCGCTGTCACACTGCAAATAAAAATATACTACAGGATACATTTTGGTGAGTGCCCGAATGCTCTGTTTAACACAAATTGAACCCTCACCCTTTATTACCATCGGACTACTAGACGCAGACAGAACTTCCATCCGTATGTGGTAGTCGAACTAAGCTCTTTGACAGTTCCTTTTTGATACGGGTCGCCAAGGTTTGGAATGAACTGCCTGCGTCTTTCTTCCCTAACCAGTATAGTCCTAGTACTTTTAAGCGTCGAGTGAATAGGTTTCTCGTGGATGGACGTGTACCACCTTAGTCTTTATGTTCACTTAACATCAGGTGTTATGGAAGACAAACATCCCATCCAATTAAAAAAATATATATATCATCGATGTTATTTGGCGCCTTATTATTTGTAGTCACTAGTCAGGACGATAATACCAAGATGGAGACTCCAAGAAGCGTTTTGTCTTCTCATATTCATGGACGAAATTTTATTCTTAGACATTAATAAAATAAGTACACTATTTGAGCCTATTACAGAGGTAGGTAATATGTAACAGTAAACTAAATACTTAAATATTTCTCTTCTTTCCCTATAGATAAATTCGAAACTTCTAAACATAGAAAAATTACGAAAGAAAGAAATAAGCAATGAATTATTATTTTCCATGTCGTTTTCTGGCTCTAATTCCAAATTAAGTTTAATTGATTTTCATAAAATCTAGCTAGATAATAGATAAATGAACTAAAATATACATACAAACATCCCAGACTTAAGAATAACAGTGGAAAAATATCTTTGCTTATGTTTTACCCAAAATCTACCTAATAAATCTTAATTCACACTCTTTAGATAATCGAAATATTTTTGCGCATACGTAATTCCACATTTGAAATACTCGTAAACATATTTTGAATTTCGTTCTACGTCCTGAGTAAACTTACAACTGAACATATAAATAATTGATTTAGCCGTACCTAACGAACGTAGCACACAATAATTGGAACACAATGAAGTTATTCGACCGGTAAGTTTTCAATAATTTGCATACTGACAAGTTAACGCTAATTAGTTGGTTCAACCTTTGGAAACCTAATCACGGACCTAACTTCAAGTTAAACTTTGTTACGTTACATACACTATTAGAATTTATTTCTGTACTAGCTTTTACTGACTATTTCAGCGTTAACACTTCACTGTAACGTAAAATGGTTTTAAGAATTGTAAATTAGCATTAGGTAAAGTGATCGAAATTTTTTATTCCAAAAAAAAATCTAGATGAAATCTTCCCATCTTCCCTACGAGCTGGGCGGGCTAATAGTACCTACAAAAACAATTGTCCAAAATCGTTCAAGGAAAAAAAAAACCCTTAAATTTTATAACCAGGATTTGGCATAGGTAGGATCTTGTTACGAGGGCTCTTAATCGCACACAAATTTTCAAAAAGGAAATCAAAATATAGATTACATATGGACCAAATTTATAATTGCTTTCTGTCAATTATATTTTTTTATTTCTTACTAGCTGCTGCCCGCGACGTCGTCTGCGTGAACGCTATGCAGCACCAAACGCACCTACGATTATAACACTGCTAGCGTGATAATATGTAGCCTATATGTTGACTTGACTTCTTAACTATCTTCATGCCAAATTTGAAGTAAATCCATGCAGTACTTTTTGAGTTTATCCCGGAAAGACAAACAGACAAAAATTCTAAAAACTATATTTTTTGTTTCTGTTTCGATTGTAGATCATACCCCAAGTATTCTTTTAAAAAAATATTCAATGTACAGTTTTGACTTTCCTACCATTTTATTATATGTATAGACTAGCTTTATCCCGCAACTTCGTATGCGCTTAACTACCCTTCTCGTGGAAATTTCAGAAACTATACAACCAGACACCCACTGAAAGAACCTTTATACCAAGTATCACACCCATGCACTCAAGGAATAAGTTTTTTTCATACAAACTAAAAATCATATATTTCCCGTGCCCGTGGGAATTTTGGGAATTTTTTTCGTAGCACAACCATTTACACTTTGAAGAACCTTCATGCCAAGTATCACATCCGTACACTCAAGGAATAAGAATTTTCATACAAACTAAAAATTCCAAACCCTTCCCGTGGGAATTTCGGGAATCCCTTCCATAATACAAACATACACTTATTGAGGAACCTTTATATCAAGTATCACATCCGTGCACTCAAGGGATGGGATGTTTTCATACAAACTAAAACATCATATATTTCCCGTTCCCGTGGGAATTTCGGGAATTCCTTTCATAGCACAACCAGACACACATTGAAAAACCTTTACACCAAGTTTCACATCGGTGCACTCAAGGAATAAGATTTTTCATACAAACTAAAAAGTCTGATATTTCCCGTTCCCGTGGGAATTTCGGGAATTCCTTCCTTAGTGAACCCCTACATCCCCTAAAGAATGTATCTTCTAAATTTCAGCTCTCTACGCCCAGCAGTTACGGCTGTACGTTGTCTGTCAGTCACTCAGTCACTCAGTCACTCAGTCACTCTCTTATTTTTATAAGCCATACAATCATATGACTAAACGCGCTTAGTAAAACATACTGTATGGATGAAATCTAATCTTACAGCTAGAGAGTTTGAGTGAATATTTTAACATTTCCTTGCCATAAAATTTTTGATGAATACAACATTTTATTCTTTACTGCTGTGCGTTATCAATACTTTTAATCACAAAAATACGTACCTGGATCTCGAATACTTAAAATTTTAAACGAATTATTATTTAAATGACGTGAGAAAAACTGAGTTCCCGTAGGCACCCCAGGATTTGGATGAGTGCACGAACGACCATGCCATATGTCCTTCATTCATCGTTGATGTTCCCATACCGATTAGACAGACATATGGTGTACGCCCAGGAGAATGAAACGGTGGCTAGTTTTTAAATATTGGCTGGGGAAGAATATGTCTCGTGACGACAACATTATACAATTAAGAAAATCTTATTTCATAAAAACGAATGCAGAGCATTAAAAAACCAACTTCACTTACATTTTTAAATCCTTTTCAAAACTTTGGCTGCAGTATAAGTTCATCATTATAATAAATTCTCGTATTTACACATATTTTTTGAAAGCTTCAAACTATTGAAAAAGTATTCAATTCGATGAAATTTATATGGGACTATCTCTGAAGTATCCTGTATCATATGTGAAACAAGAATACGTATTAATATTCTTCAATCGACAACCTTTTCCTAAACTATACATTCACAAAAAAAAAACGTTTATACGCGTAAATAAATGGTATAGTCTCAAACCCAACTGATCGTAAAACTTTAAAAAATATTACCAGATCATCTCATCATCGAAGCTAAATCAAGTGGTAGACCTAAACAGGGTGACTGGTGGGTCACTTTTGAAATTCGAGGACGTGATAGTTTGAGATCATTCACGAAGAGGAAAATTGAAAAAAAACGTGTGGCACTCGAAGACTGCTTTATTGACTGAATTATTTATTTATTTTATTAATGTAGTAATGATTGATCTAATATGATGTTCCACAAGTTCCTAGTAGATGGCGCTGCTTGCTTATTAAAGCCCGCATGTAAAGTTATGAAATCAAAGTATCATCGCTGTGCCGGTCGGAGTGGGGGGTGTTAGGTTTTTTTCGTTACGGAATTTCTGGATTCGGTCCCCACGCTCAAGGCCCGCGATAGAAGCTTTGCAATAGCTTAATAAATTAAAATTAAAAATAAGTATTAATTATTTACTGAGTGAACTTAACTGAAAGTTAAAGAATTCATAACGCAACGCATGGTTACATAAGCGTAATACAATGGATATAGAACACTGCTGTGTGCTTGTTGACTGAAACGGCGCGACGGGAAAAGTGTAGTAATGTCTCTTTTCAACACACTTGCTCGTAAAATGAGCCTAATTCTATTGAATTTAGAACTATAAACTGGGCTATAAGTCACGTGTGCATAATATATTATACCCTAGTGCATAATATAATGAATCCTACAAAGTTGAATTGTACCTTTGTGCAAATTAAATGCGAGTAAACAGAGCATATTTTATTGATCCGGGTTATACATTAATTTTTTTCAGAAACAACAAAGAGGTTTTATACCACTTCGAATCCATATACATTTTTAAATTTTTACGCCTTATATTAGTTAAACAAAATTGTATATCAAACAAGTTATTCACAATTTACAATAATTTGTTACAAAATATTAAAATATTTGGATTTACCACTCCAAATTAAATATTTTCATGTAAAATACAGCCATTGACACATTTGGCGGGAAAAAAAACCTACGCGCATGCGCGAAGTTCGGCGCCATTTTTCAATCACAATTCACAGCTTTGTTATCAAGTGTGTTTGTTATTTTATGACTACGTATGTCTGTCTTTTACTCACAAGTGTGTTGAAAAACGTCGTATATAACTCGTGAGCGTTGCTAATTACAGTCTCGGCTCATTATTAAGCCTCGACTGTAATTAGCAACTTCGCTCACTTGTTACATAATATACTATTATTTATTTATGGGGAAATCTGGTGAAAAATTAGGTTCCTACTTTTATTACATAATTCTGTTCAGAATCGAGTACAAAGTGCTCTCCATCAATATCTAAACCAGTCACCCTGTACGCCTGCAGGATAACAGCTACCAAATCACCCTTAAAGAGGCCTTATAAGGTGAGACACTCGAGTTAAACGCCTTTTATGACACGCTCATCAAGACCTAACCTTTCTTGGTTAGACATAATGGCTTAAAATTTCAAAAATTCAAGGTTAATCAAGAAAGAAAGAAGAAAGAAAATAATTTATTTTTTAACATCATCATAACATTTAAGTAAAGTAAAAGTAATAAGGCGAGATGTTAAAAAAATGGTCTCCCTCTCAGCATTTGACAAAGTGTATGCTATTAAAGAACATACGCCCTGCCGCTGTTATTATGAGGGAGCCAAAAAATTAGAAAAACTTACCATCTAATTCAATAAACTAACACAAGTATACTCAAAAGCAATAAAATTTAGAAAATAAAAACTTTAAATGAATACCTATATAACTATACAACAAAAATAATAATAAGTAAGTATAAAAAAGATCAACAAAAACTTCAACAGTGAAAAACAAAGAAAAAGGTAAAGCCAAAATAAAAAAATATAATACTAACACTACTAAAACTAAAACTAAGCATTGTTCGCATAACAAAATATATGTAAACATAAGTTAGGTGCATAACGTTCATTATCAAGGACTTTAATTAATAATATTTATTACGTCTTCTGATTTTCTAAATATAATGCCTTGATTTTATTGACAAAACTAAATTTGGTTTTGGCAGATCGTAATCGAAGATCAAAGAGTTAAAGAGACGATATAAAATTAATAAAACACTTTTAAAACGGGAGTAATTACGGATATTATTTGACGCTTTTAACTCGATGTTTCGGTATATTTACAAAAACTTTCGAATTATAGCGATTAACAAAGTTTGATAAGAGTTTTTTTTTTAAATACAAGCAGTCGCCCGCTAGTAACATTTTTCATACAAACTAAAAAAAACCCTATATTTGCCATTCCCGAGGAAAATTCGAGAATTGCTTACTTAGTGTACCTAAAGAATGTATGTTCCAAATACCAGCTCTTTACGCCCAGTAGCTGTACGTTATCTGTGAGGCACTCAGTAACGGAACAGTTTTATATGTATTAAATAATTCATTGTGAAAACTTAAAACAACATGACGATAAAATTTCTTTTCAATTTTATATTACATATATTTACAGGGTGTACAAAAATATAACCCCGAAAAAGGTAAACACGAGTTACAAATAAAACTGCACGGATTAAGATTTTTTATCCCCTCTATCTTTCAGCTGAAACTCAAAGGAGGTTTCCAGTCAAAAGATATTTCCTATGAACTGAGAGAGCATCATTTGTCTTCATGATACCTATTACACGCAACATTACTTACGTCACGTGAATACAAAAGCATGTTACTTTTGTGGCGTCTACCGAAACACATTGGAAGCTTCGGTATATGTACTGCTGAGAATACTGGAGTCAAAAGGGAAATAGACTTGAAAGTTTAACTATTCTGTTCGTCTTGCTATCTCGGTTTCAAAAGACGATGATGGATTGGAGTACAATAAGCTGTTATTCTTCCTTCTTTATGAATGATACTTACATCTTTAGTTATTTTGAGTAAAATTTTATGCTGGACTGGGAGCAAAGGAAAAACATAGAATGTGCCAACTGCTTCTCTTCCCGGGCATACTGTAAAAGACAGTTAAGGGACAGATGTTTTATTGGAGATTTTTTGTTGTGGGCGATAGGCTGACCCCCTGTCACTGCAATAGTCTCTCTCCACCATTATAATGCCTCCAAATTTGTCAAACGTGACATCAGATGGTTTTATAACCTCTGGTGTTCTGCCTACCCCATAAGGGATATAGGCGTGAAGTTATGTATGTAATTTTAGCATAAAATAATAATGTTTTATAGAAGACAAAACTCGCGTTTTGATCTTAGCTAACTTTTTTGTCTTGCGGTTTCTGATAGGGTCCTAATAACAAGGTGTCAATTATAAAAGACGCTGCTTAAGCCACGGGTGTCCAGCAGGGCGAGCATGCAAACATCGATAAATAGTCGAATCGACAAGATAAATATTATTTTGTCATTTTATCCTACTATGTAAGCTAATATGCGCACCATAATAGATAGAATTACACGATTTGATACCATGATTAAGACCACAGAACCAACTATGTCATAATCTTAACAAATAACATACCTACACTAAATACCATATTCTAAGAAAATATCGATAAAAGGTCCGATTTATCGGTGTCGACGGTAGCATGCTAGCCCCGCAGATATGTTAAAGCAATTTTTTGTTGATCTCACAAGGACTGTTACATTTTTTGTTTTGTTTTATTTTTTTCTTCATTTTGATTTGGGGACACTGTTTAAATCCAATTGTACCAAAACTCATGCAATCATGATTGGCCTCTTGATGCGTTAGTAGGTAACTTATTGATAAAAAAATCCGCCTTAGAGTTTCATAGATAAGTGCGTTTGCATAAACAAAGAGACTATTAATAGATTTCTTAAAATGTAATGAATTAACCCAGAATAGCTTCATAAATAATTGAAAAAAATCATGGACAATAATATTAAAACCAACCCAAAGATCTGGGATATCAAATGCATAAAGTTTATTTCAAATCTTTCTATTAGATTCCAAGCTTGGCGCGTGAAAAATAATAAACATCCATAGGTGACGTATAAAACAATGACACTTACACTTTTGAAATGGTACCCAAATACTTACTCATAAAAAAGGAACAAAGAAGTATACTGGCATATGCTGACATATGCTGTCAACTACGAAATAAACACACTTCTATGATTTTTGCGTTCACTGCAAATAAATAATCACAAAATCATACTGTATTTATAAACAGTACAAAAAGTAAAACAATATCTGTCCCCTTCACAAGAAGGGGGTGAAAGGGACACTCATAAGCTAAACCACGGGGGAGAGACACGGGCAGACTTTTCATGATGCGCATACAGTACGACGACGTCACGCCACGCGCTTATTCACAGACAACACATAAGAGCAATGTGTAAATGTCTTGATGGCGCCAGCTTTTGTTCTTCAAATTTGGTGTACGGGTGTCGCAGGGCGAGTCAAACAGAAGCTATTTAAGTGCCCTGAAAATTCAGACATTTTCCAATCAGCATTGCGCCAATTCAGCGAATTTGACCTTAGATTGCGTATAAATAAATAAATAATGCCCTCAACCCATCTCCTATAGCTCCAAAACAGGTCACCGACTCAGCAGGATGACCGAACCATAATGCGTTAATTTCTTATCAAGATTTCCACTTAGATGGACCTATTGTGATGTTAATTTGAGGTGACACAGGTTTATTACGAAATGTAAGTCTATATAGGCTGCGTATTGTATTTCAGTTAAGCGTCAGGATATTATTTATGGAATACCTAAACATATTCGTTTTTTGATACAGTTTGTTAGTTTTCTCGTAGAACAGTAACATTAACGACAGCAAGCCGCTAACCTTATTAGTGCACTCACAGGTCTCTGGGGTCTGTAGACTCTAGCAATTGGACCTTTCAGTTCGTCGTGTTATTAGACAAATACCACTCGAAATGCTAACTGCAGAACTGCAGAATGTGCCATGTTAACTGCAGTTACGGACGACATGTAAAAGTAATCTATACATATAATAAAATGGTAGGAAAGTCAAAACTGTACATTGAATATTTTTTTAAAAGAATACTTGGGGTATGATCTACAATCGAAACAGAAACAAAAAATATAGTTTTTAGAATTTTTGTCTGTTTGTCTGTTTGTCTTTCCGGGATAAACTCAAAAAGTACTGCATGGATTTACTTCAAATTTGGCATGAAGATAGTTAAGAAGTCGGGTCAACATATAGGCTACATATTATCACGCTAGCAGTGTTATAATCGTAGGTGCGTTTGGTGCTGCATAGCGTTCACGCAGACGACGTCGCGGGCAGCAGCTAGTAATCTATAATATAATCACTCTATAGACTATAGTAATTTAAAAATACTGTCTTAAGTTGAGGCTACTATCCTCGGTAGAGGCATTGTGTATGTTGGAAATAATAATTACGGCACACTTCCCATAGACCTAGCATAGACAAGCCCGGTGTAATTTAAAAGCATTAGACATGCAACATTGTAAAAATAATGCTTTCTTTAGAATTGCCCGTTAACTACCATTGCCCAAATCAAAGTATTAGTCGTATAATAAATGTCAACTATACAAAACTGTTTACCTCGGACAGGTTTCAACGAAAACGAGTAGGTACGCTTCAAAAAATTTTTATATAAAAACCTTTAAGAGACACATTATCTAGTTCGAATAAAGTTTACTCAATTAATATCTATAAACAGGTAGATAATGTATAAATAAACTATGTGTAATAAATAAAACTAGAAACCAATGAACATCTAGACCTGTTACATAATATTTAGCTCCCGGAGGAAGTCAAAATAAATTTAATATTGGTACAAAAAAAATATATTTTCAACACACTTGCTCGTAAAGTGAGCGTATTCTATTGAATTTAGAACTATAAACTGGGCTATAAGTCACGCGTGCATAATATATTATACCCTAGTGCATAATATAATGAATCCTACAAAGTTGAATTGTACCTTTGTGCAAATAACATGCGAGAAAACAGAGCATATTTTATTGGTCCGGGTTATACACTAAATATTTTCAGAAACAACAAAGAGGTTTTATACCACTTCAAATCCATATACATTTTTAAATGTTTGCGCCTTATAATAGTAAAATAAATTTGTATATTAAACAAATTATTCACAATTTACAATCATTTGTCATAAAATATTAAAATATTTGCATTTACCACTCCAAATTAAACATTTTCACTTAAAATAGGCTGTATATGCTATACAGACATTGACACATTTGACGGAAAAAAAAGCTACGCGCATGCGCGAGGTTCGGCGCCATTTTTCAATCACAATTCACAGCTTTGTTATCAAGTGTGTTTGTTATTTTATGACCACGTATGTCTGTCTTTTACTCACAAGTGTGTTGAAAAACGTCGTATGTAACTCTTGAGCGTTGCTAATCACAGCCTCGACTGTAATTAGCAACTTCGCTCACTTGTTACATAATATACTATTATAGTTCCATTACCACCATTTAAATTGGGTAAAAATTTACAAATCTGTCTAGTATATAGTTCTAGTTGGTAAGTGCCTGTACATA
Organism: Stenoptilia bipunctidactyla; assembly: GCA_944452665.1. Lineage (NCBI taxonomy): Eukaryota > Metazoa > Arthropoda > Insecta > Lepidoptera > Pterophoridae > Stenoptilia > Stenoptilia bipunctidactyla. The sequence continues at coordinate 19,041,836 of OX101730.1, forward strand.
TAAATTATATCCACTTTATAAAACAAATACTGCGGTACTCAAAATTAAAGCTGACTCAGCTAACGAACTCAAAATCAGACTAGATGTGATTATGCTAATCGTTCCTAGCTTATTGTTACTTTTTGAATGTTGGCAGTACAATCAGGGTTGGTGAGGTTGGTAATTCTGTTGGTAGTTATACCGGTGAAAATTTGAAATTACATGAGTTTAAAACTTAATCCACAACTGTTGTAGTTTCGATATTTCTGAATATTTACAGATGCTTAGTTCACGAGTAATTTAAAATGAAACAAAAATGAAACGTCGATTTAAATATAGAGTATTCAAACAAATCAGATCAATAAAAAAGCGCCTTAACCAACATTTACAGCTCCTTGTCAATACTTTGGCTGAAGTGATATGTCATCTACATTGATTGCAATTTTACAAAAAGAAGTTTATCGATTTTGATTAAGATTGCACTACATTTTTCGCAAATGTACAAAAAGTGATTTATCGATTTTAATTTTAAAATTTTAAAGATCGCACCTCTTATGTGTCGTCCATTAAATGAAACACTAATCATCAAAATCGATTCAAAACTGACCAAATAAATCGCGTAACAAACACACATACAAAAAACATATAGACGAATTGAGATCTTCTCTTTTGGAAGTAGGTTGAAAAAAATTTTAGGTTCAAAAAAGGGTATTTTCTTTAATATGACAACTCATGAAAATCAAAGACTATTGTTCATGATTCTATTGTTCATCATGTTTCAGTAGATGGCATTTTATGACTGGTAGGAAATTGCAAAAGGTGACTTATCTTTGTAACTCTAGCGTAGTTAGGGCACTTCTTCGCAATTGGGCAGGCAAGCGTATCGAGATGCGTTGAATACATTTGATTCTAATAACTAGGACGCCAGTACAAGACATTTATTAGTGATTTAAGACTAAGTTGTTATCGCTCTAAATCTCACCTGATATAAAATTACAATAATGTTGAAGATATTTTAGTTTAGAGAAGGACAAAAAAAGGATGCATCATAAAATAATACCGGGACAGTACAAAGTGGCAGACTATTTTTATAATGGGTGGTAACTAGCAAGATGGATCTTGAAAAAATCTTACCATCTAAAATGGTTCGCTCAGAGTAATTTTGACAAATTGAACCCACCCCTTTTTACCACCGGACTACCAGACGCAGACAGAACTTCCATCCCTATATAGTGGATTTACCAAGAAGTCGAAATAAACGCTTCGATAGTTCCTTTTTGGTACGGATTGCCAAGGTGTGGAAGATTCTGCCTGCGTCTGTTTTTCCTGACCACTACAGTCCTGGAAGTTTTACGTGTCGAGTGAATAGGTTTCTCGTGGATGGACGTGTAACACCATAGTCTTCATGCGCACTTTCCATCAGGTGGCATGGAAGACAAACGTCCTATCCTTACAATATATAAAAAAAAAAAAATTAGGGAAACGGCGGTGAGTTCCCTCCTATTTGTCAGAAAACAATGTGGATTACGTTGCATTTGCCATATTCAGTTTGGCATTTGCCAATGACGCTAAAGTTAAATCGGGTCGAAATTTTTTCAACACAACATTGCCGAAGGAATTACTTTCGGTGGTATCCTATATTTTTAGCTGGCCAGGGACATCCTGAAGCGGTCTTACCACCAAGAAGAAGGTTTTCTTATCACATGAGTTTTGGTAAAATTGGCTAAAAAATATATTATAATATGGCTTAATATATATGAAATATTTCATGAAAAAACTAATTAATTTCACATTTTAAATCTTGTTACAACTTTTCGCGAGGAAGTTAAAGAATAACTTGATGATAAAGTTTTCAATTAAGTAATGGTATGATCATTTTTCTTTCAATCAAACCCTTTGTGAAATATATAGGTCAAACTGCAAAGTGCAATTTAATCCAAGGCTTGTCAATTTTGACATAACATGGAATTCCTTCAACCACTGGTTCAACCCCTATTCATAACGTTCTTTGTCTTTCTGTTGTTCTGACGAATCGCTTACGCGCTTGTGATATTGAAAATCTAACTTGATTTTTTTTTCATTATGATTTCGATAAAAAATCCAACAACCTTAAATTAAACACTTTTGAACGAGATGATTGAAGTGGTGGTTAGGTACTGTGCATATCACACGATGTCGCAGGTTAAGCGCGCTCGGCGCGGCCGGTATTATGATGGGTGACCGCCGATCACTTATTACTACGACTTCCGTGCTTCGGAGGGCACATTAAGGAGTCGCTCCCTGTATACTTGTATACAGTAGTCGTTAGGGTTTGTCAGAAGCCATTTCAGAACTCTTAAAATTCTGACATCCACCAACCAGCACTGGGCCAGTTTGGTGGATTACGGCCTTAAACCTCCTCGTCACCCAGAGGAAGAGACTCATAGCCCTGCAGTGGGCTCCTTACACGGAGTTGTGATGAATGATGACTAATGGCATATATATATTTTTATATTGTATTTTGTATTTGAAATTCGACATTTTAGTGTTTTTACAGACGCCGTGTTCTGTAAATAACGTTCCGATTAATATTCCGTTTCCGGTTTCATTCAAAATTATAAATCATGATAACTTAGACAATATACTGGACAATCTATGCCTAATTTTGGTTTTATATTTAACAACATTACCCAGACCACATTTTTACGTGGTACTCCACAGTATTTGGAAACGTGTTTATTTCTCAAATTATAATTACGATCCCATTACTTTTTTGACCATCTAATGAAACAGGTTAATAATGATCTGACTTATTTAAGAAAAGCTTATCTGTGTGTTGGATCATTATGTACCTGTGGTACTTTCATTCTAAAAGAGATGTTTCTACACTCTGTGGTAGTATTATATTCCTCTTATTTGATCTCTGCATTATAATTACTTATGGATTTTTGACACGTCCTTTTTTGTGTTTTTTTGTGTCATGTTCAACGCTTAGGAAAGCTTTTATAAAAGAGCCTTGATTTCTTATTAGTTTCAATCAGATGAATGTCATAACATAAGGTGGCAACTAGAATAAACATTTATCTCCAGCGTCTCTTGATATTGTAGGCGTTTTTTCGGGATAAAATATAGCATATATTATACCCCTCAGAGATAACCTCGTTCATATAATTAAACAAACCCCACAGCCTTACAAAATGAATTAGTATTCCACAAAAACTGTACATATGTATGTCAGCTTCTAAAAAAAAAGTTTGGTAATTTTAGCAATAATTAATTTGTTGTTAATTTTATTTTCAGAAAAAATAAGTTTTAATTTTATTAAAATAATTAAAACCTAGTTAGAGATCTATTGATTTCATAGCGCGTCAACAAAATTACTTAAGGTTCGTTAAATTACTCCTACACGTATAACACCTACATTCGCGTCTGTATGATATTGCTATGACTAGTTCGGGAGGCTACTGACTATTTACGAGCACGAATATCAGTAGGTACCGGTTGGTGATTCAGTAAGTACGCCAGTACAAGACGTTTATTAGTGATTTAAGAACCGCATACCAAGGTTTTATTAGTACCATCGAACCAACTGAATCATGCATGACCCATTTTGCTGAAAATTCGTTTGAAACTGTCAAACTTGTTGTAAGATTCGGTTCATCGAGGAAACCTATCTTCAAGCAAATTTCGACCTTCTAGCATTTAGACGATTTGCCAAAATGAGTTTGTTGTGGGTAATGATTCAGTACAATTCGGAATTCAAAAATGCGTTTTAATTGGATTTTATCAGGTTTAAACATTAATGACATTTCAGTTCGTTTATTTTGTTGACTAAATCCACGTTTTACCTCAATCTCACCTGATGGAAAGTGAAGATGAGGTCGAAGATGACAGCACACGTTCTTAGGAAGGACCGGGCTGTACCACAGATTAGAAATTATTATGTAAAAGTACAGATAGGACATATCAATACTATAGGGAGTTTGGAATGCAAGCTTTTTTGCCGCTTGGCGGCGCTTATGTGCTGGAGTTTTTTTGGGTGGACTATGCGCTATAGTGGTTTTTTATTATTATTGTTGATAAATATTTTTTTTCATATGTGAAAGGAAGAGTGTTTATTTTACAGTACAATGGCAACGAACTACTAACTAAAACAATTAAAAACCAACACCTTTTAGCATGCTTGATAGTTATAAGTTATTCGTCGAAATATGTGAATCATGGAGTCTATCAAGCATCACAACAATTCAGTTACATAAATGATAAACTTAAGTTCACTTGACGCTACTTCGGAGTTTGCAGGAAAATATAGCAGATGTGTGCAGTTTATAACAGATATGCTTAGGACTTTCACAAGCCAGCAGCGTTTTGTGATCAAATGGCAAATCATTGTCTATCACTCACTCAATTCACTCATATTAAGTTGTTATTGCCAGTAATGGCGCCACCAAACGTTAAAATAGTGTTTTGGTCAAACTCTTGAAATTGAATAAAATGCTTTGATTGTCAATGCCGTGGGCTGTAGGTACATAAAATAAAGCTGTATCACATCACATCACTGCCGAAGTGGTGATATTTGGTGGCAGAATGCAGATTTTATACAGGGTGACTGGTGACAAAGAGTAATGTTCACACGCCATACTGTCTCTGACTTGTCAAACTACTTTTTGACATGTATGTGAATGTATAAAGATGATGTTGCCATTGAAATGCTGCCTGTTTATATCTAGACTATTGGTGCAGACTTGAGTTAATTTCTTAGAAACGATATCTGGATTTTCGTATCAAGTGAATGATACTAGTAGGTAGTCTATTGAGTAACTTGAGAGGGTAAAATATTAAAATCCTTGCTGCGGTTTCTAATATGAGTAAATGATTTGGAATTAACCGAACATGAGCTATTTGCACCATATGTTGTTTTAATACATTTCATGAGTTGTCAAAAATCTGACAGGTCAGCTATGAACATTACTCTTTAGATATTGAAGGTGAGCACTCTGTACTCGATTCTGGTCATAATTATGTAATAAAAGTAGGTACTTAATTTTTCAGCAGAATTCCCTATAAATAAAGAGTTTTACTAGGTCGACAACCGTGAAGCCGGTTGACGACCTACCTATGCTGTGTTGATAGCGTCGTGCGTAGGTACGTACCAGTGTAACCATGCGTTGCGTAATTAATTCTTTAACTTTCGGTCAAGTTTAGGGACTCAGTAAATAATTAATAATAGGTATTTTAAGCTATTGCATAGCTTCTATAGCGGGCCTTGAGCGTGGGGACCGAATCCAGAAATTCCGTAACGAAAAAAACCTAACACCCCCCACTCCGACCGGCACAGGGGTGATACTTTGATTTCATAACTTTACATGCGGGCTTTAATAAACAATCAGTGCCATCTTCTAGGAACTTGTGGAACTTCATATTAGATCAAACATTACTGCATTAATAAAATAAATAAATAATTAAAATTGCATAAGTTGATAAAAAATGCTATGCAATAGCTTTACCGCGGCAGTCTCCTAGTGCCACACGTCTTTTTTTATTTTATTTTTCTCTTCATTTATGATCTCAAACTTTCACGTCTTCGAATTTCAAAAGTGACCCACCAGTCACCGTGTTTGGTCGGTAGCCAGGTGGACCCTTATTGTGTTCTACCACCAAGCGGGGACCACTTGGATTAGTCGACTCATATGACACGCTTATCCAGGGCCGATATGTCTACTCTTAGCCGACCTAACGCAGACGCAGTGATTGTTGGTCATGAGCCTATTATAATAAACTAGCTCTTTCGGGATAAAACTACTCCAGACTGTACACTATCACCATGCCAAATTTCATCCAATTTCGTTGAGCCGTTTTGTCGTGTTTGAGGAACAAACATCCATCCTAACTTTCAGATATACAGGGTGACTGGTTAGTCGACCCAGATCTAGGTCGAAATAACCAGTTACCCTGTGTAATATAAGTAATAAGTATGATGAGCTTTAATAAACAAATGCGAAACTTTTTAAAGCAATCTATCTATCTCAGAAAATATAGATAGATGCATAGACATAGATTTTTAGGTCCACAAGTATTCGACATTATATTATTAGTAGCTGTATCGCGCGGTTTTACCCGCGCAATTTTGAATCCCGTGGGAATATCGGGATAAAAAGTAGGTACTCTATGTGCTATTCCAGACTATAACGTATTAAAATGCTAAATTTCATCCAAATCCGTTGAGCCGTTTTGCCGTGATTGAGGAGCAAACATCCATACATCCAAACTTTCACATTTATAATATTAGTAAGATTCGCGTACGGCGTTAAATGTTGCTTTTTTTATAATACCTCCTGAATCAAATTAAAGGTCACATATTAACATTATATAAAACAAATACTTTTCTTGTAGTAACTTTCCTTCCAGGACACCTTTTCGCTGGGATAAATTAGGGGAGGGCTATTTCTAAGCCGCACAATCTTAAATAGTTACTAAATATTGCGAGTACGATGTTGGATGTGGAATAAGCAACCAGTGTTCAAAGGTATACAACAATGGCTTTTATTTGGCTTAACGTTATTTGCGTTTTTCCGAGAAAGCGAAATTAAAAACAATATTAGAGGTAATATTGTCTTAAGTTTTCGCGATTCATACTATTAAATACTATTAAAGCGACGACGCTCGTGACCACGGGGTCTGCAAAGACACCGAAACGTCGAGTCAAAATTTAAAATGTAAATATACGCGATAAATCCGGTTAAAAAGTGTTTTATTTAATATTAGAGGTACTTAAAGTCTATATAGAATTAAAGGCTGTATTAGCCTCTGTTTTCTCTACTCTTATCCGCATCGAATATTTTGTAAAAGATCGAATATTTTGAAAAGCTTGTTTTAAACTTTTCGTCGTCCATTGATCTTTAAGAAGCTGTTTTTGACTCATAAAAGATTCTCGCTCAATACAAATAAAGTCGCAAAGTTATTTTATATTAACTAACCAAAATAAATTTATCTTTCGTTATTATATTTAACAATGTCTGGTATTATAACCGGATAGTTTAAAATTAAATAACACCGTACTCACTATGTCAAGAATTCTACAACAGTAACATAGCAAAACATTAAACATTTGTCATTTATTAATAAATAAAAAATACCTTCCACATAATGACTTTGATGCCTAAACTTACCAGATCCCGAAATATGAGAACGACATTGCAGACACAATACTTCTTAGAAAGACAACCAGACACAAATATCTGCAGATCAACAAATATTTATCAAAGAACAGTCCATCGAGTCCGTATTAGCCTACTTTGTCACGAAGTTCTTTAAAATTAAAATATAAGTTTTTTTCTACACTTTAGAAGATGGAAAAAGACCACGCCGTAACGCCGACTATTGAAAATAATAAAATATTTAATACACATTCACAGTGTTAGGCAGAATACCAGAGGTTATAAAACAATCTGATGTCAGGTTTGACAATTTCGGCAGCCATTATAATGGTGGAGAGAGACTATGGCAGTGAAAGGGGGTCGGCCTATAGCCCACAATAAAACCTCTGTTCCTTCATGCCGGTGTAAAATATCATCGTAATCAGGTGGTGAGCAATGAATGCTGGAATGAAAAAGGGTGAACTCTATACACCTAATCTATGATAATACTTCTAAAATAGGGGTATTATTCAGTTTTAAGAAAAAACATGAAGAAAGCAAATATTTTAAATTAATTGCCTTGTTTTCTTTTATCGGGTAAACCGTAGATAAGAGAGAATTTTTCCATTTCCATCAATTCATTTAAAGTCATGTCGGCTTTCATTTTGTATCTTTTAAGTTAAGTTTTTTGTTTTTCTTTCAAGATGTTTTTACCACTGTGAAAGAAAACTATTTTATAATATTTTCGTAATATACAAATAAGATTACAGTTGATGTGTGATTTGGGTAAAAAAATATAATTTTATTCCGAACGAAATCAAATCGATACCTTCAGAAAAAAGGAGGTATATCGGACTTGATTCGACATAAGTTCTCTTATTCAAATATTTCCAAAATTCAATTTCACTTCTAATCCAATTGAATCTGGCTCTCAGGAATACTAGACAGAAACGGTTTCAAAAACCATATCATATCAAAACCGTTTCAAAAACCATACCATAAAGTTAGTTTTATGGAATGTAGTTTGAACTAGTTATAAATAAATTTAGTTCAGAACATACTTTTTGCCAGTACTATATACTCTCTTGACTCAGTATCTACTTCGTTAGTGAAGCTCATTACGGGGCCACTTCATCAAAAAGTTAGCGCACCAGCCTCAGAACGCCAAAATTAACGAAAAAAAATATTCGTTAAAATAAATTAGTTTGCCAGTAACATGCTTTTTATAAGTTTGTTGTTTATCTGATGTCTGATATAGTAATCAGTCTTGTTGAACGGTTATTGACTTTCGAACTTGATACTTTTGTGAAATATATAGGTACTTATTTCTTTTTGTGTTTCACTTCAATTAGTTTTTTGTAGTCACTTTAGATCGCGACGATAAATGACGATGGAAGGTCGAAGTTTGACCTTGCAGCTTTTCTGAAGTCATCTCCAGAATCATGCAATATTAAAAGTCGAGCTTTCCCATTAACACTTTCGCTCTTCCATTTAATTTCCGTTCCTCTAGCCATAAATGTCATCAAAATAGTTAGAAATTACCTCATCCATCATCATCATCCACAGCCTGTATACGTCCACTGCTGGACATAGGCCCCCCCCAAGGTCTTCCACGTCGCTCAGTCCCGCGCCGCCCTCGTCCAGCGTTTACCGTCGATCCATCGTGCGGGGGGCCTGCCTACGCTACGTCACCCAGTACGTGGCCGCCACTCGAGAACTTTTCTACCCCACCGGCCATCTGTTCTGCGAGCTATGGGCCCTGCCCATTGCCACTTCAGCTCTGCAATCCTTCTGGCTATGTCGGTGACATTGGTTCGCCTGCGAATCTCCTCATTCCTGATTCGATCCCGCAGGGAAACTCCGAGCATGGCCCTTTCCATTGCCCGCTGAGCGACTCTAAGCTTATTTATAAGGCCCATAGTTAAAAGAAATTACCTACTCTAAAGGTATCATGGTTATTTTTTTGACACAATATTTTTACTTATTTCTGTTATGAAGAAGATCTGAAATATATCGTACTTATATTATAAATGTGAAATTTTGGCTGATTGTTTCTCAATCACAGCAGAACATCTGAACAGATTTGGATTTGTCATAGAGGTAGTACACAGTCTGTAATAGCACATAAAAAATGCGCGGGTGAACCGCGTGAAACAACTAGTCTTTAATATTGTTTCGTTTTCACTGCTTGCAACAACTTATCCGTATAACAACAACATAAGAAGTAAAGGAAAGAAATCTCATTTGAGGAACTGCTTTGTGCAGATACCTACTTAAGTATTTTCTGCTTTATTTTCCTCTTTCAAGTTATTTTATCCATCGTGTCTGTGTTGCAAATGATGCGCAAATTGAAATCCCTGGGGAGGATTATTTAAACATTCACCGTTACGATGAGCATTTTTTTCCGATATGCAATAATGAATACCTTTTAATGATAAACTGTATTTATGATAAACTTGCAAACGAGAATACGATATTATGAAAAGTTTTCGTCGATAGTGATATCGCTATTAAAAGACTTGTCGTTTTAAAACATTTACAACAAGAGTCTGAAAAGAAACCAAAACGTTGATGCGAAAAAATTCGGAAGAAACCTATATTCCTACCATCTGTGTGCGGACGATCTCCAAATTTACACACAAAATAGTCTCGAGAATCTGCCAGCAACTATTCTGCAACACAACGCTGACTTAAAACGAATATCGGATTGGAGTAATAAACATGGTCTTACAGTCAACCCTCTAAAGACTCAGTCAATTATAATTGGAAGTAACAACATGATTTCACGTATTAACTGGAACACAGTTCCTCCTGTAGTATTTAACGGTATCTCGATACCATACAGTGAGACTGTGAAAAACTTAGGAGTTATCTTTGACCGCACGTTGTCTTGGAAACCACAAGTCACTGAGCTGAGCAGGAAGATGTTTGCCGCGGTGAATTCGCTCAAGCGTCTTCGTAATTTCCTCCCTACTGCCACTAAAATTACGCTTGCACAATCTCTCTTTCTTCCTATTCTCGACTATGCTGATGCCAGCTATCTAGACCTAACTGAAGAACTTCTTAATAAACTTGAGCGGCTACAAAATCTATGCATAAGGTTTGTATTTGGATTACGCAAATACGACCATATATCTGATTTCCGCAATAATCTCAAGTGGCTCCCCATTCGCCTTCGCCGGAATACTCACATTCTTTCCCTAGTCTACCGTATTCTGTACGACAAAGCGATACCTGCCTATCTTAAAGACCGTTTAAAATATCGGTACACCAATAACGACCGTAACTTGCGTTCCTCATCAAATTTTCTCCTGACGACACCATCGCACACATCCACATTTTTAGGTAAGTCCTTTTTTGTTCGATCGGTGTCGTTATGGAACGAGCTCCCGACTGAGATCCGCTTTGCTCGCACACCGCGCATCTTTAAACGAATGCTTAAACGTCATTATCAGGTGAAACACTGTCCATCTTAGCTATCGACATAATATAGATATTTATATATGTATGTATTAATATTTTATTTATTTATATAGTATATAGTTATGTATGTAAACGTTTATGTAAATGTATGTAATTATTCGTACACCTCGCCCACGTAAATTTCCTCCAATGCCTGGGTTGCCTGGCAGAAATCGCGCTTCGGCGATAAGGCCGCCCTTTGTATGTTAATTGTAATTGTTGTTTCATTTATACTATGTAACCATGTTGGTGTACAATAAAGAGTTTTATTATTATTATTATTATATTAAATTGTGATTTTTTTTAACTCAAATCTTCTATTTATATGTCGGCGCGTTCATAGAGAAAACCATAGTTAAGATAAATCATAGAGATAAAATAGAGTGACTGATGGTTTTTATTGGTCAGTCGCTCTGGCGGAACGTCGTGTCTATGGGAGCGGGGAGCTATCTTGTTGTTGACGAGAGTGACCAGCGCACCGTAGTTTTCGACGGATCGCTTAAATTAGAAATAATCTTAGTTGTTTCATTATATTTCTGCTTAAATTTATATTGTGAGAAGATCAAGGCCCTCCTGGCGTTACATCAGAAGTGGGATTACCTGGAGCACAAAACGAGAACCAAACCATAGAAACAGACGCCCAAAAATTATTCAGCAATATGGAGAAGCTATTGTCTCGAATCCTTGCGGCACAGCCCACACCAACCGGGAGTATTAGTCATACTACGCAATCGCTACCGTTTGATCCTGAAGATCCAGACGCTGATATAGAGCTGTGGTGCAAAATAACCGAAGCTATCGTAGAGAAGAAATATTTGGATGGAATAGACCTACTCATGGCTCTTACCAGTACTTTAAAAGGTCGAGCTGCTGCGTGTATTACTAAATTAAACTTAAATGAATTCGAGCGTTGTTAAGCAAGCACTTCTAGCAAAGTTTTCGAAACCAAAATTATTCCAAGATTGTTTTGATGAAATTTTACGATTTCAACTTGGCAAAGAATCTGCATCGGATGCTGCCGTTAGATTACGGAATTTAATCAAAAAAAATAAATACCTAAAGATATTATGCCTGAGGAAGCAGTCGCGAACTCAGTGCTCATAACATCACGACTCGTATCCAATTATTTCAAATACTGGGACGTGTTTCTCTAAAACGCCGGTCAGACAGTGCTGAGAGCAATAAACCTGAATCCAAGCGATTCCGGAATGATGAAAGATTTGGTGGCAGATGTAACTTTTATGGTATCACGGGACGTCGTTTCGCCGAATGCCGGAAGCGTCGAGACGAATCGAGATTTAAAATGCAAGACACTTGGCCGAGTTCATCACGTGCGACGGAGAGTGGATCGTCTGTATCCTGTTGTTCGTGCGGATAAAGGGTGCATGTCGCAATTAGCTGCCCACAGAGAGGGAGTGCAGTAGACGGGGCTACGGTCAGGGAGGTTCATCATTGCGAGCACCGCCCTTCCAGGGACGCTATGGAAACGTCTTCCGGTGAGTCTGTTCCATTTTGTTTGATAGCTGATCGTCTTGCTCGTTGATAAAAGAGAGCTTTTCTAGTAAGTTCCCAGGTACTGTGCCCAATGATATTGTGTATCTTACGGGCATTGGCGGTGATGAAATAAAATCTACGTCACAGATTTCGAGTGAGGTTAATCTTGGAAATTTTATAAAACTCTAGACATTTCATGTAGTACCAGGCTCTTGCCTTGCGGACCCTGTTATTATAGGTAGGTGTTATCTGTAAGCATTGTTTGCATGAAGTCTATTTTACTATGTTGGCACATTGAGTGAGAAGAGTTATCGGGTAATGTCGTGTGTGGAAGGTGGTCGAAGGGATAATGTCGTCCGGGCCATGCAGCTGATAGCGGCTGGTTGAAGGGACACATTCATCCGGTCAAACCTTAATTGTTCATTTGGTCGAAAGGAAAGTGTCGTCCGGGCCATGCACGTGTGGCTGGTCGAAAGGACTCACCCGTCCGATCCAAATTGATGATGTGTGATCCTAAAGATAGGACATGGTGGTAGGATCCCTTCTGGGTCCGCCTGGCTAGCGACCACCCTTTATATAAAGTCTGCCGCCAAATGTTACCGCTCCGGCGGTAATGTGTTCCGGCAATATTGTATAAAGAGCCAGTTCCTTCCTAAACCCGTGTGCTTTCATCTTCGACCTCATCGTCACTTACTATCAGGTTAGATTGAGGTCAAACGCGGGTTTAGTCACTTATAAAAAAAAAAAAAAAAAAAAAACATGCCGATAAAGACTGCATTGTTTGTTAAGTGATTAAAAAGGTGTCGTCCGGTCCATGAGTGGTCGAAAGGACACACGCTTTTTGATTCTGAGACAGTTATAGTTGTACGACAGTAACATTACGTCTACTAGTGATAGCTTGTCAATGATGGTAAGACGAATGATGTCGTCCGAGTCAGAGTCCTTTAAGTTGACTGACTTGTTCTGGATGTTTTGCAGATGATGGTAAGACGAATGACGTCGTCCGAGTCAGAGTCCTGTAAGTTGACTGACTTGTTCTAGATGTTTTGCAGATAATGGTAAGACGAATTTTGTCGTCCGAGTCGAACTGAGTTGGCTTGTCAATGTGGTTTAGACGTAAGTTGTCGTCCGAGTTAGACCCTTCCGTAGGGCTTGCTTGTCTATGAGGCATCAGACGTAATGTCGTCCAAGTCAAGGAGTGGCTTGTCTTTGATGTCGATGTCGGTAAGACGAAAATGCGTCGTCCGGGTCACATCCTACTGAGGATTGGCTTGTCTAATAGTCACGTCCTCCAAAGCATCTAAATCAAGAAAAGACCTAAGCCCTCGTGTGCATAGGTGGTGGGGACCACCCTGAACGGGTTGGTAGACTTCAAGGTACGTTAAAGCTTAATGTTACTTTTAAATTGCGTTTGATATAGCAAGTTTATCCTAGTGGAGGAGATGACATCCATAGTGTCGGATTCATCAGGCCACACTAGATGGTTTTATGTGGTTTATCTTAGTGGAGGAGATGACATCCATATGTGCGGATGCATCAGGCCTCACTAAATGGTTTTATGTGGTTTATCTTAGTGGAGATGACATCCATATGTGCGGATTCATCGGCCCTCACTAGATGGTTTGAGAAGTCGATCCTAGTTCGGAATGTGACATCCATTTGGTTTGGCTTCACAAGTTCTGACTAGATGCTATCGATATGTCAGGATGAACGAGCGTATAGAGGATTCTGAACTGTTTGTTGCAGATTACCAACTTTTAGCGCCCGAGGACGGTCGCATGTCAGTCTGGCCGTGTCGGCGCGTTCATAGAGAAAACCATAGTTAAGATAAATCATAGAGATAAAATAGAGTGACTGATGGTTTTGATTGGTCAGTCGCTCTGGCGGAACGTCGTGTCTATGGGAGCGGGGAGCTATCTTGTTGTTGACGAGAGTGACCAGCGCACCGTAGTTTTCGACGGATCGCTTAAATTAGAAATAATCTTAGTTGTTTCATTATATTTCTGCTTAAATTTATATTGTGAGAAGATCAAGGCCCTCCTGGCGTTACATATACAATATTATATAACTTACTGAAAAATCACTTGGTTAAACGCGCGAAAATCTGTTTTTAACCTTTACTATAATGTTCTCCGCCAAAGACCACTTTTAAACCAAGAATTTCCACGGTAAGCGATTCCTAATCCAACGCTTTTAAAAACATCTTGCCTTCTTCGAAGTCCATTTACGGTTTTCCGGTTTCTTCCCCAAAAGACTTGTACTCATTTCAACTCTCAAACGCTCCACTCACATATCTGAGTCGTCGACAACCTATTTTTCGGTAATAATAGTGTATACCTACTGCTGTTCGTATTTGTTTTAAACGCAAAGCTAAGAACTCACTGCCGATGCAAAAGATAATTTCACGATATGCAATTATTAACATGCAATATTTACCTTGTCAACTTTTTTATTAACTACAACAAAATCCGCATATCTCAACTTACCAAAAAACAGAGGAAGTTTCATAATAAACAATTAAAGTTTTTTCATCGATATTACAGAGTTGTCGTAAAAAGATGATCCCACGGCACAGTGTATTTCCTTCTGCAGAAACTTTCACTGACGGAGTTACTCTACTGGAACGATGTGTAACGTTTAATTGATCAGTAGTTGGAAAACTATCACAATATTGACTGCGTTTGGTTATGTAACTAAAACTGTACGCAGCGAATTGTTGTGTTACTAAATAACTTGCTTTTTGTTTGAAAATTATTTTTGAGAGTTAGTATTACTCGTGCAAATGCATTGTTATCACCAGTTGGGAATATTTGTTTGGTGATAAAGATACTCGATATAGATGAAAATCAAATGTTTTTAAATTCTCGTGAATAATCAATTTCATTATCATTTATTTGTATTTAATAAACACATCTTACAATTAAATCTAAAATTAACAATAAGCGCAGCCAGTGCACTGACTTTGTGCAGATTAGTATAAATCTCAACAGTAGATGCGCTGATTTTTTTATTTCCTTTAGTATATATAAACAACGTTTTTCCTCTAAAACCATTATTTATTATGAACAAGTCATTTTTCTTCATTATTTTTCTCCATTAACATCCATAAGCCTCTTTATTTTGTAAAAATAGTGACTATTAAATTCATCGTAAAATAAAGGCGCGTCGTGTTTCATTATCCCATATCTTCCCACAGATGGTTGTCGTAAGAGGGATTAAGGAAACAAGGAATTGCAGTGTTTTTCTGGGAAAATAACCATGATGATAGAATGAAGACTCATTGGATCAACCTCTTTTTGTCCAGAAATTGACGTATGAGACAGAAAATATGATGGTAATACATCTATATTAATGTAATGCTGAAGAGTTCGGTTGTCTGTTTGAATCTTGCCATCTCTTAAGTACAAGTTGGACATGAAAAAAATATGAAAGCTCAATTTCTAAGGATAAAACACAGCTGAACATGTATATATATTTCTCATGTATTCATTATGGGATCAGGGCTTCCACATTTTATTGTAACTGGCAGCAGCCGAGAGATGCAAACATAGCCTCAAATAAAATCGCCAATGGTAGACAATGGTACATAGATATAGTTCCACAATTTCTGACCTACTATTTTTTGCTGGTATATTTTATGCTGCATTGGGAGCGAAAGAAAAACATATAATGTGCCGAGCTGCTTCTCTTCCCGGGCATACTGTAAAAGTCAGTTAAGGGATCGAGATGTTATGGGTGGCTTTTTTGTGGGCGACAGGCTGACCACTGTCACTGCAATAGTCTCTCTCCACTATTATAATGCCTCCAAATTTTTCAAACGTTACATCAGATGTTTTTATTACCTCTGGTGTTCTGCCTACCCCATACGGGATATAGGCGTGAAGTTATGTATGTATGTATGTAAAAAATTGTGACCTACTAACAAAGGGATGCTATGTCATTGACACAAAAATTCGTAGCATTGTACATTTCTCGTTATCACCGTAGCGTAAAACTCGAACCTTTTCTTATGAACACTTATGTGCTATATCTAAGTATATAAAAATTAATTATACTGCCCGCAAATAACGTTAAATAACTACGGAAACTTTAATTATATTGCATATATTTAAACTTACTCCCTTATTAGCTCACCATAATTGTAGCCTGCACTACTTCAATACATACAATCGTGTTTACCTTTACTGTTATGTTAAATAAAACCTAATTCCACGTAAGCCATAACTATACATAAGTAACATATTACAAACTTTGAAAAAGGAAGTAACTTAAGTTATATAAAAAAAGGCATAGGTACTTATTACATGAACGCGAACAATGTTAGAGAATAACCTGCCTGTGGGAAAGTTGAACGAATTTCCTTGTGTTCCCATAACTTGTACCCATAGTCAACTTACTTTAGTATACAACATGATTTTGTAGGAAGAGTTCTATATTTGTGAGATGCAGACCTATAAAAGTTTACTAGGTTTGCATGCAAAGGGTTCCAAGGTTACAAACAAATTGAAGAAAATAAGTTTATAAACCAGATTACCCTTTACCTAACATTTTAATTTATTGGATGCTTAACGATAGAAATGGTTTTCTGTTTATATGCCTCTAATTAATAGCACTCATCTACGAATAAAATAACAACTAGTAAAATGTGTGTATAGTTTACACTGAACTCGTATAAAATTTTTGCCTCAAGCATTTTTAAATGAAATTTTATAGAAAACTTTATATAACGGTAGTATCAAATTTACTTCATCAAATATAATACATATGGATGGTAAAAAGCATACCTTCTGTAACCCATGAAATGCAAAATGCTTAGAAGAGCCCAAAAACTTTTGAATTTTCGAAAAAAAAATCATATCTCTTCGAAACTAATATAATATCAATAAAACTAATATAATATTAATAAAATTAACACTGGCTGGTGTAGCGGTAACATACATTGCCTTCTATGCCAGAGGTCCTGGGTTCGAATCCCGGCGGCGGCGGGTATTTGTGTGATGAACACAGATATTAGTCGTCAAGTCATGGATGTTTGTATGTTTATTTCAGTTTATTCTAATAAAAAAATATGTATTTATTCAATATGTATATTTATATATTTCTTAAGTATATCAGTTATCTAGTATCCATAACGCAAGTTCTTTAAGAAACTTAATTTGGGCTAGATAATGTTGTGTGAGTGTCAGAAATACATATTTATTATTTATTTATCAAGACTAATATACCTACAGACGTAATGTAGAGCCACGGGAGTAAGATCGTTCGAAGCAGGATTTTTTCTGATTCTTAACATGAAATTTAAAAAAAAATGATATGTGTGGGTTAGAGCAGGTTCGCTTTTTACTGTCGATATTTGTTCTAGTACTCTCTTCTTTGTTACATATAAGTTTTCGCTAAGCCTCCAAGTTCGGTGAACTTTAAAAGGGTCTTATACTCGGTGGTTTTATCCTGGCAGACTTTCATGCATAATTCATAATGCAATATTCCAAATTTGATTTATTTAAAAAAAATTACAAAAAGTGTCAAATGCATTGAGGGATAACTTGTACAAGATTGATTAAGTTTTTACTTAAAAATTTGTTTTTTATTTATTTATTAATTATACAGATTAACATTAGAACTTTAACAAAACAAGCGTATCAAAAACCATCTTAGGTTTGTATGTACACTTGCACTCATCATCGTGCGCCTATTTCAAATTACAAATACTTCATTCTACATAATACAAATACACGAAAATAACAATACATACAAAGTAACAACACATTAAGAACCACTATATCAAAATCACAATACATATACGCGGCTAGTAGCTATGCGTTTCTCGGAAGGATTCCGTAACCCTTTATGCAAGTCATTGTGTCGACACACGGGGTTATTTTGAAGAGTTTATATTTTATTTATGAATGAGTATTTTAAGAGCACCTCCTCTAGTCATAATGAGTCCATTTTAAAAATTTAAACCTCTTAAATAATGTATTTTACTTTCTGTTTGTATAAATATCTTCCATGCTTACGAGTAAGACGGCCGTTAAGGGTCAACAGGTCAATTTTCAATACTTTGATGTTTTAAATAGCATTAATTTCATGTGTGATTATCACGATCATTTATATTTGAGAAAATACGTTTTTCTACCATTTTCTGTTATTTTTTCGATAGAAGGGCAGGATTTGCGAATTAATTTATAATACTGAGACTTTTATCTATTTCCTAATTCTATAAGTTTGTAGGGTCGTCAATAAAACTGCAACTGTCTATGGACAGCCAAAATGCATAAAAAAACGAACACTAGGTGAAATAAATAAATAAAATAACCGGAATCACTGGCACCTGAGGCAGACAGGTTTACCCCATCGCCAAAGTTGTCGTAATATTTAAGTAACAGAAATTTTTGTTTCTTAAACAGTATTCTAAAGAAAATTTATTGCATTAACTCTAGAAGCAAACAACTTAACGTTACTTATAATAATTTTAAATAGTATACCTTATAATTCTTTTTTTAGGTTGAACGATTAATATAGGTGCAAAAGCTATGGTCTATGACAGTTAAATGAAGCAATTAGGGTAACCATAAGGCTAATTAAAGCAAAAACTTTTTTTAATAATTATTAATATCAAACGAATGATCAAATACCGGTGTCACGTCCACTAAAGTTAAACAGTTCACCCTGCATGTGAATTGAAATGAATAACTTCAGAATACGGTTTTTCTACAACTTAATAACAATAACCATATGAGTCCTTTGTGACCTTCATCGGTTAAAACTATTCCTTGGTACTTGACTAAGTAAGCTTAACTTGACTTAGAACTTTATCAGAGACAGTATAAGTTTTGTTCGTTACATAACAATTGAGGCCACTACCTAATCATCTATTTGTCTTAAAATTTCATTAATTTCTGTTACAAAATGTATAGAATATCTCAATTAATAAACTATAAGGCCTCTATGAATATTTTATCAATAAAAAAATACGAGACATACCCGAAGCATCTGCTTAAAGGAATGTTAAAAAAGAAAACAAATAAAATCCGCTGAAAAATCTTTATTTAACTTAATAATAATGAAGTTGTTTTATTAGGAATGAAATGATCCATCCATCCTAGAATTGATTTTTATGAAAATTAACAAAAATATAAAAGTTGTGTTTAGTTTTCAAAATTTATATTACAAAAGAACAGTAATATTATAAATAATGAGTTAGACTTATTTTATTTTTTCTGTACAGTATTCCTTACAGTTACCAGTCACAGACAACGAAGATTCTAGTAAAATTGTGAAATATTAAATATGCATATACAGTAAAAGAATTAGAATAATTAGTGCTGATATAGACTTTCATACAAATTTATTTGAATATGTTACAACAAAATATTTTGACAACCCTAGTCAACCTAATAAGCTAAAACAAGACTTGTGCCGCAGTTAGTGACCTTATGATCTTTCCCGCAACGGCTGAACTTTTTTGTATCTGTCTTAGTTACCAATCAATTTACTTTTAGAATAGATTTCATCAAAAGCCAACAGCTGTTTTTAGGGTTGGCACTTAGATATTTTGATCTAAACTTTGAACTTGATTTTCGGCCGAACCATAAGGATAACAAATTTATGTTACTGTTACTTATAAACTACTTCACCAAACGTACAATCCCCTTAAGTATTATCTCTTCATTATGTTACAGGTTGTATAGAATAATCACTGAAGTTTGCCAACCGTAAACAACAGTATCACATATATTACAATCAATTATGACTATAAATTATTACAAATAAGATCACTTAAAATTAATAAATAGACATGGTAACTACCCTGTCTCTAAAGTTCATTCAAATATTTATGACCTTACTCTTCCAATATATATTAGTCCTAAGTTGTTAATAAGCTCACATCGAATTCTAAAAACTGTGTTACTATTCTAAACAGGTAAATGAATTATTTAATATAACTCTACTTTCTAAGTTAGTAACTTCACGAAGTTAGCGTTTAACTAATACAGAAGTTGTTCTAATTTATTCTAAAAGTTAGTAAGGATCTCTGAATTATGTTACTTCGCGTAGCCTATAGAGGGCGCTATGGAACTTTAGATGTAGCAAACTTTGATAAAGCTTAATGCTGAGCCTAGCTAAGATTGGGATTAATATAATAACTAGACAACTTCATTTGCATATATTTTAAGACGTATCCTTAAATTGGCTAAATAAGCTAGTTATTTCCTGTAAAATATTATTTTGTTTTGATGGCTTTAAACATCATGAAAATAACATTTTTTTTATTTCGTAAAAGTTTAAGTAGTTAAATTTGTTTTTATAAGCATATTGAATTACGTTTATTGGAGAAAAAATTAAATCATTACTTTCGTAATCAAGGAAAAGACATCAACGAGTGTCGTGATATAAACTTTTGTAAGTAAAGCTTCAATCATTAATTTACCAACTTGAAATATTTAAAGTTATTTTATATAAATTGCCCTGTATTTAATTTTCATTTACTATTGAAGGGATCTTTTGCTTATAAATTATTCTGTTTGACTCCACAAAGCCGGGCAACTTTTACTTACGAGTATACCTTTCCACATTAAATTGTTTTAGTTCAATAAATTATTCCTTCAAACCCATTACTCTACTCAAACCTTCTCCGCAAACAGGTTTTATCAAAACTTTATTAGGGCCCTTCATTGATATTTTACCAATGAAATGTATATCGTAGTCGAAGTGACATAAAGGTTAATTTACAATAATTCAAAAGACAAGGAAGAAAAGACATTTAGGTGTGCGGTTTCAATGCGTAGACGCAAACGTTCGGCGGCCATGTTGGTATTCCCGCGCTCCGCGACGCCATGTTGGCAGCCATGACACTAACGCTGTCATTCACTTCACGTACGAGTTTGTATATTGTTTACGTCTGTTAGTTTACTTCAGTAATGTTTGTAACCGTCATCCGTGGTTTCGTGCGAGTTCTTTTTGATTTTTATCAATGGAGCGAACTATTTCTTACAGTGTTTCAGTGATTTGTGATAATTGGTATCAAGAATGTGTCATTTTGTGTCCAAATCTAAACTGTATACTTAAGTTATTTTATTATTCCTTGTGAAAGTGTGGTTATGTTGACAGTTGATTTACAATCGTAACGGGTACGGTATTTTTGAATGTTTTTTTATATGTGTATATGTTTTACTATTTATTGTAAGTTTTGACTCTGAAAGTTCTGACTAAAGCTTACAGCAACCACATTCGACAATATTTTTGTTAAGTTATCTGATACGAAATTTTGATTATCACTGCCATAAACATATCATTTTATTTTGTTTCCTAAGATTTTGTACTCGCATTAGGAAGTGTTTATTTATATGAACGCAGTAATTTCTGAAACTACCCTTGAGTTTTTAATATTTATGCATTTGGTAGCATAATTAATTGGATCACGAAAATACCACGGAATGACCAGCAAAGTGGGTAAACCAGCGCAAACAGCTAGTCTTAAAATAAAATATACTATCATAGCGAGTATACCTGCTTCAATTGGTACCATCACTGATGATGGGAACCCGTCGTTTATTTTTGTTACAGTATATAATGCACTGTATCATAAATAATTGTTATATTTTTAGTAATTACGCGAAAAGACTATTCCTTCAACCATTTCGTCACTAGAAGATATCGAAATCAAATGCAGTTGAAACAAAAAAAAACAAAACAGAACAGCTATTTCACATATGAATTTATATTTACTGTTTCTACTTAAATAAACCTTGTGGAGATATCTCTATTAGATTTCGTCCTACGATATTATGCTTGTCCCATGGGCGCGTAGAGGCGTTCCTCTCAAAAATGTCAAATGAAAAATATCATATGCATTCCGATTTGCGTACAAGAAAGTTTTGGTAATGTTTGTTGACAAACGTTACCGAAAGCGTGTTATCGTATCGAGAACTCTCAATCCTCTATGCAATTCTATATTTTCCACGGCTTCAATTTAATTGTGAAAGATAATAAAGCATCGTTTTAAATTTGGAATTACAGGTAAACTTACTAAAGTACTCTTTTAAGGTAAAATAGTTGACTAATTAATGGCTCCGCTTCGGTGTTAGTGCTTTTGTAATTAAAGTTTTTTCAGTTCAATATTTTCATCAATTTCTTGACAATTTCGAGTATTTTGAGGTTTGCCTTAGCATAGGCCTACTGCCACTGGATAAGCATGTTGTAAAAAGCGACTAATCCGAGTGACCCCTCAGGTTCCGTCATGCTAGCGACCACCCTTCATATAAAATCTGCCGCCACATATCACCGCTCTTGTGGTGATGTACTCCGGCAATACCTTATGAAGAGCTTTTCATCAAAATCAAAAATCCTTCATATATTAATGAGCCTCGAATTACTCTAAAAGTCGTACTCTATTTCGTTTGTATCGAATCAGTTATGTAGTTCTGCAGGGCTAGCATGCAACCATCAATAAATAGTCGAATCGACAAGATAAATATTATTTTGTTATTTTATCCTATTATGTAAGCTAATATGTGCACCATAATAAATAGAATTACTCAATTTGATACCATGATTAAGACCACATAACCAAATAGATCATAATCTTAATAAATTACATACACTAAATACCATATTCTAAAAAAATATCGATAAAAGGCCCGATTTATCGTTGTCGACGGTAGCATGCTAGCCCCGCTGAAGACTATAATAAACATACAGACAGACAAACATAGGTTCCCTTTATAAGCTGTAGAGCTATTATTCGTATACCTACTCTTATACACGGTAAACCAATATTTCATTATCTTATACAACTTGTTTTAAAACATGAAACAATAAATAAAAATTATAGGTATCAGGTGGTCGCAAATCCAGATTTATTCAAACATTGTTAGTTCAACAACTTTGAAGAAGTCTCGTTTATCACGTTCACTGAAAGTGACTTAATTCAATTGCTTATATTTAAGAAACACGTATTTAATAAAGCGTTAAGCGGAGAGCTAATAAATCAGTTGTTTTATCCTTTTCAACTTTTCTTAGGCATTTAATGGTGCATTTTTAGAGTTAGCGCTAATTTACAGCATCCTCAAATCACAATTTAGATCGTACTTTCATAACTCTCTAGGATCGTTCAATTGCTTTCACGGAGAACTGACTAAGAGGTAATTAATTATAGTTAACAGTGCCACTTAAAGGTTACCACAACCCTAACATCATCCTACGTCTCGTACATGATATCCGTTTATTCCAGACCAGTGCGTTTTCCTCTTAGTACAGACAGACGTGTAAAGTTGAGAATCTTGTAATAACTAACTCGGTACTCGATTAATCGTGCAAATATGTGCTTGATCACTGTAAGGATGTTACTACACGAATTGATTGACCGTCGATTGACGGACGAATGGAACAGTCGACGTCGATCTACTTGACGACCGGCTGGTGTAATGGTAACATACATTGCCTTCTATG
Organism: Stenoptilia bipunctidactyla; assembly: GCA_944452665.1. Classification (NCBI taxonomy): domain Eukaryota; kingdom Metazoa; phylum Arthropoda; class Insecta; order Lepidoptera; family Pterophoridae; genus Stenoptilia; species Stenoptilia bipunctidactyla. The sequence goes on from OX101730.1 coordinate 19,065,337, forward strand.
CCAGAGGTCCTGGGATAAAAGAAAACAGGTCTTCATTAAATCCGCAAACTCCCTTTGCGGTAACGATAAGGACTTACCATCAGCTGAGATTTAGAACAAACGCGGATCAAACACTTCTACATAATATCCGACTGTAGGTACTCATTTTTATCATACTTACTAAAATAATATGAAGGTATTACCATAACGTGTTTTTAAATATCGCCTGCTTAGCTTACGTATGAACAGGTAATATCTGAAAGACAAAAAAAAACTAACGAATTCCTAAATTTTTTGAGACTCAACGGAATATACATAATATTAATAACGATCTGAATCAATTCTGCAGTACAAACGTATTATGTATGTAGGATCGCAGTTATTTTGCTACGGCTTTTGATATTATTTTTGCAACAATATCGTGAAATGCAATTCCTTTGCCGGAGATGTGCCTAACCAACCTAATCTAATTGTGTTGTCTGCTTATTATTATTCTATTATTTTATTAAAATACATTTTATCTATTAAAAATTATTTGAAAAAGTCTTTCAAAAACTAATTTGATACTAATTAAATAAAATTAGTATCAAAATTCATCTAATACACTTAAATATTAATTGCACAATATTTGTCTACAGTTTCAATATACGCTGAGGGTTTCAATCGAAATTTAATAGACTACCAAACCTCACAATAGATAATATTATTGGAATAACGTAACATTGCTCATTATATTCAATTAATTTTACCGTCCTCATATCTTCTAATAAATTTAATATGAAATTAATGAACGGTAAACAGCGGATCAGAACGTTAAAATGCGTTCTGCGGCTGTAAAAATGCTATTTAAACGAATAAAACGCGCTTCTACTTTCTTTAAATATTTCAACGGCTAAGTTTAATTAACTAGGCATCCATTGTTTGTAGCATTTTTCCTCTAATCAGAATTATGATTCTTAAAACAATATTCGCATTAAAATTCTTTTGGATACTTTTCACGAAACATTGCTATGATACTAAGCTTTGACTTATTGTTATTTATTTCTACGTATGCTGATTATATCGTGTAAATATTTTCAACCGACTTCCAAAAAAGGAGGAGGTAATCAATTCGTCTGTATGTTTTTTTTGTGTCTTTGTTACACGATATTTCGGACAATTATGAAACGATTTTAAAAATTCTTAATTCATATGATAGAAGATACTTCATAGTTGGTCCTATATTAATTTCACCGAAATCGGTTGAGAACTTCGTTGAAAATTTCAAGTTTTTGAAACAACATGTATGATTTCGGAGAATGTTTACGTGGATGACATTAGTCGGCCAAAGTGTTGACGTGAAGTCGGTTTTTTTAATGCTCTGCATTCGTTGATTATTATTTATTATGATTATATTTCGAAAAGTGAAAACACTGAAACAAAAGATTTATTAAAAGTTTAACCGACAGCGAATATAGTTTTTATATCTTGAAAGAATAAGTGTGACGTTTGTTCGCCTGATGTCCAAACTTAAATGTTAGAAGCTTTTCCAAAATCTCTCAAACTAGACTTTTGTAAAAGTTCTTGTAAGTTCTATTTTTATTGTTGAAACAAAAGTCAAACTAACATAACTTTGTTTAACTGTTTCAATTTTAAATCTTAAAATTACAACAGGTAATTTCGAGTTATGTAAGAATCTATACGTCATTGCCCCAAGGCACAGTGCCTTAGGATACAAAAAGTAACCCAAACAGGGTCTCTCAAGAACACCTGCTTGGCTACCTGTTACCACACTGACTACAAAAACTGAATCAAGCGTAAAAAGGCCGGTGCGCATGGTTCTTTAAAACCATAATAGATGGCGTTGATTATTCTCTAGTTTAATGCAATGCTAGCTTTATATCGATGTACAATATGCGTAACATAAAATCTATTTACTTTTTGGTTGTTAATCTAAACCATTAACTAGTTTATCTTTTTTATCGTTATTAAATTTTTGCGTAAATGATCAACAAACATTTTGGACAATAAAATATACAGATATTCCTATATTCGTAATATTATTAGTAAGATTATAAAATCAAATATTATAGAATAAAGACAAATGGCGTCGGAAAGGGCCATTTTTTATAACATAGACCCTTTGTTAACCCATAAAAGTCTCCGTACCTGTCATTTCCGAAGCGTCTCCATTCAAACTGGGCCCTTTATGAAACCTTCAAAAGATCCCTTTAAATAATGCCTTTAGCCTAAGAATGTTTTGTGAAAGGATGTAGGCAGTACTGATGTAATATCCGGCAGTTTTTTAATTGAATGGAATAAGATGAATTGCTTTATGCGAATAGTTAACGGAATACGGAAATCCGCGTTCCTTGAAATATTAATCCTAGGTCTGTACGCTTAGACATGAAGTCTTCTTATTTGAAAACTATTTTAGTTCTACTACTATGTAAGGTATCGTATATCACTCAGGTCCGTATTTATAAAAAGCTCTAGTCTCTATGCGATCTTAAGTTTTATCTCGGCATTATGAAAGTATGCACACTATACAAACAAGTTGGCAAAACTGGAAATCGAATAACGATCCTAAATTTTTTTTCCGTATAATTAGTGCGATTTTATTGCTAGTCTATAAGCCTTTCAAATGTAAGTAATTAAAAAAATGTTTCAGAAGGTCAAACACGATTTTATATAAAAAAAAGAATCGTTAGTCATTTTTGTATTAGTTTTATAACAGGCCCGCGTGGGCGCAACGACGTCGCAGAGTTTAATGTAAATAAGTTTGGTAATATCCTGTTAATTTAAAAGACTTTTTAATTGCGATACTAATCATGTTATTATATTATATTTACTACTGAATGTGTTCCTAGCTGAACCATACATATGCCTATGCTCACTGGCAGGCTTTGATTGTTTGTATTCCTTACACTTGGCAGGTTTGAGATCTAGAATCGCGGTTTCAGTTATTGATACTTGAAATTAAACGTTCACTTTTGAAATTGCATTTGTCCATTCATGCAAAATCGACTATTCGATGATAGAAATTTATGACCGGTGAAAATAGTTGACCAACTACATACTTAATGCTGTGTAACCAAGATTAATTCATTTTATTGTTTGACCTCTTCAACTTATCGTAATATGAAATGTCGACTTATTTTAGAACTTATGTCATTTCTCCTCAATTTTACTAGTGTTAAATATCCTTTTGCGGTAAACCAAATTGGCAAATTAAAAGGAAACATCCATTTAAATGAAAAAAATCGTAATAAAAGATATATACGTCAAAAATTATCCTGTGTGAATCTTAAGATTCGAAAACCCGATGCCAGCAAGTAACGCCTTTAGACATCAAGAAATGCGCTTCAACTATATTTTAAACAGGTTGTCATTATGTTTTTAATTCAGGATTTAACATGTTCATTGAACAGTAAATGAATATGTCTAAATATAACTTCACTAATACTCGTTCACTCCGGGAATAATATTCTATGTAGCTATTTGCTAACACGGATTCTACCGCGGATTCTTCTTGGCAACATGGTTAGTGTTTTATTTTTCAGTTGTTGATTTAAAAAAAAAATATTTCTGAAATTGGCCAGTATTGTCTAAAGGCTTGTCAACCCACCTGGTAATAAGACCAGTATGGAAGACTTTGGCGTAATATGGCGTACTAGGTACGATTACGGGATGACACGGGGGCAAGCAGATATATGACGATAAATTGTTCTTTAACGAAGAGTCCGATCTTACTTGTAAATACACTTTATGAGTAACTAGCTGTTTCGCGCGTTTTATCCCGTAGAAATATCGGGATAAAAAGTACCCTATGTGCTATTCCAGGCTGTATACTATAACCATGCCAAATTTCATTCAAATCCGTTGAGCCGTTTTGCAGTGATTGAGGAACAAACATCCATACATCCATACTTTCACATTTATAATATTAGTAAGATGCAAGATTAATAAAGCATTTCGAGCCATATAGGGCCGTGTAGATTCAGCTTAGAAAGCCCGACCTCCCATGGATAAGTGTGTTTAGGGTCGGCCTGGCTGGCGACCACAGTTCATATAATTTTGCCGCCAAATATCACTGCTCGGGCGGTGATGTGTTCCGGTCATGTTTTAAGAGCAGACAGTTACTTCCGAAGTTCACGCGCTTCAACTTCATCTTTCTTCGGGTTTTCCTCTTCTCACCTTCTGGTGAGATAAGGTCAAACGCAGTTTTATTCGCCAATAAAAAGAAATCAAGGCACCATATGGTTAAAAATTGTAACTGGCAACACGTATTTTTTTTTTTCAATGAGAGATTTTCCAACAGCTCGTTAAAAAAACAAAACGGTACAAAAGTCGATTTCTTGTCTGTCATATAGCCATTTATTCCACACTGCGTTTTTAAAAGTAAAATAAATTATAGACGTCCGTGTCAGAAATCGAACTTATAAATAACCAAAGATGATAGACACCACTTACCTACATTATAGTATACAGACTTAACGCCTTCGGCTTTTTAAAAGTGCCAACTATAGAGGTTTTTTGAACTAATCTTCATGAGCTGTCAGAAAACTCTACATTGAATTGCGTTCTTAGTTTACAAGTGATGAGGTGTTGGTGCTTTGTGATGCGTGGCGACTGATTAGGTGCTACCGTCCCGCTTATTTCCACCAGCTTAGTAATGTTCCGGATAGAAGAACGTATAATTACTGGCACCGGTTCTTACCATCTAATGTCTGCATTGCTTCTTGTGCATGAGCGGTGGTGGTACCTAAGTCATGTAACACAGGTGCTTGTTTACCCCTGAGGTATAACACAAAAGTAACAATTTAAGACCTAAGTATAATCGTGCCCGTAACATTTATGAGTCATTTTCATACTAATACAAGTTTTAGTTGTATCCATGAACGCCACCAAATGATGATAGAATTGGTCGCTCTAACTCTTCGGTAATGAAATGAAAATTTTGAAATTAAATGAAATTTTTATTCATCCTAAGACCATCGAATGGCCGCTTAATGACGTCTCAATTTTGTACTTCAGCTTTAACAAGGTGTTGATAGTTATTGAATAAGATATTACAGTAGACCGAGAGACAAAAAAAGCCGGCGGAAAAAAACTCTTGGCACTCTTTTTCAGTCAGGATTATACGAATTAATACAAATAGGTACATACAGTACAAATTGATCATGACATATATTTATATTTTTTACAGTGTAGGGCGAATACTCAGTGAATTTTTGCTTGATTCAGGATTAAGTAAGCTTTCAAAATACGGGTCAGAAGTAAATAATATGCTACTGACATTTTAGTTGTATTCTAGCGATTGCTAATCGTAGTAGGTACATAATTTTCCACATCCAACAATAAGCGATATCTTTCTATCGCTCATTACATCAACAAATCTGTCAAGACTTGTTAAGTTCTATTTACAAATGTGACCCCGATATTGCCATTTGCAGAATACAAACCACAGACTGCACAGACAAATTATGTTCATAAAAGGCAAAGGCACGGTTTATGCTATACAGCTTTGATCCAATCACTCGGTAAACGGAAATTAGCAAATAAAACATCGTCAAGATTGTCTTCGATGGATTATAATGCAAAAACATTAAGTACTTTTGAATTTATAGGTCCGGTTTTTCTTGTAATTGCTTTCAGTCACGTTTCATTTATACGTTTATAAACAAAATTTTATATCTTGATGTTGTAACTGGTGAACTATTCGCAATAGATATGGTTTTTTTTAAATTTTGACTAAGAATAAAGCTGCACAGGTTTCACTAGATCATTTTATGAGGATCGATGAGGTTTTTATATGTGTTAAAGTGTAAAACAAATTCTACTAGTCGTTCCTTTTTTGAGCTAATTCAAGAGCATATTACCTACATACGAAAATGAAAAGTCATGTGTGCAGCTACCCGTGTATACAGGGTTACTAGTTAAGGCGACCTAGATCCGTTAAGGGCGTGTAGCACCCGTCATTTTTAACTTATTTCACTATGAAACACCCTAACCCCAAACCTAACCGTTTTCGAGATAATCGACTTTTAAGTTTTTTTATAAAAATTGCTGATTTTTTGCCATTAAATGTCATATTTTGAAAGTGGTGCGCTTTTATATTATTATTATTTATTTCTCACATGCAGATTAAGATGCTCTATGATCTTAGTAACCTAAATTTTACGTAAGATTACTAAATACATATTTCTGAGCGGATGAAAGTTGAAATAATCAAACTTATTTTTTTCAGTTTGCTTTTCTTTTAAGAATATCTAAAAAAAGTTAATATGTCAAAAGTGTATATTCGGCAAAAGTGCTTAAAAACATTTGAAATTTTCTATGATTATTTCAGCTTTCAATCGCTCAGAACTATGTTTTTAGTAATCTTACGTAAAATTTTGGTTACAAAGATCATAAAGCATTTTAATTTGCAAGTAAGAAATAAGTAAATATTAATAATAAAAAAGCGCAGCAATTTCGCAAAATCGGCAATTTTTATGAAAAATTTAAAAGTCGATTATCTCGAAAACGGTTTAGATTGGGGTAGGGTGTTACATAGTGAAATAAGTTAGAAAAGACGGGCTTAACGGATCCAGGTCGACTTAACTAGTAACCCTGCATAAGTAACAATGTCCAAAATCATAAATAAATTAACTTAAGTATAAAATAGTAGTTTATGCAACTGTCATATAATAGAGAGCATTAAAACATGAGTGTAGTTTAAAAATAAGATTACACGAGTGCTTTAATACCTAATTATATGCAGTTGCATACACTACTTTATTTAATCTCATGGCTATAGGTAGCTACATTAAATAAAATGCAATATAACACAAACAAAGTACGAAATAGCGTCAAAATGGAAAACGCCTGTTATTGGTTTATGGCTCGGATCCAGCACGCATGGGCGTTGCGCGCGCAGCGCGCTCACCACAGATAATGTGTACTTAAATTGAATTGAAACCTCCTTGGTCGGGACACATTGTACTTTAATAATTAAAAAATTGTTTTAAAGCATTGTTTTGTTAAGAGAAAGAAACCTACAGCCTGTCTTCCATCTGAAGACTTTGGGCGCATACGCGATAACAACTACCGAATGGCAGTTCCAGAGATCAGCGAATCAATTGATAAACGCTAATATTTTTAAGAATACTTAAAGTCACAATAAAGTTCAAATTCAGATTTGCGTATGATTCTTAAATTTATGATTCCTATATTCTTTGAAATATATTATTTTAAATAAAAAGATTTGTGTTGGAAAAATCATGCAAGATCTCTAAACTGCGACTAATAAAACAAGCAAAAAAGAACGAAAAAACAAGTTACAAATTAAAATTAAGATTTTATTTCATTTATTAATTACATACATACATAACTTCACGCCTGTATTCCTAATGGGGTAGGCAGAACACCAGAGGCTATAAAAACCATCTGATGTCACGTTTGACAAATCTGGAGGTATTATTATGATGGAGAGAGACTATAGCAGTGACAGGGTGTCAGCCTGTCGCCCGCAAAATCGCCAGTAAATCCTCCCTTAACTGACTTTTACAGTTTGCTCGGGAAGAGAAGCAGCTGGCACATTCTATGTTTTTCTTTCGCTCCCAGTCCAGCAGGGAAGCATAGTTCTTTTTTTAAACGCTCATTTTTTTACAAAACTCTCTTTTTATTTATTAATTTTTCTTAATAAATTCAATAAATTAACAATATCCTCTTCAAAATTATTACAATATCTTTACAATACTTATATCATATCAAATACTTTAAAGACGTGAAAACTTTTTTAATGATGGCAACTTCATACTTTATACCTACCAACAAAGGCTTTAAGAGGATGGCATTTGAAGCAGCTATATGGTATCACGCTTCCAGTAAACTTTCCTTTTCCGATACAAACTTCAGCTACGTCCTTCTGTCAATTGAAATATTCTAAAGTTTTGTATACGGTATGATGAGGACAAGTTTCAAATATATTTCCGATACGCTTGTGATTTTAAAATGAGTAAACCGTTCATACGTTATTTTATCATACTTCCATGTAATTCCTGAAATATTTACTTAGCGCTTTTTATAATCGACAAATAAATTCAAATCACTGAACTGTCAAATTTGGTTAATAACTAATGAACAGTCCGCGATCTATTAGCGCGTGAACCCACCCTACCGTAAATCACGACCGACAGAAAAACCATCAATTACTCGCTAACTAGATCGCAAATCTCGTGCAACAACAATAATTAATGAGACGTTCTTCCCATTTATCTCGCTATACGTCACGAAATGAAACAAATCTCGGTCGCCGTGACATCGCTAAACAGTCGTATCAGATAACTTATCAAGTGTAAGTATTGTGCAAACGGGACAGTATGCCAAGCAGCCGCGACTGCTGACGGGTTGCTGTGAGCTACGAGTCGCCTCCACAAGCCCTACCATAACACTATTGTTGCAGCCATTCGACGCCTCGGCGCTGGTTTGAGTGAACGTCGGAAAGCATCGACTCGCGCTACTATCGTTCGGCTGAATAGCGCGCGTGAAGTCGATCGTGACGTGCAATGCCCAGGGCCCCGCGCGCCCCTCTTCCCCTCGCAGGGCTATGGAGACCATCCTCGACAGGTTCAAGCGGGAGCAAGGAGGCCTACGCCGCTCTCGATCCGTCCGCGCTTCCCTACGTATGATAGGAAACCGCTGGCGATCCAACAAGGAGGATGCTCCAGACGACGAAATCGAGCATCTCAAACGAAACAGCATTGCATTCCCAGCTCACTGGAATGACAAAGACTTCGCGCTAGCCCTCTCTGGCGTCGATGGAACCTACAAATCGCAAACCCCAACCATGGTAAAGCGCAAACCGGAGCTTGTGAAACAGAGACGGAGGAGTGGTGACATAGACTTGACTTTAAAACCCCAACGAACAAGGAAAGTGGAAAAATCTAAGTTTAGTGATATATTTTTGAGTAAAAAACAAAAAAGTGTGTCTGCTAAAGAGATAGTGTTACCGGATAGAGTGCCTCGGAAGGCTGCAGCTATTTTGCACATACAATCACCGGAGGAGAAGTTGAAGAGGCGACTGCAGGGCTTAGGGAAGTCTGAGTCTGCGAAGTCTATGACGGAGCTGGTGATCCAGCGGCGCGTGCGCCGGGGCTCGGACAGCGACGTGAGCGAGCACCAGGCGCGCGGCTGCGTCAACCCGGCCTTCGTCTACAGCACGCCGCCCAAGGACAGGAAACTGCCGCTCTCGCCCTCAATGTTCATAAGTACGTATGACAAACACCGACTGTGATAATTCAACACTTCCTTTACAAGCTTTCCAATACGAACTGGTTTATGTCATAATAAAGTGTTAATAAACAACGTCACGAACGGTCTAGATGTTCACTAACGCATTTTATTGACTGATGTTTTGGGACTTCACGCATCAAGTAGGTTTCACTAAGGCAGGCAAGATTTACGTTAAAATCAAACTTGTTTTTCTTTTTCAATTCATTCATACAAACAATGCACAGTACTGCATCTGACCTCGGCATGTTATTTAGATATTATCTACCTACGTCTCGAGAATTAGTGTCTTATTGTCTTTAATACATCTACATACAAGATATAACAACGTTTCATATGAACGTGTGTGGTATTATTTAACTTACATACCATTAAGAAACACGAGAACGCCAGCACTGCGGCGATGTTTTAAAGGTCAAAATATTTGCAAAGTGATAAAATGCTATGGTTATTTACACATAAACTATTATCTAAAAGAATTACGAAACAACTCGCTTTTACTTACAACATTATAACAAAGACCAAAAAATAAAGGCAAAAAAATAGCTTTAATATTTTGCGGGAAATTAAAGATATTTTCATAGCTATGTTTGCTTCTTTTCTAAATCACTTAAATATCCTTATCGTCAATCACCATCAAGATTAAAGCCAAACGCAATTTCAAATACCAACCACGTATGAAAATTTATCTAAAATCTTTTAATATGTATATCAATGTTAGGTGCAAACAAAAAATTATCAATTCAAAAATATACTAACTTCACACGTAGTAACTCGTTAAACATTCAATACATTTACATTGATTGGTACTGTGTCCATTCATAAGTAGTAATTATTAACTTAAGTCATCCATAGACAAACAGCTAGCTTTTGCGCAACGGGACACAGCGCGGTGCGTGCGAGAGAAAAAAATAGAGTGAAATACATTAATGTTGTTTCTTAGTTTGTAAAGTTTTTTCCAACTAAGTGTTCCTCTTAATATATTTTATATATGTATAAACGTATAAGCTCGTCAACTACCTGTTAAGGCAAGAATTTTTTATGAAATTAAAGTAAAATCGCGAAAACAGATTGAATTAACATGTCCATACCTAATCACATATTTATCATAATATTTTACATGAGTTGTGATGAAGACCGGCATTATGAAAGCTTTTTTTTATGTTTGGTGCTCGCGCGCTAAGCCACCAAGCGCGGCGAAATAAAAAAAAAGAATTGAATAACTTTATCAAAACAAAAAATGATGTAAGAAAACAAGTCCTTGGATAAGCGGGTCAAAAGAGGACTTAACCGATTATTCCTACTAAAGATAGTTGTAGATATTAAAACTCTTTGGCATTGTGGTCACTTAACATCATGGGATGTAAATTAAACACTGGTTTGTTATTTATAAAAAAAATATTAAAAAAATAAACTACAGAATTAACGTATACCGAACGAAGGCAGTTTGTATAAATTAAACATTTTTTTTTTTGTTGTTCTAAAGTTTTTGGTAAACAAGTTTCTGACGTCTTATAGCTCTATGTTCTATATCTTTAATTAATTTAAAGTAAACACGTATTCAAATACGTACACTCACAAATGTTCTTAGCATTTCTGAAAGCTATTATTAAATTTGGTGAAAAAAAAACTTTATGACGATGTAATGGCCTTAATTTCAATTCCGGCTACTAAAAACTCACGTTTAAAACCAATTTCTGAGTTCAATGAAGTATTCATAACTGGCCTTTAACAAAGCTATTAATTATTTTGGTAAAAAGTCTTGTTCCTATATGAAGTGTAAGTTAATCAATTTATCGAATACGTAGCTTTAAAATCTACCCGTGGTGAGTAAACATACTTGAAATAATCAGTATTTACATACCTACTTTAACTTTTTTAGTAAATGATTAATAAGTGACTCATTTAGCAGCAGTTACCTTAATTAATATATATTCACACTGGTTCTTATCTATACATATAATAAAATGGTAGGAAAGTCAAAACTGTACATTGAATATTTTTTTAAAAGAATACTTGGGGTATGATCTACAATCGAAACAGAAACAAAAAATATAGTTTTTAGAATTTTTGTCTGTTTGTCTTTCCGGGATAAACTCAAAAAGTACTGCATGGATTTACTTCAAATTTGGCATGAAGATAGTTAAGAAGTCGGGTCAACATATAGGCTACATATTATCACGCTAGCAGTGTTATAATCGTAGGTGCGTTTGGTGCTGCATAGCGTTCACGCAGACGACGTCGCGGGCAGCAGCTAGTTTTTGAATAAATTTATTGAGCATACTCATACTGAAATGCATAGTGCGAAACTAATAGTGTTATAAATAAAATAAATACGCACGCGATTTTTCCTGCGAAGATATCTAAAGTTTCCTAGAGTTTCAAATAATTTACCAAATTTGACTGGTAATTTTAGTATTAGCACATATGGTCGTAGTTCAACTTTGTTCCGACCAGCCCTATACATATAAGTAGAAGATAATATTGTCTTACGTTTTCACGATTTATAATTTAAATAAAACTACTTTTTGACCGGATTAATCGCGTATAATTTATATTTTACATTTTAATGTAAAATATATCATCATCATCATCACGACTCTTTGTAATGAGCCCACTGCAGGGCTATGAGTCTCTGCTCTGGGTGACGAGGAGGTATAGGCCATAATCCATCAAGCTGACCCAGTGCTGGGTGGTGGATGTCAGAATTTTCAGGGCGCCGAAATGGCTTCTGACAAACCCCAACAACTACTGTATACAAGTATACAGCACTCGGGACCGACTGCTTAACGTGCCCTCCGAAGCACGGAAGTCGCCGTGAGAAATGAATGTTCGGCGGTCACCCATCCAAGTACCGACCGCACCGAACGTTGCTTGATCTGTGATATCGTTTGATACACACAGTAACCACGGCGCCACGACGACTTCGACGGCTAATAACTTTTCCGGTGTAAAATATATATTTTAATGTAAAATATAAATTACACGCGATTCATCCGGTTAAAAAGTGATTTTATAAGTAGAAGAGTAACGGGCATAAACAATACCTAGGTGCAGAAAACAGGCGATGATGCTCTTAACATCGCGTGACAAGCTAGCCAGATCACAATCTTCTACGATAGTATTAATTTAAATTAATAACAATTTATTAAATACGTAACACAATTTAACGCGTCATTAATTTCCATATTTGATGACTTATAGGTGATTGATCTTTTACTTAAGTTGGTTTGTCGTTTGCGTGTCTGTATGTCTACATGTAACGCTAGTATGTACTTCAATTCGTAAATCATTTTTATAATCTGATTATTTATATAATAGTAATAACTACCGTATACTGTCGATAAGGTACTTTAAAAGCTATCGGCTCTAAAGTTCTGACACCTACAACCTAGCACTGATGTTCGTATTAATAGATCGCTCTCAACGCCAAGAGTGGTCTTATGAACTGCTTTACGTAGTTATTAGCCGTAAAAGTACGTGTAAAAGATAACATATAAGCTAAATCTTTACTAAAACAAACTAAACCTTAAGTATTCTAACATTCAAGTGAATGACAATGATGAGAAGTTTCCGTAGGGTGTGTAATTGGCGGACCACCACACTACACCGTATGATAAAATACCAGTTTCACCGCTATTTTATGTACCTACCTACCGTTTTTGTAAACTGAAGATTAAATAGTTAAAATTGTAGACTTACTTTTGAGAATATAAAGTGTGTATTTACGCTATTTATTATAACTGTAAAACAAAAAAAGGTATTTTAGTAAGGTCAAGCATGCAAGCAAAAGTAATTCAGACTCCATGGACATATCTCAAATGTTACTTGAAACAAAACAATAAGTAGGTATTACAATAATATAAACAGTTTGAAACGGTATGACAATTCCGGTTCAAAAAAAATATAGAAATTTTCTCCCACATATGGAGGTTTAGTTGCATGTTTGTACGAATGCACGTGAGGTTCATATGCAAAACCAAAGTAGGTAATGAAACTGCAGTTTCATTATTGTATGGTCAAGGAGTTTTACTTATTCGGGTTGTCATTTATTATTATATGTTATTCTGTTATATGACGCCATGTTATGTTTCTTTTTAAATTCTAAGATTAATCTTAAGTTTGCCTGGAAGAGATAAAAAAAAAGTGATAAAGCCTTCCATATTGCTCCATTTTATGTTACTATATTACTGTATGTTTTTAAATATTTCACCATTCTATGCAAAATGGCAATAAAAGTGTTTGAATTGAATTGAATTGCCTAAGACTCACTAAGTACTGAGTTTTTTGCTGGGCCGTCTTATACCGGGTTTCAATATTTAACGGAATGTCATGAGTATCAGCTACGACCAACAAATAGTAGGTTAAACAAATAGCGTTTCACAATCCTTACCAGCTACGAACATCCGTAAACTGACAGTATTTTTCTTATGGATATAAAACACCAAAGAAGACATTTTTTATACAAAATTGTTACGTAACAAGGCGTTGAATATTAAAACGCTTTTGAGCTACTCTTCGTTGGCAAAACGAACAGTTATTTTGATACTGAAACGCCGTATAAGGCCAGATTTCTGAAAGCTTTCTAAAGCGATAAGCATGTCTCAAACATAGAATCGTAGTCAACGTAGTCGTAACCTATAATGAACCTATTAAATAGTGCTCAAGTCTAAGTAAGCTTTTAAAACATGAGCCTTTTTTAGAACCAAGCAAATTATAACTTAATATTTAAAAAAAATACACCTGCCAAAGTTAGTGATACAATCTCTACGATCCTGTCACTAAGTTTTACAGAGATCTAAATATCTTGGAAACTGCTCTGATTTCCACCAGATAAAAAACCATTTCGACAAACCTTTTGATTTCATTTAAATTTAAAAATCTCGAAATGGTTCAGCCTTTTGAGAGACAGACATCATGTCTCTTGGGTTCTAGAAATATAACGACCTTCCATTGAAGATCATACCGTCTAGGCTGTCTTTAAACGATAATTCGTAAGGGAAGTCGCTCTGAGTCACGTAGTCGGATAAAATTTAAAACGCCTGAAGGCTATAAATATGTAATCTTGTAAAAAAAGTAGTTAGCCTTTGGACTTCTACCGGTTTTATCACCTTCAATAGGATAGGACAGTATGTTATAATCAAATAATTACCGAATGAACTCGCATCATAAACCACTAGGTATTAAAAAATCAGTGTCTGTGTGGTGCCTAATACCATCGCGAGACTTACATGTTTTTTTTCTTTCTAGTAACATTTATTATTATGATTTAGTAACTCTGTGAGGTTGTGGCGCAGTGGCTCCTGTGCATAGGGTTGCCAATTACCTGTTTTTCACTACATTATACTTTTTACTGTTGAACAAAAATAAAGTAGGTATATAAAATACTGTTTTCAGAATAAAATGCTAAACACTTTATGTGCTAGACTTAAATTAATAATTTTTACGAGAATCTCAAAAACTATGTGTTTATTAAATAAATTTAATGCTGTTTATTTTTCCAAAATACTGTTCGTTATTCTTTTTAGACTGAAAATATATTTTATTTCTAGAAAAAAAAGTTGGCAACCCTTTCTGTGCATATCATACGATATCGCAATTTAAGCGCAGTCGGTTTTAGGGTAGGTGACCACCGATCATTAATTTCTCAGACGACTTCCGTGCCTAGTGCTATGTACTTGTATTCAGTAGTCGTTCGGGTTTGTCCGAAGCCATTTTGGCGCTCTGAAAATTCTGACATCCACCAACCAGCACTGCGTGAGCTTGGTGAATTGGCTTAAACCTCCTCAACACTCAGAGCAGTGACTCATACACCTGTAGTGAGCTTATTACAGATTTGTGATGAGGACTTCATGGTGTTCACAAAATAATAAGTAGGTATTTAATAATAGATAAAAAATATTTTTCATGTCATAACAACGTAACGTGTGTCTGTATAGCTCTTTACCCTACCCACTCACTTGTAACAGTTTCGATGAGACCCTAGAACACAGTTTTAAGCTACTCACTTTCAAATATACGTACTTGAAACAGTTACTATAATTATATAATGATAATAATTCAACATAACTGGACCGGACTTGTAACGCTTCATCAGCCGCTGATGAATCTCTAATCACTAATTATAATAACAAATCACTAATTACATCATGTGATGTAATAATTTGTACCAACAAAACCAACCGAGTATCGCCTTTATAATAGTGTTTCAAATATTTTAGGTTTTATTGTTAAGTCGTCCTTAAATTTTTATATACTTAACGGACTGAATAATCATTGACCTATGTAAAAGTTCAAAATAATCCATTACTTAACTATTTAAATGGAATTTTTTTGGGAGGTAACACTTCTGATCGTCGACTACTATTGTCTCAAGTTTTCTCTGTTAAATACGTACGTTTTTTAACGTATCATCCAATGATATCATGTTGTCTTTACAGACACCTTGATCACTAGTATAGGGAAATAAAATAAAATATTTTCTCATTATAAATAATATTTTATAAATGAAGGACTTAATAAAATGAGAAGACTTGAGTATATTTCAACTTATCGATACATAAAACGACTTAAAAAATCGTTTCGGAAAAGATTTCAATCCCCAGTAAATCCCGACTAAACCGTCGATTATCGAGGCAGCGAGAAGCTGTGTAATATTGTTTCGAAAACCACATAAATCCAATCAGCCCAAATAAACCACAGTGTTCCGTAGATTGCAAAATAATTGGAGTTATTAATCATTATTCTAAGAATGTTTATCATCTGTTGGCAAACAACAAGAGACGACGAATTTTCGAAAGAATTATTTAGAATTAAAATAATCCCTGACTAGGCGAGTGGCATAAGAAAGATGCAGCTGAAAAACTCATATATATATTATGCTCTAGCATATAGAAAATAAAAATATAATATTTTCAATACTGAAATATGCCAAAGCGTTAAGTATGGCGCAACCTGACTCGTACGCAGATAAGATCTTTAGCTAATACTGCACCATTCTGTAGAATGAGCTAAAATGTATGAGTGAAACAAATAAATAAAAGTTTTTTTGTAGTAAATAAATTGTATTATCAGATTACAAAGGGCTAAGATAATCCAAGCGCTTCTTCTAACCTAACAAAATTAAAGAATAAAAAACGCAATGTGTAATAACCTATACATGATAAATCAATGTTACGGTGCATAAACAATATACATTCACTCTTCACTAACGTTTAACTTTTCATCGTTTTTATGTTATTTACGAATTCTTTATAAACATTCCTTGACCGACAACTAATTTGTGTCAAAAAGATTTTCCGCATAATAGTCGGAAATTCCAAGTATTCAAAGATTATCGATTATTATCACGACATGATCGATTCACAAAATTTACTCGTTTCCTTTTAAATTCCGAGCACTAATGGGTATTACACGCACAGTAGTATACTTTACCGTAACGATTGCAATACAAGCAGAGTTCTTAGGCTTCCGTTCTGTTACATTAGATTAATAAATAAATAAAATCGATACCCCGGACAACTACAATTTCTTTTACAATGGATTTCAACCATAAATCTCAATCCTAAATCCTTGATTAAAAACAATCCAAATTTGTTTTTGTATGAAAAAATCTTGGTTTTAAAATGAATATAATAACAATAGAGTTCCGCTAATTTGTTCCATGTACCTGTCCAAAACGACAACAGCGACTTGCTATTTTTGATACTTTTGAAAAATCTCTTAGTTAACTACTCGTTTTTATTCCCATGTATACAATCTACATTCTTGACTGAATCACATAGATTACAACTTTAAAATTATCTTATTTGTATCAAATATTTATGTATTAAATTATCATACAGTCGAGATTAATATTTTGATTATCTAATTTTTATAAAATTTTCCTAATGGAAAACATACTGAAGTGGAGATTTTCAAGACTATCCAAACCATCTTATCTCCGGATCTAAATGTTCCAAACAAAAAAAAAGACTTTCAATTAAAAACACCGATCTAATAGTTTGATTTTCAAGATTCAATTCAGATAATCAACAAAATATGTAAGATCTGCGTGTTTTTTAGCAAGTTGAAAAGGAAAAGTTTGAATAAGCCTATCAAAGCAGCGATTCAAGTGATAAGTAGCGGGTTTTCAATAGAGCCGCGTTCCCACGAGAGAGTGAAATGCCTCATTTTCTACGCTGAGAGGTAATTTTGCGATAAATCGCGGAATCTGATCTTCACAAGGTACCTTTTGGATAACTGCCCTTTTTTTCGTAGTGGAAAGTTTTGAAGTTTATTCAACTAGCGATAGTGGTCAGGATAGGGTTTTACGTATAGAATTTTGAGATTGCTCACACGGAGATATTACAAGTATGTACATTTAGCAGTACTTTTAAATAAATCATTCATTGACTTATTCATTCATTCATTAGCAATTGTTTATTAAAATAATATGCAAGCTGACTTTGCTTCTTTAGTAACTTTATCTAGAAAATCTGCTATATCTAGAAAATTTTGATGTTTGTACAGTTTGTCTTAATTATATTGACAAAATAAAATAACGTAGTCTACATACAAAGGTAATATTTTTCCCGCTTTTCTTTTCTACTGTAATCACAAGTATTAGTGAGCGAGTTCTTTGAACTTGAATCTTGTTTTCCCAGCATGACTTCATTGTACAATAATTCTTACTTAAATAATAATACAGACGAAACTCAAAGTACAATTTTTCATTGGTTTTGTTTTCTGAGAAACAACAACATACAATGATTGATAATTTACGATCCTCAGATTACGAGGGCGGGTCAATAAGTCCGTGACTTTTGGAATAAAACACAGATTTTTTGATAAATCAATCATTTTATTTTTCAACGTAGTCTCCCTTGAGCTCTATACACTTTGTCCAACGCTTCTCCAAATTGTTTAATCCCTTCCAAAAAATATGATTTGTCGAGGTCTTCAAAATAGGCCTTTGTTTGCGAGATGATGTCAATCTTTTTTCAGGTTTGGAAACAAGCAGTACTCACTCGGAGCCAAATCTGGAGAATAGGGCGGATGAGGGAGCAAATCATTGCCCAATTCATGGATTTTTGCCATGGCAACTGCACCTGTGTGCACCCTTGCATTGTCTTGGTGGAAAAGAACTTTTTTCTTGGCCAAATGAGGACGGTTTTTTTTCAAATCGTCATTGAATCGGTCCAATAAGTTGGCATAATATTCCCCATTGATTGTTCTTCGCTTTTGAAGGTAGTTAATGTGGATTATCCCACGTGCGTCCCAAAAAACAGTTGCCATAACTTTATTGGCTGACAAACCCACCTTGGCCTTCTTTGGCGCCGACTCACCCTTAGAAACCCACTGTTTTGACTGTTGTTTGATCTCCGGTGTGTTGTGATGGATCCATGTTTCGTCCACGGTTACAAAACGGCGCAAAAACTCCTACGTATTGCGATTAAACAATGCAAAACCTTCCTGTGAAGTTGTTACACGATTGCGTTTGTGGTCGACTGTGAGCAAACGCGGCACCCATCTTGCGGAAAGCTTACTCATTCCCATGTGATCCATCAAAATTGAAACCACTGAGCCATGCGAGATCCACAATCTCTCGCACTTTCAATTTTCGGTTGGCCAACACCATATCGTGAATTTTTTCGATTGTTTCGGGTGTAGAGACCTCAACTGGGCGTTCAGGATGTTTGGCATCTTCAGTGCTTGTACGGCCACAACCAAATTCAGTAAACCATTTTTTTACCATTAAAATCGATTGTGCAAAGTCACCATAGTATTTATCAAGCTTAGCCTTGGTCTCGGTAATGGTTTTTTTGCAATAAAAAATGCTTAATAAGCACACGAAATTCACTTTTTCCATTTTTTCCTCAAATTACCGGGTATTCTGATAAAGATAGCTGTCAAACACAAACTAACTAACGCAGCAACTTCAAATTTTGACAGGAGTCAACTGACAGATGCTTGTTGACAGGAGTAGTGTTGCTTTTTCGGTAAAGAGGTCAGAAATTCAAAAAGTCACGGACTTATTGACCCACCCAGGTATAATTGGTTGACATATTATTGAAAGTTCCGAGTCGTATATCAACAAGTCTATGTTTATTTTTGTACGTTGTGTGGAAAACTATATGAATTTTGCCGTTAGTAAAAGAAATTATTTCATAAAATTGTGAAATTTATAAACGGTTTTAGCTAGTTTTAACGTTGGATATGGAAATATCGACAGCTCATTTCTTTTGTTTCTTTATGATCTAGAAATTATGCCGCCATTATAATAGAGTACCTCCAAGCCATTAATATTACTTTTATTTTTACCGGGTTTTTTAATTGGCTTAACTCAAGGGTGCCTTACCAGAACTAGGATTGATTCTATATAAAACACGTGCGTGAAATGCCTTGCGACAACTTCAGAGGGGACTAGGTGTTTGGCGCGAACTCTACATTCGCCTAAAGGTAGTTAATTGGGTTTTCGACCAGCTTTGCTTCGAAAAACGGCGCCTCCCAATAGGGTGACCAAGGCTGCAGGCAGTCGTCAATTTAATATTGTCTTAAGTTTTCGTGATTCATACTATTAAATAAAACACGAGCGACTGACCACGGGGTCTGCAAAGATACCGAAACGTCGAGTCAAATTTTAAAATGTAAATATACGCGATAAATCCGGTTAAAAAGTGTTTTATTTAATAGTCATCAATTTATTGTCTAGGATATTTACTGTGATACTCTTAATATGCAAACCTATCCTGGTGTAACAGCAACAGTAAACAAGAGTAGGTACCAATAAAAATAATTTGATG
This sequence comes from Stenoptilia bipunctidactyla, assembly GCA_944452665.1. Taxonomy (NCBI): domain Eukaryota; kingdom Metazoa; phylum Arthropoda; class Insecta; order Lepidoptera; family Pterophoridae; genus Stenoptilia; species Stenoptilia bipunctidactyla. Next base: position 19,085,355 of record OX101730.1, read on the forward strand.
GCTCGTCACGTGATTTTTCCAAAATCTATACTGTCCTTCGTACCAGGTCATCATGCTTCCTTGGTTAACTTGACCTAAGTATAAACCATTATTTCTTAATCGTTGAAGATCATATCTTTATTATAATAATAACAGTGCAAAAATACCATTTATAACGGTTTCAATGTCACATAATGTTCTATTAATTGTTGTGTATTTTTTGATTTCTGTCATAACATTAACGTAGTTGTAAAATTAGCAAAAAACTACATAACGTCACGTACCTTTACTTTTTATAGAAAGTTTACGAAGATTAGTCTTAAATAACCAAAATAATTATCGAAATAACAAAATAAAATTTCTACCTTTCAAGTCCATTACACTACTTTGACGTAATTTCGGAATAATTAAGGTATTAAGCCATGTTACGTCATTCCCGAAATACACAATGGCAAGCGTGTGGGAAACTCAAAACAAGACAAGTGTATTGAAATATTACGAAATATTTCTTCTTCAAATCAAACGTTGACCTTTTACAAATAAAATGGCAGATGCTTGTTAGTAAAATAACGATTTGTAAGTTTCTCAGATTTCACTTTTCATTTGCTTAAATTGAAAGTAATTTGAATTGGATGAGACCTCGCAAATTTGCATTTATGGGTCTACAGATTTCTTTTGCCGCCTTCGAACTATTATTAGAAGACTTTTCATTATAAATCCCTCAGATTTTACAGTTTCATCTTAATTTAGAAAAGGCAGCTTGTCTTCTTCTAGTCAGCATTTTTTCACTCTCAAGATGTTAGATAATATGCACATGTACAAAAAGATCGCGATAGTCCACACAATACTTGAGGAGCCCAAACCGTGAGACCAGACCTCGTCAGTAGCAAATATGATATTGCAATGGAGTGACATGCTAGACTTTTTGTCATGTGGTCAGTTCTATTTTTGATTTTTTTTTTAATCATGTGTTGTGTTTTATAAAATTCTTCGTGGCCAGTGTTTGAAAGTGTTTATATTCCGATAAAGTATTACGAATTTAATAAATGACGCGTTCGGATTTTAAATCACATTACCGAGTTCCTTTTCGTTTCCGATTCTGTCCGATAATCGAGTAAATCCAATGCATCACTATTGCTTTTAACTTTTTTATTGTTTATAGCACAGAGTTGAGTAACTTTAGCCCACGCGATGCATCGCTCGCACGTTATGTTCGAGTCACGATTAATTGAATATTTTCTGTATACAAAGAAGCAGAAATGGGGAATTTCACTTGTAGGAATTAATATCGCGACTGGTATTAATAATTGCGCCGAAATTTTGCTTCTTCCTACTAATATTTTATATGCCTAAAACGGTAAGTTTTTGCGTCGATATAATATGTTATTGTTTTTTTGAGCTGTTTAAGTTACATGATGAAAGGTTTTTAAAGTTTATATAGCTGAAATATGAACTCACGATTTCTTTTATAATTTTTGGCTTTTGTTTTAGTGAATATATTTTTTCCCCAAGAGTTTTAACATTGATAAATTGTCTCTTATTTATTATGTTTTTACGTAGTACGTTGTTACACACCAGTGTAATGAGCAACTTCTTTACTTTAATTAATTAGTAGTTCACAATTATTACGTAAAATTGTTGTAGGATATCGGTTTTAAAGGAAACTAAGAAAATCTGCTTACATGAATGTATCTGCCTACTTCAAGCATATTTAGAAGCAGTAGGTTGATGTAAGAGTTTGTAACATTTGTTTTTGTTACTGTATTATCCAGGATGACTGGTGGGTCACTTTTGAAATTCAAGGACGTGCTAGTTTAAGATCATACAAGAAGCGAAAAAAAATATAGTTAAAATAAATATTAATTATTTACTGAGTAAACTTAATCGAAAGTTAAAGAATTAATTACGCAACGCATGGTCACGCTAGCGTTGGTATCGATCTGCGCGCCAGGTCACGTGCCGCGATTGACTAAGGCCTAAATAAAGTAAATATTAACATAGTAGTATTTATTTGTAGGGAATTCTAGTGAAAAATTTAGTACCTACTTTTATTACATAATTATGATCAGAATCGAGTACAGAGTGCTCTCCTTCAGTATCTAAAATTTGTCACACTGTCTAATTCCAACATTACTTTACAAAACAGGTATAAAGAAAGCGTCATACAACTTATTTTGTTCGGTCCAGAACACTCATATACATGAGACATTATTACAATTTTTGTTAATTCCAACTTTTTCTATCAAATTCCTGCAGTAGGTATTTTTCAGAATTCACATACACATAACTTCACGCCTGTATCCCTTATGGGGTAGGCAGAACACCCGAGGTTATAAAACCATATGCAAAAACTGTTGACAAATTTGGAGGCATTATAAAGGTGGAGAGAGACTATTTCAGAAATCACCTATTTTTTATCCATGTATTTTTATTTTTTACTGTTTTTACTTTATTTTACTTTAATTATAACTATTTATTTTATTTTTTATTAAACTAACCTCCATTGACATCTTCCTTGACGAAAGGTAGAATATCCAGCTTGCGTGTTTAGGCAAGAATAGCTCTTAACTAAACACTCCTAGAACTTATTATAGTCGAAGCACTGGCAGATTGTGACAGGATTTATATGAAGAATGATGGCCAAGTAAACTTAAAATGAACTCCACTTGACTAGTCAGTTTAACTTTAAATTCACATCGAAGTATAAAGGCCAATAGGTAGCATTCCTTAAGTATACGAACAGTTTAACTGTACGAGCAGTTAGTGGAAAGATGGCCGCTAAATTGTTCACTATGCGCTCGTGATTTTGGGCCGGTACTTATGTTATTATGTAGTAAGATAAATTGAAGATCAGTTTTAATTACCTATACATAGGAATCATATTTGATAATAAGTACATGTAGTTACGAATATGACATTTTAGTTTCGCGCATCACTTACATTTATACGCGTCATCGTCGTACCTTTTGTCACATATTTTACAATTCCCTAAACAATATGTCCAACGGAGTTAGAAAGTTAAGATTTCGTGACCTACTTTAGGCCAGCCAACTTTTGGACTATACATTCCCATGGGAACTATATCTTGATCTTCCGATTTATTTACGTGCGCATAGAAAACGGATTCTAGAATATTTGACCTTTTTTATTAATGGTATCTTAGAATATGTACTATACAAAAAACTTTACGACTTTGAATCAACCTTATTGCTTTAACTATAGAGACTATTATGGCATATCTGTTCCCATTTGTTGACCCTAGCAGAGTCCATAGAATTATCAATTCAAAGCGTTTTAGATCTACATGTTAGCCTGGATAATTTTTATCTAAAGGTTCCGAAATAAATCAGAGAGACCACTCAACCTTTAAAAGTCTTGAGAGGGTTGAATAGGAATTGTTAACAGAATCGTGGAGGTCATGAAGGATGGACATGAATTAAGATATATTAGATATCAAAGGATACGTACACAATTTATAAAGAAATGTCACAAACAGCGTTACTTGTCTGGCATTATATTTAATAAACTAATTGCCGTAGAAATTCTCTCGGGAAATATACCGTTTTGTGTATATTCAGTTCGATAGTTTTTCCAAAAGCGTAACAAACATCAAAACAATCACACAAAGTTTATATTATAAACCGTTGCGTTGGAGGGGTTTCCTGCTTATATCACTATAAGGAATACAAAAATGACTACAAAGGAATATAAGGATGAGAAGTACGCTATGTCTTAATCCCAGTTTTCAACTGACTTCCAAAAAATGAGGAGGTTCTCAATTCGTCCGTATGTTTTTTTTTTGTGTCTTTGTTACACGATATTTCGGACAATTATAAATCGATTTTGAAAATTCTTGTTTCATATGGTAGAATACTTCATAGTTGGTCCCATATAAATTTCATTGAAAACAATATGTATGATTTCGGAGAATGTTTACGTGGATTACATTATAAGTCGGTTTTTTTAATGCTCTGCATTCGTTGATTATTCCAGCTGAGAATCTCTCCTTCACATACAGGGCCAAGGAGCGGGATTTCAAAACCATGAGCACTTCTGGCAACTTTATAACAAGTGACACTATCTCCTGTATTTAATTTATTAATCCATGCAAAATGATGTCTACTCTGACTGCATGTTCTTCTCTTCAATTGTTTCTTAATAACACCTACCAGTACTGTTTAGCATCTGCATCTTAATATCATCTAATGTTATCTTCCCTCATGAACCTTGAAACCCTTTCCATTAAATTGAATTGAATATCGACTACTTACATGATAAACAGCCTAATTATAAAGCGATTTAACACCATCGATAATTTGCGAGTTACTTTCGATTTCAAGCTTATGTTTGACGGATAGTTTATCAAATCGTAGTTTTACTTTAAATATACAGCTTAAGTTTTAGGCTTTATACATCAAAAAGTAACTGCTGAAAAGTAACTTCGACGACCGGCTGGTGTAGTGGTGACACACATTGCCTTCTATGCCAGAGTTCCTGGGTTCGAATCCCGGCGGCGGCGGATATATTTGTGATGAACCCAGATATTTGTCGTCAAGTCATGGATGTTTATATGTTTATTTAAGTTTATTCTAATAAAAAAGATGTATTTATTCCATATGTATGTTTATATATTTCTTAAGTATATCAGTTATCTAGTATCCATAACACAAGTTCTTTAAGAAACTTAATTTGGGCTAGATAATGTTGTGTGAGTGTCAGAAATATTTATTTATTTATTTATTATTTATTTGCTGAATCAATGTCTGAATCAATCTACTTATAATAAAGGCCAAAATTCATGTCTTGATTTAAATTATAATTTTGCATTTGATAGCTACATTCTCAAGGAAGCTCATACGCCAATTTTAACAAAAAATACATAGGGATGAGATCAAAAATTACACTGGTAAAACTGCGCAAAACTACTTGTATTAAATGAAACTTGTATATTACAGTAACCTATTTTACGGATTCTCGATAATGAATAAGAAACAAACAGTGTTGTAATGTTCACATTACAAACAAACAAGGAATCATAACTTTCTTCTTCATAATATTCGTTTAAACAAACACATTTTTCCCATGTATTATTAGTTAATAATACAACCTCAGCAAATTAACCTTATATGTCCATCAATGTATTGGATTTTTATTTGATAGACTTGAACAAATATGGCATACGTAACCTTATCTATAAAAAGGTCCTATCCTCGGGCAGTAAACGTATTGTACGGTTATTTATGTGTTATCCTCTTGGTACTTTTAATAAAATTGTTTTGTAAGGAAATATTTCTTATAAGTCGAAGGAAATGGAGTTTTTCATGGTGTTAGAAAATAGAGCTTTTTAGTCTGAACAGTTAGTCTTATTTTGCCCTGTTTGAAAATGTCAATGCGATCAGGTTTTTGTGTTTCACGTCTAAAGATCTATAATTCAATTAAAGCGATAAGGCTGTCCAAATTTTCTGAAATTTGTATGCATGTAACTTTATCGTATTTTTTATTTTAGTTGGCACTATCGTGTAATATTTATGGTATTTGAAAGAAAGAAAAGAAAAGAAAGTTTCAATCTATTACTTCCCAGCCTTACTTAACTACAAAGACAAAATTAACCTTATGATTTTCGTGTCTTATTGAAAAAAAAATACAAATAATTTTTCTTTTATTTTTAATTTTCATTTTTCACTTTGTTTTTTTTTTTATTTTTTCCTAAGTTGCTTATTTCTCCATAGAGCTTCAGTACGGCGCGCTGCTTGAGGGGTGCGGGGGGGAGCTCCCGTCGCTCAGCGCCTGCGCGCCGCTCCCCCCCAACCTGGACAAAGCGTCGAGGAGGTTGCAAAAAGACGCGCGCGCGCAACAAGACAAAATCGCACAAGTTAACATTCACTTGCATGGTATTTCTTTTGTTTTTCTTTTCTTTTTTATTGTTTTTTTTATCAATTAAGTTTTTTATTTTAATTTTTTATTAATTTTGACATGACATTTTATACGGATGTTTGGTGAAATCGTAAAGGCAATCGTAAATCAAAGCCTGAGATTATAAATCATTGTGAATAGAAATCGACTTTGGCGTTATGAAGCATGTTTCAAATCTGGCCAATGACAATTGGCCAACTTTTTTAACGCTCATACAGTCATGGCCATCATGACTTACCAATCAAGTTTCAAGACTACACCTGTATCCAGATTAGGTACTGGGATCGACCATTGGTAAAAATTCCGACCTTTGACATTACATGACTTTATATGAGAAAACTCTAGCGTATATCACTTTTGTTCCACTGCAAGTAGGTATTCCAATATTCATAATTTATTTATAATAAAACAAAAACAACGATATATGCATCATCGATATACGTGATGAGAATACTCTAAAAAATGTTCGTCATGATTACAAATTGTCACTGATATGTTGTTTTGTCTTTTTTTATTTACTTTGTAACCGCCATAAAGACATATTAACACATTTTTATTATAAACAAATAGAGTTATGCATGTTATCTCAGAACTATATCTACTTGGACGAAGCATATTTGTACATTAAACAGTAAACAACCACATGGTATTCTTATGGTTAGTAAACAATAAATATTGCATACCTTTTCACTAATTTCGAATCAAAAATAATGTTTCAAAATAATTAATTTCTACAGTTTTTTTATAACTCTAAGCTCCCTTCAGTTGTGCATTGCATTTGAGAAGCAGCGCACGCTAAAGTTTTAATAAAGATCTTGGTACCTTCTTGCCAAGTCGATATGCTGACACAAAGTGAACAAAATTCTGACAACAGGCATTGAGTGGCGAAGAATTTTCTTTCCTGTTTAATTATAAATTACCCTCAGATATCACACAATCAGAAAGAAAATGTTTTCTTGTCTTACTCTCTGGGTTATAATATAAGGCATACTAAAGCCGGCGCTACACTTAGCTTCAAATGTTTGAACAAATGTTTGCACAAATGTGTGGCGCTGGACTTTGCATATGTATTCAACGTTTGCACAAAGCTTTGCACTTTGCCATCCGGTGTCGGTCTTTTTCCACACATCAAAGTGTTCAAAGTTGTATTTGTGCAAATGTTTGCGTGGCTAGCCACACTTGTTCAGTATCCAGTTGCTCGAGCGTTGTCGAGCGGGACGGTTGTGTGCATGTTACACTGCATGCGGCGATATGATGGACTGGGGCAGCGACTGCGTTCTGGAATTTGTAGAGTTGTTACAGGGGCAACTATGTACAAGGAACCCGAAAAATAACAAATAAAAAAAATATAATTACATGCACACAAATAATACAGGCTAACTGAGTCTACAAAATCGTTGTCCATCTTGTTTGTTGTCTACTAGCATACTGTGGAGAAAAGTGTTTGCGAAGCAAGTCTGGCAGGTTACGTCAATATGTGTTCAAATGACTTTGCAAAGTCGTCAAAGATTTGTGCAAATCTTTGAAGCTAAGTGTAGCGCCCGGGTAAGGTATTTTTGAAGAAATACATGAAAATATGAAGTCGTCGTGGCGCCGTGGTTACTGTGTGTATCATACGATATCACAGGTTAAGCAACGTTCGGCGCGGCCGGTACTTGGATGGGTGACCGCCGACCATTCATTTCTCACGACGATTTCCGTGCTTCGGAGGGCACGTTAAGCAGTCGGTCCCGGGTGTATACAGTAGTCGTTAGGGTTTGTCAGAAGCCATTTTGGCGCCCTGAAAATTCTGGCATCCACCACCCAGCACTGGGCCAGCTTGGTGGATTATGGCCTATACCTCCTCGTGGCCCAGGGGAGAGACTCATGCCCTGCAGTGGGCTCATTACAAAGAGTTGTGATGATGATGATGATGATCAATATTTTCATTTTGATAAAATCACAAAACGTTGTAAAAATCTTCCCCTTTTTGAGTAGGTACGGTACCCCGAACCGCAGTAATCAAATGTGACTAAATCAGCTCCGTTGTGAGCTTTTAAATAAATAGAAAACCTCATTTTCGCACGTATTACCTACGCAGTTTTAATTTTTTTTTTGTGTATTAAAATAGTTTATTATTTTGGTTTTAGCACTGTTTGCGGCCGTGGAACATGGGTACGTCGACAAAGCGCGGAACATTCTGGAGTCCACCGACGTTGATGTTAACAGGTCAGTAACTAATAATACTTACTGCATAACGAACAGCACCATCTATCATATAGCTAAGTAGGTATAGATCGAGCGTGCCAAATATCTAGTAGGTACCCTCTGAAGTTGTCGCGAGACACTTCGCGGGGAATAGATGTTTGGCGCGATACATACCTAGTTGTAATAAGATGAGTATAAACATGGATTCGGGTTTAGGCAAGGACTCTTCGTTAATCATTTCCGGAATGTATAATGCATAACTCTATAGACAAAAGTACAAAGTAACTTTACCATTCAAGTAATTAAAGAGTAGCGTATGCTGCTGAGATATATATACTGATGTGATATCTTATGTCACTCGGACTAGTTGCCCGTAACATACTCTTACCCTGTCTGAATGTACTAAATAGTTTACATCTACCTTCCAGTACAACAAAAACTATGAGCTCGTATCTTGGGATTTAGATAGTTTTATTTAATATTGATAAAATATAGGATTTTGTAATGTAGGCTTATGCAAAACAGCCGTAGATCTCATTTCTTTATGCTCAACGAATTGGCACGAGGGCAAATCAAAATTCGTTATCTTTTTTAATATGGCAATACCGTAAAATCTTGCAAAAATAACGATACGAAACCGACTACGCGAATACTCATTTTTTTTTCATAAAAATTCAGCTACTGTTTTATTTAAGTTACCAAAACAGAAATACGAATATCCCTTGATTAATATAATCGAAATAATTTGGTAACGTCTCGGAAAGTTTGATCTCTTAATGTCAAACTGTCGTTACCAGATCACCGAATCGCATCTTATATAGCGAATTAATTTGATAAAGCAATTGATTTAAACTTATACCCACATTGATACAAATAAGGTAATAGCAATCAACTGTAACTTATTACCTACACACATAATGCCCATGCTTTATTTCTACGACCTTTCGTTCGCTTATTTCAAATTTAAAGGTCGAATGTGAAGAAACTTCCTCACAATTATCCCCAAAACAGACCTAAACAATAGGCTGTACATCCCGAAGGTCCCATTTAGTCGGATGTCACATCTGAACCTAAATTACTTTGGCCTTACTGGCAACATTTATAAAATGTTGTCACCAGCCAAATGACCTTAAAAAGAAGGTATTTTCGTCGCACGAATGCTTAATATGGAAGTCGTGTGTCGTTACCGTGACTGCGATCAGGGTTCACGTTATGATTTATTTCAAAAAGCGAATTAGCCTTCCTAATACGCATTTGCTTTTTAATACGATTTTTAGAATCAACGTCCTTTTTATGCTCGTTATGCAATCATAATATTCAGCGTATGTACGAAAGGAAATTGACGGTTTTAAAGTTATCATTAAGTTATACAATTTTTCCAGATGTTTCATATTCCTTAATGATATAAATATGTTTTACTTTTTTATTCAGAAACATAATGGCGGATTGAATTATAATTTTGAAACAAGTGGACCAAAGGTTGGCTATAGGTATTACAACGGAGTCGGGATTTACAAGGGTGAATTTGAGTATAAAGCAAATTTTATTAGGGGCCTGTTAAGTTTAACTTATAAGCTATTCAAATTCGAAAATAATCTTATTCCCGGGATAAGGAACTTTATGACTTCCATAAATATAAGACAATCCAATTCAGACATAGGATGTCAGACTCACAATACTTAATATTCTGCCTAACAGAATATTTTCATGGTAAACTTTGACCTGAGATTTACTCTTAATTAGCACCCCTTATTTCGTCGAAGTCGTCGTGGCGCCGTGGTTACTGTGTGTATCAAACGATATCACAAGTCAAGCAACGTCGGCGCGGCCGGTACTTGGATGGGTGACCGCCGAACATTCATTTCTCACGGCGACTTCCGTGCTTCGGAGGGCACGTTAAGCAGTCAGTCCCGGGTGCTGTATACTTGTATACAGTAGTCGTTAGGGTTCGTTAGAAGCCATTTGCGGCGCCCTGAAAATTCTGACATCCACCACCCAGCACTGGGCCAGCTTGGTGGATTATGGCCTATACCTCCTCGTCACTCAGGGGAGAGACTCATAGCCCTGCAGCACCCCTTAAAAACATGGAATAGACACGCTTAATTTAAAGAGCTTACCGAACAAGGCATCACAGTGTGATAGAGTATTTTCACAGTCAAAATATAAATAGTCCATCTAGGTATCTATCCCTTATATGTAATTTCACACATTGTCAGTAGTAGAACGATAGGTTTCAGTCAGATTATATCGATTATTCCTGCTCAGAATAATCTTCATGACTCAACAAATAAATAGCTAAAACAACAACCTAGTGCTATTACTTAATAATGTCAACTAGGAATTGTTAGTGGGCTTGCGGATCTAGTGAATATCTTTCAATATATAAATTCCGGTATTTTTCATACTTTTTACCCTACTACGGCGAAGCAAAAAGGAGGGTCATGATTTTGACGTATATGTATGTATGTATGTGGTTATGGATTTTAATCTGTTGCCTCAGAACTTCTAACCTAGTAATCATAATTGGTCAAATGAGATGTCGTTGGAAGCCTCTTCACTGTCCGCTGGTTATAGGCTACATAAAAATACGTTTAATTGACTACAGCGCCCTCTAGGGGACTTAAAGCGAAGAACTTTTTTTTTTCTCTTCGGTTTCGTGTGGGGTATTAAATGAAAGAACTTTGTTAGCACATCTCAAATATGTATAAATTATTACTCCAAAATAAGTGAAATAATAATTATAGTAAAGAACTAAAATAAACATTTCAGCGGAGACTATTACTTGTTTTCTACTTTTTAGAGCGTGTTTTTAGTAGTGGGATTTTAGTTTTTGAACTTATTTTTAACAAACAATATAAACATTCCTTTTCATAATAAAAGTACGTGACAGCTAATTTCCTATCTATTAGTAGCAGACAGAAAAAGGTTTTAGTGTCTGATGCGAAATATCATCGCTACAGCAGTGTCATCCGTTAATAGTTTATGAAGAGCCAGTACCTTCGCTTAACCCACGTGCTGTCATCTTCGACCTCATCTTCGCTTACCCTCAGATGAGATTGAGGTCAAAAGAGGGTTTAGATTCTGATAAAAGAAGCAAGAAAAACCGGAAGATTTGTCTATTTACTTTTCCTAACGTCACTTAAGCGCAAAAATAAAACACCACGGTTTACCGCTAACCCCGCTAAGTACAGCACGTAAACGCCCTATCAAGTAGGTATACAGAAATCGATAGAATTTGACAAAAGGCTGTTTTGGTTCCCATTATGCTAACATCGGCCAGCTTCGGTGATTTACAATACAAAACTTTTTCTCTGAATAGCGACCCGTAGACTTGTTGTGAGATTATTAAAATGGGTTCATGTTAACAATAGAAATAATAAAGAAGCATTTCAGAGTGATTTAAGTCTAATTTGACTGTAATTCAGACTTGGAAACCGGTTGTGTATCGTAAAATAAAACACTTTTTAACCGCATTTATCGCATATAATTTATATTTTACATTTTAACTCGACGTTACGGTGTCTTTTCAGGCCCCGTGATCACGAGTGCCTGACGCGTCAGATTGTTAGGTTAAAAAGTGTTTTATTTTGAATTATGTGTCGTGAATACTTAAGACAATATTACGGTTGTGTATCTTTGGTATTGTATTGAATTTATGCATATCTATGGATGAATATGTAATTTTATAATGAAACGCTGCACCTTACAGTACAGTAAGATACCATAAAGTAGTTATTCTTGCCCATTCTAAGGTTCCCTGAAAGATATCGTAGAGATAAGGTAGTCATGTACTCTATCTGGTTCTGTAAGTAGTAAAATTTTATTTCTACATGTGGTGAACAATAAAGAGTTTTGTATATGTACAAACAATTTTTTTACAAAAGAGGTCACGGTCGCGATTTGTTTGTTGAATGAAACAATTAAGTATTTGTTGTTTAATTTGAATATTTGATGAATGCATTGTGATATACATATTTCAACTCTCCATCATAACATATTTGCGCGCGAACCTATGTGTGCGTGTGTTTTATTAATTTATCTGCATATTGGATACAGTAATTCAAAAAAAAATCAACAGTAAATGGACACAAATTTATACAATACAAAAGACAGTCGTGCAAAGTGAACTCTTCCTGACAATCTTCAGGTAGGTGTGGAATATATTTTTAAGTGACAGTAATATGGCGTAAATTTATAGATGCATACAATACAATATCCAAATCACAAAATATACTTACTACAGCTCTATCATAGTTATAAGTAGGTACAGTCAGGTCAATGTAAGTCGAGTGACTTTTATTTTCAAAAAGATCTTAATGCATCGGTTTATAGTACCTAAACAAAGAGACATAACTTCTATCTAACTAACTTTCCAGTTAAGTTTTATTTTACGATTTAACAGGGCTCCGGTTTCCCCAAATAATACACTAAAAAACAAATGACATTCGTAGCTATTCGATAAACACGAAAGGCAAACAATAATATAGGCAGTAAAATCAATTTGAATCAGTGGAATCTCAGTTTTGAAGGCTAATATTATATTTATTTTGCAGCCTCAACGCAGACGGCATATCTCCTCTAGACGTGGCTGTTTTGTCCAACAATCGGCAGCTAATAAAAATGCTAATGGAATTTGGAGCCAAGGAAGGAACGCAGTGTAAGTTATTCCAGCATAAGTAATAACCATCAAACCTAGATCGTAGTTTAAGATTCTATCGGGAATATAAATCAGCATGTTGATAGCCTAATTTTGTTTGGAGAATTTATTCGTTGCTCGAAACTTTTATTCGTTTTGATATTATCATCACTGCCTTGTTTAGAAATCTAAGTGGAAATAATTGAGCTTGATATTCATTTCGAAATGAATGTCGATCTCAATCATTTTAATATAAAATCCAACCGTCAACAATATCCCGAAACTCAAGATGACGACGGCAGTACAGTTTTGATTATCCTGATTTTGATTCGAAGACTTAAAAATACATGTTTATTCATAACTGACATCTAAGCAATCTTCTCCGTCTCTTGCCGTAACCACGGTACAGGCATCTATTACCGTGCCATAACGGTGTCTCAAAAGTACAAGTTAAAATGGATAAACATAACGTTAAAAATAAGACAATATTATAAACTTAGTGTTTATATAACTGTTTTTGTTCATATAACAATAAAAGTATTAAAATTATACTATTTAAGTTGACTCCATTCGCGCGCTGTGATTACAAATGTACCGTTGCCGCCGCCGCCGCCGTGTAAATGCAGTCTGACACGCCCTTACGTAAAGTGTGGTTTAAAACAGTTTAAATTGGTTTGTAGGTTCGATCAAAATTTGAATCACGAACAAACGCGTATTGGCACAATTTGTAGCTTACCCCTAGGGTCGATAGCTTTATTGAAGCTTATTTAAACGTAAACTACCGTATTAAAACATACAAATGTGTATATTAAAAAGTCCAAAGCATTTACTACTTTGTAGCTTAATTTTGAAACTTTAATATGTTAGCATAAAGGAATCCCTTTTGTGACACAGTCTGTATTGTAAACTAGAGACTAACTCCAATATGGGAATCCAATTCGCTGAACGACCTCATTCAATGGAAGGTTCCACTATTTGAACATTGGAACATCTGCCCTAACAACATACCACAATGGAAATATCCAATAATAAGATTTTGCTTATGTTTTTATTTATCAGGGTAAAAATGTAGAATGTCTTGGTATATTTTTACATAAATACTTATCTTCACGCCTTTATACCTTATGAAGTAAGCAGAACAACAGAGGTTTTAAAACCATCTGATGACACGATAGACAAAGGAGGTACAAATAAGGTATAATGATGTAGAGAGACTATTGCAGTGAAAAGGAGTCAGCACCCTGTCGCCCACAAAAAGGCTAGTAAAACTTCTGTCTTTTGACTACTTTTTAAACTAAATCAATTTATTGGATTAATAGCTGGTAACACTCTATCCAATGCAGGGTTGTGTATTAAGGACTTGTACCCATGCCGTAAATAAAATACAGAGTGACTGGTGACAAATTTTAGATACTGAAGGAGAGCACTCTGTACTCGATTCTGATCATAATTATGCAATAAAAGAAGGTACTTAACTTTTCACTAGAATTCCCTATAAATAAATACTACCATGTTACTGTTTACTTTACATACAACTAAATCGATCGCGGCACGTGACCTGGCACGCGGATCGCTGACAACGTTAGCGTAACTATGCGTTGCGTAATCAATTATTTATTTTTCGGTAAAGTTTACTAATATTTATTAAGTAATATTTATTTTTTATTATATTTTTTCTCTTCATATTTGATCTCAAACTATCACGTCCTTGAATTTCAAAAGTGACCCACCCACCATTCACTCTGTATATGCAGGGTTGTGCCGTTTGCAAAAAGAAAGCTTTTAAAATTTATTAAGAATAATTTAAAAGTATTGATCGACACATCTAATGCATTCTCAATACAGTAGTTTACATTTTCATAATAAGATTTCAGAGTGCATTACCCTTAATCTCGAGATTATCAAAGTGCTTAAGTCAACGTCCTCATTCGAGGATCTAAATCTTTAGATTACAAAACTCCGCTTAAGTTTATTGAACAATAAAAACAAATAAATAATTCACTATCGAGAGAAATCTTGTTTGTGAGATTTTTACTCGAAATGAAACATGTCAGATTAAATTTGATGGTATAACATTAAAACTTTGTCTTCTTAAGGAGATGCTGTCTATGTGCACCTACGCGCAAGAGGTAGACACTTCAAGCATTTAATGTAATTAAATAAGGCTTAATAAATGTTAAAAGTTCGATTACTTTACTTCTTTCATTTTATTTTACCTCGACAATAAGGTCTCTGATACATATCTGAGTAATAATAAAAATACATTTAAAATACCTTTTGAAATTTGTATGAACGGTAGATGTTTTTAAAATAAAATAAAATTCCATTACTTTGCAGTACATTTTTTTACACCATCTTAGTTTAAAAATCAAGTTTGAAATTCTTCAATAAAAAAAATCTACACGTTTTCGATGTTACTTTTTTCTAATAAATATTCGTTATTAATGCATTGGATAAAGATAATGATCTCTCCTTAATTATCTTATGAAATAAAAAGTTGGAAAAAATGAATGAAAAAAAAATTACGACACATTTTGTATACGCAGTAGATGAAAATTTAAAACGTATTTAAAATGGGTATATCCCAAAAACTACTTAGCCTAGGAAATAAAATTTGGTGTTTCGGATTCCAGACAACCCTTTATATCTCCAGTTTTCCGTTGGTCCACTATTTACGGGACACCCTTTATATAGCTTGTTGTTTTTTAGTCACAGGTCAATTTATTTTACACAATAAGTATAATTTATAGCAACTATTTTCGCAATAAGGTATGAATTTTTTTTACAAGGAAATTAATATATTCGCTAACATATCAACATATTGCAAAGCATGGTCACTCTAAATTATGAATTAATACCTTTCAAATAAAGACTACTATGCGCTACTGCAAAACATCTTGTAGTACTACGTCGAAGTATATATTATCAATTAACTGCCACGTCGTAGTAGCTATGTTCATCATTAGCGACTATTTGTAAAACTGTGGTCCCATGTTTTAAATTTTTGTACTGAGCGATTAAAATAAATAATTATGCAGGTACGTTTATATCGTATCAAAAAATATACATTTAAATTTGGCTGGTGACTAAAAACAACCCCGTATATTAATACCTATTCATTGCCATCACAAAAAAAAAACATGGTTTGAAAAAAAAAAAACAAAACACTCATCACTCTTACGCAATTGACAAATCAAAACCTTTCATTTCAGCACAATACACTCGAATAGACTGATAAACAGATAAGTAAATGACAAAAATCTAACATTATTATATCATCAAACCCCGGGAAATCAGCTTATCAATTTAATCTATAGAATCGTTAGCCTCTATTCGTCATACGTTTGTTTTTCCTCGGTTCAATCAATATTGATATAAAAATTGTAGTATTTGTACGACATAAGCAACGACGGTTTATCACTATTGGGCAGCCATTTTCTATTCAGAGGTTTTGAGAATAGCTGTTAATTGCCATGGAATTGTTACATAGCTTATCGGTTACTTAGCATCTAATCAACAAATATTTATGATTAGTAGTAATTATTTGTAATTTAGACGCCAACTCGCATGGACACTAAAATTAGAAATATTTTTCCCAGCTGGATTGTATGCATATCTTGTATAACAATATGTTCTAATAATTAGAATTGTTTTGATAGTCGAAGTCAAACCTGATATATTCGTAAATAAATTAAAAAACATTTTTGACTTCTCTGACCCAATCTAAAAAGGCGCTAAAGAAAAAATACTAAGTTCTTACTTACCTAAGCAATGCCAAAGTCATGGAAGCAAGTTTTAAACAGGGTGACTGGTGAGTCACTTTTGAAATTCAAGGATGTGATAGTTTGAGATCATACATGAAGAGAAAAAATATAATATAAAAATAATATTAATTATTTACTGAGTAAACTTAACCGAAAATTAAAGAATTGATAACGCAACGCATGGCTACGCTAGCGTTGGCAGCGATCCGCGTGCCAGGTCACGTGCCGCGATTGACTCAGTTGTATGTAAAGTAACATAGTAATATTTAGTTATGATCAGAATCGAGTACAGAGTGCTCTCCTTCGGTATGTAAAATTTGCCACCAGCCATCCTGTATAAAATTAAAGTAGGTACCTACTCTAGCAACTAAATAATCTCACATTTGCGCCAAAAGTATCTGACAGACTTTTGTTGGCATGCCTATTGTGATGGTTTGTATTTAAAAAGTATACTGATAAGATTAATGAGTATATCAGATAACTATTTTCATTGTTATTTTAAACATGAATTTAGAACATTTAGGTGGGATGACGATATGTCAGTGAAGTGTTATTTACCTACTGTCGAAGAACTCGTCGTGGCGCCGTGGTTACTGTGCATGTCAAACGATATCACAGGTTAAGCAACGTTCGGCTCGGTCGGTACTTGGATTGTTGACCCCCGACCATTCATTTGTCACGGCGACTTCCGTGCTTCGGAGGGCACGTTAAGCAGTCGGTCCCGGGTGCTGTATACCTGTATACAGTAGTTGTTAGGGTTTGTCAGAAGCCATTTCGGCGCCCTGAAAATTCTGATATCCACCACCCAGCACTGGGCCAGCTTGGTGGACTATGGCCTATACCTTCTCGTCACCCAGGAGAGAGACTCATAGCCCTGCAGTGGACTCATTACCAAGAGTCGTGATGAAAATGATGATGTGATAGGATCAGAGTTAAAGATCTATTCGGGCCTGTGAAAGATATTATCTTGTTTAAACTTGCCAAGCAAATCGCGGACTTTAGTTTACAATAAAATAGCTTCTCCTTCCCCTTATTAAATTATAAAAGTTATACTAAGGACAGGCGGCGCGTGGCGTGTCGTGCGTTTTTACTACATTGCCGGCTTGACTATGGAACTATCCGCTGGTTAAGAGTAAAGCCGGCGATGTAACGAAAACATGTGAAACCTCGCGCGACGCGCCGCCTGAAATATAACGCATAAAACGTGCCCTAATTGTCCCAACGCTGTTTGATGATTTCTTCTTGGCATGGGTCGCCAAGATGTGGAATACTAGTGTTCGTTTTTCTGACCACACATGTTTCAGGTTCCTTCTAGTAAAAAAGTATCTAGAATTGACTTATAACCCCCTCCATTCTCACTTTAAATTCGTAATAATGGCTTCCAATGAACCCGAACACAAAAGACGTATCTATTCTACCGTCTAATAGTCGCTGAATTGCCTTAAGATGGCACTATGTTTTCTTATTAAACTGAAATAGAACTACGCGCCAGATGTGACTCATCAAGATGTAATAGCGGTTCAATAGTTTTCCTAAACTATCAATCCGGTTGTGAGAAAACCATGTCTCGATTTTGTGAAGGTACCTAAAAATTGAGTCTTTTAAATATCGTGAAAATAAAGAGAGTTGATTTTTTGTTTTTTAAAAGCTAGCAAAGCTCATTTACATTTCTTTACTTACATACATAATGCATTAAACTTCACGCCTGTATCCCTTATGGGGAAGGCAGAACACCAGAGGTTATAAGAACATCTGATGTCACGTTTGACTTTGGAGGTATTATAATGGTGGATAGAGACTATTGCAGTGACAGGGGGTCAGCCTGTCGCCCACAAAACACGCCAATAAAACCTCTGTCCCTTAACTGACTTTTACAGTATGCTCGGGAGGAGAAACGGCCGGTACGTTCTATGTTTTTCTTTCGCTCCCAGTCCAGCATGGAAGCTACTTACAAAAAAGCTTTACTTACAAAAATCTATATTTTTCATACACATTCTAAAATGCATAATAAAGTAAATATAAATGGTCACACGACAGAAAATCTCATTTGATATCAGTCCTACGTATTGGCTCCGGTAAAAGAAAATTTACTTACTTACCTGAGACCTTTATCAAAACAAACTGGATTTCCTGTACACCAACTTAGAACATAAAGTCCATTTAGTAAATGTACTAAACAATCATCTACCCAATTTGTCTCCATGGTTCAAAACCCAGTCGAATCATTATAGAAATGTATACTTAGATCTGCTTTTTTACCACTATAGTACTGGTACTAAAACTTTAAAGTACTTTTAAGTATCGGGTTTCTTGTAGATGGTCGTGTACCAACATAGTCTTCATGCGAATTTTCCATCAGGCGGCATGGAAGACAAACGTCCTATCCTTACAATATAAAAAATAACTTTTTTTTACTTGGATCTTGCTGAATCCCCCGGTCATTGCACTAAGATAAAATTTATAATAAGAATTTATAATAAGATACAATTATAATTTAACTTGTTTTAAATAAAGTGAAATATTAATTTGTTTATATCAGACATCTTGAGTAGGCATATGAAATAATAATTTTCATACAAAAAAAATCTTACATTTATGTTTTTACAAAAAGAAGGGATATGCTGATTATTATTGAAATTTTGAACATGGTCTTTTAACTTTAGTTTATACGAGTCGAAACAGTTTATTTCCTTTAGGTTATTAAGTAATTTAATCACCGGTCATTGAACATATCGACTGTAATAAGCGAACCCACAAAATGCAAAACGCTTAATAGAGCCTACAAACTTTTGAATTTTCAAAAAAAAACATATCTCTTAAACTAATATACCTACCACTGTTTGAAGGGTTTATGCTAGTTTAAGAGATATGTTTTTTTTTCGAAAATTCAAATAGTTTTTGGACTCTTTTAAGCATTTTGCATTTTGTGGGTTACAGCAGGTTCGCTTTATAGGTACCGTTGATATTAGGTAATTGATATATTAAAATTTGCTGATGCACTACAAACCCTGTTTTCGTAAACTTGAATAGCTAATAGTCCAACCGAGCTAACATAGTGGCTCATTGATGCATTAGATGATCGATACTACATTATTCGATGGCACGTCCAATATTAACATGCTTTTACGTGCCATCGTTCACATAAATGTACGAGTAGTAAGACAATAGATTAATATAGTAAACTAGCTGACCCGGCAAACGTTGTTTTGCCAAATAAACAAAAAAAAAATGATGTTGGCCGATTCTCATTCATCAAAATCGGTCAAGCCGTTACGGAGGAGTATGGCAACGAAAACTGTGACACGAGAATTTTATATATTAGATTTAAAGTTTGACGAAATTTAACCAATTTTACATGGATTTATTTTGCAAAACGATTAGATAATGAACGTTAAATTTCGGTATTAGACTACCGGCTGGTGTAGCGGTAACATGCATTGCTTTCTATGCAGGTTCTCGCTTCGAATCCATGTTCTAGGTTCAGTCTATATGTGTAATGAACCTAAATATTAGCCGTCATGGATGTTTATATGTTAATTAAGTTTATTTTCTAGTAAAAATATGTAAACATTCATATCCATTTTCTCGTGTCCATAACACAAGTTCTTTAAGAAAATAAATTTGGATTAGGTAATGTGTGAATGTCAGAAATATTTATTTATACACGCGCCATAGTTTTATCGACCTAACTAAGTGACAACTTTGTGAGTCCTGCTTTAAAGGCGCGTGAGTAGTTTAATGTTATTACCTCGTGCAAATTGAAATTCCAAATAAGTTTCTCTGCCATGCTTCGTGAATTTTTTTAAAGAATTTTCCATTAAATATATAGCAGTTGTGTTTTAACTCGTCTTCGAGGCAAAATCTCGGGGGAAATATGCTCAGTTTTGAAATATTGAACCACTTAACGTTTCTGGGTCGGAACTTTATCTTCTGACTTTGAAATTAAAATCTTGTAAATGTGACGTAATTATATAAAAGTTATGTGAAGCGGGATTTCTGTTATTCTTATAGAAAGAAGACGCACATAGCCTTTATTGAAATAAAGTTATAGGCAAATAAATGTTTTAGCCATTGACTCCACATTTTCTAGCTCTAATTAAGTTTTTTAAAGAACGTGTTATAAGGATAGGTACTCGATAATGGTTAAATAAAGAAAATTATTGAGGCATAAACTTAAATGAAAATAAAAACATCCTTTGAAGTCTCGGGTAATACTTGTGTTCATTACACAGATATGAACCACACCCGAGATATGAACCCAAGACCTCTGGTTTTGCATCTAAGGTTTACAACTACACCGCCATCGAAAGCTGTCAAATGCACATAAAAATTACTTATTACGCCTAAATAACGACTTTAGCTTTGTAAACACTTCATACTTCAAAATAATCCAGCCATTGAAAACCCAACCCTCTGATGAAACCACAAAACAGAGCCAGTGTTCTATAAAATAAAGTAAAGCATTTTCCCTTCTGAGTACCAAGGCGGTAACGGTAGATAGAACACTACTCCTTATTTTCCGCTAGAAAACTTCTTTCTAACTAAAAAGATAGCATTACCATCTCCATCAGATCTTTTAGTTTGATTAAAAAGTGTCTATGGTATCAAATAGATTTTTTTAAATCGCTTTAAAAATAGTAATGATTAGTTAATGCATTTTCAATGTTTAAGTTAGTTGTTGAGAGCTTTTGTAAATTTGTTACTAGTAGTTTGGTGTATGAATAACTCAATTTACATTTTTTTTAAATTACCTTATTTGAACAAACTGATAAAACAACTTCGCGTAATTTGGCGCATTTTGACATGTTCTATTCACTGGTATGAATTAAAATGAACGCTTTTTAAACGGTGTTAATGCATATTATATTTTTTACACCCCGTGGTCACGTGCGACTAAGGTGACAGGCATAAGATTGATAGTTACCTATAAAAGTTATCGATTTTTTTTAAATAAGTAGTATAGGACTATTGTCCTCCATGCCACTTCATGGAAAATAAACATGAGAACTGAGATGTTACACGTCCATCCATGAGAAACCTATTCACTCGACACTTACCAATTATCGGGTGAATAGGTTTCTCAAAGTACCAGGACTGTAGTGGTCAGGAAAAACGGACGCAGGCAGTTCGTTTGACACCTTGGCAACTGTCGAAGAGGAACTGTCGAAGCGTTTATCACCTCCATCTGTATCTCTTGCAGCTTATTGGATGAGCTTGTGGAGTGTTATTGCACATAGATTTTATAATGATTTTAATTCTGCAAATGTCTTCAAGTAGCATTATGCTGACTACACGCTTATTGCTATCAACGACAAAAAACGAAATTATACTTACTTCTGAGCACCAAATATTGAGGCTCCAACGATTTTATGGAAAAATAAACGGAATGCGAAACCTTAAAACTCGGTTCAAACGTTTGTAAATATTTATATTTCAAACTTGAGTTGTAACCGTTTTGGATGCTCTTAAGCTGTTATATTCAGCCTTGGTTTGGTGCTCTTGCACCGTAATATACATAAAAATAGATATCAGAAAAAACTATTGCAAAGAAATTAATCTATTTTAAATCTTATTCATTTTCATTACAGTCAAAAATCCAGAACAATTGGGTACGCATCTCCGACGGCTCGCGCGGGAAGCCGAAGCTAGACTGCACGAGGTGATCGGTTGCACTCCAGAGAAGATATGCCGAGATGACGCTTGCACTAGGTAAACCATTGTCTTTCAAATGAGTTTGACCCTTACTGGCATAAAAATATACATCCCACCAAGTTTTGAACCTTATGTGTTCGCAATAGGGCCCAAAACCAATCAATCTATAAAATATTCTATGCCATCTTGAAGCTTAAGATCGTAACTGATATAAACGATATTATGAAGCCGGCACACCCACACGCGATCATCAACACAGACACACACACGCACAAACACATATACATACACAAACATGTGTGACGTATGGAAATTAATGATATTTAATAACTTCTTAATGAATCTTAGTGCCTAATCATTTATTGATTTCCTATCTTTAATTAGAGAGGCGGTAATAACTTGCCTGATAAGATATGGCCGGGATAGACGCCCTACTTGGAAATCTTCTAATTTTAAACCTGCACCGGGGCTAGCATGCGACCATCGACAACGATAAATCGGGCTTTTTATCGATATTTTCTTAGAATATGGCACTTAAAAAAATACATACTTTTTTAAAAATTGGCATTTTGCTTCTGTGGGCTTAATCATGGTATCAAATCGAGTGATTCTATCTATTATGGTGCGCATGTTAGCCAAAATGACAGAATAAAATAACTAAAATAAATATTTATCTATCAGCTAGCCCTGCTGGTTTAGTTTATGATTTATATCAATATAAGTTAGTTTAAGTTAAGTACACATGCCCTTTTATTTTTGAACTAAACTCAATATAATGTAGCGATTTTGGCATGTTCTGCGTGCTTGAAATGAACCCGTAGTAATTAATTTATAAAATATGTCAGAATCAATTACTACCTACTTTAAAAGTTACAGCTGTAAAAGCTTAGCTCGGAAGATTTAAAGCATTTTTCGTGTTTGCAGCTGAACTAATTGCATTTAAAACGAGACACTATAAACTTTTATTCTTTTAAGAGCCATTTTTGTTTTTAAGTTTCACCACTGTCGATATTTTAAAAACTTCGCGCGGCAACAAACGCTACAGATTATACACCCCTTCTTTTTATTTTTAATGAAAAAGGTGTTTAAAATTGGAACGCTTTACAAACAAAAGTAGCTTTATTAAACTGTGAGTTATCATGAAAAGCATTTTTAAATATTTAAAAAGCGAACGCTCATTTCGCTCGCTCATGCATCCAGAGGCGTCCGGCGACGCCATTGTTCTATTGTCCCACTCAGTGACGCGCTAAAAATAAACTAATTAAATTGCTTCATGCTCACAGTATAAAAAATATTAATTTTTATTTTTGTGTAATTTTTAAATTGCATGATTGCTTTCAAATTTAGAACGTGTCACGAATGCATTGGGTATAGGGGAAATATGATAGTTTTAAATAGGAACCAATAATAATATACTTTTTAGCACTATTACCGGATTTGTCGCGTATATTCTGATGTCGCTCGTGACCACGGGGTCTGCAAAGACACCGAAACGCCGAGTTAAAATTTAAAATGTAAATATACGCGATAAATCCGTTTGAAAAGTGTTTTATTTAATAGTATGAATCGCGAAAACAAGATTATATAGCGAAAGACAATATTAGAAGCTTTATTTTGAATACATCTTAATGCCTAAGAAATGGAAAGTGCGGTAAAAAAAAGAAACTTCACGTATTAATAATTCAACCTCCGAAAAATAACGAAATAGTTTTGATAGTCTTTTCATACTTACAGCAGAGAACAATATCGTTACTACTGGATCAAAACCAGACATTAATCGATCAATGCTAGACTTAACTGAGTCTGAGACACTTTCTGATAAAAATCTGAGAAAATTTACGCTCTATTTTCTAAGACGATATCTTGGTCATGATAAACCACTCAATTAAAGTCTCAGAATTGTCCAATAAGTGGTATGCGGGTGTAGTAGAGGAAAAAATCTCTAACGACGTATCTCTAACGACGTAATCTCAATGTAAAATACAGATCGATCTTTTCTGAGATTAGCACGTACTTTAAAACAAAAAAGCTCTACAGTTTTCAGCCGAATTCCAAAAGGACGAGGTTCTCAATACATGTGTATGTTTTTTTGTGTCTTTGTTATACGATTTTTTTAACAATTATGAAACAGATTTTAAATAATATTGTCTTAAGTTTTCGCGATTCATACTATTAAATAAAACACTTTTTAACCGGATTTATCGCGTATATTTGCATTTTAAATTTTGACTCGACGTTTCGGTGTCTTTTCAGACCCCGTGGTCACGACCACTGAGTCGCTCGTGACCACGGGGTCTGAAAAGACACCGAAACGTCGAGTCAAAATTTAAAATGTAAATATACGCGATAAATCCGGTTAAAAAGATTTTAAATATTCTTGTTTCATATGATAGGGAATACTTCAGAGGAGGTCCAATATAAATTTTATCGCGATTGAGTACTTCATGAAAATTTTAAAATTTTTGAATATACTATATATTTATGAATTCTGAGAACACTTACCTTGACGACCTTATACTTCAGCCAAAGTTTTGACGTGAAGTCGTTTTTTTTTTATTCCCTGCATTCGGTGAGTATAGTTTAGTATTGTATTGAGTTTTTTTTTACAAACCCTGCGTTTTACCTTCGACTTAATGTAAAGTGCGGATAAGTTCGAGGACAGCATGGGCTTACTGAAACTGATTTTCCTGCTTATGCTTTGCTGTTCATAAAAAAATGCCGAAATATATCACCACCGGATCGGTGTTATTTGGCGGCAGAATTTATATGAATGATGGTCGCTACCCAGGTTTTCCCTGAAAGAAAGTCTCCAAGTGGGGTTCGCTCTGATTACTTACTTTTTTTTACAACACACTTAAACATAGGAGATAAGGCTATTCAAAGTCGACCCTACACGGACACTTTACAGGAATAAATAGGCCTTTAAATAAAATATACTTAATCATAATTAGCCTTTTTAAAAAACAACCTCATTATAAATTTGTAGATCGCTAGCGAGCGGACAAGCGGGGACGACAGGCTGCGCAGGCGGCGCCGGATCCGAGAAAGACAAGCAAGCACAACACTGGGAACGAAGAGTTCGGACTCTGAAGTGAGTTTTCTTATGTCTATTGAGTCCATTATTTCTAAGATTTTAGAAAATAATTAATGGTCTGTTATTTAAAATGTAGAGCATAAGCAACAAGGAGCATAATGATCATAAGGCGACGGTGCAAAGTCTAAGGTCTATCAGTGGCTTCGATCCCTGCACCATTCTAATAGTGCATGCCTGAACATGTCTGTTGGTAGTAGTCTGTTTATTTGTGTATTTACGAAAAAATATATATCTGTTGTTTATTAGCAAAAGCACAAGATATGTGCTTACTTCAGTAGGTACTAGATGGCTAGACTTGAGATAAAGCACAAGTATTTTAAACTTGCTCTTCATAAGGGAACTGTGGAGTTATGATTAATGGATAAAGGCTAGGTCCTTTTAAAGTTAGTTGTTAACTCAAAATTCCATAAGGTTGAGGAGTCTCCTTAATATTGTATACTTCATAGTTGCGTATAAATAGTCCATACGTTTGCTAATGCCAATATACATACTTAGCACATAAGGTATCACCTTGATGCATTCCATATTGTTTTGTACTAAATGGATCCCAAATGAAATACGCGACCTTTTAATACGCGATTCTTTAAATACATCAAAAGGTCGACTTTAAATTTATAAATTATAAACTCAGGCTTTAAACATCTTCCATTCAAAACATACTTACTCATATAAAGTGTATAAACAGTTTCTAACCTCCAAATCCAACACTAGGCGGCTTCTACTGGGCTGGCAACAATCCCGGCTTCCCCCCGCGCCCCCCGCCCCCGTGCTCGAAGTATGCGGCGCGCACGCAGTTTCCGTCACCATGCGGGAGGGGAAGGCCCTGAGGGACCCGCCTGTTATTACTAAGTACAGAGGTAAGTAAAAAGATGTTCCTACTCTGCCTTAATTTTTGAATTTGAATTGTGAATTTTAAAATGTTGGTTTAGTCAAAGATCGTGAATGCTTCAGAAGTGAATTAAAGGGTTCAAATTACCTACACTGTTAAAAATTTTTAGTCAAAATTACATAAAAGCTTGGGCAACTCTCGTTTCATACCAAACCCTAACCAAACATTTATGTAATATCAAATGTTGATGTAGTTTTACATGAGAGATGTCATTTTACATTACACAATTGTGTATTTTTTCTATAATTTATGGAAATTCACGTATATTTCGGCAATTTTATACCTTTTTAAAGTATATTTACACATTTTTTATGTATTGCTTCTGTAATAATCCCAGCTCGTGTGTAAAAATACAAATTGTTCTGTCATTATACACGTTTTAGGTATAATTACATAAAATAATTAAAAATCTGTAAAGTTACCGAAAATTATTTTCTTTTCCACAATTTACTGAAATTTACAGCTGTTTTCGGTACATTCTACAGGTTTATGTAAGTAATTTTTTTGCATCACATAAATTTTAACAGTAATTTTTCCAATAAATTTTACATAAATTTTACATAAATTCACATAAATTTTAACAGTAATTTTTCCAATAATATTCGTAATTAGGTATCTTGTAAAAAATTTAAGTACCTACATAAACCAAACTGTATATATTTTTTTAATATTTGACAAGCAGAAAAAAAGCATTTTTATTTATATTGTATTATGTAAAAAAATTAATATTTATGCTATTATGTTTTAATAATTGTGATCTTATTAAATTGCGGCCTAAACAAACAACCTCATTACGCCGCCGGGGAACTATGGCTCTGCATGGCTCTTATTTAAAAAGGTGTAATGATGGAGATGATATACATGACAAAGGATAATTGGAAAGTCTGTGTTTGAATTTTATGTGTAACAAAACCATTTATAAATTGAAATACAATCGATACATAACGTGTATACCACTACTAATACCATACATACATTTAGTACTTCATAAATGTTAGAGTCTAGCCACCTTTAATTCCATTATAAGGGCTTCGCAAAGTTCTTCACATCTGTAATACAAAGTAACTGCTTACCCAACTTATTTGCTGACCTCAAAGCCATTCAAAGCACAACTTGTTACATATTAATGCATTGTAAATCATTCGTTTAATATTTGTTTGTTCCAAAACTTTGCAAAAGCAATAAACAAAGTGCTTTGTTAAAAACCAATTCTAATTATGAATGGTTGAGTTTATTTGCATAAAGTTTGTAATGTTTTTGAAAATTGTTTGCATAAAGCGTTTATTTACCTCAATGTAATTGGAACATAAGATATTATTATGGTTTTAATATTCTAATGTTGTAAGGCAGCTACAGGGCTATTTTGGTTAGATACAAAATGTTTTTTTCGAAAGTGACCCTTTCGAATTTGCGAAAATAAAAAATATGAATTATTTACTGAGTAAACTAAACTGAAAGTTAAAGAATTCATTACCGAACGCATGGTTACATAATACAATAGATACTTAGCGGGTGGTGGTGTGCGTGTGGCGGGATCACACTGTGCGTGTTGACTGAGTCGGCGCGTCGGGAAAAGTGAGGAATGTCCTTTTATTTTACATACTTTTATTACATAATTATGATCAGAATCCAGTAAAAACTGCTCTCCTTCAATATCAAAAATTTGTCACCAGTCACCCTGTATACTTAGGATACCTCCTAATTTTGCTGTATGGTCTTGTGGTGTTCATAAAAAAAAATTTATTTGGTTTGTCAGTTTGAGTAAAGGTGTTAACACACCAGTCGATCCATCGATAGCTCGATCGATGGTAGAATGGATTAGTCGACGTCGATCGAAAGTTTTTACTAGACCAATCCGATCAAAAAAAAACGATATTTTTGAATCAACGGCAAAAACTCATATTTTGGCCGTTGATTCAAAAATAACGCTTTATATTTCTCAAATTTATCTATTTGGTATCGATAGCACAAAAATTTTATTAAACTCAATTCATACTAGACAATATGGTGTAGGTAAATATTAAAATAAAATATATAATTGTTTATAGTGGAATGGTCATCGCGAGCGGACTTCTCAAATCTCTGCGGATGCTGTGAAACAACAGCATCAGTGCTGACAACTGGAACCAGGGTGCAGGCGGGAGGGCTCACCAGGGGACGTCGGTACTTCTTCAGGGCAGCTGCAGGGAACCTGAAGGGATGGGGGCCTTTTACTGTGTCCGTGCCTAGGAGTGTTGTTCCGAGCAGTAAGTTGCTTATCTACCTATACGCTATTTCTTTTTGCCTTTCTCTCAAATTAAACGGTGATTTTCTTGTGTTAAATTCCACTTCTCGTAGTTCCACCACTGGGCAAACATTCTTTAGTACTATAATTAATGAATGAACACTAGAAACGGGATATTAACCATTTTTTTGGTTCTCCTGCAAAGCTCTCAAAGTTTCGGATATCCAATTAGGTATAGGTACTCTGTTTCTAAAATTAATTCAAATGTTAACCACCATGCTATTTAAACGCTTTAATAAATCTTAAACCTAAGTTATGATATGATTGTTTATAAAAGTTCATGTTGGCTACGTAATAGCACCAAAATAACTCCATAGCGTAATGCAAAGAGTTATCTCACTAATATTGTTTTCATTTTTTAAGATAAGTACTTCATTAACTAGTGGCCACGGGATCTGTAGGCACTGAAACGTCGAGTCACACCGTAAAATATAAAATACCTACGCTATAAAATTCATCTAAAATAAGGTTTTCATTTAAACTCTCTCAAAAAAGGTTGGCGTGACGTATCATCTAAAATCTCCCGCGGCGAGTCAGGAGGAGCAGCTCAAGCTCTAGAAGCACTCGCCAGCGCAGCCTCCGCGGCCCGACAGCGCCCTAACCCGCAGCAACAAAGAGTGCCGAAGAAGAAAACAGCCACCATACGACAGCTGTTCACCGCCGCTAGCAAGTTTCAGAAGAATCTACGGAGGTTTGTTTTAAATACATTATATTACTTACGCTGGATGTGGGCAGCGAGCGGTATGGAAAAACTTGGGTGTCCGGTCTCATGGTGATGTTACGACAGTTGTTCACCGCCGCTTGCAAGTTCCAGAATAATCTACGGAGGTTAGTTTGCATTTCTTGTGTATATAGTCTTCAGCCATATCCAGTCTGAGGTTCACTAGATGTGGCCGAAGAAGAAGGTACCCACCGACAGCTGTACAACGCGGCAAGCGAGTTCCAGAAGAATCTAGGGAAGTTAGTTTTTATTTCATATGCAGTTCTTCGGTCATAGCCAGTGTAATTTGACTAGATGTGGATGAAGAAGAATACAGCCACCATACGACAACTGTTCATTGCTGCTAGCAAGTTCCAGAAGAATCTACGAAGGTTAGTCTTAACTTTACATGTGCAGGGCTAGTTTTTGGTCACCGACCAAATTTTTTTTACACAATAAGGGCGGGTTGTATCACAACTACTTTACGTGTCTGTCAACGTTAAAAATGGCGTTAACCACTGTCAAGCTAGAAAACGGGTTGTTTCACCTATAACGGACGTCAAAAATTAACGATTACGTTGACCGTCCATCCACCCACTGGTTAACGTAACTTTCTAGTGAAAACTGAGTTGACAGGCAGGACATCTTTGGTTGAAAGCTTTTAACATTATGGATTCTGTTTTATTTTCATATATTTTAAATGATAGTGATGATGATTCAATTGTGGAAAGGAAGAGAAAAGACATTGATGAACAGTTTTTTTGTGATGAAACAACGCTTTGTATTTGACGTACGTTAAACATCTGATGTAATCGTCAAAAAGTTACGTACGTATGATACGATAACCAACCGTTTGATACAACCCGCCCTAAGTATCATATGAAAGTATATCTTATTTATTTATATTATTATTTCAAAAGAAACTAATATGTTCGCTCACATATTAAGCAATGCAATGTCACTCTAATTATGAATCAGTACTATTAAAATAAAAACGACTACGCGCTTCTATAAAACATCTTGTAGTACACGACTACGCCATCTTAATACCTATTATGAAACGTATTCAATGAAGTGCCCCGTCGTAGTAGCTGCGTTCATCAACATCGACTATTTGTAAAAAAGTCATATCTTTATGTTTTCTATTAAGCAATACTAAAATAAATATGCAGGTATGTTTAAACAGTGTGTCCGGACCCGTTAAGGCGAAGTAATGTGATAAATTTTATCAACGAAACCACAGTAAATGCATTTTGCCCCTATTGTGTAGAAACGGGGCCATTTTAATTTTTCTTTACTGAGTTCGGATAAGTTTAATTATTTAGCAATATTTACCGATGTAAAGGTCCTACAGTCATAAGTTTAAAAATATCATCACCCTAAATAGCAATTCCATTCCTTCTAAATTCAAGTGACAGATTTGTACTGCATGAAAAGACAGGTAACATGTCAATGACCCGCCCAAAAGGCTCCAGGCGAGTATGGCGTTACAAGTCAGCAGATTGGGATGAAATGCGACATTTCTTCGCATCTTATCCATGGCGGCAAACTTGTTTTACATCAACCGATCCATCGTGCTGCGCTGATGCTGTCTCAAGTGTGATAGTTCAAGCAATGGAGTACTACATTCCCCACGCTGACCTATCCCTTGAAACCAAAGCTTGCCCATGGTTTAATAGTGCTTGCCTTACCGCTGAAAAGCGAAAGCGGGAAGCATACAAAGCCTGGGCAAATGCTCGCAGAAGCAAAGCCCTGGATTCGCATGAACTTAAGAAAAGATACAATGCTGCCGCCAAGTCCTGCAAAAAGGTGATCAAAAGAGCTCGTTTTGCCCACATAGGCCGTATCGGAGACAGAATAGCAGCATACCCTTCGGGAAGCAAAGCTTTCTGGTCCCTTGCCAAGTCGGTCGAAACGAACTTTTGTCGCCCGTCGCTGCCTCCACTGAGGAAACCCGATGGATCTCTGGCCCACACTGCTAAGGAGAAAGCAGATTTATTTGCTAGTATCTTCGCGGAAAATTCTCGTCTAGATTGCCAAGGAAAAATCCCACCTCAATTACCTCAGTTCGGACCTACAATGGGTACCGTTCACATTCGCCAAAAGGAGGTTCTTAAATGCTTGCTGCACCTAGATGAGAACAAAGCTAGTGGTCCAGATGGTATTCCTGCAGTGGTCCTAAAACGCTGCGCAGCTGAGTTGTCTCCCGTTTTGACGCGCCTCTATCGACTTTCATTGGAATCGGGTAAGGTCCCCGAGTCCTGGAAGCTTGCTAACGTACAGCCAATACCGAAGAAGGGAAGCCGTGCCGATCCTGTCAACTATCGACCAATTTCAATCACCTCCATACTTTGCAAAGTCATGGAACGTGTATTGAATAATCGACTCCTGGCATACCTCGAGACCAACGAGCTCCTAAGCGATAGCCAATATGGTTTCCGCAACGGACGCTCGACCGGCGATCTTCTCTTGTATGCCACTCACTTATGGAGTGAGGCCTTGGAGGGTCATGGTGAAGCAATAGCTGTATCCTTAGACATCTCCAAGGCCTTTGACAGGGTCTGGCACGATGGTCTCTTAAGCAAGCTTCCAGCATATGGCATACCAACCGGGCTCTGCGACTGGATATCTGATTTTCTGAGGGAACGGTCGATTCGAGTAGTCTTAGACGGCTACTCCTCTGACCTAATGGCAATTAATGCCGGGGTACCTCAGGGATCTGTTCTCTCTGCAACTTTATTCTTGCTGCACATTAATGACCTCCTAACACCAGGCATTATTGGATATGCTGATGACAGCACTGTTGTTGAGAGATATATATCCAATGCGCGAACGAGCGCCCAAGAAATCCAGGTTTTGAGAGAGTCTATGATTGAGCGCGTTGATTCGACCTTGCGGAATGTGTCCGATTGGGGCGAATCTAACCTGGTCAAATTCAACGCGTCCAAAACTCAGGCGTGTCTATTCTCCGCAAAAAAGAGCACCTTCACATTTACGCCCACTTTCCAAAATGTATCTGTCCCCATCACTGACCATCTAGGGCTTTTAGGCGTAACTGTAACATCCGGTTTAAACTTCGGTCAACAAATTGAGTCTATGGCAAAAACGGCTTCCAAAAAATTGGGTATCATCTCGAAGGTCCGGCGGTACTTCAGCTCTGAACGGCTGCTCAACTTATACACAGCCCAAGTGAGGTCGTGCATGGAGTACTGTAGTCACCTATGGGATGGTTCTGCGAAATACCAGCTCGAAGCGCTAGACTCCGTTGACCGAAGAGCCCGTAAATTAATTAACGACGTCGACCTTACAACCAAAAAACTGCAGACCTTAGAGCATCGTCGTAAGGTTGCGTGTTTAACCGTGTACTACAGGATACATTTTGGTGAGTGCGCCAGTGCTCTGTTTGAACAAATTGAACCCTCACCCTTTTACCATCGGACTACTAGACGCAGACAGAACTTCCATCCGTATGTGGTAGATATTCCGAAAAGTCGAACTAAGCGCTTTGACAGTTCCTTTTTGATACGGGTCGCCAAGGTTTGGAATGAACTGCCTGCGTCTATTTTCCCTGACCAGTATAGTCCTAGTACTTTTAAGCGTCGAGTGAATAGGTTTCTCGTGGATGGACGTGTAACACCTTAGTCTTCATGTGCACTTTACATCAGGTGGCATGGAAGACAAACGTCCCATCCATAATTCATTAAAAAAAAAAAAAAAAAATGACAGCTTTGTCAGGAACTAAAATGGCAAAAAATGGCGAAATGTAAAGGCAACCTTGCATGCCGGTTGCCATTTACATTAAACTTTAACATTTTTGTGCGCATTTATTTTTATCGATACCAGCATAATTTTAGCTACGTTTTGGTTAAGGGTTTATTAAATGTTCCAATTTGGAAACATTACCTTTTACCGGTGACTAAAAAATAGCCCTAACTTGGATATGACCTTGCGGATGTGCTGTATGTGGGCAGCGGGTGGTGCGGAGAACCCCGGAGAGGCCTTTGTCTAGCATGAGACGTCTTCTGGCCGATGATAATGATATATACTGGGTGTAATTTACACCTATAATAAGCACTTTTGACAAAAAAGCGCCGAGAGATTTTTTTAGCAGGATGTTTTCCTCTCAGTATACTTTAGCTTCTAATTGTGTCTTTTTTACCAGACTACTGTTCAGCTGTTCCCTCAGACCTTCTAAACTAGTAATCATAATTGGACAAATGAGGTGTCGTTGGAAGCCTCTTCATTGACCGCTGATTATAGGCTGCATAAGGTTTCGTTAAATTGACTACAGCGCCCTCTAAGGGGCTTAAAGTAAGGAACTAAAAGAAAATGTTTTCTTTACGCTTTGTGACCTATTGTACCAAAACAGATTCATTGTAATAATAAAATACAATCAAAGTGGCATACGATCATAGCTACTTTTTAAACATATCTCTAGCAATATGACGTCCTTTATCTTTTTTTAAGTGCGAATTTGTATTTTGTCGCTTAAAAGTTAAGATCCGCATTCGTATCCTTGATACAAAACATCAGTATTTGCATCCGTTCAGTTCGGTTTGACAACGACCCACTAAGGCATATCACTTAGGCATACCTACTACTTACGCCAACGTACCTTCTACAATAAAATAAGGGCTCGAGGAACAAATGGCGCTTTTACTGCTTAGTAAAAAATATGTAAGATAGAATTTTTTGTACTTTTATAATACTTTTTTTACGAGGTTTTATGAGCGGTTTTGTTGGCGATGGGCTGACTCCCTGTCACTACAATAGTCTTTCTCCATCATTATATTACCTCCAATTTTGTCAAATGTGACATCAGATGGTTTTAAAGCCTCTGTTGTTCTGTCTACCCCATAAGGGATAAAGGCGTGAAGATATGTATGTATGTATGTTATTATACTTTTAGATTAATTCAATATAAACCATAAAGTATAATAAATAAATAAAAATACAGTAATGGAAAGAAGCTTTTTAATGGTTACCTGAGTTTATCTACTGCTATCGATATCTTACTAATATTATAAATGTGAAAGTTTGGACGTATGGATGTTTGTTTCTCAATCACGGGAGAACCGCTCAACGGATTTGGATGAAATTTGGCATAGCGATAGTGTACAGTCTGGAATAGCACATAGGCTACTTTTTATCCCGAAAAACTTTTTGAATTTTGAATTTTGAAAACCCACTTGGAAATATCACCGTTCAGACTATGTGTATAAGCTAATAAAAGGAAACAGCTAATACAGTCATAATTATTAAAATATTAAGACTTAGCTAGTTAGACAGGGTGACTGGTGGTTCACTTTCGAAATTTGAGGCATATCTAGTTCGAGATCAAACATGAAGAGAAAAAATAAAATAAATATTAATTATTTACTGAGTAAACTAAACCGAAAGTTAAAGAATTCATTACGCAACGCATGGTTACATACAATACAATAGATACTTAGCGGGAACACTGCTGTGTGCGTGTTGACTGAGGCGGCGCGGCGCTTCGGGAAAAGTGTAGTACCTAATGTCTCTTTATTTATTTATAGGGAATTTTGGTGAAAAATTAAGTACTTGCTTTTCTTACTTAATTATTATCATAATCGAGTACAGAGTGCTCTCCTTCAATATCTTAAATTAGTCACCAATCACCCTGTATATCCCAAATTCATTAAAAACCTTAATTAATAGCTAAAAGAAACTTAATAACAATTCATATTTTCAGGGGCGTGTACTTAGCGTGCATTCTGTACCACGAAGATAAAGTGCTGGTCACCAGCGAGGAGTTCCTGCCGGTCATCGAAGTGGACGAGACCTACCCCACCTGCATCTATGCTGACTTCCATTGGCTCATGAAGGTCAGTAACTAAGAGAAAAGGGACTTATTAAACATTTAAAATATATTTTAACATTCCCCTTTTATATGGCATACCTACTGATAGAGATATATTTACAGGATAGCCGTGGTCATATGCCACCTATTATAGCAAAACAGATTCATTATAATTCCTACTATAATAGAATTTAAGTGGCATACGATCACAGCTATCCTGTAAACATATCTCTATCAGTATGACATAAAATACATAAATATTTCAGCGGACACTATTACTTGTTTCCTACTTTTTAGAGCGTGTTTGAGTAGTCAGTTTTAGTTTTTAAACTTTATCTTTTTTTAAATTGAGATTCCATTTTCCGTTCCAGGTATCCTGTGCGTGGGATGAAGTAAAATCCCTCCGCACAGATATGGAGAAGCATACTTCTTCCTCCATACATTTCCGACTCAAGTTGCTTACGGCTGCTGCTCAAATGCAATCCGCACTCACTGTTCAGGACTTAGGTAAGAAAAAAATATTACGCGATAGACCTTACAAGTTTGACAGTTTCAAACGAGTTTCCAGGAAATTGGGTCATGATTCGGTTAGTTCGATAGTACTAATATCATTTTGGTTAACTTAAGTATCAACATCACATAAGATTATTGACGACGGTAATCTACCTATCTAATATTTTCTTAAATTTTAATATCCATCTATTATAAGCACAAAACACTAGATTCGAATGATATTTTTCTAATCCGAGTGGTGATTACGGAAATGTAATAAAATTAACAAACAAACCTGTATTATATTAGCTACCAGAATAAAACGTGGGTACAGATCGTAATTCCACGAAGGATTGTGCTTAGCTTAGACCTAAAGAGCATTTCATCAGTTTAATTAAAATCCTAACTTACATATTTTAGGTCAACTCTACCACAAACCCCTCCGGGACTCGCACGGCACCATCGTACTGTCATGTGTCAACAGTGTCAAATCTATCAAATCTGTGTCCGCGCTGAATTCAAGATGGGCCCCAGTTTCTAAACTAAGAAGGCGTGTGTTGAGCGAAGATAACACCATTGGAGAGTTGTTGATGGCATCTGTGCATGAGCAAATAGCTTATCACCAGGTAAATAATAGTGGAATTGTATTTATTCTCATATTAACGAGATAATATTTAATTAAGTGTATTCGTAATTAATATTTTTTAGGAAATATGTATATCGATGCCCCGTGCGTTTTTCATTCACTTCAATGATTTCTCAATTTATTATTTTAGAAATTAGAATCACACGGGTATAAGCTGTTTCTTATAATCTTTAGGCCATGAAGTTGGCAAATTCCTAGCAAAACCTTATTCTTACGAATTAACAGATTTCACTCAACATAAAATGATGACATTTGTAACACCACAATAGTCTTTATTTCCTTACTAGCGTGTTACGTGGTCCTACCCGCACAATTTCTAATCCCGCAGGAATATAGGAATAAAAAGATCCAAATCCAATGAGCCGTTCTGCTGGGATTGAGAAACAAACAACTAGACATCCCTACATCCATCCAAACTTTCGCCTTTACAAATTATTAAGCATGACTTAAATTTCCTTAATTTTATAGGTATCTAAAAACCAGCTGCCTCGAGGACTCTATCTGGGATACCTGAAACTCCAGTCTTCTGTAGAAGTCGTAAGAATAGTCGCCCCCGCACACACTCCAAATGTTCCGCCTCATACCAAAATTCGGGACAACCCACACGTTTCTGCGTGAGTACCTATTTAAATATTCGTTCATTAGGCTTAAAAAATAGGTAGTTGCCGTATTCAAAAGTTAGAAGCACACATTTGCATACTTTTCGCTCATACGTATTATATTTTAATTAAACATTAAAACTACAAAACTCTACGATTGTAACGTTATTTAACTTTGTTATAATTTTAAAAATTATTTCCAATTAAACACTAACTTGATTAAAAACAACATCTTCAGTATTTGATTATTAAAATAACTCTTATTCTTTTCAGGGAAGAATGGGACTTCTTAAAAACCCAATCAGGCAGAATAACATCAGAAGAATGCCAAACAAATAATATGGTGTCTATTAATTCAAACGAAGAAAAGCCTTCGCAGTCTCAACAAATGTTCCTCGACCACGTTGCGTCAGCGTCACGGAAACTATTTAAAGACATGGAAATACCATTCCAAAGTGTCATTGCCCACCGAATATATGATCTCGAAGTTATAGAACTAAATAGCGATGTCAGTTTCATCATGATATGTCCACCTGCTGAACAAGCGTGCTCCGTCCCAGGACAAAAAGAAATACTACTCCAAAAAGGAGACTTACTAAGCCTTCCAATTCAAGCTTTCGAAATGATCCACCTTCAAACTTACCATAGCAATATACTTAATAAATACTCTAGACTTAGCTGCGTCCTTGAACTCGATGTTGCGCTAGCGGCTCATTCGCACAGAGAAGCCTTCTCATGCACAGAACTACAAACTGCCAAAGAAAGATTAACGAAACTAGAAGATCTTCAGAATAGTCTTAACGCCGTATGGAAAGCGGAAAGGTGGCTCATGGATTTAATAGGATTTGCGAGAGATAAAGACAAAGCCGTCCCAAGCTCAGGCATATTGCTCAAGTATGTGTTAGAAAAGACATCACAGGCCATTAACGATAGTGCTGATGGAGAAGCTTTTGATAAAGATGCTCATCTCAAAGTTGATTTACTTCAAATACCGTCAAGAGATGGAAAAATAATGAAAACTTCCCCTGGCCGTGGCTCTTGGCCAGGACCGTCAGGAAATGGAAACCATGCAAACCTTCATCCGGAATTCAGCAAATCAGAGCAACAACTCAGCGTAGCACCGAGACAAACTTCTGTATCTACCTTAAATTTATCTAGCTCACAGTATCTAAACTCTGGAAACCAATTTTCCAGGAAAAATAGCGCAGACTCGCAAATTACTCAATCGAGCGCTATGAACACTAGTTACAATAGTAACAATTCTCAGTACGATGTGAAGAATTCTGGTTCTCATACAAGTATTAGCAGCGGTCGTCTTCCACCTTCAAGAAGTGAAGACACCCTCGTTCTTCAAAATGAAAATATTGACCCTAAGATTAAACCACAACGATGCCATGCTAATGCTTCTACAACTTCTAGTCCTCTCCTTACAGTGAAAGGTTACTATCCTGGTAGTATGATCAGTGTTCGTACAGCCAAGAGTATCGTTTCAGAATCCGCCCAAAGCTTATCGAGTGACTCTGAAAGCCAAAGCTGTTCTCTAAGCACCGCGTCAGTTCCTTCAAAAGTCCGTCCAGCTCAAAGGAACTCCAGAACCCCTTGCAATGTGATTGCTTCTAAAAGTATGACAAATGTGAAATCTGCGGATGTCGAGTTCATAGATACGGGACAAGAAGTAAGGAATCAGAATACGTGTGGGAAAAGGCAACCATTGCTTGAAGCACAAGAAGATTCCGATTGCAATTATAAGGTTCCTAAAACTGAAGAAAAAACTGATCTCGACGACTGCACTAAGACTGTTGAAATTAGAACACCTGAGCAACCTGGCATTTTACAGGTAACTTCTAGCTGTAATACTAAACCTGCTGCCAAAGTTGACGGCATTCAGAGCGCATTAGAGTTACGATTGCATGGAATTTTTTGTGTTATTGGCATGTTCGTGATGCTTCTGGTTATTTTGATAAAAAAAGCAATTAAGTATTCTATTCGTTTTGTGGTTTCCATAGTACAAGCTTTATTTAGTTTTATTATAGACGTTGCAGTGTAAAATAGTATGATACTTCTCACTCATCAATACAGAAAAATAGTTTTTAAAAAGTCCATACTCATCATTTCTCATGTACACTAAGTTAAAAGTACTTAAGTACTAGTTTAATTAAAGTTACTTGACGATTAAAGTATTTTATTTCGTAAATAGTAGAATCTGCTAACATGCGATAGCGAAAATAACCAAACCTCGACAAAAGAACCAGAATAACCAGATAATACGAGATAAACAAGGATCTTGAATTTCATAAGAAATTTTAAGTCTATCACGATCTTCTTTTTGTCAAATGATATCGAGACACGTTGTTTTCTGGTTTTCTGGTTCATTTGATTATCTTGTTAAAAACTTAAAATTAATTATCAATGTTTTAAATAAACTTGACAAATAGTTCTTCATTGTTGACGAATGTAACAACTACCCCGTTAGACATTTTTGATATAATATAACCCATGTTTTCTACGCCTTCATAATGTTACTGGTCTCGTAGCTTTTGAGTATTTCGGTAGACATAAAATGCGAGTATCAAAATTTTCTTCTTTATAATTGGTACAATTAAAGATGTACAACTATGTAGGATTAATATTTTGTCAAACGTGAAATCAGATGGTCTTATAACCTCTGGTGTTCTGCCTACCCCATAAGGGATACAGGCGTGACGTTATATATGTATGTATTTAGTGAGGCCACTTTTTACGAAGCCCTATTTTATCTAGGGCCAGTGATGTCGACGAGGTTGATGCATGACTATAGACTATAGAAGCATGGCTGCCGTATGACATAAAGAATAAATTTAAATATTGTTAATATTAGTGCACAAAAGCAGTCCTGTAATCTCTGAATATCAATTTTCTAGGTATTTGCTGCATACGAAACAGGACTAGCAGTTGGAACGTCTTTAAAGCTCCATGTGACGCCGAGAACTTCTGCCCGCGAGGTCATCGATCTTGTTGTCAAGCAACTCAATATGGCTGCCGTTCTGAAAGGAAGATCCGGCCCCGTATATGGCCCTGAGAAACTAAAAGACTTCTGTCTAGTCGCCGTCATAGGAGCCAGGGAAAGGTGCTTAAGAGATGATTTTAGACCTTTACAATTACAAAATCCGTGGAGAAAAGGAAGATTATATGTGAGACTTAAACATGACGTGCTAGCAGCATTGCAGCACTCTGCCAAGCAACCCTCTTATATTTAAGCAAAAGATGCTATTTGTTATTGATCCCTTTTCATGCATTTTTAATCTACTCATTGTATGTCTAACTTATTTATTTTATTCTTGTGAAATTATTACTGTAAGGTATAATACATACTTAATCCAGTTATTTTCTAGCCCAATTGTAAGAAAAATTAAATAAAAATTACCAAAAATAATCCTTTATAGAGCTAATTAACCAAAATTATTATTGGGAAGGAATTAACTACGCTAGGAAAGAAAATTTGGTTCCTTTGAATAAATTTAATTTTTATTTTATGCTAAATAGGTACTTACATTAAAAATTTTGTCAGTGTCTACTAACATTTTCTTTACTTCACGGGCATATGTTACTATAAAGTTCAATAGAGAGCTGGCATAAATGTATAAATTGGTATCAATTCATGTGTAAGATATATGATTGTAAAATAATATTTAATTTCAATCTAAGAATTCAGTATTAGAAGGATAGGAGTATTGAGAAGTTACCGATAAGAACGTCTGGTCGCAAATACCTCTTTACGGTCATAGTAATTCAGGCTTAAAGGTTAACAAACAAACATTAAGGAAAACACAATCTGAAATAAACGCTAAGAATATAAAAATAATAAGTATATTACTTATATAAGCACTCAGGGACTTTGTAATATGAATGTGTAACCACTGCAAATTATTTAATTTCAATCTCAAATAAAAGTATAAATGAATACAGTATTTTAAAAGGTATTTCGACGAGACGATTATCAGTTAATACTATCAATCTTATTTTACTTAATAAATAAATACAATGTGTGAATTGTAGATATTTAGGTAATATTTTTGTTTGGTGCCAATTCCGTTTACACACTATTCTTTATAGATGTTACATATCATGAGCCGGCGCCGATCAAACATGTAGTGGTTAGTGATTTCTCGTGAGTTTATGCAAGATGAGTTAGTGTGCGTGAAAGAAAAGGTATATCAGCGTTGTCAATCAAGCAAGCTGACTACAGACTCTATAGCAATAGTGTAGTATGTATGGCCGACGCCAGCTTGCAAAATGTCACATCTATAAATTAATAAAAAAAAGAAAGTTGTGATTAATAATGGAATAAAAGTAGAATAGATCAGAATTTATGGTGCTTTTCAAAGAATATGGCTTTCTGTAATATATTTTATTACGATTATGTAAAATGTTTTATTTGTTTAGACTGTTTAAAATGATGCTCACTGGTAATTTAGCTTTTTTTGTAATAGAAAAGTTTATATAATGTGTATGTAGCCACATACCAGCTAAGATAGTTATAGTAGGTATAGTGTCATTTTAATGACTTATTATAGTTTATGAGTAAACGGATGATATCAAAGGTACGAAAAGTGAATTATCGAGTTTTTGTTATTCGATTTTATGAAAATTAAGTGCCTCCTGATTTTAAATAAAACACACTGCATCAAAACCATATCGGATAGGAAAACAGGGTTGCCACAAATTTCACCAAAAGGAAAATATTTTTGTATAGTTTTAAATAAATTCTGTTTAAAAAATAGAACTTTACTCCAATCGAATTAAGTTTTTTTATTACACTTAAGTATCAAAAGATGAGTACTAATTTTTGTGACCTAATAAAATAAAGAAAGTTTTAAAATTTATATTCGAATTATGGATTATACAAAATGTAAATAAAACAAAAGAGTTTTGCATTAAGAGA
Organism: Stenoptilia bipunctidactyla; assembly: GCA_944452665.1. Classification (NCBI taxonomy): domain Eukaryota; kingdom Metazoa; phylum Arthropoda; class Insecta; order Lepidoptera; family Pterophoridae; genus Stenoptilia; species Stenoptilia bipunctidactyla. The sequence goes on from OX101730.1 coordinate 19,126,935, forward strand.
TTTCAATTTCTCATTAAGAGTATTACTATCCATTTTATTAATAAAATTATATACTGTGTAAATAACTGTGTAGTATGAAATCAATTTCATTATTATTCTTTTTTATTGTCTTCTTCTTTTCAAGTCAGTGGTAAACTTTTTTATAGTGAATTTCTTATTGTTACCTATTAGGTTATCTAAATCATATTGTACTATACTTTAAAATTATTGAAAGTATTTTATTATGACCCTCACATAACAATTATTTAAAATACAAAAATATGTATTTAACTTTATTATGTACTATTTTTTTATTGAAAAATCAAGAACATTTTTAATACTCACAAATCATCTTATCAAGAATTAGTTTCTTTGAAAGAAATTATTGTAAATAACAACAGTCCTTATCTCGATAGTAATTAGGTAGTGTTTTACCAACAGAAGCGAAAGGACTTGTTTATCACAGAATTATTATATCTACTAGTAAATGTTACATAAACTATTTACGAAAATTTATTCGAGCCATACCTCTAGTAGGTACGTCTTAGGTCGTAGGTTCCTAGTAGGTACTTTTAAACCTAAAGGTCTAGGCTCAAAAGGCCGTCCGTGATATTTTTTTAGTATCTACTAAGGATATATAGAAAACATTCAATTAATGCCTAACTAAATGTCTTATGATAATAGTAAATTAGGTACTAAAAGTGTTATTTTTAAAAGAAAAGTACCCGCTAATTTAAACGTTTGTGTATGTAGTCAACAATCTTGTTAGAATTTTGGATATGTTCCGTTTATCAATGGCAAAGAGCTCTGTGTTTTGTTTACAGGTTTTGTTTATAAGAGAGTGGAAATATGAAATTATGCACAAAATAAATGTATGTAAAATAAAGATCTTTTTTATTTATTTTCTTCTTTGTCCTTTTACATTTGAGAACCAATGCAGTCTAGCTCTACGGTGCTTTCGGAAAGGAAAGTGGGCTCTGCACGAAAAGCCCTAAGTTTCTTTCTGCCAGACTTCATCTAATGGTTCTCTGAAGAGTACGAGCTTCAATAGTGGTACAATTCAATTTCTTAACACGTGACGGACAGAAAAGCGGTCATCTCGGGTAGAAATGCAGCGATGTCGGCCTTGGTCTGGGCTCCACGTGTTTTTTTTTATTCCGCGTTTGACCTCAATCTTACCTAATGGTAAGTACAGGTGAGAAGGTGGAAGCATACGGGTTTAGAAAATAATCTGGCTCTTCATTAATATTGCCTTGGCTTCAGATTTTATATGAGGAGTGGTCATTAGCTAGTCGGACCCTAACGAGATAGGACCTTGTCACCAACGAGGGGGTTCACTTGAATAAGTTTCTTTTAACGACACGCTTAACCAGAGGCGGTAGGGCTATTCTAAGCTGATATTACATCAATAAAATCGATGGCACGGCGTCCCTAACGGTTGTTGTAGGTAGGTAGGTACAGAAGGCAGCACATCACCGCCGCCACCGGGATTCGAACCCAGGACCATGAAAAGGCAATGTATGTTACCACTACACCAGCCGGTCGTGCATAAGATGCCATGTTATTAGAAATTTTTGTTCGGCTCGGCATTGCATCTCTTTTTCTCATGATAAATAAGTAGGTACTTAAAATAAATAAAAAAATCTTATAAAACGTATTTTATGTTGAAATAGTATTTTTTAAATAGGTACCTATTTTGCATTTAGCATTTGAAATACAAAACACAAAACTAATAGGTTGGGAAAAAAGTCTTTTCGCATTATAGTATGTATGAACTTGTAATAAAATATCTTTGGCTATAGTATTTGTATCTGGCTGGTTTTGGTATCATTGAAAGTTAAAATTTTAAAGAACATAATTCCAAATTCAAATTAGGAAAATGTGTGATTTTCATTTGTTTTTCGTACTGTCAAGTGAATCTAATGAAGAAATTCGATACATTTTAAAATTTGACTACAAAAAAGGTAAAAATGCAAAGCAAGCCGCGAAAAAAATTTGCGATGTTTATGGACCTAGTGCAGTGTCTGTGAGAGTAGCACAAATTTGGTTTAAGCGTTTTCAATCCGGAAATTTTGATGTCAAAGATGCACCTCGCTCTGGTCGCCCTATTTCGGATAAAATGGATGCCATTTTTGAAAAAGTGGAGCAAGATCGACATATCAGTAGTTACGACGTAGCTGAAGAACTGTGAATTGACCACAAAACAGTTTTGGCGCATTTGAAAAAAGCTGGGTACACAAAAAAGCTCGATATTTGGGTACCTCACGAGCTCACTGAAAGAAACCTAATGAACCGTGTACTCATTTGTGATTCTTTATTACGACGTAACGAAACCGAATCATTTTTGAAGGAGCTGATAACTAGAGATGAAAAGTGGATCACGTACGACAAGAACGTGCGAATAAGGTCGTGGTCAAAAGCCGGTCAGGCTTCACAGACTGTGGCGAAACCCGCAATAAGGTGATGTTGTTTGTGCGGTGGGATTGGAAGGGCATTATTCATTATGAGCTGTTACCACCAGGCAGGACTATCGATTCTGAACTTTACTGCGAACAACTTATGAGATTAAAACAAGAAGTTGAGAGAAAGCGGCCGGAATTGATCAACAGAAGGGGTGTGGTGTTTCATCATGATAACGCTAGACCTCACACATCTATAGCCACCCAGCAAAAAATAAGAGAGTTTGGCTGGGAGGTGTTAATGCATCCGCCGTATAGTCCTGACCTTGCACTTTCAGATTTCCACCTGTTTCGGTCTCTTCAGAATTCTTTAGGCAGTGTTAGGTTAACATCACGAGAGGACTGCCAAATCCACTTGTCGCGGTATTTTGATGAGAGGTCCCAAAATTTTTATAGTGATGGGATCATGTCCCTACCTACAAGATGGCAAAAGGTTATCGAACAAAATGGTACATACATACTTTAGTTAAATGTCAATAAACTATATTAAAAAATGTTTTGAATTTTCTTAAAAAATGCGAAGAAACTTTTTCTCCAAACCAATATTTGGTGTTTTGCATTTGAAATAGGAAATCTGAAAAGTATTTCGCATTTTGTATTTAAATAAGAATAAAATATATATTTCTGATAAAACTTATATCTAAGGATAACATCAATTGTGAAATTAATACTAGTTTAAACTAGATTACAAAAATAAGCAAAAAAATATATACAAGGTGTAACATAATGAAGAGATAATACTTAAGGGAATTGTATGTTTGGTGATGTAGTTTATAAGTAACAGTATCATAAATTTGGTATCCTTACGGTTCGGCCGAAAAATAAGTTCAAAGTTTAGATCAAAATATCTAAGTGTCAACCCTACAAACAGCTGTTAGCTTTTGATGAAATCTATTCGATTACAGATGGCGTAAAAGTAAAGTGATGGGTAACTAAGACAGATACTACAAAGTTCAGCAGGTGCGGCAAAGTTCATAAAGTCACTGACTGCGACACAAGTCGTTTTAGCTTATTAGGTTGACTAGGGTTGTCAAAATATTTTGTTGCAACTGCACTGATCATGCTATTTCTTTAACTGTCTCTATGGTATAGAAGCTAACCCTTAAGTTTTATCTCTCCATTTTGTTTCACGTTGTATATACAGGGTGGGCCGTAAATTTTTGCATATAGCAACACTTGATTTTTCAAAAATCGTTAGAGGGAGGGGCGCGCGGGTTGGGGAGAATGATGCGCCGCTTCTATATTAGTCACGATGGAGCGCTTCACGGGAGAACAGCGCGCTTTTTGTGTAAAAAGCACGCTGTTCTCCCGTTTTTTACAAAAACAACGACTCCTGCGTCACTGTACGACGCCTATTTAGAGTTAAATATGGATTACGCCGTTTAAGTGAATGTCGGAGTGTTAATTTAATTAAGGCTTGGGTCGAGAAGTTCGAGCGAACAGGATCGACAACGAATATTAAACAAACAGGGCGGCCACGTTCAAGAAGAAGTGAAGAGAACATTCGGGAGGTTGAAATTTCTGTAAGGAACGATCCAGAATCATCTACGCGTAAGCGTTCGGAGACTCTAGCAATACCAAGAACTAGTCTGCGGCGAATTTTGCATTTAGACCTTAAACTACACCCATATAAGCTTCAAATTGTGCAGGAGATGAAGCCAAACGATTACATTCAACGTAAGTTATTGGCTGACACTATGCTGGAGCGATTCTCTAGCCTTGAGAATGTATTGTTTACAGACGAGGCCCATTTTCACATCAATGGGCACGTAAATAAGCACAATTGTCGGTACTGGAGCATGGAAAACCCTCGCCTTAAACACCAAAAGCCCCTTCATTCACCTAAAACGACAGTATGGGCTGCCATATCAGCAAAAGGCATAATCGGTCCGTACTTCTTTGAAAACAGTCGAGGAAAGAACGTTACTGTAAACTCAATGGAATATGTGAAGATGTTGCGAGAGTTTTTGACACCACAGTTACATGAATTTGAAGGATACAACAGCAGGACTTGGATGCAACAAGATGGTGCAACATGCCATACGTCAAATGTAACTTTACCGGTGGTCAAAGAAATGTTTCCTAACAAACTGATTTCTCGCAGGGGTGATATTCCATGGCCTCCAAGAAGCCCAGACCTTACACCCTGCGATTTTTTCTTGTGGGGATACCTGAAGAGTCGAGTGTACCATAGTAAACCAACAAAAATATCCCAATTGAAAGAAAACATCCGCGAGGAGATAGCCGCAATTCCTCGCAGCATGTGTCGACGAGTTTTCCAAAGTCTACTTACTCGATTTCAGGAGTGCCAGCGACGAGACGGGGTGCATCTCGACGATGTCCTTTTTAAAACATAAATTGCAATAAATGTCTATTACGTTAAATAAATCATCAACAAAATAATACCAGTAGTTTTATTTTTATTGATGTTTCAAATGTGCAAAAATTAATGGCCCACCCTGTATAATACCTACAATAAAACGTCATTTCATTTGTTTATCATGACCTAGAGTAACACAGGCATGATACCTAAGCTAAGTAATTATGATAACTTGTTTTTTAGGTACAAAATATTCAATAGAATGGAATGTGCTAAGTCAAAATTAATTCTAAAGATATAATAATTTTGTGTGCAAAAGTGCAAAACTACTATATGTATAAGCTAAAATTTATAAAGTAAGTAAGGAAATTAAACTTATAATAATCAAAACAAAAAATACTATACTAAATACATAACTGGATACACAACATACAACAGTCATTAATCTATATTTACAACAAAAAAATGTTTTTTTAAAACCATTTTGTACATCTCTGACAATCACACTAAACCACATTGCAACAATTTTCAAGCTTAATAAAACTTGTGATGGTCAGCCAGCTAAGATTTGGTTGGACTGTCAAGTTAGCGTTGTTGCGTCATACACGTGTTTTGATTATTTCGCATATTTATAGTGTTTTCCTCAAAGTATTTTGAGTTATCTAGTGCTTTTGTGTTGTCTTTTGTGCTGTATTGTGTGTGTTTTAAGGGCGGGTTGTATCACAACTACTTTACGTGTCTGTCAACGTTAAAAATGGCGTTAACCACTGTCAAGCTAGAAAACGGGTTGTTTCACCTATAACGGACGTCAAAAATTAACGATTACGTTGACCGTCCATCCACCCACTGGTTAACGTAACTTTCTAGTGAAAACTGAGTTGACAGGCAGGACATCTTTGGTTGAAAGCTTTTAACATTATAGATTCTGTTTTATTTTTATATATTTTAAATGATAGTGATGATGATTCAATCGTGGAAATAACTCCAATAACATTGACGAACAGTTTTTTTGTGATGAAACAACGCTTTGTATTTGACGTACGTTAAACATCTGATGTAATCGTCAAAAAGTTACGTACGTATGATACGATAACCAACCGTTTGATACAACCCGCCCTTAGTTAGTCCTGGCGTGGTAAGTGATTTAAACATTATTACGCAGGATGGAGGTGGACAACATTCCGTCTGATCCTCCTGACCCGGTGATCGCGCGAAATTCTGCTGACACAGTAGATGTTTCATCGATAAGCAGTACTCAAAATAGAAAGCGTAACACTGATGTCTCTGAATCTCCATCGAACCCCAAAAAAACAATCCTGGACCCCGCCTCTTCCGCACCTTCTATCCAATCTCTCTTTGTTCATCCTAGCCTTCTTGAAAACAAAACCTACTCTAATGTGGATAAAGGCCCATTCGTCGTACACGTCTCCCGTTCCGAATCACATCCCTCAGCCGGTACTTCACTTAACTCCCTAAACTTTGGCTTTCTATCCACTTCCAATTTCAAGTTTATTAAATGCGATGGAGTAAAAAGCATTGGCCGCAACCGTGTTTCGGTTGAATTTACAACAGCTGCTGCGGCCAATGATTTTATGAAAAATCCTCATCTGCTATCCTCCCAATATGTTCCCTCCATTCCCACCTATAATGTGACGAGAATGGGCCTTATCCGTAGTGTCCCTACCACATGGTCTATGGAGGAGTTGGTTGATGGTATTTCTTCCTCTTCTCTTAACTCAAGCATTATTTTAAAGGCTCGTTGACTAAACCGCAAAGTTGTCAGTCCTAATGGCCCATCTTGGGTCCCAACGAGCTCAGTGGTTTTAACCTTTTCGGGTCAAACTCTACCAGAGAGAGTCCTAATTTATAATACTTCTTTGCCTGTAGAACAGTACATCCTCCCTACAATCCAATGCCTAAATTGTTGCAGATTTGGGCATGTCAAAACTCAATGCCGCTCCTCACCCAAGTGCTTCCGCTGCTCTCAACCCCACCCAGGTGATTCCTGCTCAGCTCCAACGGATACCCCCTCCTGTCCCCAGTGTTCAGGCCCACACCTGGCCACTGATAAATCCTGTCCCGAACATTCCCGACAGAAAGTTATCAGAATTGCTATGTCCCAAGATAACATTTCCTACCTGGAGGCATCAGCTCGATTCCCTCCCTCCCGCAAATCCTACGCCGACGTCTCTAAAAGTTCTTCATACATCTCCTACAAAAAAACTACCTTTTCCTACCCTAAACCAAGATCCCCACTGTCCCCTGGCTATGACAGGGCAGCTCATCAGGAATTAATTTCTAGTCCATCATCTTCCTCCAGGGGTAATGCATTAGATAACCCATATGCCTCCCCAAGTAGCAATCTTTTAGATGCACTCGTATCAACAATCATGAGTCTTATTTCCCCACTTGATAAATGAACACTACCGTCCAACGTTGCTTCCAAACTTTACCCTCTCCTTAAACTCCTTCAAAATGGCGAATCTGCTCCAGTGGAACAGTAGGAGCCTCCGTCCCAAATCGCATGAGCTAGCAGACTTGGTACGTCAATATGATCCTCTGGCTATTGCGGTTTCTGAGACATGGTTTGTTCCGGGTAGTCGGTTCAGGCTGTCTGGATTTGCATGCCTCAGAGACGACAGGCCGGACGGTCATGGTGGCGCAGCTTTGTTTGTGAAACGCTCACTCTCCTATTCCCTTATCCAACTCCCATCCCACTCCTTTAACATCAACATAGTAGCAGTTACTTTCCTTAACTTTTCCCTAGTTTTTTTTTTTTTTTATATTGTAAGGATAGGACGTTTGTCTTCCATGCCACCTGATGGAAAGTGCGCATGAAGACTATGGTGTTACACGTCCATCCACGAGAAACCTATTCACTCGACACTTAAAAGTTCCAGGACTGTAGTGGTCAGGAAAAACAGACGCAGGCAGATTGTTCCACACCTTGGCAATCCGTACCAAAAAGGAACTATCGAAGCGTTTTGTTCGACTTCTTGGTATATCCACTATATACGGATGGAAGTTCTGTCTGCGTCTGGTAGTCCGGTGGTAAAAAGGGGTGGGTTCAATTTGGTCAAAAAGAGCACTCGCACACTCACCAAAATGTAGCCGATAAAATACTGTCAAACAAGCAACCTTACGACGATGCTCCAGCGTCTGCAATTTTTTATTTGTAAGGTTTGTAAATATGTTCGTGTGGTGAATAATTAAAATGCACTTACAGTTTTATAACAGTATAATTCCACACACACAAACAATAGATTTAGAAGGCACAGCGAAGATAGTTTATACAGAAAGATAGACAGTAATAATCACAGCACAGAATAGACGGAAAGCACAGGCACAAGCACGAGATAAATTACAGTTCAGGATACAAATATAAAACAGCGGAAACAAAGAAAACGTAAGCGGCGGCAAGCGATAGCGCGGCGCGGGTATTGCGTCTGAGGTCAAATTTCGACTGCCGGCGACGGCCGGCTCATTGCGTCATGCGATGCGCTCGCGTCGTTTCGGTTGCCGTCGGAATCTAACGGTCCGCTCGCTATCACTAGGTTCTAGCGTGCTGAGGATTCTCCGTTTCCAATATACTCGGCGAACAAGCAATACGCCGTGTATGAATAAATATGATATTATAAATAAATGGATATGTGATATGCTGATATGATTATAAATAGATACTTATGCTTATTAAGTATTAATAATAAATATTATAAATACAATATATAGGTAATGAATAAATAATGAGTTATTGTGTGTATGTATGTGGAAGTGTAATATAATAATATTAATATATAATACTTATGGTATTAAATATATGAATATATATAAATAATTATAGTGGGTTCCCCACATCACTCCCCTCCAGAGACCGTGTTACGGGCGATAAAAATCAGGGAATCTGACGTGTCGCCCCGAACGAGTTACTTTCTTCTCTGGACCCTTGGATGGTTTTAGGATATTTGGACTGGAGTTAGTAGGAGTGGGATTAGTACTAGGATTAATACTGGGATTGGGATTTGAAGGAATTTCACAGGGGTGAGGATTGGACAATATGTAGGCGGGTTTTATCCGATCTACCGATACTGTCACAATTTTGCCCCTAACCTTAATTTTAAAAACTTTGCCCTTTCGCTCGACCACTTCGTAAGGGCCGGTATAGGCAGGTTGGAGAGCACCTCGAACCGTGTCATCTCGCAAGAATACGTGCGAGCAAGATGAAAGATCTTTATAAATAAAGATGTGTTTGTTCGAGTGGTTTGAGGTGGGCACCGGTTGAAGGTTGTTAGCGAATGATCTGATGCGCGCCGTGAAATCGGTCAGGTCAGTCGTACATTCGCTAACTTTTTCGCCAAAGAATTCCCCTGGGAGCCGTAACGGTTCACCATATACTAGCTCGGCAGACGAACAACGAAGGTCTTCCTTGAAAGAACTGCGAATGCCGAGAAGTATTAATGGCAAGGAGTCAGTCCAACTGCTGTCAGCGTGGCATACGATCGCTGCCTTCAGCTGACGGTGGAACCTCTCCACAAGACCATTGCACTGGGGATGGTAGGCGGTTGTTTTGCGATGCCTGAAGCCCATAGTTTTCGACAGCTGCTGAAAAAGGTTCGATTCGAATTGCCTACCGCGGTCAGTAACAATGTCGGTAGGACATCCGAATCGAGATATCCATCCCGACAGCAATGCTTTGGCCACAGTCTCAGCGGTAATATCGGTAATAGGGACAGCTTCAGTCCATCGTGTGAAACGATCGATGGCTGTCAAGCAGTACCGATATTCGCGAGAAGGAGGAAGGGGTCCGACGAGGTCTATGTGCACATGTTTGAATCGCGCGCTTGGTAGGTCGAAAGTGCCGAGCGGTGTCGACACATGTCGATGTACTTTCGCGCGCTGGCAAGCCAAACATGCACTAGACCATTCGCGACAATTTTTCCTCATGAGTGGCCAAACATAACGTTCCGCTACTAATTTGGCTGTAACGTTGGCGCCGGGGTGACTCAGCGAATGCAAACTATCGAAAACTTGTTTGCGCAGTTTAAGAGGTACGAATGGCCTTGGAATCGGTGTGCTGACGTCGCAGTACAATTGGACTCGACTCCCAGGGATATTCAACCTTTTCAGATTTAAAGCCGACTCTTTCGCCAAGTATTCGGCGAGTTCAGAGTCGGATTCTTGAGCTTTAGCTAAAGTCTCCGGATCTACAGGGCTCTGTAACTCGTCGACTCGAGAAAGGGTGTCAGCTACGACGTTATCTTTCCCCGAAATGTGACGAATGTCCGTACAGAACTGTGCAATGTAGTCTAGGTATCTGTACTGACGAGGGGAGCATTTAGTCTTCCTCTCGTGGAAGGCGTAGCACAAGGGCTTGTGGTCGGTATATATGGTAAATGTGGTAGCCTCTAGCCAGTGACGGAAATATTTAATGCTCTCGTATATGGCGAGAAGCTCCCTGTCGTAGGGTGAGTATTTCCGTTGCGAACCGCTCAGTTTTCGCGAGAAAAAGGCTAGAGGTTCCCAATGACCGTCTTTAAGCTGTTGTACTACGCCACCCAAAGCTTGGTCAGAGGCGTCAGTGACCAGACTTAACGGGGCTTCCGTGTCAGGATGTGCAAGCATAGCTGCGTCGCTCAAGCTATTCTTACACTCTTCGAACGCTCGTAAAGAATCTCCGCTAATGTCAACAGGTTGGGAAGCTTTGATGGAACCGGTCAGCAAGGCGTTTAGGGGTGCTTGGATTGAAGCGGCCTTCGGAAGGAATCTCCGGTAGAAGTTTATCATACCTAGAAACCTTCTAAGTTGCTTGGCAGTCTTAGGTAAAGGAAATTCCTTAATTGCCTGCACCTTGTCTTCCAGCGGTTTTGTTCCATGTTGAGAGATATGATATCCCAAGAACTTTACCTCTGTTACCCCAAAAACGCATTTCGCAGTGTTAATGACCATCCCGTAGTCGCGTAGCCTAGAAAATAGAATGCGCAGGTGTTCCAGGTGTTCGGTTTCACTGCGGGAAAACACCAGATAGTCATCAAGATATGGATAACAAAAGTCTAGTCCTCGGGTCATCTCATCAACAAACCGCTGAAAAGTTTGACCGGCGTTCCTCAGACCAAACGTCATAAACGGAAATTCGAAGAGTCCGAAGGGTGTAGTTATCGCCGTTTTGGCGATATCCTGGTCAAAAACCGGGATCTGATTATATGCTTTAACCAGATCTATTGTCGAAAATACTTTGCAACCAGACAAGTTATAGGCAAAATCGTGAATGTGTCGGATCGGATACTTATCTGGTATCGTTCTGGCGTTCAGCAACCTGTAGTCACCGCAAGGTCGCCAGCCGTTGTCCTTCTTAGCTGCCAGGTGGAGTGGGGAGGACCAGGGAGATTCCGAAGGGCGTGCGGTACCGCTCGCCAACATTGACTCGAATTCAGCTTTCGCTATTTTGAGCTTGTCTGGGGCTAGACGACGCGGAGTGCTGGAAACTGGGGGGCCTGGGGTCGTGCGAATGTGGTGTACAGTGTTATGTTTTGGTGTGCGTGGCGTGCCTGCTGGCCGAGTAATTTCCTGAAATTCAGATAAAAGCTCGAAATATTTGCCGCCACCACTTACGACTTTCACACTAGGTACATAATTATAATTTGAATCTACTGCAGCTATTGTTGACAATTTAGTATTACAATCTATTAAACGGTTATTCCTTATATCTACGATTAAATTAAAATGAGATAAAAAATCTACTCCAATAATAGCTTTGGTTACGTCAGCCACTACAAATCGCCACGAAAAGTCTCTACGTAGGCCTAAGTTAAGGTTTAACTGCACGTAACCATAGGTGTGAATCGTGGAACCATTCGCTGCACACAGTTCATAATTAGTCTTTGCACGACGTTCTCGAAGCGCAGATCGAGGGAAGACGCATAAGTCACTTCCAGTGTCAATTAAAAATTGTACCTTCGATCTGCGGTCGGTGACGAAGAGACGACCAGTGGTGATAGGGCAATCGTCTGTCGCCATTACTGACTGCCCCTCGCGTTTCCCGCCTTGTAGTCGCAGGGTGTGATGCACCTGCTTGCCCGCTCGCCGTGCTTGTAGTGATACCAGCAGATCGGGAATCGTCTATAATTGGACGTGGATCTTCTCGACGGCGGCGTCTTGCTGCGACTGCTGCGTCGTCGGTGCGTCTGCCTGGTCTGCTGGCGTGACCGGCCGTGTACCTCAGCTGTTACGGCACTGACCTGTTTGGTAAGCTCGGTTATTTGCCTAGCCATAATATCTAGCGCTGATTCCTGCCTAGATTGCCTGTAGGTAGAAGTGCTAGCAGCTGCGACGTGGGGGGTACTGGGCGCGACGTCGTGGACCCGGTCCGCGAGTTCCGCTAGTTCCTCCAGCGGTAGCTTGTGGGCCTGGGATGCGACGATAGCCTGGAGGCTCTCGGGTAGCCTGCTCGACCACACTGTCCGCAGAAAGTCTTCCGGTATCGCAGGTCCTGCCAAGTGCTGTAGATGACGGAGAAATTGAGATGGGCTGCGGTCTCCTAGCTCCTCGGACTGCAGCAGCTGTTTCACCTTCTTCTCCTTCGAGACGGAGAGGCGCTTGATGAGCTCGCTCTTCAGCTTCTCATATTTATTTGAGGCCGGGGGGTTGGTGATGACATCTTCCACTTCAATTGCGTAATGTCGGTCCAGGTGTGACAAAACGTAATAAAACTTTGTAGTGTCATCTGTAATTCTGGACATCGCGAACTGACCCTCTATCTTTGAAAACCATATTTGTGGCTTTTCAGGCCAAAAGGGCGGTATTCTGACACCAACCCGACAAAGTTCTGATTGGTCAATGGAAACGCGCTCTTTACTTTTGTTCCGTGGCGTGCATCTACGTACGCTCGTTCGAGACGTTTCCGAATCGCTTCCGTTACTGCTCATTTTTTTTTTCTATTTGTGTTCAGTCGGGGTCACCAATGTAAATATGTTCGTGTGGTGAATAATTAAAATGCACTTACAGTTTTATAACAGTATAATTCCACACACACAAACAATAGATTTAGAAGGCACAGCGAAGATAGTTTATACAGAAAGATAGACAGTAATAATCACAGCACAGAATAGACGGAAAGCACAGGCACAAGCACGAGATAAATTACAGTTCAGGATACAAATATAAAACAGCGGAAACAAAGAAAACGTAAGCGGCGGCAAGCGATAGCGCGGCGCGGGTATTGCGTCTGAGGTCAAATTTCGACTGCCGGCGACGGCCGGCTCATTGCGTCATGCGATGCGCTCGCGTCGTTTCGGTTGCCGTCGGAATCTAACGGTCCGCTCGCTATCACTAGGTTCTAGCGTGCTGAGGATTCTCCGTTTCCAATATACTCGGCGAACAAGCAATACGCCGTGTATGAATAAATATGATATTATAAATAAATGGATATGTGATATGCTGATATGATTATAAATAGATACTTATGCTTATTAAGTATTAATAATAAATATTATAAATACAATATATAGGTAATGAATAAATAATGAGTTATTGTGTGTATGTATGTGGAAGTGTAATATAATAATATTAATATATAATACTTATGGTATTAAATATATGAATATATATAAATAATTATAGTGGGTTCCCCACAGGTTGTTGTTATTTATGAGTTTTCGGGCTCTTCGGTCAACAGAGTCTAGCGCTTCGAGCTGGTATTTGGCAGAACCATCCCAAAGGTGACTACAGTACTCCATGCAAGACCTCACTTGGGCTGTGTATAAGTTGAGGAGCCGTTCAGGGCTGAAGTACCGCCGGACCTTCGAGATGATACCCAATTTTTTGGAAGCCGTTTTTGCCATAGACTCAATTTGTTGTCCGAAGTTTAATTTGGACGTTATAGTGACGCCCAAAAGCCCTAGTTGGTCGGTGATGGGAACAAATACATTCTGGAAAGTGGGCGTAAGAGTAAAGGTGCTCTTTTTTGCGGAGAATAGACACGCTTGTGTTTTGGAGTCGTTGAATTTGACCAGGTTAGATTCGCCCCAATCGGACACATTCCGCAAGGTCGAATCAACGCGCTCAATCATAGACTCTCTCAAAACCTGGATTTCATGGGCGCTCGTTCGCGCATTGGATATATATCTCTCAACAACAGTGCTGTCATCAGCATATCCAATAATGCCTGGTGTTAGGAGGTCATTAATGTGCATCAAGAATAAAGTTGCTGAGAGAACAGAACCCTGAGGTACCCCGGCATTAATCGCCATTAGGTCAGAGGAATAGCCGTCTAAGACTACTCGAATCGACCGTTCCCTCAGAAAATCAGATATCCAGTCGCAGAGCCCGGTCGGTATGCCATATGCTGGAAGCTTGCTTAAGAGACCATCATGCCAGACCCTGTCAAAGGCCTTGGAAATGTCTAAGGATACAGCTATTGCTTCACCATGACCCTCCAAGGCCTCACTCCATAAGTGTGTGGAATACACGAGAAGATCGCCGGTCGAGCGTCCACTGCGGAAACCATATTGGCTATCGCTTAGGAGCTCGTTGGTCTCAAGGTATGCCAGGAGTCGATTGTTCAATACACGTTCCATGACTTTACAAAGTATGGAGGTGATTGAAATTGGTCGATAGTTGACAGGATCAGCACGGCTTCCCTTCTTCGGTACTGGTTGTACGTTAGCCAGCTTCCAGGATTTGGGGACTTTACCAGATTCCAAAGAGAGTCTATAGAGACGCGTCAAAACGGGAGACAACTCAGCTGCGCAGCGTTTCAACACCACTGCAGGAATACCGTCTGGACCGCTAGCCTTATTCTCGTCTAGGTGCAGCAAGCACTTAAGAACCTCCTTTTGTCGAATATGAACGGTACCCATTGTAGGACCGAACTGAGGTAATTGGGGTGGGATTTTACCTTGGCTATCTAGACGAGAATTTTCCGCAAAGATACTGGCAAATAAATCCGCCTTTTCCTTAGCGGTGTGGGCCAGAGAACCGTCAGGTTTCCGCAGAGGCGGCAGCGACGGGCGACAAAAGTTCATTTCGACCGACTTGGCGAGGGACCAGAAAGCTTTACTTCCCGAGGGGTATGAGGCTATTCTGTCTCCGATACAGCCTATGTGGGCGAAACGAGCTCTCTTGATCACCTTTTTGCAGGACTTGGCGGCAGCATTGTACCTCTTTTTGTGTTCATGCGAATCCACGGCTTTGCTTCTGCGAGCGGTTGCCCAGGCTTTGTACGCTTCTCGCTTACGCTTTTCAGCGGAAAAGCATTCAGCACTAAACCATGGGCGAGCTTTGGTTTCAAGGGATAGATCAGCGTAGGGAATGAAGAACTCCATTGCTTGACCTATCACACTTGAGACTGCATCAGCGCAGCACGATGGATCGGTTGATGTAAAACAAGCTTGCCGCCACGGATAAGATGCGAAGAAATGTCGCATTTCATCCCAATCTGCCGACTTGTAACGCCATACTCGCCTAGAACCACTTGGTCGGGTGTCAGGTGGCGAGTACTGCGATACAGATTTCACCAGACAGTGATCGGATGTCCCTAAGGGTGCAGTGACGGACACCGAATATCTGTCCGGATCGGTTGTCAGCAGAAGGTCCAGGCAGTAAGCAGTGTGGCCAGCAACGTCTGGGATGCGCGTAGGCTCGTCAACAAGCTGAGAGAGGCCATGAGTGAGCGAAAACTTAAAAGCCTCTCTACCAGCATGGTCAGTGTCCTGAAACGGGTATAACCACTGTCCGTGGTGTGCGTTAAAATCCCCCAGGAACACCAACTGCGCTGTGGGAAAACGTTGCTGAACCTTGTCCGCTGTACTGCTGAGATAGTCCATAAGCCTCGTTGTCTCCCGATCTCCGCTGTGTGACCGATAAATACCAGCGTATACCATTTGGTCTAGGCCGGTATCTATGTGAACCCACATAACTGAAAGGTCCGGCACTTCTAAGTAACGGAGACGCTGACAACAGATCTTGTCACTGGCATACATGCACACCCCGGCGTGCGGGTGGAATTTGGACTCCAGGATGTAACCTGGGTAACAAAGGTATGCCGAGTCTGACGGATCACAGATCTGCGTCTCCGTTAGGAAGAGTAGGTGGGGTCTCTCCGTCTCGAGGTGGTGGTGGACATCATTGAGATTGGAGTGCACTCCTCGGATGTTACAGAAGTGCACTTTAAACGAGAGGAAGTGCAACCGCTGTGTTACCTTACTCTTCTTTGGACCTTTCATTAGTTTTGGAGTGGAGTGAATAGGGAGGAGAACAGAAGTTGAGTGAAGCGCTGCAAATGGAACCAAGCAACTCGATAGGGGTGACGCACCATTGGGAAACTCGCTTGGAGACTGCGGGGACGCCCGAACCCCCCCGAGTTCGCCATCGGGTCCTCTCAAACCGGTCGCCAACCGGCACGATGGAGCCTCCCGGGATTTTTCGCGAGGTGGCGGGGCAGCCTTTTGCATGTGGCTGGCATGCTACTTGGGCCCCCTACTACCTGCGGTCGGCCAGCGGTGCACCGTGCTTCGGATCCCGCTACCCTCCAAAACGAGTTACCCGGTGAGTCATTATCCTACGAGTTGTAAACAGTTCTCCGATGCAGCACGATTACTCAGACCTATCCTCCTCAATGGCTACACTAGACATCATGCCGGAACGCAACTAGGTTACTTGGCGGCATGGTTTTGTCTAGTGGGTGGTGACAAGCCACGGCCGAAGCCTACCACCAGATTTTACTGCTCGTTTAGCACCACCCAGGGACCACGTACAAGGCATCGAGGGCTAAACCTTGCGGACGCGAGCAGTTTCCAGTCCCCAAAAACTCGGATATGTAAGTTTCTGCTTACATATCCGATCCTTCAGTCACCCTCCTCAATGAGTTCCACTCCCTCATTTTCTTAATTCCCCATCCCATCATTATCCTAGGAGACCTTTATTGCCACCACAGTTTATGGGGTCTTCACTGCGCCACCCCGGATGATGGTCCTGGTAGGTGTTTGGCGGACATCATTGATGACATGAGTTTATGTGTCTTGAATGATGGACGCCCTACACGTATCGCGGGTCCAAATCGACGGGATGGTGCGGTGGATGTCTCTATCTGTTTCCCTGCTCTTAGCATTTCCACTTCCTGGTACCGAACCGATTCCCTCCATGGCAGCGATCACTTTCCTATTATCCTCTCTATTCCCATTTCTATTCCTATTCCCAAAAAACTACCTCCCTTACTCCGCCATAAGACTGATAAGGCTGACTAGGTCAGCTATGCTGAATCTACGAACGCCATATCTTCATCCATCCCCTCCCCTACTCCAGACAATATCCAAGCTTGTTGTGACTCCTTATTATCCTGCATCCTTACAGCGGTAAATTCAAATATCCCCTCCAAAAATCCTGATCCCAAATGTCGTAGCTCCCTTGGTGGGACTCGGAATGCACTGACAGGGTTCGGAAAAGGGTTAGGAAAGTAGCAGAAAGAACTTACTGTGCGTCAATGACCCTCGCTAACTTCTTACATTACAAGCAAGTTTGTGCTAAAGCCAGAAGGCTGTTTAAAAAAAGAAGCGAGCTCTTTCTGTGAAAGCCTGGGTCCACGTTCCCCTTCCTCAATTGTCTGGAGATCCCTTAAGCGCTTCCGTGATTCCTCTGCCATCCCTCCTTCTCCCTCGACATCCAATCCTTCCCTATGGCTTGATCCCTTCTTTGACAGAATTGCTCCACCTTATGTTCCTCAGCATGAGCAGTTCCCATGCCCCTATCCATCCCTTTCTTCATCCAATCCCTTAGACAGTCCCTTTACTATCCAGGAATTCAACCTCATACTCTCAAACCTTAAGGACTCTAGTCCTGGCCTGGATGGTATCCCTTACTCCTTCATAGCTAAAGCTGGTTTCCATTTCCGGGAGGTTCTCCTTAATATCATAAATATTATTTTCATAACTGGTGATATCCCCCCTCCTGGAAACAGCATCTAGTTATTCCCATTCTCAAACCTGGAAAAGACCCCTCCGACCCAAATTCATTCCGCCCAGTTGCAATGGCATCTACTCTCCTTAAAATTACCGAACATCTGGTTAAGCTTCGTCTCGAATGGTTTGTTGAAAACCATTCGCTTCTCAGTCCCACCCAATTTGGTTTTAGGAAAGGTTATAGTACGATGGACAGCCTGAGCATTTTCATCGCCGGTTTAAGATCAGCTTTGTCTGATAATGAATCGGTGGTGGGGGTGTTTTTGGATGTCTCGTCTGCCTATGATAATGTCCATCTTCCCCTACTCAGGCAGAAAATGCCACAGCTGAGTATCCCGGAAAGACTGACATACTTTACCTATAACCTCCTCACTGGTCGTCATGTCCAGGTCCGTCATGAACATGCTAATTTTTCAGCACGTACAGTCTGGCAGGGCCTCCCTTATCCCATTACTGTACAGCATTTAAGTACACCTCGGACCTGGACAGGTCGGTCACTCCTTTCTGTAATATCCTTCAATATGCCGATGATATTGCTCTATACCTACGGGTAAGAGTAATTGAGGCTGCTTCCAACCCCCTCACTATTGGTCTATCCTACCTTGGCAACTGGCTCCACTCCCATAATCTTTCCCTCTCCTCCTCCAAGAGTAGTGTCTTAGTCTTTACTAGGAAAAGACAATACTCCTCTCCTTCTATTTCATTCCTTGGTCATCCAATCCCAATTGTCCAGGAGACCAAGTTCCTTGGAGTTATTCTTGACACAAGGCTATCAGGTTCAGGCCACCTCAACCATGTTGCGAGAAAATGTGAGGCAAACATCAATCTTCTAAAGGTACCGATACACGGTGACACTGACACCGACACTAGTGTCGACACAAGTGTCAGACGCGTCCACACGGTGAGCAATTTTTAGTGTCGACACTAGTTCTGAGATCGAGTGTCGCGGTCGAAGTGTATTGGCCGTATACACGGAGCGATGCGCAATTCAGTGTCAGACATTCCATCGCCATGAATCGATATTTACGGACTTAGTTAAAATTAAGAAATGAATATCTACTATTAATTTTACATAACCGGGAATCGAGCCTGGTCAAAATATCGTTTGCATTTATGAAAAGGCACATTTTATTTAAAATATGACATCAGTTGCAAAAAATGAATTCCATTTTCAAATTTCAAATGGAAATGACACGCCCGCTGAATAAATGCGTTCTAATTAACCGACTTTTAAAAAGGAGGTTATCAATTGGACCCGTAGGTATCTGTCCCTATGTATGCTTAGATCTTTAAAATTACGCAACGGATTTTGATGCGGTTTTTTTTAATGGATAGACTGATTCTTAAGGAAGGTTATTATGTATAATACATGCATAATATAGTAGAGAAACACTGATATTAGATGTTTCTAATGTGATGTCGTAAATAAGCACGTTCTTTAGCGCTTATATTGCAAACGCTGGCTGAACCCTACGAGATAGACCAAAATGATGTACTACAGTATTGTCCACCTTAAAAAGTTCAACAAAAAAGTTCGCGATGGTATATGTCTATCTCTTAGGAATAACCCACCATAACCATTTTTATCCTTTACTAAAAAATGGTTATTTACGAAGTGATTTTAACAATACAGCATTCATTCTTATCCAATTAAGTACCTTTAATAAATTGTGCATTTATTATAGATCAATATGCTTTTTACAGCATGTAATTTAAGTGAATATTTCCGAAGATATTACAAATTTAAAATGTGCCGCCGCCATGTTGCTCTAGCTAAAAGTTTCGCGCACGACCGAAAACCGCGACACTGGTCTCAGACACTGCGCTCGTCGCGTCTACACGGCAGCTAGAGCGACACCAAGCTAGAGCGCCCCTAGAGCTGCAACCGAGTGTCGCGGCACATGACACACACGGACACTCGGTGTATACACTGAGTGTCAAGTGTCAGGTGTCGTCGTGTATCCGCAGCTTAAGATGTCTCTCTGGCGTTTGGTGTGGTTCCCACCCGTACACCCAAAAACTCTTGTACAATGCCCTGGTGAGAAGCGTCATCGACTATGGGTCTTTTCTTTTGGAACCCTGCAATAAGTCAGGACTTGACACCTTTACCAAAATACAAAACAAGTCGATGCGCATCATCATCGGGGCAATGAAATCATCACCTGCCAACGCTATGAGAGTTGAATGTGTTGAGCCCCCTTTCTACCTTCGCAGACAGTTTCTGGCTGATAGATTTGTGGCAAGAACTCTCCAGCTCTCCTCGCATCCACTCCATGATATCCTTCCCTCCCTCCAGAATTCCCTTCCCAACTCCCCATATTTTCGCCATAGAATACCCCCCCGTCTACTATCCAGCCGCTCGTCTTTACTCCTCTCCAATACTCCAATTTTCCAGTGTGAATCCCAATTCCTGTATACCTTTCCTTACGAATCCCTTGTTTTCTCTCCTCCGGTACTGATTGACTTTGGTGTTACTAAGAATGACCCTAATGCAAATGTCATATTTCAAAGCATCATCAATAGTCAGTGGTGTGACTGGACCCTCGTCTATACAGATGCCTCCAAGCTCTCCTTTCGGGGTTGTGTGGGGGCAGCTGTGTGGATTCCTAAATTCTTTGTCCTCCTCTCATTTAAGTGTCCTCCCCATACCACGGTTTTTACTGGCGAGTCTATAGCTCTCCTGGAGGCAGTTAGATATGTCCTAGACCACAGATGGAACAACTCGCTGGTACTAACTGACTCCCTTAGCTGTCTTCAGGCACTTAAAAGTAATTTCTTCCGTCTAGGCTCCAAATTCCCTCCCATCCTACAAATCAAACATCTCCTACGCCTTTGTAACCTTCAGGGCATCAGTGTTACTCTGGATTGGATACCCGGTCATTCGGGTATAGAGGGAAACTCTACTGTTGACCGCTTCGCTAAGGACTCCATTGTATCCGGCTCCCTTGAACACTACAGATGCTTTTCCCAAGATTTCTGCCTGTTGGTGAAACGAATGGGAGAAGTCTCGCAGTGTTGTCGGCAAATATTACGGAGACATCCAGCCCACAATTACAACTAAGCCGTGGTTATGCATTCTCAAAAAGATGCCTAAGAAAGTCACTTCCATCATCAGCAGACTTCGGTTGGGTCACTGTTGCACTCCAGTACATTTGTACAGGATTGCAATCCGTGATTCCCCATTATGTAATTGTGGCCTGGAGCCTGGTTCAGTCGACCACATATTTTTTAATTGTCCCCTCCTCCCTGTGTCCCTCTACGATATCCTGCCCCCTCAGCTTCCCGGACCGACCTGCATGAAGACTCTCCTCTCCTATAACGACCCATTAATCCTTAAGATCCTATGTAAATATATCCTTCAGTGTAAAATATCCCTGTAAATAAGTAGTTAGTTAAATGTTCTATTTCATCTGTATGTTACTAATACTCATGGGTTTATTCATTTTGTCTGTTGGTTGTGGTACTAACTGTGTTGTCTTATTTGTCGTAGGCAAGTCAACGTCCTGCCCTCGTCGCGCCTCACATTTTTTGTCATGCAAACTGGACCTTACTTGTAATACCGTGTATTTCTCATCACGTGATACTGGCAGTAACAGTACGTCGCCTAGTAACGACGGCTGGTTGCCATTATAACCAAAGAAAAGAAAAAGAAAACTTGTGATATTGCATTAAGAATGTTTTTAAAATAGGTATGTCAAAAATATCGATTTCTAAAAAAAATCCCGTTCATATTTATTACGGTGGAACGTTAAAAATGATGAAGTTGCGAGTACCTATATTTTCGTTACATTATTTATTTACTTAACTAAAAATAAATAAAAATGATTCAAAACGAAATTTTTGTTCATACTTAAAAATGTTCAAATAGGAATTGAAAATTTTTGAGCCAGATTTCTCCCAGATTTCTACTATTATACCAATATTTTAGAATGTCAAGAGAATGTCTAGAGAAGGATACTCAACTGTTGGTGAGGTCTGGCCACCGACAGGGGAATTTATTGTAATAAATTAAAGGTAGCAGGATTTGAATTTCAATAATTTTTAATATTCCTCAAGACATCTAAAAAATAAAACACAGTTAAAAAAACACTCCAGAAGCTTCTGCATTGCATGACTCAACTAGAAAAACAATTTGACATCGTATAATAAGGCATTGTCATTCACATTTCAAATATCAATTTAATTTTAAATCTGTCTGACAATAATGCTATAAAACCAACGTATAAAACTCGATGATAAAATTAAAAACCTTCAATAGACATCTATTCTATCGTGGTAAAATGACATCGGTCAATTTTGTTGCATGTGATAAAAATTTGCTGTCAAATTAAAGTACTTTAAGAGTGACACCCCTGTTTGGTGAGGTCTGGCCACCGAGAGGGGAATTCAATGTAATAAATTAGAGGGCGCAGGATTTAAATTTCAGTATTTTTTAATATTCCTCAAGACATCTATAAAATAAAATACACTTAAAAAAAACTACTTCACAAGCTTCTGCATGACTCCACTAGAAAAACAATTTGACATCGTATAAAAAGGCATTGTTATTCACATATCAAACATCAATTTACTTTTGAATCTGTCTGACAATGCTATAAAACTCGTGCTAAAATTAAAAACCTTCAACACCAACCACATGTATGTACCCTCTCGCTCATCTCGTTTACTCGTTACGTGGAGATGCAAAGTATTAACTACTTTGTACTGTCGTAATAAAATCTAAAGTTGATTCAATAAAAAATATAGTGCTCCTGTTTTTTTATTCCTTAACCTGTTTGCTATTTATGGCCGTAACTTTAAAAACTGCCGATAAAAAACCTCCGTTTGTCAGATAAGTTTGTTGCTTGCTTGCTTGCATTTGGTTTGGTCAATGGTTTTAGTACATGGAACAATATACTCTCTTACGAGAGAAGAATGATTACTTCATACTTCGTAAATGCATACATACAGCTCACTAGCGCTTCAGTTAATGCCATCCGCAACTTTTCAGTGTATTAATAGATCCTCTTTACACAGTAGTAATCTATGTAGTCTATTACTCTAAGATAGGAACTTAATGTATAATTTTTTTTTGACATTAAAATTGTGTATATTTAATAAAAATTCATAGGTGTTTATAAATTTATTTTCCAACCATTATCTTAAAACTACTGCACAAAAGCGTCAATTTCGCAAATAAACAAACAAACAATTACAAAGTATTTAGTGTCACTATCACAATATAAAGTGTCAATTTCGCACTGAACAAATAGCACTTCCGTAAAAACACACAGCTTACAGATTTTCAAATCAAAAATTTTACAGGTTTTCAAATTAAAAATGGGTTGCTGAAATTACGCAGTTAACGCAATGAACCGTTTTTACAAATGGCGTCAGTCAGTCGTTGGCGATGGATGATTGTTTGTCTTTGATTGTCACTTTTGAGAAGATTGACATATAGACTTACGTCAAAGCAAAGTACTTTAAAGCTTTCTCATTCATACGTATTTGTCCCACTTTGGCTCCGGCTGCCATCGATAGCATTGGCTAATAAAGTAAACTCCCCCTGTTTTAGTATAAGTAATTACACTGACCTTTATATTTACCACTGGACTGGCGGCTGTCAAAGTGCTTTTGTTTGTGCCTGTTTGATAATCGCCATTTTGGCGCTGTCGGACGTAGCGAGTGTCTGTGGTACTAAAATTAGTCGCTTACAATATACACATGGCCTCATTCTTGATAACTTTTATATGATGCTTATAATAATGACAACATAAAATTCGAATCAATATTTTGAAAATATCAAATCACTTAAGCAAGCACTTCTCTGGCGGCCATTTGCAATATACGTCAAAATTTGTTCTGCGGGCACTCGCTACTCGCTAGTGGCGCTTCAAACAGGCACAAAAAAATAGCTGTCAAACTTACGAAACAGCCAGTCCAGTGGTAAATATAGATAGAGGTCAGTGAGCACGGTGTTTTCACTCAGAATCTGGTCGCCAAACAAATCTATAGATGGCGTTGTTTGTAAGGTTTCAATGTATGAAAGAATTATCTTTTACTTTATTTATATTATTAATTTACATAAAATACATGTTTTTTGGTTTAGAGAATTATTAAAACAAAGTCATTATAATTTAGAAAATAAGAGCATAGACAGAGTCTCTATCATTCTATGGTTTAATCTTATTTTCAATCAATTACTGATTGATTCAATCACCTTACCAACTCGTTCATTCCTGCCGTTATATTTTTTTTTCATTCGTTTCTGCTTACGCGTTTCTGAATGTTGCGTTCGTCTTTTATGCCTTGGATTTTCATTTTTTATCGACAACCTGCCGCTACGACCTGGACCCTGCTAAACCCTCCTAACATATTGACCCGGCTAAGCTCTTGGACTTCGAAAACTGCGCTGCAATTAGACCCCTGCTTGTTATTTGGTACTTCGATTTACGAAATGGCCGCGGAAAAATGTTGTGTGCCTCAATGCATTAGGACCCGTAAGTACCGAGTGCTACACTATATTTACCGATATATTTACCAATTTTTGTGAAGCGATATAGCAGAAAATAATGTTAATCAAAAAATGTGTTCTGAGTATTATAAAACAAGAAATAAAAAAAATTCAAAGTGTGTATTTGTTTTATTTTTATCTCATAGTAAAGACAACTTAGAGGTTCAGGAAAGTAATTAATTATAATTTAAATTAATTTTACTTAACAAAAGTATGAGCATGTATTTTTAAAGCTTTATAAAGTTTGTATTTACTTTTACTTTTTTTTATAAAGATATCGAAAATACCCCTGGCTGCTTGCCCTTGTAAAAGTATTCCAAACAAATATGCAGATGGCGTTGAAGCCACATTTTAACTATCTCAGTTTATAAAAGTTACTTTGTGGTCAGTGAGTAATTTAGTGTTAGAGATCTATGGACACTGACCTCTATATTTACCACTGGACTGGCTGTTCCGTAAGTTTGACAGCTATTTTTTTGTGCCTATTTGAAGCGCCACTAGCGAGTAGCGAGTGTCCGCAGAACAAATTTTGACGTATATTGCAAGTGGCCACCAGAGAAGTGCTTGCTTATTGTTAAGTGATTTTATATTTTTTAAACATTAATTCGAATTTTATGTTGTTATTGTTATAAGCATTATATAAAAGTTATCAAGAATGAGGACACGTGTATATTGCAAGCGACTAGTTTTAGTACCAGGGACACTCGCTACGTCCGACAGCGCCAAAATGGCGATTATCAAACGGGCACAAAAGCACTTTGACAGCCGCCAGTCCAGTGGTAAATATAGAGGTCAGTGTCTATGGAGTAATTAGTAATGTACTCTGTGGTCAATGATTAGGTTTGGTTGATGATTGGTCGGTCGGACAGTCGGACTTTGACAGATTGAAGCAAACAGAAGTACGGAAGACTTGTTGGCAAACTGCAAAACCATATCTTTCAAAATTTACTAAGATTTAATAGTTTTATTATATTTTAATTTACTTGCACCTAAGTCAACTATTCCTATATTCACAAAATGAGTTTGGTGGCCAATACAGGGTAAGTTCGCGTTATTTAGCTGTTTTATATTTTCAATACATAAATTCAAACTTAACTTCGGATGAAACTTAATAAAATCGTATCTCAGGAAATTAGCGGGGCGGACGCTGTTCATAACTGGTGCATCTCGTGGGATTGGAAAGTCCATAGCATTGAAAGCCGCCAAAGATGGAGCAAATGTAGTTATAGCGGCTAAAACTGCTGAGCCTCATCCGAAACTTCCAGGCACTATTTACTCGGCTGCCGAAGAAAGTGAGTTACTTTTCAAGGACCTTTATTCAATTTTGACATGATAAATCAATGTATTACTGTCTGGGACATACATATTTCAATCTGTACAGTATTTATTACCATGCAAACAACTACTTATTTTTGAGATCAAAGTCCAAAACAATAATGTGTTGAATACAAAGTACAAAGTTTATTGACATAAAGCCAATATTTATTTTGCTTCCTGCTAACCACAGAAGCGAATTCGAAAATCATAAACACTCTTAATAAAGTATGAAATATTAAATGTATACTTATTTTAGGTAAATTTAATAAAAAAATATGTTGAATTCTTATGTTCTATTTGGTTTTGTTTTTGCATAGAGAATGTTTTTTCTGGTTTTACTTGTGATGAAACTTTTAATTTAAGAAATCTATAAAGTAGTTTCTTTTGCCAAAATAATTATTAGAGGGTTAAAAAAAATTTCAAAGTTGCCTCACCTAGTTATTACTTTAAGTTAACCATAGGTATCTTAAATAATTTTATTTTATTTTGTTATATTGCTCTGATTATGACAATTAGTATTTTTTTACAATTCACCAAAACATGGCTTAAGTTATTACAACTGCACTTCAAAGTTTATTTAGATAAGTACCAAATTATGTAAGTGATCAAATCATAATGAGCAAATAAATGGAGAACATTTACTTAAATAAACCATTGTAATTGGCAGAAAATGTAAAATGCAATCTTTGGGAGTTACTTTAAAATGTTTTGGTAGATTACTAATTTAAGTGAATAATAGTTTTTTTAATTATAGATTTATATTAAAATTTCCATATCAATTTAATGCCATTTGCTTGTAATAAAGTACGTACACAATGTAATTTTTTTGTTATATCTTAAAATGAGGTTTAAATTTATTTTTAAATTGGGACTTTGAAAGGTGTTTTATGGCATAATTAGTAGAGATGCGCCGAGTAATACTTTTGCCGAGTAACGAGTACCGAGTTTTACTCGGCTCAATTATTTTTCAACCGAGTACTCGGCCGAGTAACTCGGTTCAATCAAATTACCATTTCACGTGTGTAAACAGTACAAACAGGTTCGCGCCGGTCGAGATGCCGGCTCGCGATGATACACCCCTCACCCCGCCCGCGCCTTTCATCTACCAGTCACTTGATAGAAACTTGAACTTTGTTGGCAAAAAACAAGAGTCCTTTCAAATGGTGTAAAGGGCACCAAACAAGGTATCCTGAGCTAGCACGTCTAGCAATAGTGTTTCTATGTGCACCTGCATAGCGAGCGATTGTTTTCGGAGGCTGGTAACGTCTACGAAGAAAAGAGGAATAGGCTGTTACCAGAACGTGGAGAGAGCCTTGTGTTTCTGCATCATAACTTACCTTTATTAAATTTTAAATATTGATGATTTTTATGACGTTCTTTTTATTTTGTCTCACTACTCATTCATTAAAATAATTTTGATTTGATTGTCAAAGATTTCCTAAATTAATAATAAATTCTTTATGATTAACACTGTTGTTTTGATTATATTTAGCTAAATATATTGATTTTCTTAAACAAAGTATACTCGGCATTCAAACCGAGTTATTCGGCCGAGTACGAGTATCAAAAAACCCGCAGAGTACGCCGAGTACCGAGTATCAACCGAGTACTCGGCCCATCTCTAATAATTAGTCATAAGTATCTGATGATAAGTTAAACATTAAGCCTTTTTATCTCTGCCAATAAAGTTTATTGTACCTTATGTACTTTTCATCATCATAGATGTATGATAAAATAGTTTATATGATAAAATATAAATTCTATTCACCTACTTAATGAATTTCAGTTGAAGCACTAGGAGGAAAAGCCCTGCCTTGCATTGTTGATGTCCGAGATGAGAAACAGGTCCAAAAAGCTGTTGATGAAGCTATTAAAAAGGTGTGTTCAGTACTTTTGAAACATATTAATATTAATGGGCTCTTGATTACTTTAAATAGTTAAACTTTAGATTTTATAGGTTGTGAATTAATGTTAGGGCTCTGTATCTCAAAAGTGAAAATGGATAGAATGGATAAAAATGGAACTCTGATCGAACCACTTTTTTTTTGTCTGTTTATCTATACAAATATTCAAGTCTGTGATCCCTTAGAGTAGAGCAAAAGTTGAAGTTTAAAAAAATCATTATTCAATATAATGCAAGGTCATTCACACTTGACTTTTTCCGTTTGATACCAAATAGTGTTTCCTTAGGAATCAATGTCTGCATACCTAATAGTGACAACCACTTTGGCGATGGAGTAAACCTATCTGCCTCTGAAGCCAGTGGTCGCGGGTCCAATTCCTGCACAGAACAAGAAAAAAAAATGATCCGGGTCTGGGTGTTTATCTATATACATATATGTATTTATATTCTAGGTTCCCCCCTAGTTACATGGTACATGTAATTTCTACACATGGTACCTCATAAAACCAGCTTCGCTTACTTTGAGGCCATGTAGTTGGTGTGATTGTCTGGGAACATTATTTGTTTTGCCCAGAATTAAATAAAAAGTACAATTATTATATCATATATTTCTGGTGGGTGGAGAGTGAATTATAAAAAATTAAGATTCGAATTTTCTTCCTCTGACTTAGACAAATTGTAGAGGTCATTTAGCCAATGTAAAATCCAAAATTTGTAGTTATGTCTTTGTTACCAAATGAAAAATAAAAGAGCTAAGTCATATTTTCTTTCAAACCAGAACTCAGCATAGTACCTATTTTTTGCTTCAGTTCAACGGTATTGACATCCTGGTAAACAATGCATCAGCTATCTCACTGACAGGTACGCTTCAGACGGACATGAAGAGGTACGACCTCATGCACAACATTAACACAAGAGGAACATTCTTAGTGTAAGTATCACATCACATTGAATATTATACTAAAATTGCCAAGGTTGAAATTGCTTAGCCTTATGAGTCTTCACTCTGCTAAGTCAAACTCGTTGTTGTGATATGCAAAATCTCACTATTTCAGTGCTTCTAGCACTGTTTGGTGAATTTGATGAGACACACAATATTATATCAACTAGAAAAAACAATACTTATAATTTTTTTAATAATTATATTAGAAGCTAATGTGACCCTTGTGTAATTATTGTGTAAACATTCTATAAACTATAAACATTAAATTGTTTATAGAATAATTAAAAATAGAATTTAAATTATTATTATCTAGTTAAAATAAAATTATAAAAGGTATTTCTACAAAAAAATATTAATATACATTGTTTCAGATCAAAGCTTTGTATTCCACACCTTAAGAACAGCAATCATGCTCACATTCTCAACTTGTCACCTCCACTGAACATGAACCCATTCTGGTAAGTTATATGACTATTGTTTTTTTATATTTATAATTATTGTATTTCATGGGTTTTTAACTGCGCAGCTCGATCCTGTCGGAATATCCGAATCAAATATTAATCCTGAATAATTTAGCTGTCATGTAAATAGTTATCAGTCAATTAGATTAAAGCCTATTCAATACAAACAAAAACAAAAATCAAATCATTCTTTATAAATTTTAAATAAATGAACATATTAAAATTTTTACAATTTACTATCCTGCAAAATTTGATTTAGAAATACTATCCTTAAGGCGGATTTTACTTCATCATAACTGCCCTTCGTATGCCACGCTAACATTATGACAACCAATTTTTTTTAGGTTCTCCATCCATGTGGCGTACACAATGGCTAAATATGGTATGTCTATGTGCGTCCTTGGAATGAGCGAAGAGTTCAAACAGTACAACATTGGTGTCAACGCATTGTGGCCTAAAACAGGTACCTATTTGAATTATTAAATCACTAATTATATTTGCATATTCTTTTAATATATATTTTTTTTCACATTATACCAAATAAGAACAATATTTTATAGGTACTAAATAACAAATGTACCTAAGTTACATGAGACCGCTGTGTGAAGTTACATTTATTATTTATTACAATGAATTCAGAAAATTTTGTTTGTTTTTGAGTTAAAACATTAAAAACTAAATTTATTTATGTATATTGGTACATAAACATTAAGTTACTTACAACTTCAGGTTTTCAATTCATGAATTTCTAACTGAAATACCCTAAGAAATGATGCCAATTCCTTTTTTTTACGTTTACTGGCTAAGCCCGGATTTGACCTCAATCTCACTTGATGGTTAATGAGATGAGGTCGAGGATGGAAGCACAACGGCCTAGGAAAGAACTGGCTCTTCATAAAATATTGTTGGAACAGAAGATTTTATATGAAGAATTGTTGCTAGCCAGTCAGATCCTGACGGGATAATACCACCAAGCGGGGGTCACTTGGATTAGGAGCGATAAGGCTATTCTAAGCCGACCCTACACGGATAAAATTCTTGCAGTAAAGTGTGCTTTGTGCCTGCCCTTGAATATTGCAATCATCACCTCGTAACATTCTTTATTTACATGTCATAGTGACCTTAGCATAGAAAAGCTGGCTAGTTCTGAACTAGTTGATATAAAAAAAAATTGGCATCTTGTAGTCTAAAAATGTACTGGGATGGTCTCTATTTTAAATATATTATTTTTTGTTGCAGCAATTGCAACAGCTGCTATTGAAATGTTGACCGGCGACACATCAACCAGCCGAAAGGAAGAAATTGTATCGGATGCTGCTTACATCATGCTTTGCAAGTGAGTTCATTCTATTTTAATGTTTTATAGTTGTGTAATGGGACAAAGAAGCATATTGGTTGCCTGATGCTAAGTGATCACCATAGAAAAACAAGCAAAATTAATAATCTGATTTTGTTTTTCAATAAATTTTACTAAATATATATACATGATTCTTCCATGCTGGGCTGGGAGTGAAAGAAAAACATAGAATGTGCCAGCTGCTTCTCTTCCCGGGCATACCGTAAAAGTCAGTTAAGGGACAGAGGTTTTATTGACAGTTTTGCGGGCGATAGGCTGACCCCCTGTCACTGCAATAGTCTCTCTCCATCATTATACTACCTCTAAATTTGTCAAACGAGACCTCAGATGATTTCATAGCCTCTGGTGTTCTGCCTACCCCGTAAGGGATACAGGCGTGAAGTTATGTATGTATGTATATATTCATGATTTGATTCAGTGATGTAAATATTTATTTGGACCTTCAAATTTTTGTTCTTTATTTCCTGTTAAATGTAAAAGATAATATGATGATATATGAGTCTTGATTAACATACTTTGTCACATTTTTGAAAAACAGTGTAACATTTTTATAAAATCTTTCGTGTGGAGGGATTAACTTCTACTTACCACAAATTGTTTACCTACTATATTTCTTGCAATAAAGGATTGAATTGAATTAATCTTGTCATTTCATACACATTCTGAGTCATATGGTTTTCAACATTAGGATGAAGCCTTTTGGTTTTTATCATGCGTGTATAAAAGTGCGTATTTTCTCTGCAATAGGTTGTTTCATCGTTATATTGTTTTAATAACTTTACAGAGACCCTAAGAGCTACAACGGAAATTTCGCCATCGATGAAGATGTATTGCGTGAATCTGGAATCAAAGATTTCACTCCTTACGCCTGTGATCCAAGTAAGTTCCTTCTTTCTACATTATTTTGCTATTTGTAAACTTAATATGTGATTATATATTAATATCAAGTAAAATATTAATAAAGGTAAAATAGCTACTTTAACCAAGTTACCTTGCTGATTCCGCCACTTCAAAACATAAGTGATGCTGGATTTTCGTGCGACGATGCACTGCCTTCCCTCCCTCGAAAAGCAAGCAGTGCAACGAACACACTCTAGAAAATTACAACCCGCATAACGAGTTACCGCCTTCATTTCAATCCGAAGAATCCACAACATGAAATCACCATCGAAAGAGAGTTGTTGCAATGTTTCCGTTGCACAGTATGCTTCCGGAAGATAACGGAAGGAGGCGTGGATCATCGCATGAAAATCCTGCATATCTAGTGTTTTTGAGGCGCAGAATAAGCTTGGTTATAGTAGTTGTGATGGATTCCGGTAGAGTACTTAACATTAAAATGTAGTCTCACATACATTGACCAAGCTGAGAATTGAACCTGGGAAAGCTTCAGAAGTT
Organism: Stenoptilia bipunctidactyla; assembly: GCA_944452665.1. Taxonomy (NCBI): domain Eukaryota; kingdom Metazoa; phylum Arthropoda; class Insecta; order Lepidoptera; family Pterophoridae; genus Stenoptilia; species Stenoptilia bipunctidactyla. The sequence goes on from OX101730.1 coordinate 19,158,509, forward strand.
ATTGATCAATTAATTTAATTGCATTTGTTATAATTCGTCATCTATAAATAAAAATATTGTGGTAAACCTCGTAATAGTTGTATTTAACTCATACCTTCATCAATTTATTTTAATTTTAATAGATGATATCATCTAACACACTAGAAATAACTTTAAATGGGGTAACTTCTGACCCTAGAGAACGTGAATAACCTGCTTCTTGATGGTTTTCTGGATGCTGACATACCCTCCGTTGGCCATAGAACCGTCTCCACTGCGTCTTTGAAACGAATGTTCCATACCTCTGCATACAACTTTAAGGAGCAGGTTGGTTATAGACAATCTCATTTGAAAGGTCATTTGGGTGTATTCGACATTTCACTCACTAATTTTAAGTCTCTTTTACGTCAAATTACGGTGTCCTTCAAGCTGTAATCCTCACTTTTGAAATCTCAATGGAAAAGAGTTTCGACTATGGCAAAAAATTCGTACGCGACTTTTTCGCCATAGAAATGTAGGGGAAATAAAAAAAATATTTTCAAATTAAATCAGCCCAAAATAATTATCGTTTCATACGACTATTTCATCACTATTTTTAGGCACAAACCTTAACTTGAAAGTCAAGGGCGTATCAGAGAAATTCGAAGTTTTCAAATGGTCAAGCTGTAATCTTCACCAGGGTACCTTTATACCTTTGGAGTCGTTAGCCGACTATTTATGAGATTCGGCATGTCGTTATCACTATTTCACGACTATTTTTTGGAACTTAAAACAAGTCGATAGACCTTACCGTTTACGTGCACTAGAGGTGAGGATTACAGCTTGAACGTCAAGCTATAGCTATAACCCCGAAACTATAATACGACTATTTTTTTATATGCGTCACTATTTATGACTATTTCATCACTTTTTTGGCATAGTCAAAATTCCTTTCACTTGAGATTTCAAAAGTGAGGATTACAGCTTGAAGGACACAAATTACGGACTTCAAACTGGACCTTTGCTAACAAACACTGACTTTGAAGCCCCTAAAATTGACATTAGAGAGACTTAATATGTGAGTGTAATTTCTTATATGGCCCATTGTGTTGTTAGTTAAGTACAAACAGTAGGAATAAAAATACTTTATAAATATTTATGCATAAGTACTTTAGTAGAATAGTTACTTAATTGAAGATTGTTACTCAAGTTAAGAGATATGAATGAAAGTGGGTAAATTAGATGTAATAATAATTGGATATAATTATGTAGTTACAGTATGAATTTCAATTTTTATTGTTGCTATAAAAGTAGAATAATGTTTTTTCGAAAAGTAAAGTTTAAACGAATCTAATATTGCATTTGTATTTTTTAGAAAAGAGTATTTTATTTCTTACTAGTTAGTATGGGAAACACAAGAAATTGCAATGCTTTGTCAATACTTTGCATGTAGTAAGTATGTTGAGTGAACACAAATATTCATCTTGCATAGTCTCATGATAGTGCATACTGTGAAAAATAAAGAAACAGTGGTCATAGACTCAACTGACAATAATCTAGGCGACGACGATAAACAAAATTATATCAAAAACAAACTTCAAATCCTAAGGACTTTAGTTTCAGTGAGTGCTTACCTAATATTTAAATTACTAAGCATTTGATTATGCGATAATTCGAAACTATTTGTAAAGCGGATTATACAAATAATTGGCAACCCTTATGACGTTTTTATTCCAAATTCAAAATTAATCCTAATTCAGGAATACTCTGTGTTTGTCCACAGATAACCTGAATAACTTGTTGCCAGACTTCTTTTTGGATGCTCCGGCTGCAGGGGGTAAACCCATTGCCTCTTCTAAGGTGAATAATATCTATCAAAAAATACGTTTGTAGTGCTTATGGCCACTGTTTCTAAAATAAAAAGCACATAGTATAACATGGTTAATTAGAGAAAGGAATTGAAGATGGCGGCGCTTCCATGTTCCCTCGCTCGCACACTAGTGGTGTCTATACTCACTCTCGCGTGTATGGTCAGCAAAATAATATTTCATTTTAATAAATTGTTATATTTTTTAATTGTTTTTTTTTTCGCCAACGATGTCAATACCACAGATGAATGTTAAATAAGTGTTTTAAACGGCGGGCGTTTGTTAAAACGTTGTATTGCATCGTTGACTGGAATGAAGTCATTGCACATCAAATTATGGCATACACGCAACTGGAAGAGATTTGATATCAATCTTTTAATTTTATATAGACTGCTATTTTATTGCTCTATGATTGGTGAATGCATATAAAATTTAAAATTAAATAAACTCTAATGAAATTAATGACTATTAATTATTTTTACTAATACTGAAAATACATAACTCAATTTAATTTAATTATAACATTTTAGGTAGATATTCTAATCAAAATTTCTATGGTGTGTTTTAAATTTTAAACTTACTATATTCCGCAGTCGGATTTTTTAGTTTATATAATTACGTAGGTATTTATTATTATTTTTAAATTAAAAAAAATGTTTTCTTTTTGCTGACTGTACTATCTGTCAACGTAAGTAAATGCCGCCATTTAAGATTCCTTTCTTTAATGAACCAAGTTATATCTAGTAGGTATTTTTTACATTTGGGCTTAATAAATAATAATAATTAACTCTTTATTGCACAACTACAAATAAATGCTTAGACAATCAACAGAAATAAAAACTGAATCATCTGTTAATTTGTTACCCTCTCATCTTACACTAAATTATAATTCCTAAAGAAACTCGCACTCTGATCAGTACATTGAAACGAAATAATTGCTTGCCTAGCACAAATATTTGAATCCAAGTTCAATAAAAAAAAGCGTTTGGCAGAGCAGCACAGTAATAATATAGCTTGGCTTGTAAGTGCTTCTTATGTTTTAATACCTACTATATTTTTCGGCCAGTGACAAAAATAAATATTTTAGTCCTTTGACCTAATTTATAATTTGGTTTAATAATTATTAGTATGTCTTTTTTTTGTTTACCTCTTTCAATTCACACCATAATAACTATGATAATATTTTATGCAAACCATAGCTCAAAGTGACTTGACAACAGGTGAATTTATCATCTTAGATAACAGACAGGGGTGTATTAGGATGAACAAATATTGTTTGAAACAATTTTTACCCTTTTTTGTAATTTCTCACTAATCACTATATTGCAAGTAAGATTTGTTTGAAGCACATCTGGTACAGCAAGCGGTTTTAAGGTCACACATTCCTTTTTTAACAATTGATACTATATGTATCTTGATGTTCTTTATATTACTTAATGCAATCCTTTAATATTTTATCAATATTACAGGGTGAATCTCAAGGAAAAATACCGGAATTGTTCAATTCAATAAGCAAAGTATTGTCAGCCGAGCTCGTCAAGAAGACAAATGCCATCTTTCAGTTCAATGTTAAAGGTAATAGATTTGGCTCCTGTAATCTAAGATTTTCTATAGGTACAGAAGGCAGCAGATCAAGCCTTACATTACTTCTCATATTTCCCCGACCAATTTTAACTTAATGTCGAGGGCATAGAGTTTAGATTGAAGTAAATTTTTTTTGACAGATTTGTAACGCTTGATGTGCTGCTTCTGTACTATATTAAGTTAATATATGCTGAAAATATGTGCTCACTGATAATATGTCACACAGCACTGGAATACTTTGACAGATAATTAATGTAAAATTGTTTGGTTGTTGTGATGATCAATAAAATTCTATTTATCTACTGATATTGTACTTGAATTGTCACAATACAGTGACAACAGATCTGCAAACTGCCATATTTTTTTTGTAATTACAAGCAAAACCGCAATTTTACATTTCTCATTAGTTTTAGGGGGTTTTTACTAATTCCAAGACTCCAAGCAAATTGAAATCATATGACATTTTTTTTCTTAACAGGCAAGGAAGAAGGAATTTGGCACATTGATCTCAAGAACGGCGATGGAACATGCGGTAAGGGAGAACCAAAGAACCCGCCTGATGCGACCCTCACCATGGACAGCAAGAACTTCTCCGACTTGTTTGCTGGTTAGTAAAGAACCATGCAGTTTTACTATTATTTAGAATCAATAGCTGAGACTTATTAAGTACCCTTAAGCTACGGATACACGACGACACCTGACACTTGACACTCAGTGTATACACCGAGTGTCCGTGTGTGTCATGTGCCGCGACATTCAGTTGCAGCTCTAGGGGCGCTCTAGCTTGGTGTCGCTCTAGCTGCCGTGTAGACGCGACGAGCGCAGTGTCTGAGAGCAGTGTCGCGGTTTTCGGTCGTGCGCGAAACTTTTAGCTAGAGCAACATGACGGCGGCACGCGCGTGCATTTTAAATTTGTAATATCTTCGGAAATATTCACTAATTACATGCTGTAAAAAGCATATTGATTTATAATAAATGCACAATTTATTAAAGGTACTTAATTGGATAAGAATGAATGCTGCATTGTTTAAATTCACTTCGTAAATAACCATTTTTTAGTAAAGGATAAAAATGGTTATGGTGGGTTATCCCTAAGAGATAGACATACACCATCGCGAACTTTTTGGTTGAACTTTTTAAGGTGGACAATACTGTAGTACATCATTTTGGTCTATCTCGTAGGGTTCAGCCAGCGTTTGCAATGTAAGCGCAAAAGAACGTGCTTATTTACGACATCACATTAGAAACATCTAATATCAGTGTTTCTTTACTATATTATGCATGTATTATACATAATAACCTCTCTTAAAAATCAGTCTATCCATTAAAAAAAACCGCATCAAAATCCGTTGCATAATTTTAAAGATCTAAGCATACATAGGTACAGATACCTACGGGTGCCATTGATAACCTCCTTTTTAAAAGTCGGTTAATAAGAACGCATTTATTCAGCGGGCGTGCCATTTCATTTGAAATTTGAAAATGGAATACATTTTTTGCAACTGATGTCATATTTTAAATAAAATGTGCCTTTTCATAAATGCAAACGATATTTTGACCAGGTTCGATTCCCGGTTATGTAAAATTAATAGTAGATATTCATTTCTTAATTTTAACTAAGTCCGTAAATATCGATTCATGTCGATGGAATGTCTGACACTGAATTGCGCATCGCTCCGTGCAGACGGCCAATACACTTCGACCGCGACACTCAATCTCAGAACTAGTGTCGACACTAAAAATTGCTCACCGTGTGGACGCGTCTGACACTTGTGTCGACACTAGTGTCGGTGTCGGTGTCACCGTGTATCGGTACCTTTAGATAAGTAGCAATTTTGTGACCTATTATGTACTCCAAAGACAAAGACACAACACTCCTACCAACACATACTCTCTCATTCACATACACGAATACACACACACAAGTACACATACACTTATTCAATCTACACATACACATACAAACTTCTTCGCGCCTACTCTCTTACATACATACATACATAACCTCACGCCTGTCTCCCTTTGGGGTAGGCAGAGACATATAAACTGTTTATATTTTATATAATATGTTTTCTTTCTTTTAATAAATTGTTTAAAGCTAAAATAAAAATGCTACTATTTAATTGATAATGAAACAATTTCTTTGGGTCGAGCAAACTACTCATCCTAAGTTCACAGGGCTTTGCCCTTTGTTAGGGAGTAGTGCACTCAGTAAAGTCTGTTTAATCTCTATTTAAGATAAATAACTAGAATTTAAGTACCTACTTGTTTTTACTGATATCTGTATTCCTGTTATCCGAAATAAACAATTTATTATATTATTTTATTATTATATATTGCTGCTATTAAATATGACTTATATTCTATTTACAAGTGACTATGCTGTCATGACCGCAGCTTTCAATGAGATAATTGCATTCAGATAGTAAGAGACACCGAAGCAGGCTAGAATTAAGCATTGATTTCCAAGTATTTTCAATGGACTGCTAATCCTAATGTTTGCACTTACAGGAAAACTAAAGCCAACAACTGCTTTCATGATGGGCAAACTCAAGATCAGTGGAGATCTTCAAAAGGCTATGAAGTTAGAAAAAATGATGGCATCTTTGAAGAAAAAAGTTTAATAAATCTTACAGTTGGATTTGTGCTGTCAGATTGTAGTTCTGTTCTTGTAATGTAAATAGCAGTGTCCAGGTCTGTTGTGTGCATGATTGCCAGCACAAATACACTGAGTATCAAATTGGTACGAGCCAATATAGCTTAAATTCATAATATATTATTAAAATGTATTATAAGAATATGTGTACAGGTCCTTAAAAGTTGTTTGTAACAATAATCATAGTTCTTTAAAAAAAGGTGCCTTGTAGTTAGTACAATATATTTTTACAGAAGAGTCTGGTATTTGAAAATTATATTTCATGTTATTTATCCTGTTATAATACTGCCTACACAAAACTACCATACCTATTGGTATGTTTTATTTGTAAATAAAATGGATTTTTTCTACTATGTATGTTTTATTTTTTATACTTGAAAAAACTTAGCATAATTATTTTTTATTAGTTTGAGTATTTTGCTATAAATTATAACAAGCTTTATTCATTATATTATGTATGTTTAAGCTACTCAAATTGATTTAACATGCATAAATTCATAAAGATGTACATAGTCAGTGTAAGCATATAGTTTACAACATCTAAATTAATCATTATAATAAAGCAACTAAGTTTCCAAAGTCATGAAAGCCCTCAGGATATTATTTTTGCAAATAAAAGTCAATGGTATCTTGACACCAAAAGTGTTCATAAATTTCTGATGCTTTTTTTGCCTTCGAGGTCTAACTTTTCCTCTGAGCCTCCATGGAGTAGAAATTTGTCTCTTGGCTGAACCTTTCTCAGAAACACCTAATCTCCTATACAATAATGTTATAACCTCATTTAAACACAAATCAAATTTGCTAATATCTACTTTATATTAGAAAATGCAATGCGGTTGGCATTTAACAACCAGAGTGATTAAAGCCTCAACAAAAACTAGATTATAAAAAACTTTTTAACCAACTGTTATAGTATCTAGAATTTAATCATGTATTTCCACTATAGTTATGACTCGTTACTAAATACAAACTACAACAGTTGGTTAAAAAGCATTTTACTATAAGGTTTTATTTTCTTAATTATACAGCGTGACTGGTGACAAATTTTAGATACTAAAGGAGAGCACTCTGTACTCGATTCTGAATGTACATCCGGATGGCTAGACCATTTGGTGTATAAAGCTGGCTCTTAGCTAGATCGATAACATATTGTAGGTGACTGCAATCTGCCTACATTAAATCGTTTGTGATCAGGTAGTTTATTCAAAAAAACCAAAAATTGCTTCAGCCAGCCAGAATTTCGCAATTATGAGCACTTCGGACCTCAGCCCCAAGATGTTTTGAGAAAGTATAGTGACTGGATATGTGAATGGATCCAAAGTTGTTTCATTCAATTTGATGCAACACTTTTAAAGAAATCACAAAGTGTCCAGCTGGCTATATTCCAGTCGGCTGAACCACTTTGTTTTTTGCCAATATATCAATAGTTACCACACTCAGAGCTGCGAATTTAGAAAAAATATTAGTGATTGGATGTCAAGGCAGCAGATCAAGCGTTACAAACAAATCAGTCAAAAAATTATAGGTACTGGAATCTGAACTGTATGCCTTTGACATTAAGTTAAAATTGGTTGGGGAAATTTGATAGGTAATGTAACGCTTGATCTGCTGCCTTCTGTACCAATGGTCATAGAAATATTTTACCAAGAAGATTTTTAAGATTGAGATAAAATAGTTATATTTGTAGTTTAAAACAGAATCTCTTGGCTACTTGTTGGATATGAAATCGACAAATAAAAACAACAAACACGTTTCGTGATGAAACCATCTTAAATTACATCAGATATTACGCCAATGACTGATAACCTTGTTATCAAAATTTAAGTTTCCCGCTAAATAATATGTTGGTTGACCTTGAGTGACAGACTAAATTCAGTTAAATTCTGTACAGTTACTATTCAGCTGTAAACAGCTTAGCACTTTGACAAATTTGTTTATCATGGCCCAGTGCAATATGTTTTCGATTGACGCTCCCGAAGAGTTACAAAACACTGAGGTTTGCAATTACCGGTCGCCATTAAGTACAAGATATGCTTCGAAAGAAATGCAATACAACTTTAGTGATCAGAAGAAGTTTTCGACATGGCGCAAACTATGGATCTACTTGGCAAAGGCTGAAAAGGTTAGTAAACATATTAAAATTTAAATTAATGATAGCTTATAGGTATGTATGTACTCCAATAAAAGTTTTTGTTAGGTTATGTTTCTATCTAACAAAGATGTTTTTTATTATTTACTGATTGATTAGAGCAGGCAGAGATCTGCGCCATACAGCCTAATCATCACTTTTCTTTGTAACTAAATAATATTTTTATGGTGCTTTTAATGAATCTACGAGATACAAAACAATTGGTGGTGTATTTATTAAATACAGGGACTTTTGAGGTTTTGAAAGAACACGATTTATGGAATAAATGAAACTCAAATTCACATAAGTAGGTACTTGAAATTATTACACTACTAATTTTCACCATCACTAAGTTTCGCACAATATAATAAAATATTATAGAGAACACGTCATATTTTTGATATTTTTTGGGTAAGTATACCAAAAAATGGTACGAGTAAATGACGAAAAAAAGGAAATAAAACGAATGACAAAAAAAGTTTATGAGACTTATAATGAGATACTGGGCCGTATTCGATATTAAGGCCCGCCTGCACTAAAATTTGATCCTAAGTTGATACTTAAATGATTTAATCTATAAATCTGTACAGTCCGTTCACAGTTGGTTTACCTCTGACGTATGTTTTCTCTATGTTGTCTGTCAAGTTTCCCTAAAAGTTTTCATAAAATTTTAAATAGCCTTCCTTATTCTATTACAATAAGCTACCTATACTAAATTGCTGTAAACTTTCCAAATATTGTAAAAAAGAACGAAATATTAGGCTGAAATATGAAATAATAAAGTGTACTAGACGTTCAAAAATATAGGTGCATACATTATTAGTAATAAAAAAGGTATTTTGTAATCGAAATTTAATACGGCAACGTCGGCAACCCAAGACTCATGGCAGCTAACCAAACAGCTGGAGGTAAACCAACTGTGAACGAACTGTAGTCTGATTTTTATTGTAATTTTTCCTGTTCGATGGTTGATTTGACATGATACGTTAAATTTCTTGCTTAATGTTATGACTATAACCAAGAAACTTACCACGGCATTCGAAAAGTTACGCCAGTACATTTGTTTAAAAAAATATGTTTATTTTATTAATATTTTATCAAGTCTATTTAAAAAAAAATATATCATCTCAAAAACGAAAATTCCTTTCCCCTTCACTACTTAGTTGGTATATTGACGAAACCTGAGCTACACAAGTTCCCACAATACATTATTTATAGTGTTCTCATTACTTTTCGATCATGTGAAATGAACCGTCAGACAGGCCAAATGACAATAAAAGTCAATCAATTCTCGTTGCACGTCATAATACGGACTTAAGTACCTATCAACTTAGGATCAAAGTTTAGTGCAGATGGGCATTAGTGTCCTTCGAACTGTGTTCCTCATTTTTTTTTAATCTCAATGAAAAGTTTCGGTGTTGTAGCTATAGTTTGCTTACCACCGCATACTTACCAACATAGTATGGAAACCCGTTCTAAAAATCCAAATTGTTGTCGAGTAGTACAAATCCTTCTTTATTTCCGGTTTTAATGGGTAAATAATACTTAAGTACTATTACCATTTAATTATTACAAAGTCGATTACAGAGCACTTCTACAAAGAATTAACATTAATAGAAATAGAGTAAATGAGTAAAAGTAAATCAGACCGCTAGTCTTTTACCAAGCAAAGATAAATAATGATTTTGTACGCCACTGTTCGCCATAGAAATGTAGGGAAAATAAAAAGTTTGTATATTCTAATTAAATCTGCCCAAAATTTTAATCGTTTAATACGACTTTTTTATCTCTACTTTTTGACACCTAAACCAATACGATGGAACTTAACGTTTGCGTGCACGAGAGATGAGGATTATTGTGAGGAGCTTGACGTTCAAGCCGTTATTATTGTCCGTTCATCGTAAGATGTCCCCTGCCGTTATATCTGGGATAGTGAATTAATCCTTTTTATTGATTACTTGCCAAAAGGGCAAACGATAACTGGATCCTATTATGCTAACTTAATCCCGAAATTACGTGAAGCGATTAAAGAAAAACGTCGTGGGAAATTGTTATTGGGTGTGTTGTTTATCCAGGATAACGCTCCACCTCATCGTTCGGAAGTTGCGCTCACCGCAATCCGCAGTGCTGGCTTCGAAGTCCTTGATCACTCACCATATTCTCCTGACTTAGCCCTGAGTGATTTTCACTTATTTCCAAAATTAAAGGAGCATATTCGTGGAACTAAATTTGACGATGATGACGCGGTCATGACTGCCGCAGAGGAGTTTTTTAATAGTCGAGAAAATGATTTTTTTGCAGAAGGAATAAGAAAGTTGGAGATGCGGTATTCTAAGTGTATAAGATTAGAAGGAGATTACGTAGAAAAATAAAATATTCTTGTTTAAATTTTTTTTGTATTCATTCTAAGAATTTTTTGATTCGCCCTCGTATAATATAAATTGTGTCGTCATTCAAAACCTTCCTAGTCTTATAGTTGTTTATTATTTACAAATCAGATAATTAAACATATATTTATTCGTGGTAGGTATAAACAAAGTTAGATTACGGGGTTAAAATGGACACATATTATTGGTAACACTGCTGCCACAATGCTGCCAACATCAGCAGGCAGGGGACATCTTATAGTGAACGGTCTGTACAGTTGAATTCTACTCAAATGGTTTCCGTGACAGTTATCATATTCCATTTTGCGCAAAATTTTTATAATAACAAATAAATAAAGTAGCGGGATAAAAATTAAAAAGTATTGAAATAAAATTGCCACCTAATTTTTTTTTTAAATAAACTATTAATCACCTGTTATTATTATTAATAAATGTAAATAAAATAAGTACCTAAATGTAATAAAATTATGTACATTTTAAACTGTCAGATGCAAAGCACCGGAACGCGACCGTGAATAGGGATTGACGCTATTGAATCGATACCAAATCGATGATTGAGCGGCCATCTTGTAATCGTATACTAATTAGTTGTAACTTGTAATCGTATACTATTCGTAATTACAAATACTGTGTAATACTGCTTTTTCACTGTTTTGTCAAGTTTTCACATATTTCGTTACCATTATTTTTATTCGTTTTTGTTTTTATATTAGTATCTTTTTTGGTATTTAAAATGCCAAAAAAAAACAAACAAACATGTTATAAATTCTCAAAGTTGGGAGTTGGTTATTCGCACCAACTGTGGCGGCTAAATCATTGCTCAAAAATCATGTGAGTGTGTGCAGGACAGTGACAACAAAACGTAAAAGACAGTTATATAAACTTAAAACAGTGTATATAGATAGTGTTATAGTGTTTTATAAGACTCTCTTAAAGAGCTAAGAACGTTTAAAATAGTGTTTCATAGTGTTTTTATAGTGTTTATAGTTAATAGCGTTAGGTATAAGAAATAGTGCTTTAAAACAGTGTTTTGTAATAGTTTATAGCTTAAAAGTGTTTGCTTAATCGTTTGTATCGTTGTAATTTTATTAATAGCCGCTATGATAATGAAACTTACGTGATTATAGTTTAAAATAGCTTGATTTGTATTAGGGCTGATTTGCAAATAAAGAGATGGTTTTGAAGGTCTTGTCATTCCCGCACATAGAGAGAGAGATCTAAATAGTTAATAGAATTTGTAAATAGTTTTCAAATTAGAATATAGTAAAGATCTAATAAGAATAGTTAAATCTAGTAAGAATCTTATTAGAAAAATCTAGAAAGTTCGAATTAGATTCGAGCGAGACAGACATATGTGTGTCCCGCTCGCACGCTTGCATTACTCTCTCTTGTGCGGTACCCTTGCGCGCCCGCACAAAATCACTTAAGAATGCGCCACACTCCGCCAGCGAAACATTCGCGTGGGATTCGCCGAAAAGATCCCGAAGAGAGAAGATCTCCGGAAGAAAGAAGCCTCCGAAAGAAGCCTCAAGCAACAGTACAGTGAATCTCAAGCCCGAAGACTCATATAGAAGCCTGAAGTCAATATAGAAGACAGAATACAGAAGACTGAAGGCAGAATACAGTAATAGAAGAGCGCGGGAAATAGAGTGTGCTTGTGGCGTATTCGCGAGTGATATAGTGCCGCGCGGCTGGACTTTCACGACCGTGTTAAGTGGTGAATTCGCATTTTCCTTTTGCCCCTCGCATCGATTCCAGCTAATAGAGTGGGTGGATAGCGCATCATTTGACTAAATCGTAATCGGATTCATAGACTATACAGTCCACTGGAGCTATCCCCCACATTTTGGTCCTTCGAGAGCCGGATCTTTGAGAGGGCAATTGGGAGACAGCGATGCCTCTTACACGGTCGCAGTCAGGCCGCGGGGAGCGGGCCGCCTCGACAGGGCCCGCTCAAGAACAGTCTCAAGCTCAAGCCGTGAAGAGCAAGAATACGACGTCGCCGACAGAAACCACAGAAACGACGACGCCAACGACGTCGGCTACAGAAACGACGACGCCGACAGAAACCACAGCGACGACGGGTGCCACAGCTACAGAAACTACGAAGACCACCCGTCAAATCGAAGCTACGCAGCCACAGCGAGCTCCACAGAGATCCCAAGTCTCGAAATCGAAGAAATCCTCGAAAATAACGAAGGCGAAGTTGAAGTTATTACGTTTACAAGTCGAACTCGCCGCCGCCGAAGTCGCCGCTCTCGAAGACGACGAAACAGACTTAGAAGAGGAATCTGAAGCACCCTCCATTGAAGACACCACGAAGAGAGTGTCCGTATGGCTGGAAAATAATCCGACAGACTCGCCGCTGGCAATCCAGGGCCAGGGCGAAATTGAAGAGCCTCCACAGCAACCGCAACAGACTGAAGAACCGACGCGTCCTGCGGCGCTCCCGGCACCGGCGAGCTTCATCCCCCCCCCGGATCCAGTACCGGCGGGAGGGGACACAGTCGCCGTGCCGCAACAGAAGATCGACCTCAGCGAGTTGGCCTCAGCCATCGCACTCGCCGCCAGGACGGGTCCGCAGCCGCCGCCGCCTAGAATCCATACAGAACTCCCTCCGTACAGCGGGTCATACCAAGAATGGCTCATGTTTAAGGCAGCGTATCAAGAAACAGCGGGATATTACAGCGACATAGAAAACACAGCGCGTCTACGACGAAGCCTGCGTTCAAGAGCTCGGGAGGTCGTCGAAGGGCTTCTCCTCTACAACGCGAAGCCCGAAGAAATCCTGCGAGCCCTCGAGTCACGCTTCGGACGGCCCGACGCTATCGCCCTCGCCGAGTTAGAGCGACTACGGGGACTACAGAAGCCTACGGACGCGCCCAGAGACCTGTGCGTATTCGCGACGCGGGTCTGCAACATCGTAACAACGCTGCGCGCCCTGGGGAAGATTCACTACCTGTACAACCCGGAAGTCACGAAGATTACAACAGAGAAGCTAACGCCGGCTATGCGATATCGCTGGTTTGACTACGCTGCCGAGAACCCTCATGACGAAGCAGACTTACTAAAGCTTGCTAACTTTTTACAGAGAGAAGCGGATCGCTGCGGACCCTACGCGCAACCGGAGCGCGTCGCGGAAGACCACCTGGCGGCGAACAGAAAATCAAATCAAGAGTACAGTCAAAACAGAACAGCGCCACAGCGAACAGTTACAGTGAATACAGATTTCGACCCATGGTGTCCTATTTGTGAGAAGAAAGGGCACCACGCCGACAGCTGCCGAAGTTTTATAGAAGCCGACCCAGACAGAAGATGGGACTTGGCAAAAACTAATTATTTATGTTACAGGTGTCTCCGTCATCGTGCAAGAAACCACGCGTGCAGGGAGAGGCTTTGCAATACAGAAGGGTGCACGAGACTGCATCATCCTCTCCTTCACTACAAGAGGCGTGTGATCGTCGAACAGCCCGAAGAAACAGAACAAAGGACAGAGGTCGTCGCATCTACGTGGACGTCAGTGAACACTCAAGCTTATCTCAAGATCGTACCGATAGAAGTCACAGGGCCGCGAGGAAGCGTCAAGACCCACGCGCTACTCGACGACGGTTCAACAGTTACGCTCATAGACGCCGAGATAGCACAGCAAGTAGGCGCCAAGGGACCCGTCGAGCCACTTCATATTGAAGCCATCGCAAGTACAGAGTTCGAGTCCGAGCAGTCACGCAGGGTCACTATCACGCTACAGACAACAGAAGGGCGACACAAGATTCACGCACATACATTCACCGGGCTGAATCTATCTGCACAGCGCGTCACCCACGAAGACCTCGCGGACTGCGAACACATCAAAGACATCGCCGAGAAGCTCCAATATGAAACAGCGAAACCGAAGATACTCATCGGGCAAGACAACTGGCCCCTACTCATCGCGTCTACATCGAGAAAGGGACGGCGCGATCAGCCTGTCGCCTCTCTCACTCCGCTCGGATGGGTGTTGCACGGCGCGCGCACTCGCAACAAAGGCCAACGAGTACACTACGTCAACGCACTTAACAGGAAAATAGAAAACACAGAGAAAACAGAAAATACAGAGAAAACAGAAAATACAGAGAAAACAGAAAACATAGAACACAGTATCGCCGCCATCAAACAGCAACATAGAAAACAGCCGTCGCGTCGACAGAAAAGGAAAACAAAAGAAAATTCATCCACGCCACTTGACAGACAGCATCCGCGACGCTGCTACGCAAGTAGCGTCCCTCCGAAGAAGTCCTGTGACCTCTGCTGGCGGAGGTCGACCCCACAGTCGACGGTAGACCCCGCACTCCGTACCGCTCCACTGTGGGCGGGCCGGCGCCGTACGCGCCATCCATGGTCCCGCTCACCGAACGTGGCCTCAGGGGGCGCAATAGCTGGCGCGCCTCCCTACAGCTGGCGAACCACTTCTGGGCCAGGTAGCCCCGGGAGTACCCACCACCGGACCTCCATCACCGGCGGGAGCCGCACGGGCGCGGCCCCGCAATGCAGCCGGGAGACATCGTGGCGACCTTCCCCGGCCCTGACAGTCGACGCGCGGACGAGAGATGGGTTCCAGGGAAGACCCGTCAGCTCGTCGTGCTGATCTCCGAGTCACCTGCCTGCACCGAGGAAGATGCGTCGTCAACGGCGGTGACTACGCACGGCGGGAGTATGTGCAGGACAGTGACAACAAAACGTAAAAGACAGTTATATAAACTTAAAACAGTGTATATAGATAGTGTTATAGTGTTTTATAAGACTCTCTTAAAGAGCTAAGAACGTTTAAAATAGTGTTTCATAGTGTTTTTATAGTGTTTATAGTTAATAGCGTTAGGTATAAGAAATAGTGCTTTAAAACAGTGTTTTGTAATAGTTTATAGCTTAAAAGTGTTTGCTTAATCGTTTGTATCGTTGTAATTTTATTAATAGCCGCTATGATAATGAAACTTACGTGATTATAGTTTAAAATAGCTTGATTTGTATTAGGGCTGATTTGCAAATAAAGAGATGGTTTTGAAGGTCTTGTCATTCCCGCACATAGAGAGAGAGATCTAAATAGTTAATAGAATTTGTAAATAGTTTTCAAATTAGAATATAGTAAAGATCTAATAAGAATAGTTAAATCTAGTAAGAATCTTATTAGAAAAATCTAGAAAGTTCGAATTAGATTCGAGCGAGACAGACATATGTGTGTCCCGCTCGCACGCTTGCATTACTCTCTCTTGTGCGGTACCCTTGCGCGCCCGCACAAAATCACTTAAGAATGCGCCACACTCCGCCAGCGAAACATTCGCGTGGGATTCGCCGAAAAGATCCCGAAGAGAGAAGATCTCCGGAAGAAAGAAGCCTCCGAAAGAAGCCTCAAGCAACAGTACAGTGAATCTCAAGCCCGAAGACTCATATAGAAGCCTGAAGTCAATATAGAAGACAGAATACAGAAGACTGAAGGCAGAATACAGTAATAGAAGAGCGCGGGAAATAGAGTGTGCTTGTGGCGTATTCGCGAGTGATATAGTGCCGCGCGGCTGGACTTTCACGACCGTGTTAAGTGGTGAATTCGCATTTTCCTTTTGCCCCTCGCATCGATTCCAGCTAATAGAGTGGGTGGATAGCGCATCATTTGACTAAATCGTAATCGGATTCATAGACTATACAGTCCACTGGAGCTATCCCCCACAGAGTGAGTGTAAGGTGTCTTTCAAGTTCCAACCCATAGACACCGGGGATATTTTTAAAACATTTAAGACAATTGATATTAAAAAGACAACTGATCTGTGGGGCATATCTGTTGAAATATTAAATTCTATTATAGATGTAATAGCTCCTTGCCTTGTTGAAATATTTAATAACTGTATTATTAGTGGGGAGTTTCCTGATTTACTGAAGCATAGTAAGGTTATTCCTTTATTTAAGCAGTACGGGTAGCACTACAGACCCTACTAATTTTAGACCAATTTCAATTGTACCTACTTGTAGTAAAATTTATGAAAAAATTAATCTTAATCAACTCTTGGCCCATTTCACCTATAACAATCTGTTCATAATAAACAATTTGGATTTACAAAGGGCCGTTCAACAACTGATGCTGGTGTTGAACTATTTGAAGTAATCACTGGTGCCTGGGAGAGGTCACAGGATGCTCTAGGCGTATTTTGTAACCTGTCTAAGGCATTTGACTGTGTTCACTATTACACTCTCATCAGGAAACTCCACAACTACGGCATCAAAGGCTACGGCCTCAAACTTTTGAATTTATATCTAAGTATTAGAATTCAGAAGGTTGAGGTAAACCGGAAAAGGTCGGCTGGGTCGGTTGTGAGAATGGGAGTGCCACAAGGATAAATTCTAGGCCCATTTTTGTTTCTAGTCTATATAAATGATCTACCCTATATGGTAGGCAATAATCACGAGTTTGTATTGTTTGCTGACGACACATCATTAATCTAAAAAATGATTAGACAGAAAATCAACTACGACGATGTAAACAATGCTCTCTCACATGTTGAGCAGTGGTTCGATATAAATAATCAATGATAAAAAAACTAAATGTATAAAATTCTCTGCACCAAATGTAAGACAAGTTGAGTCTGATCTGCGTCTTAATGGGAACAGGTTGAATCTAGTAGATAACACTGTTTTTTTTGGAAGTACCTTAGATTCTAAATTGCAATGGGGCGCCCATATCTCACAACTAGCGAGTAGACTTAGTTCTGCAGCGTTCGCGGTAAAGAAAATTCGCTCATTGACTGATGTTAAAACGGCGAAGCTGGTTTATTTTAGTTTTTTTCATAGTATAATGTCCTACGGCATCCTACTTTGGGGCAATGCCGCAGATATTGACACGATATTTACACTGCAGAAAAGGGCTATTCGTGGAATGTTTAAACTTGGAAATAGAGAATCTCTTCGAGAAAAGTTTAAAGAGATTGGTATCATGACCCTTGCATCACAATATATTTATGAAAACATTATGTATAATAAAATTTATAAGAATAGTAATAAATTTTAAACTAGGAAAGATAATCATGATAAAAATTACTCTGTGAAGACTAGGAACGACCATAAGTTAGCGTTTCCCAAACTAGGGCTGGCTAAAAGCAGCAAATCATTTATTGGAATGTCAATACGTATATATAAAAAAATTCCGAAATCAATTCAATCCCTGCCGTTCTATAAATTTATACAATCATTAAAAACACTCTATCTTGAAAAGCTCATTATAAAACTAAAGATTACTTAGACGATAAAAAGGCATGGGATTAAGCACAATAGGATATTTCTAAAAGTTTCTAATTACTTATTAATTTTTGTTTACGGCTTGGCTGTGCAGTATGACATGTGGCATGCTGGTGACTGTTTCCACTCACTCACTTACTTTCTTGTCAAGACAACAGCAAGAACGTCATGCTCCCTCAGGCGGCAAGGCTAGTGGTAGCGTCGGGTATCGGATCACCCTCTTCCCTAAGATATGGTTGAGGAGGGTGATGGCTGGTGCTTGCGTTATACTCGTGAACGGGTGCTGCTAGCGGTTCCAGATCGTTTTGCTGATGATTCAATGAGTATTTTATTCCATTCTTGTTTAAATACTCTGGTCCCAGTTTGTCATGTTCGTGTTGTGCATCCATAGCTCAATGCACCTACTTTGTAAACAATTTGGTTGTGGCATGACATTGGCTCTCACAATTAGCTGTCTTGTGTTTGTTTTGTTTCATGTCATGATCAATTTGTACTGTATGTACCTATTTGTATTAATTCGTATATTCCTAACTGAAAAAGAGTGCCAAGAGTTTTTTTCCGCCGGCTTTTTTTGTCTCTTGGTCTACTGTAATATCTTATTCAATGACTATCAACACCTTGTTAAAGCCGAAGTACAAAATTGTGACGTCATTAAGCGGCCATTCGATGGTCTTATGCTGAATAAAAATTTTTAATTTTCGACTGAGGGACTACTTTGAACAAGAACTTATCAACGGGGATCCATTAATATCGGTTGAAAATGTCGTAAAACGAGTTGCAGCAGTACTGAAAATAGGAACATATACGGTTACTCGAATGACCAATGAAAAATTTGGTAAAAGTGGTATGGAAGAAAAGAAACTGTCCACTCCGAAGAAGCATAATCGCAAAGCATCAATAACCAAAATCGACAGTTTTGATCATCGCGCAATCCGCAATCATATTTATAAATATTACGAAACGAACGAGTTCCCGACACTGATGAAATTAATAAAATCGTTAAAATAGGCTGAACTGTTTAAAGGAGGGATTTCATCGCTACGGCGTGTACTGCACAAAATAGGATTTAAGTGGGAAAAGGTACCTTAATAAAAGAAATATAATAATGGAAAGGGTAATTCTGAAATTGCGACGGTCCGTGCTACATTTTTAGAGAATGCAAAGCAAATAGAAAATTGGGATAGTGTTATATTTGTCGACGAAACATGGCTAAACGCTTATCACACTATGAGAAAAATGTGAACAAATGACAATGCTCGAAAGTTCCATAGGAAAAAGGCAAAAGGCTTACTGCATGCCATGCTGGGAATGCAAAAGGATTTATACCTAATAGTCTTACAGCATTTTAAATCCAAAAAAATGGGAGACTTTCACGAAGAAATGAATGCTGACAAATTTTGAAGAGTGGTTTGCCAACTTGCTGAATAATATAGTGGAACCTAGTATTATTATAATGGACAATGCAAAATACCATTCTTGATAGCTCAAAAAACCGCCTTCTTCCCAAAATAATAAACCTACGCTCGTGGAATGGCTGAATAAAAATAATGTGAATGCAGCCATGACAATGCTTAAGGCAAAATTACTGAAATTTATTAAAATTAATAAACCCCCAATACCCACTTATAAGCTAGATGAGATGGCAAAGGAACGTGGCCATACAGTTTTAAGATTACCGCCATATCATTGTCAATATAATGCAATAGAATTGATTTGGGCCCAAGTAAAAGGTACATTTTCTTGCCCACTTGAGTCAAAATTATTATTTGAAAAGATATCATAATATCGAATTAAATTGACTGTCTTTTTAAAAAGCGTATGTTTAGAAGAAAACATGCTCATTTAAAATATTATTATACTTAATGTTACATACTTAATTAATTTTATAATACACATTAATAGTGTTTTTTTCATAAGGTTATGCGGCTAAAAACAATATGGCTCCGCCTTTACGGCAAACAAAATGATGCGATTACTGGAGCAAGCTTGTCTACATGTGAATACTGAAAATTGGAAAAAAGTGGTTGCAAAAACGCAGCGAACTATATATGAAGATTGGAATAAATATATCCGTATAGATAGAGTTCGCGATCAACAATTAATTATTTCACTCGGAGAAGATAGTGATACGGAAACAAGTTCTCTTTCGACAAATAGTGACGTAGAGTTAAATAAATGATTTAAAAACCATGGTCTTTATTCTATACTTTATTTTTCTATACTTTATTTAATTTTTTTATAATTTTATTCCCATTTCTTTTCCAACTGAATCGGTATTTTGAAACAATTGATTTTAAAATCGAACAATCATTGGGGCAACATCTCTATGATTGATAATTTTGAACTGTCACGGAAACCATTCGAATAGAATTCAACTATAGAATATCATTTTTATATAATTTTTTTAAGCAACTCAAATATTGTAAAAAATTAACTTTGTCCCTTCGGCAATCACATAGAATCAGTTACACCTACATATATTGAACCCCTGCCAGATGTAGGGCTTAAACAGTCGTTGTTTTACAAATTTAAGGGAATTCTGCGAAAGTAGGTTAAATAAAAATGCTACAGAATGACACGGTTTTGGAATTGACCCACGATATGGGATATTTTTGTCGGTGAAATTGTGCATAGGTACTGCTAAAGGTAAAGTCCTATTACTATAATAAATGACTGACAGTTCCAGTGTGCACACTTTAGTGAAGAAAAAAAGTGACGCTGCAAAGTGATCGAAAGATTTTTTTAATAATATCTCCAAGTTTTGAAAAAAAAAATTTTTACTCACAAAATATTTTGTACTTTCATTTTCTCGTTTCTAGAGTGGGGATGCTCTAAGTCACTTACTTTTTCGTTGACTTAATAATTAATAGCAAAAATGTAATTTTACGTAGGAACACACCTTAAATTCACGTATTTATACATTTCTTTAAAATTTTAAGATGAACGAATGAAAAAGTATGAAGATTTTAACTGGTAGGTATCATTATTTTTCTTTTTGACATTACCTACGAACTGTCAATTTATTTACTGCATTGAATAATTTGCCAAGGTATAAGTACATGCGGTGCCCCCACATGTATAAAAATAAAAATACCGTGATATTATTTTAAACATTTATTGATCAGAAAATAATACCATACAAATACTTATTAAAATATCTACAAAAAAGGTTTCAATTACATATTTTTCAATGAACTTTAAGTGATACGAATATATAATTAAGTTGTGACGCGGTATTTGGGTTGTGTGTGATTATTATTATTACATGCTTTAATCAAAATAATAAAAAAACTTTATTATATTTAATTTCTGTAAGGTAACATTAGCGCCGGTTACAAAATACAAAATATTCTTACTTATTAAAACGCAAAACTATAACTTTCAACTTCGATTCAATTTTCAAGACTTATAATAAGATTACATCATAAAAATACATTTCGTTAATACCTTAAAATCTGTATTTTTCTTTTATAAACTTATAATTTACTAGACACAAAACGATAGATTATCGCCATAAATAATCATAGAAGTTAAATAAGAAATTATATTTTAAACTGTTAATTTACTGAAGAAAATTATTGCCAATTCTCGTATATATGATCTTTTTATTTAACATTAAATATTTAATTGCACCTATTGCAACGCTCATGTGTTCACATTGATGAAGTATCACATCAGAATTGGCAATCTAAATTTAAAAGAATAAAGAAACTAAAAGAAAGTGAATTCTGGAAACTTAACTACAACTGGACGGATACTGATTACTGCTTTGGTTCACCCTTTAAATTTAAATTAAATTAAATTAAAAACAAAACTTATAACTATTGCGTAACAATATTTACAGAATAAGTAACGTCAGGGAGATCTTATCGAATTTTTAATTGATGAAAACCGTAATAAATAATGGAACTGGAATTTGCTGATTATGGAATGTTCAAGTACTTATAAAGGCATGGACAACTAGCCAATGAGGTTGAAATTGCATTGATTTAAATTAAATTAATAGCCACTATTGGTACCTACACAAAATAATGTTCAAATGTAAAATATACAAAAAAAACTCGAAAAATTTAAATGGGTAAAAAAATCTTGCACTGTTTCGGCCAAAATATAACCTTATCGATAAATTTATTAACTTATTACTTATATCTTAAAATATTACTTTCTTTTTTTCTAAGCTGCTCATGAAAGGCATACCTAAATTATAAATAATAGAAAATGAGTTTTAATCACGAGTAGTTACTATACTCTTCTATGGGTAGGTATTCAACTTTATAAATACCAATTCATTGATATAGTTTAAGATATAAGGCTTACAAAGTGTTTGCTCAATTTGGGACAAACTTCAATCTTGCGTAATAAGTTAAACCCTAAGTAGTTAAAACATTTGAGATTAAGAAATCATTAAGCTAGCTTTCCATTCAATCAGCCGCAATACAGCTAGGCTAAATCGAAGTTTACCGACCTAATATAAATAATTTAATTACTAGACAGATTATATTTTATATAGCGCTATTCGAAGTGTTTCTAAACCGAAAAAATAATCATATTTACATAATAAGCATGCATAGTTTGTAATTTTTAAATAGCTTTAGTAGTCGGCCTCTTTTCTGAATGTAAGGATGCCGTGCACCAAGAATACAGCTGCGTCGATGACAGCAAAGACTCCCGATGAAATTAGGAGGTCATACGCTTGCTTGTTTGGACGCAAGTTGGCGTAGTATGATCTGTGCCAGTCTGCAAAAAAAAAACGTGTAAATGCATTTACATAATTTTTTAAATCCTATAGAATTCGAGTTGAAATAAATATCTACATACAGTCGTATTTTTCCCTTTTGTTAGCTGCTGTAGTCAGATTTGCAACAGTAATGTAATTATTAAAATATACTAAACTTATTGCTTATTAAAACCTATTCAGTGAGACGAGCTTACATAATTTTTTGAAAGTAGGAATTACTAACTGCTTTATTTTAATATACTTATTTATTTCTTAAGGTAAGGTTGACCAAGGCTTTGTCAACTTCTTTTATTTATAATCATTATTTTGTATGTAATCTGACAAGCTCTTCGTGTGGAAGGCCACATAAGTATTTCAAAGCGTTAGGACGCATTAGCTAGATACTTAGTATGCAAGACTCATATTGTATTACGGTTTTGTTTACGGTTAATTGAATAGAGCGATTACCTACATAGAGCACAGTCGCTTCGTTATTTAGCTGAACAAGATATTTAAATGTACCACCATTAGCTAAACCCACTTTAAACAGTAATTAACTTCTGTAAGTAAATGCCTTTGAGGATTATTATGTAAACATACCTCATGTAGGTAATAAACGCCTTTTATTCATTAAATTAAATGAAGTAAGCTAACATATTAATTATGTACACGTCCAAAAGTAATATTTATCAACCCTTTTTTTTGGAGAGAACGGAACTCAGGAGAATCAAAGTGTCATGCATGGTGAAATACGTAAACTACTAATGCGTTGTCAGTTATATAGTTACCCTATATTAAAAGTCTTCGTTTTTTGTTATAAAATCGTCGAACGTATCGTGCAATACTCAAGAACACATTTAGAAACTGCCATGTCTTATTATGCTAGCTGTAGTGTACGGCATGCATTCTTAGGGCACGGTCAAGCACTGGCGAGGCGTAGTGCGGGGCGTCGCGCGTTTTCGTTACATATCGCCGGCTTTAGGCTGCAAACTGGACGGCAACGACAGCGAGAGCGACAGCGGCGCGGGCAGCGACGCGGGGAATCTGGGCCGTTCTCGACGCCGCCAGCGGGCGCTCGAGCGATTTGTCGCGGTTTCATACAAACTCAATACTTTCTATCGTGTCGCGGAAATCGCTGCCTGCGCCTGTCGATGCCGCTGCCGTCCAGCTTGCAGCCTTACTGGTAACCAGCAGATAGTTCCATAGTAAAGCCGGCGATGTAGTAACGACGCGCCGCCTGTCCTTAAACCTGCCCTTACAGTTTTGCTTTCATTGCAGTTGATGTCTCTTCAAATCGATATTTTGACAAAAGATCTGACAACTCGGCTCGTAGGTTTAATGGCCTATGACCACTGGGTGCTACCCAGAACAAAATATGTTCAGTAGTTTCGAAGGTTACCTCAACAGACAGACAGACCCTTTTATTAGATGTAGAGATGATATGATTCTGTTGTATTTTTGTTTGTATGGGAATGGTCAGGTAACGGCTAAGAATGGTACCTAGGTATACCGAAGAATTATTCGGAGTAAAAAAATAACACTCACCATAGAAAACAACAGCTGAAGCGGCAGTAAACATGATGACTCCTAAAACGGAGAATCCGATGGAAGTTCTCCATCCAATGGTCTCTCCAAACAGTCTTGCAATAATCAGCACGCCCGTGATGATGATAAAGCCTAAAAACATCGAAATCATTATTTATTAACTTTATGTGTACATTTTTAGTATTTATGGCCGACATCCGGACCCAAGGACATTATAAATTTAAGTTTTTATGATATAAATGAAAATAGATAATGGATATTCAATCGTTGATTTGAAATTGAATTGGGTCCTTCAATTGAAATAGCTTTCCATTACTACATCCGTCCCTTTAACCGGAACCACGCTTATTACCTATCTTAACAAAACTCAGAAAAATTTCAGAGGTTTCGAAAGTGAAATGTGGCCAATACTCTACTACGTAGGGCGATCACATGCCCTACATAATACATCAATAACAGGATTTTATTTTTTATTACTTGACTAATTAAAAAAAAATACGTCAACTGAGCTAAATACAAGTTCCACTTTTCACCGATCCATACGGCACCACTATGTCATCGTAACCAGCAAGTGCGTATTATTTTCTAATGCTCTATTCACCAATAAATCAATAACCAATAATAAATCAATCAATCACGTACAGTTAACACTTTCACAACAAGTTCAATGAAACTTATTACCAATTATAGAAGAGAAATTCAGTTTAACTGAAAATGGTAGTCGGTAATTACGTTATTTTTCCGTTTGATTTGATCAATTAATTCAGTGGCTAGCTTTACGACAGGTATAGCTCTATGTCACAAACGAGGAGGCAAAACTATAAAATTAAAGTGTTAAATCCTCGTATGTGGCATGTATTTGTGAGTGTTTAAGTCAGTATTTAATTTTGTTATAGCTTGGGACTTCCAAAACTAACCTTTATCAACCCAACCAACCACGCGTGGTTTTACCCTAATAACAGCTCCTGTATCATTATACGTTTGATAAAATATAGCTAAAAATGCATAAATATAATAATAATGAAAAACTAAAACACCAAACTATCGGAAGATTATTTACATGATTCTCTCATTCAGACGTTTCCTGGTTTGAGTCCCAACGGGTGCCTATGAATTTATACAACTGATGAAATTTATAAATATATTCACGTTTTCAAGAAGGTGGCAGATTCTATTTACAATAATTAAAATGGATATTAATTTACGTATCTTTGATCTTCTAAATTAAATAATTGTTACAATTAACTGTGGCCAGGCGGCGTTTTGTCAATCAGTCGACCGGGCCACGGTCGTAATTGTCAGTTTTAAATTAAATAATAATGTTAATAGGTTAGGTACCTATTTTACAAGATTAGATTCATTCCGTATAGGGAATGTTTTATACCTCTAGGATAAAGTGTCGTAGGAGACTATGCATCTGAGTCTGGGACATCTACGGCCTACGCTTGGTTTGAATTTAATTTCTTTAGAATCCAACTGTAATGTTAGGTTTCAATCAAACGACTAAAGTGTAATTTGTAGAGATATTCCCTCAAAACTAAGATGCTGATAGCTACGCAATAAACCTATACCTAGCATCGGTGATTAATGATTATGTTTCCTGGCAATCTTATATGAACATCCAGTTTCTTTGTAAATCCAAACGTCCGTCTTGAAGCACATTGGCATAATAGGTATTGGCAATCATAGCTACATGTGTAATATAAATTATAACTCTTCCTTGTTCACAAAGCCTAATCAAATAAAGGTTCGTTGATTTAATTTGTAACTAACACTACACTATATGGATGTCTAAATTCAATGTTTGAATTGAATGAAATCATGAACAATCATAACATCAACCTAAATATGTCCACTGGAGACAAAGGCTTCCCTTAAACGACGGCAGTGCTTTATAGTTTTATCAATATGCAATCCATTGCTTGTCAATCAAAAAATATTTAGTTGGAATTTCATTGCCACGCTACGCTTTTAAGTCAAAATCTTTTTTTTATTTAGCTTCCATGCTGGACTGGGAGCGAAAGAAGAAAATAGAATGTACCAGCTACTTCTCTTCCCGGGCATAGTGTATATGTCAGTTAAGGGACAGAGGTTTAATTGGCGTTTTTTGTGGGCGATAGGCTGACCCCCTGTTACCGCAATAATCTCTCTCCATCATCATAATACCTCCAAAGTCAAACTCAAAATCCGACGGTCTTATAACCTCTGGTGTTCTGTCTACCCCATAAGGGATACAGGCGTGAAGTTATACAGGGTTATTGGTAATTAGACCGGATCCTTTTTAGGGGTGGTAGAGGATGTCATTTGCAACAATTTGACTATACATTGTGATATCCGGAAATGGCTCATTTTTTTTATATTATTTTTTTTTAATTTTTTTTAGGATATCCAGTTTTCCTACTTAAAAATTCAATAAAAAAAAAAGTAATAAACCGATTTCAATTCTGTTTGCAGTTTTAGAGAGACCTTGTTACAGCTCTTAATAATAAATAACAATATCATACTAATGTGGACCCATCCAGAAACTAGAGGCTGTTTCATAAAATTTTTTAAATTATTTTTATAACATTGTTTACAAAAACAATTATTTTCTCCACAAAAACGCTAGTAAATTCCGTCTGCATTTTATTTAAAAAACATCTACACTTTGTTAGCTATCCAACGAGGTTAAAAAGTTGGTGCTTTATTACACAGTTGCAGAAATAATGCGATTACAAAAGACTCAGGTAGAGACATTCCGAGAAAGGGTTTTAGACGGTATCCATGAGAAGTAGTTATGGAAGAAATACTTTCTTAATTTAACTTAATTTATTTTGAAGAAATAAAAGATTATGATTTTGTAATTATTGTGTATTTATGATTTTTACAGTACATTCTCAAAATGTGAGCCCCTATTTTGAATGCAGAGACGCATACGTTTGCGTAAATTACTTTTAACGACACTTGTCTTTAAGTTCATTTTAATTTTTTCTGCTGCATTTATTATGCGCTGTTTTAATTCTTCGATGGTTGCCACAGGTCCAGGAGTCTCGTCGTACACCAAGCTTTTCATGTGACCCCATACGTAGTAGTCGACAGGAGTCAAGTCGGGACTCCTGGCCGGCCACGGAATGGGTCCTCCTCTGCCAATCCACTTATTGGGAAACTGACGATTTAGCCACTCACGGACGCTTAAACTAAAATGTGCGGGGCAACCATCATGCTGGTAAATCATGTTCCTTCGGGTTTCAAGAGGTACATGACTGAGTAACTCATAAAGTTCGTTTCGCAAAAAAACTTCATATGCTTCTCCATTGAGGTTGTTGGGCAGGAAAAAAGGGCCGATCAATTCATCCTTAATAATGCCCATCCACACATTAAGGGAAAACCTTCTTTGTGATCCTTTTAATCTTTTCTTGTTTGGGTTACCGTCTTCTTTTGGGGCCCAATAATGAATATTATGGTAATTCGTTAATCCATCTTGATCGAATTTGGACTCGTCGGTCCATAAAATTTTTAATAAAAAATTGGCATCTTCCATGTCTGTATTCAACATGAATCTGCAAAATTCGACTCTACGTGCAGGATCTCCGTCTTGTATAACTTGTACCGGAGTCAAATGATACGGGTAGAGTCTTGACCCGTGCATTGTGTTCCATATTTTCCATTGCGACATGCCAAGACGTCGTGCAATGACGTTTGTTGAGGTCGTCGGATCTTGCTCAAACATGCGAATTATCTGTTCCTCTTCCTCCGATTGATAAATACGAGGTCGTCCAGCATCGCTTTGTCGTCTTTGAACACGACCAGTTTCTCGTACTCGCCGGTAAACTCCGTCAAACACACTCATATGGGGTAAACGGCGCTCTGGAAATCGAGACTGATATTCCGTTCGAGCATGTGTACTGACGCCATTGGCAAAACCATAGCAAAAGAGT
The DNA here is from genome assembly GCA_944452665.1 of Stenoptilia bipunctidactyla. Lineage (NCBI taxonomy): Eukaryota > Metazoa > Arthropoda > Insecta > Lepidoptera > Pterophoridae > Stenoptilia > Stenoptilia bipunctidactyla. The sequence goes on from OX101730.1 coordinate 19,186,526, forward strand.
ATGTCCGCATACTCTTCGTTTGTGAACTCTCGAACACGAGGTAGGTGGTCGCGGGGCTCCGCAGCCATGATCAGGTCCTTTAGTATAAGCCAAGTCGTCGGGTAAGCAATCAATCACAGAGTCCAGTTCACTAGCCGAATCACAGAAAAAGAAGTTACACAAGTCCAATAACGTTAGCAAGGTCGAAGTTTTATCGTGATAAAGGGTTGAAAAGAGCGTCTAAACAGTACGAAGTGCCTGAGCAAACTGGGTTCACATTGTTCGTGCAACAAACACAAGCAAGAGCGAGACGGCGCATTCAACATGGATACCTTAGTCTAAAACCCTTTCTCGGAATGTCTCTACCTAAGTCTTTTGTTATCGCATTATTTCTGCAACTGTGTAATAAACCACCAACTTTTTTACCTCGTTGGATAGCACACAAACTGTACATGTTTTTTAAATAAAATGCAGACTGAATTTACTAGCGTTTTTGTGGAGATAATAATTGTTTTTGCAAACAATTTTATAAAAAATATTATTATTTTTTTATGAAACAGCCTCAAGTTTCTGGATGGGTCCACATTAGTATGATATTGTTATTTATTATTAAGAGCTGTAACAAGGTCTCTCTAAAACTGCAAACAGAATTGAAATCGGTTTATTACTTTTTTTTTTATTGAATTTTTAAGTAGGAAAACTGGATATCCTAAAAAAAAATTAAAAAAAATAATATTAAAAAAATGAGCCATTTCCGGATATCACAATGTATAGTCAAATTGTTGCAAATGACATCCTCTACCACCCCTAAAAAGGATCCGGTCTAATTACCAATAACCCTGTATATGTATTATGTATGTATTCACTGTAGGTAGATATGCACATAATGAACGTCAAAATTAGGTACATCTTAAAAGTAGAATTTAAAGAAGACCGATGATAATGTAGGCATGGTTGTATTATTGGGGCGTCGTCGCCGCTGTAAGTACTAAGCCGTTTCAGTTATTTCATTAGCTAATCCTATCCGGAACATAACTATGCATTATAAAAGTTGTTAAACCAGGAAGGACAGTAGAGTAAACTCAAGCGCCTCTGAATCGAACAGACAATTAAACGTGGGTACTTCTTAACGATAATTGTTGGACATACATTCACACAGCGCCATGTACTCCTAAAGTAAGCTAATGTTATGGGTACTAAAAAAACGGAATTACTATCGAACCAACTGAATGACCACAACAAGCTCATTTTGGCAAATCGTCTAAATGCAAGTAGGTCGAAATTCGCTTGAAGATAGGTTTCCTTGGTGACGAACTTGTTATCATTACATTCGACACTGACCTTACAAGTTTGACAGTCTTTCAAGTCTGCCATATCACGTGTTTAGCTTTTTATGCTGAAAACAGGATTTTGTATACTTTATTTTTATTCAATAGTAAACAGTATAATGTAATGTAAAAAAGTATAATACTGTTAAAAACAGTATGATTGGCAACCCTAAACTTCAAAATGCAAAAACTGATTTTGAAGCTTCCAAGTTTGACATTAAAGAGACTAATTAGAGTTTGTAATGTCAAATACGGCCCATTGTTACTCCATATCTTGCTTAATTTAGTTATAATTGACCACAGCGTTTAATTAAGACAAGTTGTTAACGTTTTACTCACTGGAGTATGCGGAGTAGATGACTGCAATGTGCCGATGGTCAGACTGCACCACCTGTGGCGACTGAAGGGCGCCGACGATCAGCCCAATGGCGATCACAGCTAGCACCTACGGAACAAAAAAATGCTTTACAAAAATATTCTATAAATACACAGGAGCTCTACCACCCGTGGCTCATCCATCACAATCATTAAAACGATTTTGCTGTAAACATTTTTTCGTAAAAAATGATTTTCGCTGTTTGAGTTTTTTACGATTTTACTTTGATTTAAATTCTTCGAGATTACTGCTTTGATTTTCTGTTAATTATATTACACGCCAGAAACAAGGATACACATAACTTTTGAAACTTGTAATATCCAAAAGTTGTCAAAAGTCCAAAAAACGATGACAATCATTAGTATACTCGTATGTCGAATCGTTTTTTTCGAATCGTAACCATAATAGCTGTTTATAAAATCGTACTGTTTTTTTGTTTGTTTATCTTGTAAATTACTTTCTAATAAGTGCCGAGAAAACCTTACTCAATCATGTACCATCACGTACAAGGGGAAAAAGCTAAACCTAGTAAATTGCAAAAGAAATAACTATCTTGAAGTGCAGTGAAAGTGTAGAGACGACTTTTCACTTTTAAAAACATTAAAGAAATACCAGAGCTCGGTAGCGTTATAGTAAGAAAAACCTAAGCTATCTAATATCTTAGGTTTTCTTACTATGGGCAATAGATTTCGCCTCTATTGCAAGTTTGTATTATGATTTATGTGCCATAATGGATAAATTTACGGCATTTACACTTTTATTTTGTCTTGAGCCCATTAAATTAACCGGATTGGGTTTGTGTTTTACACATATATAAAAAAATAGAAGTCAGAAAGCCCCCATTTTCATTTCGTGGTCTCTATGCTATACTTATTCTAAACAACTTACTTTTGAAGTATTACAAAAGAGTATAACTTTTGGAGTACCTATTTAAAGAGTGTGCTGTGTTTCATGGAGACAACAGATTAATCTTTTGGCAAATGACAGTTATTACTTGAGATTTAAAAACATCGTCTATCCATCTGTACTTTTCTTTGTTGTATTGTGTTTAATGTTCTATTTCCTTATGTTGTTAGTAAATTACAGCTTCTGTATTTGATAATATCATAGATTGAACAATCATACTTTAATCTGTAACAACCACTTTCTTAATTTTATAATCTTGTCTTCTACATCCCGTGCTACTACTATAACAGTTATTAAAGTAATTACATAAATGTGGCTCAATCATCATTAAACTTTTTTATTTGTTCAGTTAATTTTTTTCGTTGTTGTTTAAATTACGAGTATTAATTTAAAACAAACGTCCTAATTTTAAAGCAAAGTTGTTTAAAAAGAGGCTATTCTTATTTTAAACGACTTAAAGGAATGAGTCTCTTTCATCACTAGGTGGAACTGTATAGCTGTACCATTACTTCACTGCGTTTTGTTGAGCTGTTTTAAATAGAAATTTCTAAAGTTGAAGTGAGTACAAGAACTAAACGTTTTCCATCAAAACCACAAACTACTGGCAGCCATTTCACTTTCGCGTTTAGCCTTTTTAAACTGTACTTGGTTGTTAGATAACTAGTAATTTTCATCCCATTAAACCTTTGTTTGGTCTCAAAATAATCTCTCTTGAACTGCTTGATGTGAAAATCTAAATGTCTTGCATTGTTTGAGAAAAATTGTGTCGAAGTTTCTATTTCGGTTCTAATTTAGTTATAATTATATGGTGAGTTTTTAGATGTGACTGTTTTCATATAGATCAATCTTTTTCTTTGTCTTCTGAAACTTAAGCACAATAATACTAGTATTTCGCTTATAGTAGAGTCTTAGACTTTGAATTCAGTCAAATTTAATAGTATAGAAACTTCACATTTTATTTTAGAATACCAAACACCCTGGGATGTTTGAAAACTGTTTTATCATTGTAATAATAATAAATATTTTTACTATTTGTGATAAGATTATCATATATCACCATGGATAAACAAAAGAGAAATAATGTTTAAAATGACCTTGAAATTGATTGGTACAACTCTTCCACCTGTCCGATTCCCATCAGCTCTATAGCAATTATTTAATCGATATTTGCATTAATGTCCCTACTATCCCTTGACCTTGTGTGCCATATGCTGCATTTAACTGCTTACATCTTATTTTTTATACTAATACGGTTCATAATATAGATACAGGAAAGTGGTCGCTAACAATGGGCTTTATAAACAAGCTCAAAGTCACTCAGCAGACTTTGATCGGCATGTCATCTGTGGAATCTACAGTTATCGACAAAGACAGAAGGATTGTTAAGCTGAATTAGCAATGAGCAGGGTACATATCTCGCAAAGTGGATAGCCATTGGGGTAAGATACTCGAGTGACGACCGTAGAGAGCCCCTGCACCTCAGGCAGCCCCTCGCAAAGAGGACCGACGATCTTGTAAACGCTGGATGACGGCAGCGCGTGACCGAGCGTTGTAGAGAATTTAAGAAAAAGCCCTTCCCTAGCAGTTAACGTCTCCTGCCTGATAATACTGATACTCGTAGTATATCAACCGACTTACCAGCTCTACAGCCCTCAGGCCGACGCACCAGTACCTACTGCTTGTCGTTGCTGACGCCCTCATCGCCCTTCTTGGCCTGCGCCTAGGACTGACATGGCCCACACCAGTCGTGCGCCGAATGGATGTACTCACAATAAGATTCTCGAGTAGCGACCGTAGAGAGATGCACCTCGCAAGTTTGACGGACGATCTTGTAAACGCTGTATGTGGGCAGCATGGGATCGAGTCAACTTTAGTAGATGCCTTGCCTAGCAGTTAACGGCTGATAATAACGATAAAAACGCTAGATTTGGGCAGGGCGGGATTGAGAGAACTTTAGTAGAGGCACGTGTCTAGCAATTAATGTCTTCTAGCTGATGATAAAGATAATATATAGACCCACTTACCAGCTCTACAGCCCTCAGGCCGACGCACCAGTACTGCTTGAGCGCAGACGCCGCGCGGCTGCTGCGGTCGTTGCTGGCGCCCTCATCGCCCTTCTTGGCCTGCGCCTCGGACTCGCGATCACCGGCTGACATGGCCCACACCACTCGTGCGCCGCCTCCGTACTCTGACAACTGTGGAATTTAAATGACGTCAGTTTTGTAGGTACTCAATCAATGCGTGTTAGGGAATAGTAGGACTTTTAGATAAAAGGAAGATTCTCACGCCATATAAAGGATAAATAAACTTAAATAAACATACAATCATCTATGACTTCACAGCTAATAACTGTGTTATAGTTGTTATTTATTATAATTTATTACATAATTATGATATTGTATTGATCAAACATATACAGGCAAGACATGGTTACGCTAGCGTTGGCAGCGATCCGCGTGCCAGGTCACGTGCCTTATAAAAATTATTACATAATTATGATCAGAATCGAACACAGAGTGCTCTCCTTCAGTATCTATCTAAAATTTGTCATCAGTCACCCTGTATACTTATTGTAGAGTTAAATGGCAGTTAATAATATTTATTATACTATCACAAAACTGATTGCTGATCTTGAAAGTATGTCACCGAAGAAAATTCTATTAAAAACCTTTTTTTATATATTGTTTTAGCTTCATTATGACTGGTTTTTTGTACAACGATTTCGGGATACATAGTTACATAATCAATATTGCTATATGTATATTGAGTGAAATAAACTGTCTTTAAAAATATTCGAGAAATAATAAGTCCAGCCACAGAATATTTTTTTTAGCCACGCGATCAAGCTTCTATTTTCATAACTTAGCCACGAGACAATAACTTTTGCGAAAAATATGTCTGAGGAGGAGCAGTTAGGTAGCATATAGTTAAACACGTGCGCAAGCCGAACGAGCGAAGCGAGCCGTGCCGCGGCAGCGGCCGGCGAAGCGCCATAAACCCTAGAGATTTTTTAAATAACCCCGACGTGGTTTGTGGCATGGATTGTGGCTGACTTGGATTTTTAGAGTGGAATAATGCTAATGCTATTTAAAAGAAGTCTGTTTAATTAGCACCCAAAATATTCACATTCATGCGCAGTTAGCCACACATCCTATTCATCCATCCACCAATAATTATGAGTGTGCCTTAATTAAAGGTATTAAGAGAAACATGTTAGCAACATTTGTATCTTAAATCGATTCTTAGTTAGACAATTACCATCGATTTCACTAAAATACAGCCTAAATGAGCGACCATTTGTCACAGCCTTGGCGACAAATTCGAAGCCAGTTAATTGTTTTATTTCAATTAGTTGATCACATTTAGCAATCATTACCTTTAATTGTGGTAGAGAACAACTTTAGTTTACGCTAAATACAAGCTAAGCACGCCTCCAAACATCGTCACAGTTCTGTAGTCTTTCAATGTTATTCATGTTGAACGACATCGAAAAGAAAACCTTTGAATTGAAATTTGCCAATTGATCATTAAATAAAACACTTTTTATCAAGATTTATCACTTATACTCAATTACATTTTAAATTTTAACTCGACGTTTCGGTGTTCTCTCCATGGTCTCTCGGGACCATGGGGTCTGCAAAGACACCGAAACGTCGAATTAAAGAGTAATGTTCATAGCTGACCTATCAGATTTTTGACAACTCATGAAATGTATTAAAACAACATATAGTGCAAATGATAGCTCATGTTCGGTTAATTCCAAATCATTTACTTAAGTATATTAGAAACCGCAGCAAGGATTTTAATATTTTACCCTCTCAAGTTACTCATTAGACTACTAGTATCATCCACTTGAAATGAAAATCCCGATATCGTTTCTAAGAAATTAAATCAAGTCTGCACCAATAGTTTGGATATAAACAGGCAGCATTTCAATGGCAATATCATGTTTATACATTCACATACCTTACTGTATGGACCGTGAACTCTTTAATTATAAGCAATTAAAAAGTTAAAAAGTTTATTTCCTTTAAAAGTATGAATCGCGAAAACTTAAGACAATATTATGACGATTGATCGTTAAGTCGAAAAGAAAAAAATTTACATGAAGCTCTATTTCGTTACCCCTTTTAAAAACTCTTCGATAGACTGATTTCAGAACCGCACTCGTTGAGTTCGATTGTCAGACCTAAATATGAAATTGCGTATCAATGTTGTAACAATTTTTTTTATATGAAAAGCATTACTGATTAACACCCCCAACCATCTTTATTTACTTTATCCTCGGGTAGGTACACTTGCAAACAGCTTCGTTTTATCCCATAAAGGGCAGGATAGGGAGTGTAATTACTGCCTAACACCCTATCTAATATCCTTCTATCGGCAACGGAGCTTGACGTGAACAGTTGTGATCACTTCACATTAAGCCACCCACCTGCTCATTTTTTATGAAAGCACCCTATCTGTCTATTCTATTTCACGTTTGGTGGCTTCGGTAACGAAATTATTAAACGACAAAACTTTAAACCCTTAAAAAGGCATATTTAATGTGATTAGTTCAGACGGTCTATATTGTTTAACTACACATGATCATTGGGAAACATCAGCCCACACTTAAAAATATAGGTAGGTCTCATTGGTTGGTTTTCACAACAGTCATAAAAAAACTTTACGAATGAATATTTCAATAACAAGCCCCGAAAAAAGGCCAGTGCGCTTCACCTCAAATACTCAGGTGAAGCAGAGAGAGAGGTGTCACTCTTGCGCTTCTTGGGCACTTGTTTTATGACCTTTGTGACAACCAACCTAAACCGTTCTCCCCTACCATCTGATAAGATTTAGGTCAATCGTTAGTTTAGTTAGATTTATGAAAACTCCAAAGCATACCTACCTAGGTACCAGTTTATGGGGCAGGCGAAGTAGGATTATGGACTATAGCTAGTTATACTTAAGGCTTAAGAAAAGGAAGAGATCTCAATTGAAATACTTAGAAACTGCAACTGAAGTCGTTTTTTCAATGTTGTGCATTGGTTAATTCAATGTCTACATAGTACATAACTTCACGTCTGTATCCCTTAAGGGGTAGGCAGAACACCAGAGGTTATAAGACCATCTGATGTCACTTTTGACAAATGAGGTATTATAATGATGGAGAGAGGCTATTGCAGTGACATGGGATCAACCTATCGCCCACAAAAATACCAATAAAACCTCTGTCCCTTTACTGACTTTAACAATATGCCCGGGAAGAGAAGCAGCTGGTACATTCTATGTTTTTCTTTCGCTCCCAGTCCAGCATGTTGCTTCCATGTCCAAGTCTACATAGTATAAACATCTAAACAAGTTCTGTATGTGAACAGTTGTTAATCTAGGTACACACAGACTCATTATATTCAATTAACATAAATGGCTTGCGATGTTATCCGCAGTTGGTTTATATCGCGCTTGATCTAACATCCACACGGTGATGCGTAATTATGAGACTTAGCTGTTAAAACTAGCTATAGACGGTTGATTGATGCTGTAGTTTACATAGAAATATATTTAAAAAACCTTTTTATTACCTAGGTGTACTTTAAAGTAGCTATAGATTAACTGATACTGTTGTGAACTTAGAAATATACCTTTAAAAAACCTTTTTATTGCGGAATAAAAGCGTTTGCCAAAATAAGTTCTAAGGAATGAGTTAGTTAGAATCACAAGAACAATAGGCTGTTTGGGCTGTTAAACCTTGGGTCGGTAACGCATCATTGATCATACCGAATGAATGGCGTCTACAGGCCTAGATGACACTTATTTTAAGGTGGATTTTTGACAGATCGTCATAATGACATAAAACTCAATTATAACTCTCTCTTTAAAACAATAATTATTCTTACTTAAGAAAATATATACAAAAATGGACACGTGCTCCATTTAGTACTCTCAATAACTCAATTAACGAAAAAACACTTGAATATGAGATCCACAATCGATCGTCCATTAATGCCTAATGGGCAGAAGCACAGATTATAAATAATTTAACAGAAGACAACGCACGCGCAGCGGTATAGAACGCACGCACCGGCTATTGTCAACTTTCCAATACCGTGGTATTGAATGTCCAGTTTATGAATATTTTCACTCGCTTCACTACGAACATTGTTTAAATATTAACGCGATACGCGCCTTCAGTAATTAATTAATAATTTTAGCTAAATCAGCCTCTTTCACATTAATAAAATCAAATAATATTAATATGCTTAATGGATTTAAACTTATGAAAATAGGTATGACATATACATTTTAATAGCCAATTTCCTACCATCTTCAGTGCCATATAGCTCTATTATTTTATTGTTTCAATTCAACTAAGTACAAAATTTACAAATCTGGTAACAATTAAAAAAATACGTAAATGTTAACTTAAAAAAAATAGCATAATTATTACCTACTAGAAATGAATATAACTTTGCGTGGTAAACTTAAAACTAAATTATTTCAATAGTTGTAATGTAGTAATAATACCCAGAAAAAAAAATTTTTAGATACCACCATGAGAGAAAAAACATGGTACCTACAGTTATTATGAGGCGAAAATAAATATAAATTAAAGCATCAACTTACAATAACCTTTTTGGCTAAGTAAAATTGTAATAACTCTTTATTAATGGTTATCATGGGCCATAATACTGTTTACTATCAGGTAGATCTAGTCCTTATTTGTCAATTTTCGTAAGGTTCATAACCACACAATCCTTTGTAATGAGCCAACTGCTATGATGTTACCACACCAATTTTACTAGGCCAAAAAGACCGGTCTACGTCGACAGACCTCAGGTGTGGTGACACCCTCAGTCTCCCCCGGGTGACGAGGAAGTTTTCAGGTCGGGATCCAAGATTGCTTCGTTTAAAAAAAAGTTTTATAGTTTTTCTTATGAATCTGTGGTCTATGTAGTCGAAACATTTCCAATTCATGCAGCATTTTACTGTAAACATTAGAATCCCTTGATCCCGATGCCTAATGAAGCCATACATCGCGTGGTTGGAACCGCAAAGCTTACACATTGCATAATACGACCTGGATGTTAAAACTCATCTGTGTAGGTAATGTAGGTAAATAAACACGCAGTGGCTTAAATTTTGTGAAAATTTGGTGAGGTTTTAGTAGATTTTCTTAAAATTCTGCATTTTCTACGTGACCAATCAGGCTTAGTGGTTTATGAAATAGTTCTCCGAAGATGCAAGATTCGAATCCAACTAACTACTGCGTCTTTTTTACAATATTAAAAGCTGAACCTTATACTCCTTATAACCGTATAAAATTATATATAATTTTTACATCAAAGTGAACATTACTGCACTACGTGTCGTCTTTGATATACAATTCAATACATGATATTTGAATCATATTTCATTTTTTGTAATAAATGTATAAAAATATATTAAACGTAGGCTCTGGTCTCCATTAGACACAATGAAACTAGGATATCTTTGTATGCATCCACACCTAAAGAAGTGTGACCAGTATAGAAAAGCAAATTTTCTAAATTCATTCGGTTGGGAATCAAACCCATGGTGCCGCAGGTAACCGTGCCACCGTAACCGTCAAATATCAATAAGCGTCGTATTTAAAGCCATCCATGCAGAACGTTTTTTTTATGTTAAATAAATAAAGTTCCCAAATTTTCCTTAAACACACATAAGCTTTGTGACATAGCATTTTATGTAAATACTTATAAAATCATAAAATTAATATACCTATCCAAAAATTCAACCTGGAAAACAACATAACAAACAGTCAACAAAGTAATTTCCATGAAAATTTCGCGCCTTTACTTAAAACTTCTTACCTACAAAAAAGCAGCGAACTTTTTTAAGTTAAACAGGCACTTTAATGTCACTTTTTCTTTAAATTTCAAGCACTTGCACTCAATATATATTTTTATTTCAAAAATATTTCCCGTATTTACGTAATTAACGGAGCACCCGAAGTGGCGTGTGCGCTGGGCTGAATAAGAAGACTGACTAAAGCATAATAGTGATGGGCACTCCTCTACATCTAACAACAAATATGTGTTGAACTGTAACAATGGTTGGCATGTCCCAGATAACACCCGAATCACTTCGAAAAAGAGGGACGGGGCAGGTCAGGATAAATTGGATATAGAGCTGCGTTGTAGTAAGTAACGTAGTATCACTAAGTTTTCATTCGGAAAATTAAAAGCGGTCCAAGTATGGAATAAGATGCTTTGCCAAACGGCTACGCCATAGATGATTTTGTTATAGAAAAGGTTATTTAGAACAATCATACCAAAATTGCCGAAAACCTTTACGAAAGTACCTTATTATACAGGCTTTTTGTATACTTAGGCGCTTTTGAAGAGCACCCCTAATTAGATATCAATGGCGCATCTTTCCACCGCCAAATATCTCAACTGTTATCCGTATAAACTGTCTATTATTGTCATGACATGGCATTAAATGTCCCAAGTTTGGAAACGTATTTTATCTTTGGGCGGTGGAGGTTCTTTAATTCGGAATCCTGTTTGCCCTTGCTACATGAAATAAAAAATAATTTCTGTTTATAAATCGACAAAAACTTTGTCTTAGGTAAATCTTACCTTGTTTTTTATAACAAAAAAATCAATTATGGAAACGAACAGCCTATCGCGAATCTACCTATCTTACCGCTTTAAAACCTAAAGGTTACTTAGAATGATATAGGGGATACAGTAGCTTTTATGTGAGTTGGATATGCAAATTATTTATCCATCCTCTTACGCTTTTTTGACTTTCTCATATATTATCTCTTTTTCATCTCTAAATATTTTGAACTTCTTAACACGATCAAACAAAGAAAGAGTTCTTCGATTTTTTTGTCACAGTCTCCTTAATTTAAAATGGAGCATGGAATTTTCTAAACGTCATCTTCGCTGGTGGAAAACTGTATTTAACTTTTTTTTTCTACGAAACGATTAGTTCTCATTCAACTTGCAAAATAGAAAAACGATGTCGATTTTCGTAAAGCTCCTCATACAGTGATGATTCAAAAATGCAATGTTGATACAAGCAATAGGCATTAATTGAAACCACATATTTTGTGTATCCGTATAGTTTCTCCTGTTTAACATAAGTACATACCTACAAATAGACCAACAGACAACCACTATGAGAGATATAGAACGTTCCAGAAATATGTTTCCATTATTTTCTATTATAAGTTTCGTAACAGCGAACTAGCGATGCTGGCCCTTGTACGTCTTTTATAGGCGATAAGTGTCTTACAGAGATAGATAAGTAGTTTTTTAAATGAAATCAGATAATTCAAAATAGAACTTATGCAATGTTCTACGAAAATGAATTTAAAATTTTTGTATAAAGATATATTTTCAATTCACTGCCAAAGTTCAGATTGATTTTATAAAATATAAGGTTTTTGATACTTATTAGTTTATATGAAAAATCTTATTCCTTGAGTGCACATATGTTATACTTGGTATAAAGATTCTTCAATGAGTGACTATTTGTATTATGGAAGGAATTCCCGAAATTCTCACGGGAACGGGAAATATTGGACTTTTAAGTTTGTATGAAAAATCTTATTCCATGTGCGAATGGATGTGATACTTGGCATAAAGGTTCTTTAATGAGTGACTGGTTGTGTGATACATAAACAATATTTATGCGCGTACGAAGTCGCGGGCAAACGCTAGTATAATTATAATGTGCGAAAAATCGGTTAAAAAGTGTTTTGCAAAATTTTACTTACAAGCATAATTTTTCATCCAAGGACGACTAATCCTACAGTTCCGTGTAAAAAGTTCGCTTCACCCACTAGACTACTCATACTATAAAATCGGTTATATTTATAATGAATCAGTTACTTTTAAAAATACTTTTATTTATCAAACTCTTCATTGTTGAAGATGGGTGTAGATAAATAGAAGTACCGTTGTATGCTTCTGGCACTAAATTAAGAATGTTTTTGAATCTTAATGCATTTTCTGATACTATTGACACGTCCTCTTTGTAGTAAAAATAACCTCGGGCATGGACGTGCGTGCTGACCTCGCGCAAAAAATAATGGTGCCTGGCATCAGTTTGTCACTTTGTTGACTTGTTTACGCGCTGCTCCCACCCTGTAACTGGAACACTATAAAATAAATAAAAGGTGTTCCTAACTATTTAGATCTTATCAAAAGCAACTCTACGTGCTACGTGTGCGATGTTTTTGCGTTCTTATATTCAATTCGCGTTTGTACTCAATCATACCTGATAGGAATTGCCTATAAGATCAATCATGAAGTGGGTATGTTGGATCACTCCGAACCCGTTCCTTTGAATATTGTTTATTGATTTTTTAAGCGTTGCTTCATTTGATTGCTAAAGAGGGTTTAATGCCACATAGAATAAACCTAAATATTCCCGTTTTTATCTGATGGGTGCACCATGTGGATCTTATAAGGGGTCCTACCGCCAAAAGCGTCCCTTAAATAAATTAATGATAACATGAACATGATTTATTTAAAACATGCTGATATTATTATCAATATGTTTTCTTACCAGATTAATCAAGAAAAACTACCGGTCAAAAATTTTTTATGACTTGTGACAATCCATGGTAGCCAAGGATTCAGTGAAGCGTGAAGGCCTTAAGGCCGTCGTTATATTGACAATAGTTTCGCGAGTACCCGGTGACCGAAGTGCTACATGGCAAGGTTGCCGGGTAAGGCCGAGACAGTAGGTCTTAGAAGTGCCATTGTGTCTTGTATAGTCTGTTGTTCATTATAATAATAAATAAGATTTTTCTAATATAGTCTAGAAACAAAAAACGTTTCTATCCAGTTTTGCAGTAATTTATTGATGTAGCTTTGCTGTGTTGTTTATAGACTAAATTAAGGTTACACTGTGTTATGGTTAAGCCCAAAAATGAACTACACAAGTTATTTGCATCAGTAAACAACTTAAAATTATTACCAAAATAAGCAGCTTCTTCCATAAATATTAAATCAAGTAAACAGAAAACATTACAGTCTTCGTCATACTGACTTACATATAACTAAATGCTCGAGTGTTATATTCGCTCAGTAGGTCAAATCTAAACAAATAAACTCTACGTTCATTAAAAAAGCGCTCAGATTTTTTAAATCCTTACAAGAAATCATACAACTAATAGATCAAATATCTAGTAATGCTACATTCCAGCACAAGTAATTTTATCTCCCCACTTGTAACAGTAAAAAGAATTGCAATGAAAACATGTTCGATGGATCGGCCTGCTCGTTATTATGTAGATATTCGAAAATTGAAAAGCCACTTTCTAGCGTTTTCCGGTCTAGAAGCGGCGCGGGCGCATAACTGCACACACCGGGCACGCACGACAATCGCCTCTGCTGAGCCGATACAGAAATTTCTATGACATACGTCACATTGTATCCCTTATTTATTTAGACTTCATTGTACACAGTAAAAGCTATAGTTGGTTAATTTTTTTCTATTAGTAAAAAATAAAGTTGGTCTAGTAAGTACAACCAGGCAGGTCATTTGGTGGAAAGTGTTCGTGCAAACACGTAATTCCTTGAGATCTTTTCACTCCCCTCTTGAAAATGCCTGAAAGATATTGTCGGTTAAAACTGATCCAGGAATACGTGAAGAAGCTTCAGTAACGCGGTAAATTGAGTCGTCTTTCAGTTTTTATATTGTCTTCGATTCTTGTACTTATACAAATAATATTTGAGAATAATTCTTTTAGAGAAAATTCTTTAATAAATTTTCTTACCGAAAAGGAATTGCTATATTGCTCATATTTGACAAGTTCCAATAACTGATACATAAAATTACTCATTTAGTAAACGGACAGTTGAAGGACTTACGTATGGTACTGATCAGAAGTTTCTCAACATTGTGATAATACTACTCGTCTTCAAGAGCTGAAATACCAAGTGTGCTAATACAATTTAAATCTACTCAGTGCGGCGAAAGCATATTTAGAATTACTTCAGAAAGTAACCAATGCGGGTGCCATACCTGGTGACTGGTGGTGAAATGGTAATGGTCTAAGAAAGCACTATAAACTTTTCAATAGGTACATTAAATCATTAAAGACACTATAGTCAGTTACGAGGAAAAATACGGGAACATCGAGTTGAAATATCAAATAAAATAAAACGCGATAAAATCTAGATAAAACTTGTTGTTCTGGTTGAAAAAAATCTGTGCGTGTAGGGTATATTGTATTAAGAAATATGTATCTATTTATATGTAAGTTTATTATTATTATATATTTTCTTAGGTTGATTCCCTTATTCGACTTACGTCGGTTTAACAAATACCTCGTCCTGTAACCCACAGGAAAAAAGGTATCTATTTCCCCCTTTTTTTAAATATAATAATTATTATATATGATTAATATTGTATACATATTATTTTATTATTATAATGGCAATGCAAACCCTCCAAATTATTATTTTTAGTATTTTCTTTTTTTGTAAATAAAGGTTGCCTGGAAGAGATCGCTCATGAGTGATAAGGCCGCCTAAAATGTGTTGAATCCAGTTTTCCTTTTGTATAAAATATTTTAATATATTTGTATCCTGTTGATTCTGGCAACAAAGTGTATTTGTATTGTATTGTATTGTATTGTAGGCTTAGAATAGCCCTACCGCCCCTGGATAAGCGTGTCGTAAAAAGCGACTATTCCAAGTGACCCGCTTGGTGGTAGAACCCCGTCAGGTTCCGACTGGCTAGCGACCACCCTTCCTATAATATCTGCCACCAAATGCCACCGCTCCAGATATGTAATCCGGCAAGGTCCCTGCGCTTTCAACTTCGACCTTATCTTAACTTACCAAGTGAGATTGAGGTAAAACGCGGGCTTACTGTGAAGTTTATTTTCAGCACAGCTAATTTTACGCAAGTTAACAATAAAATACTTTTTAATACTAAGTACTCATCCGTCTTTTTCTTTTCTTTTCTTCTGTAGCAAACAAGTAAAAGTAGACTAAGCCGTAATGTAGCAGAAAATGGGCAATTTTGAAACCACTTTAATAATGTAACGAGCATTTGACAATGATACCATGTTGTAAATAAATGGTAGAAAGCTGGCAACATTATGTCGTACAGATTCAAAACTAAATCATTCTGCGTTTTACTTACCTAAGTGCGCTGTAGTGAGAGCCACGTAAATATGCGCATGAGCACAAAAGTATGCATATAAAGTTAGCCGCTATGTGCTTAATATACCTAAATAAGAAGTTATCCTTTTTTACATTTATGTTTTTGGTGGGATTAAATATTTCAAATATATCATTTTCATAATTCTGTAAATATAGTTGTTGAATAGGTATGAGTTTCTAAATATTCTGCTTTACCGTGCCAGAATTATTTCTAAATTGTTAATTTTTGTCCTGTTAATTTTATCAAAAATTGGAGTGACCGTAACTCATGGTGTTTTCCTATGTAATTCTATGTCACAAATTAATATGAATAATTACTAATTAAGAAGCTTATTTATTAAAATGAGTAATATAGGGTGATGTCAATCCAGGACTTAGAACGTATAAGTAATTTCTTTATCAGGGGAATTCTAGAAAACGTCAGTATGTGTCATTTTAAGCCATGCATTTAGTTTATTAGTAATTCAAATAATAATATTTTACACCTAAGGCGCCTTGCATCATCATCACAAAGGTTGGTGCTGAGCATTTTGCAGGGCTATGAATCTCGCTCCTTTGCCGACGAGAACACCAAGCTGGCCCAGTGCTGGTGGATTTCAGAATTTTTAGGACGCCGAAATCGCTTCCGACGATGACGGCGGACATTTTATCAACATGTCTTAGTTAAATCGTCAAAATTCATGTTTTTTATAATGTAGATTCCCGTGGCTCAAAATTTTTTTTATTCATCGATGCTTTGAGTGCTTACATTTAGTTCTTAATTTAAATTCGCCCTAATACCTTAGCGTATAGGCACCCATGCGTCATGATGAAGAATTTCAGATGCACAATACCTCATACAAAATAAGCAATTAGTAGAAGATATTCGAACTATTCTTTTGTTATACGCACAATGTGCTCATTTCGTATGGAATGTATAAACAAAAGACAGCCCAAAGAATACGCTGATATTATGCAAATTTTTGGATGTGGAATACCATTTTGGGATACAGTTTCGGCCTTAATAATATTCCATATAACTTAAATCTATTTATATAGATATAAATTTTTTAAATAAATAATTATGTTGTTCCTACACCAAAAAGGAAATTGTTAAATTTAGATAGATAATTCATGCCATAAACACACACATATTACAACAAGCAAAAAATAAAATTAATTACAAATTTAATATCTTACAACAAAAATAAAAAATTAAAAATACAATTAGGTACAACAAAAAGAGAGTGTTGTAGCAGTGCAAAGAGCTGTACAGAACATTCCCCATGAAACGACTTATTCTTAAGGGTGTTTTCCTGGTTTTCGCACTTTAGCTTGTGTGCAATTGAACATATGTATAGGTACAACAAAATATACATATTTATAGAAACAATATACTTTCAAACTGCATATTTAACTACAAGTTTTTACTAATATATAGTTTTTACTAAGTTTTTTTTACTGCATAAGTTCCTCGATTAGTATGCATTTTCGTTTCTAAAAAAAATGTGTTATTAGACATCACATCACAAAACTCAACCCTTTCATCCACTGCATTTACTTGGTGTAACCCGTGAAAGTAGTCATAACCAGCCTAGAGCTGAGAAGACATAACATCACAATAATAATAATCTTTATTAATATAAAAGCATTACATTGTTGCACTATTATATGATGGATGAGCTATGAGAATAGTTTGTTAGAACGTATTAATCCCTGAACCTTCCTAACTAAACTAATACCTATATAGAATATCAAAAATAATACAAAGACAGAGTAAAATCTTATTATAAGTATCTACATATTATGTTTATCAGTAACATAGCGACACAATATTTTCTCGTAACCCACCGCTTGAATTTCCATGACCTATCTCCCTTCGCAAGGGGGCCGCCATCTTGACGCCGCGTTGGCGCCAAAATTCCTGCTATTGCGTTGCGTTCGAAGGTTTATGTGGCCTGACCTATTTATAAGAAAGGACACACTACCCCCATTTAACGTGATGCGTCAAAACAAAGGTTTATTTTATCGATAAACTAACAAAGGCGTGGATATACGAAAATTCGGAATTCGTTTAGAAGCGATATTGCTAACTTTTCCGAGTTTTTTATAGGTAGTCTTATTATAGAATACTTTGTAATCCGTAGGTCCGTTCTTCTGCCAGTGATCTTTTTACTTCTGTCATTTCCTTTCCATTTTATCCCGAGATACCGAGCTGACATTATCAAATAGCTTCTAAGTTCTGCAACCCCTTGAGCAGAGAAAAATCTTAGTTCTATGTCTACGCAATCAACAGATACGGCTACATTTATTCCGCATATTTTGACGCATTATAAACGTAAATAACAGGGCACATTTGTTTGGTACGAATTGAAAATATATAAATTAGTAGGTACTACAGACAAAGAAAAAAGTCTGTTCATTTATAGTTATATCATTGAACGAAAAAAAACAATAGGTGCCTACAACATCTACATTAAGTTTCTTTAACTCAGCTTTAGTTCAAATTAAAGTGTGTCAACTTTTCTAAGTCTGAAAGTACTAGAAAATCGTACTTTCAGACTTCATGTTTTCAGTTTTCAAGTTAGTACGTAGCGCACGCCTCGGTGCGTGATGCCGACTCTCGCTTGACCGATTTTTTAAATATAAACTGTCAATAGCTTCGCATACGATTCAAACCATGATTTTCATTTCAAAAGATCATCATATAACACTATAACACTATTATGAGTCTAACCTCAACCGTTCGTTTCGTACCCACCCAAAAAGTGGTTCGATATTTGCAGAGGTAGGTATTGAAATTATTATAAATATCTAGCCCAGCGTACGGTTCGTTCGAGTGATGCGCTTTGGTGTGAGTTTTACTGCGCATAACGGACAGTATGCGTGTTACCGCGCACGCGCTAGATCTCATTATAATAGTCGTGAGGCCATGCAAAGACAAAAACTCTGTCTATACACTATAGTGAACATCGAATTTTAAAATAAATACTCATTCGGTTCGTAAATTAAAATTTTGTAACATGAAAGGGGTTCGAACAAAAGGGTTACCAAAATTTATAATTACTGGACTCTATCCTTTGATGATTTTTCTCTATATATTTCTCTTAAACTATCACGTCCTTGAATTCAAAAGTGACCCTGTATAGAACACCAATTATAAATCAAAACGTAACAAAAAAAAACAATTAACTTATCAGTCTTAATTAAAAGTCAGAAACACTGGCCCAATCCCTGAAAATCTATTTGAAAGTACGATTATTTAGGCTACTAGCTATCGCTGTGCCAGTTTTCTGTTAGTTACATTATTCGATGAACCAACAGTGGCTTAAAGACAACGCACGTGTGCCGTGTGCCTAATTAAATATTAGCCCTTTAACCTGCATTCCATACGATTAGAATATACAATGGAACACATTCGAGAATGAGTTTTCGTGTCTACAATTGTCTATTTTCCGGGCATTTTGTGGGTTTACGTACAAGTTAGCTGATAGAGTTCGAGACACCATTTTTTCTTAATTATTCACCTAGAGGTTTTGTGAATAATATTGTATTAGAGCTCAGGAACCGCTCTAGATTTACAAATACTTTAGTCATGAGTCTGTAGAGATGCGAAATTTTAAGTGAAATATTTATATAAATCGCGATAAATTTCGGTTCAAAACAAAAGAAATCAGCGGTTTCTTGATAAAACGTAGACCAAAAATATATTTTTTTTGGAAGCCCCTCTTTCCAATGCTAAAATATTTTTTCCAAAAAAATCAAAACCTTTATTAAAAAGCTTTATCACAATAATCAGTAAAAAACCATATTCAAATCCGTTATGATGCTGTTAAGGTTATGCCGTCCAGACAGACAGACGCCTGTTGTGTTGTTTGATTGATATTTCTGCACTTTAGTCAAAATAACACCAGACTAAGGTGACTAATTCAGTTATATTTTATTTATGTTAATCCTTCCTTACGTGACCGAACAAAGGGTTCAACAATTTTAAGCGCTCACTGGTTTTAACTTAGCTTGCTAAGCCAGTCGGTGCACTATTACGGAATGACATCAGCATAAGCATTAAGTCATGCAAAGCTCGTTTTTGCTTCCTTGTGCTATGTAAGGTACTGTTTGTACACTCAGTTAAATTGGGAAGAATAAGGTGGTGAAATACCAAACTCCTCCGATGCTGTTTGCATACTGATTTATTATAAGTATAAACGATATTGGGTAAATTGGTTACAAAGCAATTAGTCGATATTGCTAAATAAATGTGCATCACACATACATAAATTAAATATACTTAGGCAAAATTATATTTTGACATTGTACTTCGTACATGCTATTTATATGGATTTCAATATGAAGGCCCTTATTATGAAAGTTTTTGATATGTTGATTATAATTCAAGCTGTCAATTCGCTGTCAATTCTCTGTAAAGCACTTTTACAAATTATATTCTAAAGCAGAGTTCAAATGAGTAGGTATTATGAACGTAAACCTTAATATCAATCCTCGGTCTCAGATTTATAACACCAACGTACCTGTGAACGTACCTAAAGGCAACCTAAATCCAAATGAATTTGTTGTATCTCTTTGAAAAAACAACTTTACGAGCAGTTCTTGTTTTTATTTATGGTCTAAGGGCGTGGATGCGTCTCTACGGCGCGCCGCGCCGTGCCGCGGCGACGGCGCCGTGCCGTTAAACGGCATACTTTTCTATAATGAACCATGATGGAGATAATTTTTAAATCAATATGAAGCGCTGAGCGGTGTGCCGTGCACGACGCCGTGGAAAGTAGCGGCCGCGCGTTTCACGGCAACGGCGCCGTGAAACGGCACGGCATACGGCACCGTACCGTAGGTATGGATCTTAGGCGATTTCATTTCATTTCGATCGACGGTTGTCTAGAGGAAATCGCTTTGAAGTAACAAGCCGCCCAAATTGCATTATTTTTTACGTTACCTACTTTGTATTTAAGTTTTTATTTATGTTCATGGCATTAAAGTTTCTGAATTTAATTGTAGGAGAAACAAATCTTAGATTGAAAATTTAGTTTTAATATATTAGTAAACAACCTACACATACTTACATGTATTTTTATATTGTGTAAGTGAGGATGAATAAAAGTAATCTATATAACTCTTCTTGCGCGTTTATCAACATTCAGTGACATCTATCGAATAAAAGTAAACTAAAATTGTGTATATTATAAATGTGAAAGTTGGGATGGATGGATGTATGCATGCATGTCTGGATGTTTGTTCCTCTATCACGGCAAAACGGCTTAACGGATTTTGAATATGGCATAGTGATAGTTTACAGTCTGGAATAGCAAATAGGCTA
The DNA here is from genome assembly GCA_944452665.1 of Stenoptilia bipunctidactyla. Lineage (NCBI taxonomy): Eukaryota > Metazoa > Arthropoda > Insecta > Lepidoptera > Pterophoridae > Stenoptilia > Stenoptilia bipunctidactyla. The sequence continues at coordinate 19,207,583 of OX101730.1, forward strand.
CTTTTTATCCCGAAATTACCTCGGAATTCGAAATTGCGCGGGTAAAACCGCGCGCAACAGCTAGTAATAGAATAACGGGGATCCATAGTTGATATTTGGTTAATTTTCTATGTGGTAATTTACTCTGTATTGAAGTTTTGGAATATAATATAACCAAAGCTGTGACCCTAAGCACTTCTTTATCTGTATATTTCGTAAAAAATAAACAAAATAATATGTTGCGACCTCCTAAGGGTCACTGTTCTCGTGTATTTTGTGTTATTGTCCCAACGGTCGTAGGTACGTTGAGCCATTAACCATTGAAGTGGCTAGGATTAAAAATGAATAGACTTCTTTTATTTGTTACAAATAAACCAGACCATTCCTTACTACAGTAGAGTTTATCCATTAAAAACAATCAAACAAACTATCAAATCTTCCTCACTATAGGTAATGTTACTATAGAAATACACACAAGCGAACTGTTCTTGCTTTACACAGTTATTTGAGAGTACCTAATGATTTCTAAATAGTCTTCCTGTATTTAATTTCTTAAATCTTTATGAAAATCCGATTAGTAGCTTTTAAGTTTATCACGTTCAGATAGACAGACAAACGTTTTTGTTTTAGGTATTATACATAGTTATGGTGGTTAAAAATTAATAGCTTGTGGAATTGCAGACTACTTACGTGATCTGTTAGCGGAGCAATCTTGGCGGCTTCCTCCTCAGCTTCGTCAAACAACCCTCCAAAGTAAGGAGAAATTGTCTTAAAAATATCAGAGTTTGAGCACTCCACTTTCTCGTCTTTTTCCTCAACGGAATCAATTTTTATTCTTTGACTATACGCTTACAAAATATTAAAAAGTTAAACCTGTGTTTCTTATTTCGAATTTCAAAAAATACACGGAGTAAATGATTCCAAAAAGAAATAGGAGCGAATATGAACTTTCAAATTTCGAATACAACTTTTGTTACCGAATAAATTGCGTAAAAAAAACAAAAGTGGACAGTTTCGATCGTATTAATATTACACGTTAGTTTCTTATCCACATCTGTGGTCAGATTAAAACTTGTTTGTCTAATAAACGGTTATTTCTGAATGAGTCAGTGTATCCCCCTGGACTCGGGAATATGGTATTTGACCTCGTGATCTCATAATTTGACTCTGGTGTTGACCCGGCTCCGAGCTTGTTAATTTATGTACAATTGGCAACAGAAATCATGTAGATTATAACTGAATCTTAATAGGAATTATTACCACGACTTTTAACTAACTACGATGTTTTGAGATTCCTAATTAGTCTGGAACTTTCCTTTTAAATATTGTTTTTTTTTGTTTTCTATTCTATTGAATATACCGTCATGGTAATGCTCCGGAACTAAGTGGTGGAATAGACTATTTTTATTGACATTGATTTTGTTTATTGTTCTTTTAATGCTCCAATAAATCGTTCAGTGAAAGTGGTACGTATAAATAATACTTCTGAGACTGAGTTTAAAAATACAAAATAAGGTACCTATGCATTGTTTTCATGTTTTGGGATGAAGTAATAATATAGCTTATGCCGTTAAGATAATAATCATAAACGAATTTTCTAAACTGATGCACCAAATATTTAATAACAAATTATATTATAATCCATATATAATGTAACCTGTATACCTACATTGAAATGAACACATTCAAATTTTCAAATTCTCTATTCATCATATTGTACCTAAATAACGACTAATATTGACTAACTTCTATGTATAGTTTTAATAATATAACATAGAAGTTGGTTAATATAAGTCATTATTTAGGCACAATATGGTGAATAGTGGCATTGAAAATTTCAATGTGTTCATCAACTTTTGATGCTGACCGTACCTGCCTTAAAAATATTAAAACTGTAAGCCACAATTTATAATGCAACCTCTTTGCACAAATAATACCCACACACCATCGGACTACCAGAATCAGACAGAACTTCCATCCCTATCTAGTGGATATTAGAAAAAGTCGAACAAAGAGCTTCGATAGTTCCTTTTTGGTACGGGTCGCCAAAGTATGAATGAAACGAACCGCCAGAGTCTGCTTTTCTAGCCACTTTAGTCCGAAAATTTTCAAGCGTTGTGTAAAGGTTTTCCGTGGATGGACGTGTAAGATTTTTGGTCTTTATGATCACTTTCCACCAGGTGACTTAAATGACGTCCCATCCTTACTTTATAAGAAAAGCGCTTCGTCTACTGAAAATACAGAAGGCAGTAGATCAAGTCTTAAATTACCTGTCAAATTTCCCCAACCAATTTTAACTTAATGTCGAGAGCATAGAGTTCAGATTCAAGTTAACATTTCTGACGGATTTGTAACGCTTGATGTGCTGCCTTCTGTACCGTTAAACAGCACCCATGCACTTAATTATATGCCTTAATCAAACCCCCATGAACTTTTACTTTCATCAAACTATGATTGATAGATAAGATAGTTATGAGATGAACTTTCCTAATGTTTTTAAATCCCCACTTTCACTCTGATTGAGTGGCAGACAATGTGTGTATTTAATTGACAGCTGTCGACTTAAACGGTTTTAATGATTATTAAATCACGTGACATTACTTTTTTAAGGAGATTATAGTACATACCGACGGCTGGTTGCCACTCAACCCTAAAATTGAATTGAATTGAAGGAGATTATAGTTTTAATATTATGTTTTAGATAACACACTTACTAGTACGTAACAGTTTATGACCAAACTACTTAATGGTTTTAGTACATTGGTGAACCGCAACATTTATACTTCAACATTACCAATCTATACTAATATATAAAGCTGAAGAGTTTGTTTTTTTGTTTGTTTGTTTGAACGCGCTAATCTCAGAAACTACAAGTGGGGTTTGAAAAATTATTTTTGCATTTGATAGCCCAACTCTTGAGGAAGGTTATAGGCTATATTTTATCCCGAAATTCCCACGGGATCAAATGTTACAAGGGTAAAACCGCGCGCGGTGGCTAGTAGGTTATAATTATCCTATTCAGGTAGTGCGTGGATCTCTACGGTACGGCGCCGTTGCGTTGCCACGAAACGGCACGGAATACCACGGCGCGCTGCCGCATCATCCCACGGCGTCGTGCATGGAGCACCGCTCAACGCTTCATATTAGCTCTTAAAATGATCTCCATCATGGTTCATTATAGAAACGTTGCCGTGGCACGGCGTGGCGTCGTAGAGATGGATCCACGCCCATAATTCTTTTAGGATTTTTGGGAAGTAGCGAGCAGGAGCTACGATTTTTAAATTTTGCATTCTTTATTTTCGCTAACTGGTCATGGCTACTTTTTATTTTTTTTATTTTTATTTTTATTTTTTTTATATATGACTAAACCTGCGTTTGACCTCAATCTCACCTGATGGTAAGTGACGATGAGGTCGAAGATGAAAGCACACGGGTTTAGGAAGGAACTGGCTCTTTATACAATATTGCCGGAACACATTACCGCCGGAGCGGTAACATTTGGCGGCAGACTTTATATAAAGGGTGGTCGCTAGCCAGGCGGACCCAGAAGGGATCCTACCACCAAGCGTTTTCTGTCTGAGCTTAAGATTAGCTTGAATATTGAACCCAATCTTAACCATAAAATCATGGGTGTTATAAGGGACAAGAAAGCTATTGTGCATTCTAAAGATAGGGCAATGCTACTGATGTCCAAGCCAATTATGGCATTACCTGTATTTAGTGGACTCTTCGATCCAACAGTGGAATTACTGCTGAATTGTTGATCTTTATGATTCAAATCTATTAATTATCATAACTTATAGAACTAAAAATAAGGGGAACTTAATTTAAGTTTAAAGACAGAAAAATATCGTTTTGTGTTTGTTTTATTTATTTTAAATCAATCACATAAAAATATAGAACGTAAAATATAAAAGAAACTTAACTAAGATTTTCTAAGAAGAGGTGGGTGTTCTTGTCAAGTTGTTCATTATATTTTTGGAACTTCTCTTTTGATCAGTGACAGGAATTATAGAAGTGTTTATTTTAAAAATATTTCTCAAAATTACAAAAGAAACTTATAAATTAATAACCTACGCAAACCAAAGCTAAAAAAAAGTTTATTTTAATTTCGTTTTTTTTTAACTATACCTTGAGTTACGTTTAATATTAAGTTTACATTTCCTTAGTATAGTGTATGACGGACAATGCTGTGTCCAGTAAGTAGATTGCGGCTTGAATGACGCATAGAGCACCGACTGCCAGTCCAACCTGAAAAAAAAAAACAAAACATTAATTTCCCAAACTGACAAGCAACTGTTTAGGCCCAGAATAGCCTTGTGTTATAAAAACCACAAAGCGGAAGTATCCTAGTATAACCCCAGACCAAGGTCAGCTTATAAAATTTCATTTCTCAGACTGGCTGGGACTCAAACCAATAGAACCTCGATTACCCCTAAGCGATCAATGCTTTACGGGGACAGTGATTGTACAGTCTCCGTCTTCTTTTTAGGAAATATACAATATACAGGGTAAATGGTGACAAATTTGCAATACTGAAGGAGAGCACTCTGTACTCGTGTCTGATCATAATTATGTAATAAAAGTAGGTACTTAATTTTTCACCAGAAATCCCTATGAATAAATAACCTTACTACACTTTTCCCGACGCGATGCCTCAGTCAACACGCACACAGCAGTGTTCCCGCCACACGCACACCACCACCCGCTAAGTATTTATTGTATTACGCTAATGTAACCATGCGTTGCGTAATGAATTCTTTAACTTTCGGAGAAGTTTACTCAGTAAATAATTAATATTTATTTTTTCTCTTCATGTATGATCTTAAACTATCACGTCCTGAAATTTTGAAAGTGACCCCCAGTCACCCTCTCTATAGGACAGCAAGCACTGTTTGATCTTATCGCAAAACAATCAGTTATATAACGAGCTTATTGAAAAAACTTAAATTTTTACAGTTTATTTGAATTATAGTTTTTATATTTATATTTGTTTTGAAAAAAGACCAATTGGCAATGTAATTTCTTACAAGAACCGATTCGAGCGCTTTTTCTAATAATAATTCAAATTAGTAGGTACGTATATTATTTGTAAACCCGTTTTTTTGTGAACGCGAGTAAAGCCGATGGAAACAACTCACACTAAAAATATGACTACACGGAAATAATAACAATCTGAGAAACAAAACGGAACTGCAGTTCTCATGGTGACATTTTACATTTCCCATTGGCCAATTCTGAATCGATTCTAAAAACAAAATTAATGAACACAAACATCGGAAAGGGATCTCACGAGTATTTGCTATTGTTCACATCATGCGATGATAAACATGTTATTAATGATAACAGAATGATTTTAAATAAATTTAAGCAAGCGTTCTTATATTCCAGGTTTATTACTCCCCTCTTTCTCTTTCCATGCAATTATTATTTCTGCCCAAACTAGCGGCGTTTCTTGTCTTTATTACTATATAAGTTTCAATATACCAATTAAACAGAAAAAATAAAATATTATGTAGTAAAAAAGTACAGTTCTCGTAGAAGCAGAAGAATTAAATTTGACTATGACATAGAACTAAATTTAATTTGCATTAACTTTGTCACAGAATATGAACCATATCCTTGCGATGTGATCATCGATTGTGATCTTCGTGCTTGCAACAGTTTCAAAATGTTATCATGACAGTAAAAAAGTAGTTATACGCATCCCTAGCTCAGCTACCAGACTGTATCTCAAAATAACCTCTCTTCCAAAATCATAAAGTTTAAAATCCCACCTGTTTCTCCGCGAACACGAACTGGTACTGGTGCTCTCCCTGATAACCTCCCCAGTAGTGCAGCGCCACGGCTCCCACCGCCAACCACAGGAACACTCCCACGAAGTTCATCACTATCTCCGAGAGCGCTCTGGAAGTTTACAGAATTTCAGATTTTATTACATTGGCAATTATGTTCATTTTAGATTAAACTTAAACAATAGCAACTTAGAACAAAAAAGTAACAATATTTTATTTAGTATTTTTAATTTTAGCTCGAAGTTTTTGTGTCTTCCTTAACAGATAGTGAGGACGATCTTTTATGATTTAAACGTGAAAGCTTAACATAATTAACAAAATTAAAAACTTAAAAAAATATTTAAATACGATAGATTAGAATTGGCCTTCAATATTGGTGCGTTAAATATTAGACTTAAAATAAATTAGAAAAAATAAAACAGAATATTAATATAGCACAGCGACATATAGCGCTGGATCTTAATAAGCTGGAACTTTCAATCCGGAAGCACTTTTTTGAGTCTGTATGAACTTGTCCTTCTTGTTTGTCTTACTCATATACTTTTTAGCGTAACTAAAAAGTGGACTAAGATACCACGGTAAATAAAATTTATTTTAATTATATTTGCAGCATCCCTTGTCGATCCCGTGGGAATTTCATGACATAACATAGCCTTACTTTTCTCAAAATTTAAACTATATCATTATTTTTCGATCCAGACAAGCGCTTTCAAACAAGGAAATAAGTAGATCGCTTATTTTTACCTACAAATCCTACCATCTCACTTACCGTTTATGCTGTGTAGTTCCAAATAGGAAGGTGATGACCTGAACCAGGGTGTAGATTAGGTAGCCCACAATGACTCCCGAGGCCACGATCTCAGCATCAGGATTCTTCTCCTCATTGAGGTTCCAGGTGCCGCCCACTCCGAGGAACTCCCCATTGAAGCCCGTGCGGTACAGCACTAGGATTATGATGTTCAACACCTGGAGACAAAGATACAAGAAAGGTTACTATGTTGAATCTAGAAAAATTTAGATTGCAGCTTTAGCTTGTGAAATCTTAAGTTAAATCTGAATCAGTTCTTTCGTTATACCGGGTGACTGGTGACAAATTTTAGATACTTACGGAAGGAGAGCACTCTCTACCCGATTCTGGTCATAATTATGTAATAAAAGTAGGTAGGTACTTAATTTTCCACTAGAATTCCCTAATAAAGTTTTCATACTATGTACTTTACTTACGCCTGATTCAATCGCGGCACGTGAACTGGCACATTATGCGTTGCGTAATCAATTCTTTACATTCGGTTAAGTTTACTCAGTAAATTCATATTTATTTTTTATTTTATTTTTTCTCTTCATTTATGATCTCCAACTATCACATCCTCGAATTTCTAAAGTGACCCACCAGTCCCTGTATAAAGTACGGATTAACCAAATGTGAATATAGGGAGGAATATTTCTCAGGCACCCGCAGAAAACTATTGTCGTGGCTGCTGTCGCTTCATGAAGCTCACCGGAGATATTTCTGATATTCTTATGTATATTTTATTAATTTCCTATCATATAGACGTTTTTTGCTTTCTCTCTATAGAGATTGTATATTACAAACGACTTATTTCCGTTTCTTAACGCTATCTAACTTTCGATCTACTGGGGCCTTACTTTTTCGCACTCCCGAAACCGATACTAGCGCCGAATCGAGCGGTGGCTCAAATTGTACCATAGATTTGGTCATTTGTTACAAGCTATGAACAGTTATATTTAATCCTGATTAGTTACAATTTGAGCCACGCTCCATTCGGCGCTAGTATCGGTTTCGAAATGCTTGAGATCGAGTTGATATGATTCTCGATCGCCTCGGGAGTAAGGCCCCTGTATAGCGTAGGATTCCGGCTCGTCGCACTATAATCTGCAGTTCCGGTTGTAGATAATTACAAGTCTATGAGTCACTGTCATCACACCTTACACTAATAGTATAAAATGTTCCTCTTTGAAACTAGACTTGCAAATAAATGTTGTTGGACATATTTTTACCCAACGCCGTCTAGCCCTAAAGTAAGCACATAGCTATACAAGAAAACTGATTGTCATATGTACAGAAGGCAACAGATCAAGCATTACAAATCCGTAATTTTTTTTTAATTGAATCTGAACTCTATGCCTTGGACATTAAGCTAAAATTTGGAAGGGGAAATTTTACAGGTGTGTAACGCTTGATGAGCTGCCTTCTGTACTTATACTGTATTTTTTTCGTAAATACATACATATCATACATAATACACCAACACCAATGCAAACAAACATTATATGCACACGAATATTTGCCTTGTGCGGGAATCGAACCCGCAAGCTGTGGAATTGCAGACATTGTTACCCATCGCCAAAGTGAAAATAAAGAAGCATCATTCTTATCCACTGTATAATATTGTACGTCCCTACGGCTGCAACCGCAGGACACACCTAGTTTAAGTTAAATGTATCTCTTTATTCCCGTTTCATAATCTGTTTAACAAATTTGCTCGTATTTGGAATTTTCACAAACCATAATAATATGATCCTGATATATTTTACATATCGTTCGATAGCAATAGCAAGTCGATAAAGCAACAGATAGTACAACGACTTTATCATGTACGAAGATAGTACATTTGCATAGTAAAATTTATTGCATCTTAATTTTTTTACAGAATTTTTCTTAAGAGAATTTGAAATAGACTCAATTTAATTATCTAGTTGAAAACAATTGGATAAGGGCAAAAACATTTTTTTTTTGCTTAAATCTATTTATGTCACCTATCTATTCTTATTTTAATATGCAAAACGAAATGATTCGATCGAAAAATATAATTTACTAAATGACTTTTAAAAACATAACAATTGTTATATGGACGATACTTACACGCTGATGATCTAAACAGCAACAATTTAGTACTCACATACGACACAATAGCCCGCGAGCAATGCGTGCTCTATATGTACCATATAATAGTACCATAATGTAATACCGCATAATTATTGTAAAGTATCAACGTGCTTATTTAAAATAACTAGTTCTGCATCTACCACAGTTGTATACAGGAAGAGACCTAACCAAAGCGCAAGCGCGGCCCTGGCCGTGCGAACGTGTCACGTGGGAAATAAACAATAACATTGACAGAAAAAAACTACAGTAGGCTTAAGTTTTTCTACCGTACGACTGTTTGTGTTTTAGAATAAACAAATAATAAACCCCACAACATTGTGAGGCCCCAGGACAAAACAATGATTAGTATGCAACAGAATTATGTATAAGTACCACCCAGTCTCCCGCAGACATACAATATGCAGGTGTTGTAATAATGTTTTAAAGTAACACTATTATATTAAGCATGATTTCCATTTAGTTATTTCATAAAAACGTCTCTTCAGATTAAAACCTCTAAGAGGTTATAATATGGTAATGATGCAAACTCCTTGCAACAGTCTATAGTTTCTCATTGTTCTTTTCTTTCGATATTTGAACATTCGGTGAGGACCGACGACTGACAGTTCTTCTGGTCTGGAATCTTCGGACAGAGCATACTTAAGTTAAATAAATTATTTATTATTTTATTTGTATTTATTTGTGATACTACTAAATTAGATTAACAATAATGTATAAAACACTGGCTAATTTCTAATGTATTTTATAATGTTCCAAATGTTTTATATTATCCATTAATGAATTTAAATTAGTTACTTATAAGAAAACTTGTAAAACCAATGATTAAAATATATGAATTCTGTTCAGTTTCTTGCCACTTCTTCTCAACAGAAGTTCTTTCCGAAGTGGTGGTAGCTTATTTCGAGAAATAAATATTTGATATACTACTTAAATATGTTTGTTCTTATTACATTTATGATATATCTATACATATATGTTCGTCAATTTAACACAGGCATATTGTATGACTGGGTGGTATACATAATTCCGTTGCAGACTGTACCTAAGAAGGAACCACCCATATCATTCAGAAACGTTACTTTTCCAAATAAACTCGACTGAAATCGACCTAACACATATCATGCGCTAGTGATGGCCCTGCTAAAACGTAATGTATATTTACTCATTTACATGTTAGGCAATACTTAAAACCACAGCTTAAAATCATAAATTGGCAGCCACTAGCCAAACATTTAGCTTCCAACGTGTGGCCAAAACAGCGATAAATCATCTCGTTTCGTTTGTGAACTTCACCTCATGAACATAAACTTAAAAGCCAATATCCGTAATTAAAATTTCATAAATTTCTATAATGTATTATGATTTTTGGTATTTGTCTGTTAATTCAATCGCTGTCATAAGGTCTTCTTTGTTTCTTAAGTTCTGATATGCTATAGAAGACGCCGCCGCCGAGCTGTCTCAGTCATTTCATTATTATTGGTTGCAAGAAGTTAATATAATAAAAAGTATTGTTATCAGAAAGTAATCTTCTACTAAATTCAGAGTTTCATACGGTTTTCATCAATGTTTAGGTTAGCTTGCTTTTTGAGAGAAGTTGATGCAATTTGCTAGCAAGATACACATTTGATTAAATTTAATATTTCCCGGCGTACAAGTAATACTTCGAACTTTTTTTTAAAGTTTATTTAAGGTCACTTTTAACATCAAAGGTCATCGGCGACTACAGTCGGTATTTTACAGATAATTATAAAAATCTAAGATTTTTACAAATTCTAGCGTTCGTGGATATCCCTCTTGATTCAAACAATCGCTTATATTATTGGGAAGGTTACAATTGATTTTCATATCATCATTACACATTTTCATTCAACAAGGAGGTGAAAAAGAGTTAAGTCCAGCCCACATTTATTACATTTGTTTTTTTCAGTTCTCTCAATCAAATGGATATGAGTTAAATTTGTGTGCCCGATACGGAGTCTTGTGATTTCCACTTGATCCTTTCTACATGAGAAAGGAGTTGGTGGTTTTTCAAAAATAGATTTTCTTATGCCAAATAGATTACTTGTTTTTTCAGTTTTCCAATAAGTATCCCAAAGTTTCCTGATTTCTAGTTTAAGGAGTTTTTTAATTTCACCTTGACTTGCTTTAACTGATTTATCCATCTGAATTAGTAGCATTTTTAGCCTCATAGTCGGCCTTCTCGTTCCCTACTATCCCTTGATGACTAGGAATCCAGATCAGTTTAATTTCAAAGTTATTTTATATGAGGTTAAGTAATCTTTCCCTTATTTCTATGATAAGTGGATCTTTGTTAATAATATTTTGGAACGCTGTCTAACAAGATTTAGAATCGGTATAAATATTTGTCAATAATTATAATTCAAGCCAATTTTCCTGCTTAATGAAAAGAAGCAATCGAGTCAATTTGTTCCATAAATGATAATAAGATTTAACGACGACGCCTTACCGAATTAAATAGAAATGAACACGATCCATTACTAATGATTTTCCGAAAAAACCTGAGGTTTATGTCCATTTTACTAGTATTACTTACTTCAAGACTCCTTGAGGATTATGTCCATTTTACTAATATATTTATAATACTAGTCTTACTAATATTATAAATGTAAAAGTTATGATGGATGTTTGTTCCATAATCACGGCAGAACGGCTCTACGGGTTTGGATGAAACGACCACTTTGGCGATGGGGTAAACCTATCTGACCTCAGACGCCAGTGGTGACGGGTACGAGGTTCCGTGTCTGGGTGTCTATCTATATATGTATTTATATTCTAGGTTCCCCCCTAGTTCGCTACATGGTATCTCATAACACAAGCTTCCCTTACTTTGAAGCCATGTAGTTGGTGCGATTGTCTGGGGATTTTATTGATATTATAATTTGGCATAGTAATAGTGCATAGTCTGCTACACACACAGGCTACTTTTTATCCCGATATTCCCGGGGGATAAGAAATTGCGCGGGAAAAACCGCGTGAAACAGCCAGTGAAAAATAAAGATATATCTTCTCTAACCAAAGTTACGGCTGGTGTAATTAAAACAAGGATATCTCCAGTTGAGGCAGGATGTTACAATTAGTAGATGTAATGATTACTTGCGCGGGTCAGGAGTTAACACGTTCAAGGATCGGTGCCCGGTAGGCACTGGGATGTAGAGTAGGTGAGATATTAGAGGTTTCATTTGAATTTTTATATATTTCGAACTCAACTCGCATAAAGAAGTGAAAATGTTTTTTAAATAGTTGTCTGCGTCGACAAAGGCTTTGGGTTCGAATTACAGCTGGGCTAGTTTTAAAAACAAGCTTCTAAATCTTAAAATCTAAAAAAAAACTAAAAAAAAAATATTATAAATCTTATTTGGGTTCCTGCCAGCTTACTCTGAGACTACGTAGTTGGTCTATCCAGCGAAAATATTTATTATTTTGGAATTACAATAATCCACATATTAAAATGGCCCTCAGAATTAAAACCACAACTTGTCAAAACCTTCAAATTCTTCGTATACTCTATATGTATACCTAAGTATATTCAATATGTCTATATGTATATTAATATTTTTAAGTTTCCGCATTTAATAATGCTCAATTATTTTTAAATACTTAACTGACATTTCAGTTAGGTATTTAAAAATAAGTAAAAAACATGATTTTGTATTAATGTCAGAGATATTGATTTATATCAGTATCATCTCTACTTGACGGTACAGTATTAGTAATGAATAGCTGAGCAGCTGCGGCAACTGGCAGCAGTTGCTGCTCTAACAGACGGGCAATCCGTGATCATGAGTTCATTGGATTATGAATTGTTGTTTTAAGGTTTAATTGACGGGAAATAGTCTGCTTAATGGGTGACTAAAGAAACCGTTCGTCAAAGAATTGTTAGCAAGCTCAGTTTACAAATGTTATTGTAATTGTACAAATGTTTTATTGTATTTACTTTTGTTGTATTGCAGTCTATAATTAGACGATTTCATAGGAATCTTACCACAGATAACAGTAAGAATGCCATTCTTTAAATTATTATTAAATTAAAGATCAGGAATAAACAGCCTTTTATTTTTATTTAATTATTTTTTATACAAAATCATGTATCTATGTATTATTTCTATGCAGGTTATCTATGTATTATTTCTATGCTATGTTTATTTTGGAGAGTGTAATGTCGATTTGAGCTTATTTTATCCTGTTCCCTGGATATTAATACATCATATAGAATCTACATATATCGACCTCCTTCATACCGAACTAGTTTTTTGCGAAAAAATATATTTTCAAATCTAGGACCTTGCAAGACTCGTCAATAATCCCGATGTTTCCATACCCCTACTAGTTCAGACATCCAAGAAACACACTTTATGAATTGTTCAGCTAGCTAGTTCGTTCTCATATTAAACTTATAAAGAAATATCAATTCAATCTCATATGCAAAAGAAAACAAACGAGATATTGTTTTAAAGGACCTGATTTTTAATTTTAACTCGAGTTAGAACTATTGAAACCATAGAGTAATCAACACTATCTGCAGAGATCATCTATTTACCTATGTCTATGGTTAAAAATTTGTCCATTTGCGGTTCTAAACTCAAACTGAAAACAAACGAACGTTGCTCAAATATATTACTCTATATACTCGTAGTTCGAGTTTACGAGGACACATTGCAAAACAAGAGCAAACATCTGTTATCAGTTACTGAGGATTACTCACCGGGGCACCGTAGATAATTAGTATACGGGCAACTCTTGAGCTTAAACTAATTTATTGAGTTCCTACTTTTAGGGGTCACAGAGCGTCTTGAACTGTTTGTACGAGCATGGCAATTGTAGGAACCGTTCTTATTAAGTGAATGTGTTGCTCTACAAATATCATAGTAGCATGTTGACTCGCAAGTACATAATTACTGCGTTGGAACGTATTCTAATTATTTATGGGTTTTTTACTGTGTAAAAAAAATACATCAAAGGAAATGGCAAGAAATGATCTCATATGCAAGTGTTTCTTCATTTATAAAAACCACTTAAAGTCACCGTAAGTTACTACCGTACTTACCGGTGAAAACATATTCTAATTTTATTTATGGGATTTGCATTGTGTAAAAATACACTCTTGGGGGAGGCCTATGTCCAGCAGTGGACGTCTACTGGCTGTTGTTAATGTGGTGACGATAACACTTTTTTAGAAAATGGCAAGAAATGCGCAAACCTATGCATGCATATGTTTCAAAAACTAGTAGATTTTAAAATAATCCGGCCGGACATATCCATTAAAAGGCGTAAGTATTGTCAAGATACATAAATACAAAATTCACAAGTTTCGACCTGTTTCCAATTAGATCAAAAGAAACAATTTCTCTGATTAGTAGCAAATATCTCTTTTTGGTTATAACTGTAGTCCTAATCAGGACGCACTGACTAATAATGTTGTGTACCTACCTACGTGAAATTCCATGTGTCTTAGCCACTTTCGTTATCGTGAATGATAAATGCACGAATGTTGAATGTTGACGCTTGTCCGAAAGTACATTAGGTATCTCGAAACGTTCGGACCAAGTTTAAAAAATTGAAGGTTCAGGTCAAACCAAAATTTAATCTGCATTGTTATTTCTTTATGTCTTCATATTCTTACGTGTTTTGGAAGTACATAGTATAAATATTTTATTTTTTCTGTCATGAAAAGATTAAAGGGAAGATTCCAAAAGAACTTGTCAATTGGTAAAAACAAGTTATTTTAAAGAGCCACATAAAATTATAATCAATACATCCGTTTGACTGTGCGAAAAACTCAATCCAAGTCTTTTGCGCAGTTACAGATTAAGAATTGACCCTATAAACATTAATAAATAAAACGTATTGCATATCATTCATAAACTTCACAGAAAAACAACTTTAAACTATAATTTAAACCATTTTATATTCTCAACACGCCTTTGATCCCATCTCATTGTGATTCTTAGAATACCCTACAGACCCTCTGTAGAACTCCTCTGGGGCTTAAACAATCGCTGCGCGCGCGCATTTACCTTGAGTGTTGCCATTATTATGCTATGTACTTATTTAATTATTATTATTAAATTTATGACGTGTTGTGTTCCAATTATAGGTAGATGAGTGATTTGTTTTTATAGCATGGAGTTGATTTATATGTTATTAATGATAATTGCTTATTACTAATATTTAGTTTTATTTATGAAAATTATACCGTAGGAAGAGACATGTCTCAGTCAAGAAGTTTTGCCTTATCCGCCCTAGTGATTGGTGGCCCCTAAGATAGGCCATTTTTTTCTTAATAATTTAATCACCCTATTATTTAATAGTTAGGTATAGTTATATAATTATTCTTAATCTTTTAAGATAAAATAAAACAGATTTTGTTTATTTATAAGTGAACAGTGAGATGTCTAAAACATATGAGTTAAAACTTTTTTATAATAAATGAGATGAAATTATTTAGGTTTATTTGTAACACGATGTTAGACTTGGGCCTTATTTCAGAAATAAAAATTAATCGGAGTATTTTTGCTCTACATTTTGTGATAAAATTTTTCGTTGTTATGGCCTTAAGATGTGAAAATAGTAAACCTACCTTCTATCAAAATAAATTCATTTTATGTTCTTTAACCAAAAAAAAGCTTAAACATAAAATTAAAAGAACTAATCTATGCCATCAAAAAACTTCAACATATAAAGTACACATTACAAATTAAATTTACAGTTTGCCAACAAAGGTGTGCCCTTATCAGATGATATCAGCGGCCCTCAATTTTCTAAGTTCTCGTGATCATTTATAATTAAATGCCATTCACACATATTTGCAATCTAGCATTAATTTCGCGCAAGTAAATATTTTTGTTTTGTGCTATAAAGCATAAATAATAATAAATATTTATATCAATCACACCACATTATCTAGCCCAAATTAAGTATTGTAACGAACTCTAACAATGGTTATCTACTAGATAACGGATACATTAATTTAAGAAACATATAAACATGCATATTGAATCTATAAATAAGTATTCGAAAAAAACTGAAGTAAATTTTCAAATATTCCTATTTGTAATAAGAATCGTAAGTATAATATGAATAATACTAATATTAATAACAAGATCCAACATGTCAAGTTTGAAAGCTTGTTACTCTTTCACGGTGAACGGCGCGAAGGATTGAAAGTCCAAATTTCGGGTCCGTGGGTTAAGCCCCTTGTGTGCGACGCAAATGTTGCGGGCGTCCGAATTCATTTTAATGCGATAAAAATAATAGGTTGAATATTTTTAATATTGTCTTAAGTTTTCACGATTCATAATTTAAATAAAACTACTTTTTAACCGGATTAATCGCTCGTGACCACGGGGTCTGCAAAGACGCCGAAACGTCGAGTTAAAATGTAAAATATAAATTATACGCGATTAATCCGGTTGAAAAGAAGTTTTATTTGAATATTTTAATCCAAAGTACAGTCAAATAGCGAAATGTAACTCAAAATAATCAACAAATGCAGAGCATTAAAATAAACTACTTCACGTCAAAACTTTGGCTGAGTTATAATGTCATCAACGTAAACATTCTCCGAAATCATACATATTTTTTCAAAACTTTGAAATTTTCAATTAAGTAATCAACTGATTTCGATGAAATTTATATGGACCAATCATGAAGTATCCTATGACAGAGGAAACAAGCATTTTCAAAATGGATTCATAATTGTCCGTAATATCGTGTAACAAAGACACAAAAAAAACATACAGACGAATTGAGAACCTCCTCCTTTTTTTGAAGTCGATTGAAAATATTATGAATGTCAACATGAAATAATTCAAAGTCTAAGTTTTTGATTCAATATTTACCAATAATCATTGATCAAATGATTATTGGTAAATATTGGTGTAATAACAATTTGCTTAATTAATCGCTATCTTTAGCAAATTGGTCAAGTCAAAATTTTAAAAATCACATTTAAAAAATAAGCTGAGTTACAAGAACTTAATAATAATGTAATTTGAAGTATAATTTGAATGCTTAATAATAAAAGTATTAAATATGATTATAACTACTTAAACATGCAATTTAAATAATTTCTATGTTATGTAATAAAATTAAAAGTAAATCCCCAGACAATCACACCAATATAATATAGATATCTACTTAAATATTGAGATGACAAAATTAAACATTGGTGATAAATGAAACCTTTAAAGTCTCCGCGGATGCCAATATTAAAATTCTGTTGCCTGACTCACAGTGATCGTACAATAAATATTTTTGGAATTTCGCTGGTCCAACCACTTCAACTGGACTATTAAATCATGTTTTTCTACATTTAAAACTTTGTTTCTATTCTATATGATTGCTATTTCATATTGTCATATTTTGGAATGAACGCTTCATGCTTCATTCTGTAATTCGGAAATTTTTGACTAAAAATTGTGCTGAATGGAACCAAAATTTATTTTGACTTCTTGTTTTAACTTTTTCTTAACAACTCTGACTTCATTTTTTATTAAGTTAGGATGATATTCAGCATTATGGTACTATTGTATGTGTACAATGTCACTTTCCTCATATAATTTTACTGATCCATTACACTTTCTATGTCTTTTATTTATGCATGTCCACACACTCGATTTTATATTTTTTTCTTTGAAAATTGTTAGAAAATCCGACGTGCAATAATGTTCTTCCATCCGTTTGATAATTTTTGGGAACTAAACCCCGCAAAGATCCTTGACTTGTAATTTTGAGATAACTTGGCTGACTGAATTTGCTAATCAGTGATTTATTGCAACTTTGACGTTTTTTTTCGAAAGGGATGAAAATATAGTCCCTCATTTTAGCTTTTGTTAATTATGTCATTTTACCTGAACGCTATTGTTTTCAATTCTTGGTGCGATAGCGTTAGTTAAGAAACTCATGTGGCTATTGTTTTAAACGGGCGTGGCTTCTGGAGACGACACGACGACGACTCATTTTTAAAAGGGACTAAATAGAGTATTTTAAGAAACAAAATTGTAGCAGGAAACTATTAATAATGTGCTTTATTTATTAAATCAGTCAATACCTACAAGTATACCTGTACCTCGTCATATTAAAACATAATTCAGAAACTCTTTTTTCGTAGACTATATCTCATACCAATAACTTTTATTCCGAAGAAATCGGTTGTTATTACTAAATTGAAATTCGAGGGCGTCCGCAACAGGGGCGTCGCACATAAGGGGCTTAACCCACGGATCTGACACACCACATGTAGAGTCCGAAATTACAAATAGGATTCCTTTTCTAATATTTCTACTGGATAAAGTTTATTGAAATAGGATGCCCATTATTTTTTATTCCCACATGATAGAGATCATTGCAGGTGAAGCCGCGGGAAAAGGCTTGTTGCTTTATAAGAATATACTCTCAAATTTTTAATTTAAAATTTCTAAATGATGTAAACTTAATTTAAGTATTTAAAACGACATATGGTTTTTAGACAATTACCGAATAATAACGAGGTACATCATCAATCAACTGTTGCTACTGTGCACTTGATTTATTTAAAACTAGCTGTTGCGCGCGGTTTTAGCCGCGCAATTTCGATTCCCGCGGGATTTTCGGAATAAAAAGTAGCCTATACGGATTCGGAAGAATCCCTCTAAGTAATGGTAACAGAAATTTTGAAATCGGTCCAGTAGTTTTTGAGAATATTCAATACACACATACTGACACACCACATATAGAGTCCGAAATTACAAATAGGATTCCTTTTCTAATATTTCTACTGGATAAAGTTTATTGAAATAGGATGCCCATTATTTTTTACAAAGGTTTCCTCTTTATAATATTAGTATAGATAACGACTACATATTAAATGTACGAGCTTAATCTACCTTTAAGTTAATAACAAAATCAACATGATCTTCGAATAGAACGCCGTAATAACACTCCCGTATGACTCACTCATTCAAATCATTACTCATACATGACAATACGTAATGCTTATTCATTCAAACTCTTTATCAGCTAAACAAACACGGACACAATTCAAACATGTTTAAAAGGGTAAATCTAAATGTCTTAAAACTTACTAGGAGTCCAAATCTCAAAAATCTCATGAACAACATGTGAAATTTTACTATCTCAGACATGATGACTTCTGTCTGTATTTAGTAAATACCGAGTCGAGTATTAATAAAATACTAGGCACTTTCACTATCCTTTCTTATAAATATCAAAATCGATCTTTATTCGACATTTGCACTGTCTTCTGATTTCGTGTATGAAAAAGTAAAGGTTAACTTATAATTTCTTAAACGACCAAAATAACATCACACACATATAAGCATTTCATGGCAAAACTATTCGTAAGTATCATATTACAGAAATTGACTTTAAATCATATCATTGCATCACTTAGGTTTTTAAATGATATTATGCCTCACAAAATCGTTACTAATATAGAATTGGATTTTGATCACGTATGTGTAAAAAGCTTGCCTGTCAACGGATAACTCATGTTATGAATTATGGCTGTTTAAAATAATGCCAAAGATATTAATGTTCGTATTCGACCAATCTGACGATAAAAATGTTGTAATCGTCACCTCAAAGAGAAATCTCGCTCTGCTCTGTCGACCACGAAACTGCTATTAATATTAAACATGAAGACGTCTTCGCAAGTTTGCGGTTTTTGTGCTGATAGCCACCTCTGCATCGATGATTTTACACTTTCGATTCGATCTTTTAGTTTGGCCAGTACCAGTTTATGAAGGCACTGTTTTCTTTAGTTATCAATTTATCGATCGATTATTTCAGTTAATGCTTCAGGTCACTGAATTGTTAATACTTGCCAAGTTTTCAATATTATAATAGTGGAAAAGAGCTTTGTGTTATTATGTATTATGTAGGTGCTTTGTATACCTGCTCTCAAAAGCATGTATGACTCAGAGATAATAAATTAAGGGAATTTCACTGAAATACTCACAATTTTAAACGCCTTAACTACGATTGTGGCTATCGTTTGAACGGAAACCATTTTCGCTAATTATTACTTCACTTTTGTCCAAAACAATTCACTTAACTTTATCAACCTGGTTCAGTAATAGTCCGTTTTTGTTTAAAGGTAACTCGTCACTGGTGATTGCGCTATCTTGCCGTAGTACATTTTTATCAGTTTGGTCCGACCCATATGTAATCTTATCTTTTTCAGCGAATTAGTAGGACAAGTGTAGTACCTGCTCACGCATATTTCTATGAAAAATATAGCAGTGACGATAAATTATAATGAGTGCTCCAGTTTTAGCTAAGCCTCTTTTTGAAACAAGCGTGCACGATTTCTTTCATTCTGCTGATATTTTTGAAACGATTGTAAACTGTTTTAGACTATTTTTTCCTATGTCAACAGCAAATACTCAAAGTTTTGTACACACCAAAATATTTTGAAAACATTTTTCATCGACCAGATTAACATCTGTGTCATTAAATTCTTAGAATTGTATTTAGTATTTTTGGAATAGATAAGAAGATGAAAATATATTTATGTTTTCATTGTAAGAACAATTAAGTTCAATTTATTGTATCAATAACTCAGAAGTGCCCAAGATCCCTTGCCTAACTTGTAATAAAAAGTGACTCATACGACTCATAAGGCCATGCGTGTCCAAAGACTACTTACTATGTATTAGTTGATGATGTGTGCCAGTAGTATTTTATCAAGAACCACCCTTCCTAGCGCACTGAACATTACTTAATTAATACTTACTGAAGGGGAAAAATATTTATGTAAAAAAAACTGTCACTTGTTATCCGCTCGATAATTACTTCACCACGGTGGCGAATATTCAACTACGCAATGCTGCGAATATTTTGACATGTGCAGTATTTATCTATGTGCTCAGAATGTACAGTGGACGGGGCTACCCCCCGGCCGGGGCTAACCGACTCTCCCCTATTATATTTTAGTTGTGTTATCCATGTTATAGTAATGCGATGCTTTTTACTCAAAAACAAAACCATTTGTATTTCCTACCTTCGAGTGTTTCAATAACCATTCTAATTGCATCTTTTCAGGAGCTTGGTCTCGATATAACGGCCGAACAAATCGCTGATCTAGAAGAAGCCATTCATGACATCGACTTTGCCTCTGCCGCTGAGCATGAGAAGAAGGTTCGCCATGACGTCATGGCCCACGTACACACACTTGCAGAGAGATGCCCCGTGGCTGCTCCTATCATCCACCTTGGAGCCACCTCCTGCTATGTTGGAGACAACACAGACCTGATCGTTCTAAGAGACGGCTTTGATTTGCTGCTTCCAAGACTCGCAGCTGTTATAAGCGAACTGGCAAGATTTGCCAAAGAGAATAGGTAAGGCAAATCGCCGCTTTTTAAATAAGATATTTTTATTATCACTATTTGTAATAAGTAACTTACATTGCCTTCTATGCCAGAGGTCCTGGGCTCGAATCACGAGAGTGGTGGATGTGTGTGTGATGAACACAGATATTATAGATAGATATATCAAGATTACTATTTTTTTAGTTACTATGCGCTACTTTAAAATTTAGCCCTTTAACAAATCGTTTTTTTCCATTTAATTTGTTCGCAAGAATCTGTGCTAACAAATAAACATCCCAATTTTTTTGAGCTAATTTGGTCAAAGATTAATGTGCATAGCTGTCAGATTTTTGACAACTCATGAAATGTATTATAACAACATATAGTGCAAATAATAGCTCATGTTCAGTTAATTCCAAATCATTTACTTATTTTACTTTTACCCTCTCAAATTACTCAATATACTACTAGTATTATCCACTTAAAATGAAAATTCCGATATCGTTTCTAAGAAATTAAATCAAGACTGCACCAATAGTATATAAACAGGGAGCATTTCAAAGGGCAATATCTTCTTTATGCATTTACAAACCTGTCAACAAAAAGTAGCTTGACAGGTCAGAGGCTGTTTGGACCGTGAACATTACTCTTTCAAAAAAAACTAATAAGTACATTAAAGTGAATGGAGGCGGATGCTCTTAATCTAACTTATTGAGGGCTCTTACTATAATTTCTTTGTTTCTTAGTTCTTCTGCTGTCATCTCCTGGAGGTGGAGCTCTACCACATTTCTTTCGAAATGTCAGGACTCCGGTGGATGCGAATTATAAGCCATAGAACGGTCAAAGCCGTACGATCGTTTGGCCCCCGCGGATATCGGTTTTTTTTTATAGGAACAATGAAACAGAAAGTGTATCGGAAAGTTCCGAACACCAAGGAGGAGGATTATGACGACAGCAAAAGAACTATGATCGCACACTACCTAATGAATTGTTACCTGTTCTGTTCAATCTAATAGTGGAGTTTTTCTGTAATTTTGTACTGAAGATGCTAGCAAATATAATATATTTAAAAAAAATAGCATATTTACATGAGAATATGAATAAAATGAGTTTCAGTGATCTCGTAAAAATACAAAATATTTAATTAAAAATGAATATCATTCGGAAGGGCGGGGTACCATAGTATTTTGTCGAAAAAATATAACGTCGATCAAGTATCAGAAATCCGATACCTAAAATACTGTATATTTCGTAAATCTATGATCCAATATCTAGGATACATAACTCAACTTAATATGGGATAGATAATCTTGTGTGAATGTCAGAAATATTTATAATTATTTATTTATTATTATATTTATATGTCTTACTGAAGTTTTGATATTATTTTTCAGGTCGCTACCTATTCTTGGTTTCACTCATCTTCAGCCAGCGCAACTAACCACTGTTGGCAAGCGAGCATCTTTATGGCTCAGCGATCTAGTGATGGATGAACGCGCTCTATCCAGGGCAAGGAACGATTTACGTTTCAGAGGAGTGAAGGGAACTACAGGAACCCAAGCATCCTTCATGCAGCTTTTTAAAGGAAATTCTGCTAAAGTAACAGCTCTTGATAAAAGAGTAGCTGAATTAGCCGGTTTTGATAGTCGCTATCTTGTCACCGGACAAACTTACTCTCGCAAAGTGGATGTAGAAGTTATTGCTGCTCTATCAGGTTTGGGAGCCACGATCCACAAGATGTGCTCTGACATTCGTCTTCTGGCGTCACGTAAAGAAATTGAAGAACCATTTGAAGCATCTCAAATTGGATCTAGTGCTATGCCTTATAAGAGAAATCCAATGCGGTCAGAACGTTGTTGTGCACTGTCCCGTCACCTTATAACTTTATATGCTAATGCTGCTAATACTCATGCGGTGCAGTGGCTTGAAAGAACTCTTGATGACTCAGCCAACAGGCGTATAACGCTTGCTGAGGCATTCTTAACTGCAGATGCTTCCTTACTCACTCTACTTAACGTCTGCCAGGGTCTTGTTGTGTATCCTAAAGTAATTGAACGGCATATTGCTCAGGAGTTGCCATTCATGGCAACAGAGAACATAATCATGGCTATGGTCCAGGCCGGTGGTGATCGACAGGTATGTCATGAAAAGATTAGAGTGCTGTCTCATGAAGCTGGCGCTCAAGTAAAGCAACATGGAAAAGATAATGATTTAATTGAGCGTGTAAAGAAAGACAGCTACTTTGCACCAATCCTAAGCCAACTCAGCAGCATCCTTGATGCTTCTACTTTCATCGGCCGTGCCCCAGAACAAGTTACGGAGTTCATTGAAGAAGAAGTAGTTCCGATACTAATAAGATACAGAGATTCTTTGGCGCTTGCCGGAAAACCCGTTGCTTTGAATATTTAAAGAAATAATATATATAATGCTTTGTTTCATTGTAATGCTGTAACTATGTTTGTTGTGAATAAATAAAAAATAATCCATTATTATCAAAAATATATTTACAATATTAGCGTTTAGTCTATTTCATAAATACAAAATGACTTATTACAACAGAACGACTTGTAAAAACTAGATAATGGTAACTATCATTTAACCAATATCACCGAACCTTATTATACTTAAGCTAAAAGCAAAAAAGTCAATAAATAAGAGTAACATTAACAGAGTTAAAATCAAATAAATAGGTATACAAAATAATAAAAAGAGAGACTTTTATTCAATACGCAGGCATAGAACGAAAATGTGACCAACAAAATCACAGTCTAATGGCACTATGAGACTCAAGTCATAACCATTGAGATTAACTTAAACGGCATTAGCTAGAAGAGTATCTCCCTGGCATGCAGGTCCTTGACTTGGCCAATTACATGCTCCTAAATTGGAATCAAAACTCAATTGTACAGGACAGTTAAAAACGTGTAGAGTAAATCTTTGTTTGCTGCAGTCCCAAACACAAGAGTAGAATTTATTACAATGTTTAGGATGACGGAAAAGACCCGCTCTTTGGCAGTCGACGGATCCTTGTAGTGTTTCATCTCGGCCTCTCCATCCACCAGGCCCATAACGATTGAATGATTGCGATTCAACAGAAGATCCCACGGTGCCTGATTCCTGGACAATAGCCACTGGAGTTGGTGCTTGTTTCAATAACACAGTTTGATATGTTGGAGCAACAGTGACTGACTTTACTCTTGGTCGTATTCTTACAATTTTCTCAGTAGTAGTTGAGTAAGATGGAGTACTAGACTTAACGTTGATTCTACTTTCGATTTCTTGAACGTTACTGCCATCCTCGTAATCTTGATAATAAGAGTCATCAGGAACGATGATAGGATTGAAAGTCGAAGTAACGGGAGCTGCAGAAGACACAATTGTTTGAAGTCTTGCCGCTTTGTGACCATAGGTATTTTCAACTATATCACCACGACCATCCTGATCATAATCTGTATCGTAATCTTCTGCTTCTTGTTGTGTACTGGGTCTCCTTCCTCTTAGTACTACGATCGGTGATTGACAACTACAAACAGCACCTAATTTTCTTACAAGCAGTGGGTTGAAGTCATTTATTTTAGTAACAACCGCCACTTTGGGCTTAGTTCTACGTGAAGGAATAGGACGTCGCACCACTTCAACCACTTGCTCCGTACTAGGCGCGTATGTACTCGTCACTATACCAGCGTAGTATTTTTCTGAAGAAGGTACTTCAATGGGTGCTAAGGTCGAAACCGTTGATAGTAATCCTGCGTCAGGTCCCACTGTGCTATAACCAAGGAGATTAGATTTTGCAGTTTGTACTACAAGGTTATGTTTCCTAGGGATGGATTGAACAGTTTTGATATTAGGTGGCAAATACTCAGGTGCTTGGAACTGCGTTGTTGATTCTACATATTTATATTGGGGCTCTGTAGTAGAACTGATCGGTCTGACTCTTGGCCTCAGTTTTCTAACAGGAACTGCAAATGGAGTTATTTCCGCTGGCTCTACAGGCCGTGGTGTGTATACGGAGCTGGACGATATAATTGGTGTTGATGTGGTGTATGTCACTGGAGAAACTAGTCCTGCGTCCGGACCAACGGTACCAAAACCTAATAAGTTACTTTTTGCGGCTTGAACTACTATATTTTTTTGTCTGCCATAAGGATTGTACGCAATCGCTGGTGAGCCTTCTTGAATATTTTTTAGTCCAAAGCTTTCAAAGTTTACCACATGAGACTGTTGATCGTCAGAAGGCGGTAAATATTCTCTAGAAGTAGTCGACTTGATGAAGATAGGTGTCGTGCTTTCTACATAAGGCCTTGCCGTTGTAGAGGGTGGTAGATATTCTTTTTCGGTTCTTGGAGGAAGGTACTCAGGTGAACTGTATGTAGGTTTTGGAGGTGGTAAATATTCTTTTGTAGTAGAAACCGTAACAGGTCGATAAGTTGATGTAACTACCGGAATGCTAGTTGATACAACAGGTGGCAAGTATTCTTCTGCTTGATATCCAACTTGAACTTCAGGTTCATGATAGATATTGTTAACCTTCTCATATTTTGTCACAACCCGAGTTCCAGGGAATCTTGAGAAATGAACCGAACCTTCGTTTTTACGTTGTTCATTGCGGAAAGATATCTTTACATCCTTTTGGTTAATGTCGTATTGTTGGGTGTCATCTAAGGGTTTGTAATCATAATTGTCTTGAACCTGGAAGGGGTTACTTTTTTGGATTTCATATTGGCTATAATGATCTTCGTATGCCAAATTAGCAGGAGTCGTAGATACAAAAGTAATTTGTTGCTTATTGTTTTCATTAATACCTGAACCTAAATTGAACGTTTGTTGCGATACAAGAGTAGCATCGGAATAACCTTTTACTGCATTAGATTGTTCATAGTCTCTTTGTATTTCTGGTTGGTTATAACCTGGTTGTACATTTGAATAAGATTGCTGGTCAACTGTCTGATATTGTATTGGCTGGTAAAGGTGTGAGGTAACAGCAGTTACTGGTTTAGGAGTGACGTTCTTTGTAAATTTCAAAATAGGATTTTCGTACACTGTCACAGCTGGTTGTTGGTAATCAACTTGTGGTAGTTCTGTGCTAGATACTGGTATAATATTTGCAACCTTATGAATAACCTGTGCGTTATACGTTTGAGGTCGGTATGTTGAAACTACAACTGGTCTTGGAGTTGAATACTGTACAAAGGTCTTTTGTTCTTGTTCTAGGTTCACTAATGGCCTCTGGTATGATTCTTCAGAATAAGTATTTACTTGAGGACTTTCAACTTTATGTAAAGTCTGTTGTGAATAAACCTGAGGTTGATAGGAGACTATTGTTGGAGTGGGTGTCGTGTATTTAATTATGGTTTTAGGTTCTGCTTGTAATTCAACAGCAGGTTTCTGATATGCGTACCCTTGTTCTTCAGAATATGTACTTACATGACCAGCATTTACTTTGTGTAAAGTTTGATGGCTGTAAACTTGGGGTTGATATGTTGATACAATAGGAATTTGAGTAGGAGTTGGCACAGAGTACTGAATAGTTTTCTGAACATTTTCTAGCTGTGCAATTGGTTGCTGATATTTGAATCCTGCACTCACTTGACCAGCATCAACATTATGTAATGTTTGTTGGCTATAACTTTGTGAGGGGAAAGCTAAAGCTGGTTTTTCTGTGGGTGCTGATGTTGTATATTGAATCAAAGGTGTTTGTTGAACAACCGGTTTTTGATATTCATAACCACCATTTTCCACTAAAGCATTGACACGTCCCACGTCAACTTGGTGTAATGTCTGATGGCTAAATACGTGCGGTTGGCTTACAGAAATCTGAGGCTGAATTTCTAAATGAGGCTGAGCCGTTGTATATTGAACTTGATGTTCTGCTGTTGCCACCGAGGGCAAAGAAACTTTGCTGCCCTCGACTTTATGATACGTCTGTTGGCTATACGATTGTGGCTGTGCGGCATATGACACGGCGGGTGTGACTTTTTGTATGTACTTGAGAATTGGGTTTTGGTATAAAGAAACAGCTGGCTGTTGATACGATTGTACATAACCTTGCGAATAAGCATTATGTAGTGTCTGTTTGCTATAAGACTGTGCATTGTTTGTCGGAATCAGCGTGGCTGGAGTCGAGTATTGTACTGTATACTTCTGTTCTTTTAACTGTACAGTAGGCTGTGCGTATTCATAGCCTGCTTGTTCTTGGTTGTATGAATTATGCAGAGTCTGCTGACTGTAAGACTGTGCATTGTTCGTTTGAACAGTTTCTGTTGCGGGAGTAGAGTATTGAATCACAGTTTGCTGTGGCACAGTAACGACTGGCTTGGAGTAGTCATATCCAGTATTCGATTGAGAGTTAACTGTATGCACAGTCTGGTGACTGTAAGCTTGGCCGTTGCTTACGCTAACGTCCGAAGCAGGCTTGGTGTATTGAATTGTATTTTGAGCCTCTGAGTGAACTGCTGGTTTGGAATATTCATAACCTGATTCACCTTGAGGATAAGTATTCACGTGGTTAACATCTACATTATGGATAGTTTCCTGATACTGTGGCTGGGCAGATGATGTAACTGATTGGACTAAAATCTGAGGTTGAGCTGTTGTGTATTCGAATACTTTTGGTTCCTGTTTAACATTAACCTGATGAATAGTTTGGTGACTTATCGACTGCGGTGTGTATGTAGCTATAGTGGGTGGTGAATAAGTGGCTATTGAAGGTCCAGTTGTATAGGCAACAATTTTCTTAAATGGTTCTTCTGTTACAGGTTGGGCAGTTGCATATTCAAATCCAACGGACTCCACTTTGTGTAATGTTTGTTGGCTGTGCCCAAAACCTTGTGGTTCATAAGTAGAAACCGTCGCGGTTGGAGCTGAATATGTCAGACCATCTTCAAACTTTACTGTCGGTTTGTCGTACGAGTATCCAGATTCAGAGTTCACAGTTTGTCCTGCAGATTCAGCATTGTAATTCACGCCTTGGTTATGGTTGGTTACTTGAATGCTAGCCACTGGGGTGACTGTAGATTGAACGTAAGTGATTGGTTGTTGTGTTATACCAAATATTTGCTTGATTGTAGATTTTGGGGGTTCAGGGACATAAGTTGTGTGATAATTACTTGAAACAGTGGGTATACTAGTCACAGCATATGGTGCACCTGTGCTTGGTATAACTGGTGGCGTTGGTGTGGTAACGAAACTGTATCCATCCAAATTATGTGAATCGGTTCCAACGTGACTAATGGATACAGCTGGTTGGGATATGATAGCAACGTGGCCGGGATGAAGAACTTGTTGACCATTTTGATATTGGACTTGTGAACTAGTGCTGTACCCACTAGGTTTGTAGTTGAATTGGTCATTATAATTCGCATCAACCAAAGTCGTTTTGCCTACCAAGCCAACATTCACAGCTCCATTAGTCAAAGTATGCGAAGAACCGGTATAGGCCTTTGTATTGGTCAAATAGTTTCCAGTATTAGTGTTACTGTAGCCTCCTTGGTAACCGTCAATATTAATCCTATTACCATTGGCAGTTCCATAAATATTTTCATTGCCAATGTGAGCGTCAGTTCTATAAACACCCGCTACGTATTGACCAGAATTATCATTGACATATGAACCAGAGTTATCATGTCTGTAGTCATCGCTTTTCGAGACGTAAGCTCCTGAGTTGTCGTGTACGTATTGGCCACCACTATTTTCATTGCCAGTATATTTGTAATTTTCTTGGTATTTGCCTTGAGCGTATTTACCGACATCATAATAATCACTATAACCTGAATTTTGATGAACATAAGGAGACGGCTGCGCATCGACATGTTTGTAAGGTTCTGCATGATCACCGGTAGGGTCATGAATGTATCTTCCAGATTGATCTTCGTAACTTCCACTGTTTTGATACTGTTGGTACTGAATATATTTCTGAGCTACATTACTAGATGAAACTGAACCAGAATATGGATTTTTATTATATCCTAAATAGTCAACTTGACCATGTACGGACTTCGGTTTAGTAGGTAGCCTGTAGTCATCTAATATAATAGATCCACTTGTATATTTTTCCTCCTCATTGTACTTTTTAGGTTGGATAAGGCCAATGTTACCATTAAGAGAAACGTCGTTGTTTTGGTAGGCTACACCGTTTTGAAGGCCGTCGGCTAGTTCTTGGGAGGCGATGAAGTTCGAGTCCAAAGCGTCTTGTTGGCCGAGGTTGTGGGTTTGAATCCCGACGAGGTTGTCAGCGGCGGCTCCAGACGCGAGGCTGTGGTGAGCTGCGACGTTGATGGCGTCGGCCGTCTGCCCTCTGTACCCGACCGCTCCTGATAATAAAAAGGAAATAATTATATGAAAATGTTTACTTTGAAGATGCTTGATTCATTTGAAAGTTTTAATTTGATTGAATTTACTTGCTTCATCATCACAACTCCGTGGAATGAGCCCACTGCAGGACTATGAGTTTCTCCTCTGGGTGACGAGGAGGTTTAGGCCATAATCTACCAAGCTGGCTCAGTGCTGGTTGGTGGATGTCAGAATTTTCAGGGTGCCGAAATGGCTTCGGACAAACCCTATCGACTACTGTATACAAGCATACAGAACCCGGGACCGACTGCTTAACGTGCCCTCCGAAGCACGGAAGTCGCCGTGAGATATAAATGATTGGCTAAATATATTTGATTCTAATACCGGCCGCTCCGAGCGCGCTTACTTGCGATATTGTTATGCATGCAACTTGTGATATGCATAGTGACCACGACGCCACAACGACTTAATTGCTTAACGAGATAGAAATAAGAAGATTATTATTTTAAATGTAACCTACATCTAGCAATTTAGAAAAATTACTCTAGTTAATTTAAGATAGTTAAAAGGAGGTTTTATTGACATTTTTGTGTGCGATAGGCTGACCCCCTATCACTGCAATAGTCTCTCTCCATCATAATGCCTCAGAATTTGTCAAACGTGACATCAGATGGTTTTACAGCCTCTGGTGTTCTGCCTACCGCATAAGGGACACAGGCGTGAAGTTATGTATGTATATATGTATGTTAAAAGGTTACTTATACATTTATCAAATTCGTTCTTATATACAATTTACTGATAATTGGTATGGTACATAATAATAATAATTCTTTATCGTACACCAACAGCATTAGTAACATTTTACAATACATTTCAAAACACTTGCACAAAGGCGGCCTTATCGCTCAAAGCAATCTCTGCCAGTCAACCCAGTAAGGACAGGACATGAATAGAGGAAATTAGGGTAACTTTCCCTAATGAATATAAAGAATTAATTTGAAATTCTGTAATTTTTATTCGTATTTAAAAGAGCACTAAAAAAACCGACTTCACGTCAAAACTATGAAGTATCCTCTATCATATAAAACAACAATTTTCAAAATCGATTCATAATTGTCCGAAATATCGTGTAACAAAGACACAAAGAAAACATACAGACGAATTGAGAACCTCCTCCTTTTTTGGAAGTCGGTTGAAAACATAAGCGACGTTATAGGCAGAGCCAGTTTCTTCCTAAAATCTTGTACTGCCATCTTCAAACTTATCTTCATTTACCATCAGGTGAGATTGAGGTCAAAGATTGAAGTCGTCGTGGCGCCGTGGTTACTGAAGTCGTCGTGGCGCCGTGGTTACTGTGTGTATCATACGATATCACAGGTTAAGCAACGTTCGGCGCGGTCGGTACTTGGATGGGTGACCGCCGACCATTCATATCTCACGACGACTTCCGTGCTTCGGAGGGCACGTTAAGCAGTCGGTCCCGGGTGCTGTATACTTGTATACAGTAGTCGCGAGGGCTTGTCAGAAGCCATCTAGGCGCCCTAAAAATTTTGGTATCCACCACCCAGCACTGGGCCAGCTTGGTGGATTATGGCCTATACCTCCTCTTCACCCAGGGGAGAGACTCATGCCCTGCAGTGGGCTCATTACAAAGAGTTGTGATGATGATGATGATGATGAGATTGAGGTCAAACGTTGAATCCACCGTTCAAAGGATACATTATATGAGTAACCTTCATATCTAAGTAGGAACCTACTTTAGACACAAAAAATCCTCAACTTATCAACTCACCGGTAAGTACAGCAGTCGAGAACCCGTGCGCCTGCGCCTCGTATCTCGCAATGTTGCCGCACTGCGGGACCAGCCACGGCCAGTCGCACTTCAGGCGCTGAGCATCAAACCCGAGACCGAAGGGACAACGGAACTCGTAGGCGGTCAGTGGAGCCTTGCCGTGGTCCAGGCAGGCGAAGAACCAGCGGCAGTTTTCTGGGTCTGCGTAGTAGCCTGAAAATAAGTTGGTGGTGATTAGTTGGTAGTTTTGACCGAAAGTAGATAACATATTTCCAAAGAGGGCATCCTAGTATTAAAATCTTTCGGAGCATTATAGTTAGACAATGGAATATCATATTTGTCGTATCGTCACTTAAGTATGTTTGCTAAAGAGTCTTTTGGCAAAGTTCAGAAGAATTGGTACAGTAACGTACTTTTATGAACCTCTAAAGGGCACAAATAGGGGATGTAAGTTTGTATGAAAAAATAAATCTCTTAATTTAATATCTACCATTAAGCTATTATTAACACCTATAGAGAATGTATCTAAACTGATATTATAAAGAGGAAACCTTTGTATTTTTGTATGTTTGTATTGAATAGGCTCAAAAACTACTGGACCGATTTCAAAATTTCTTTTTCCATTACTTAGAGGAGTTCTTCCGAATCTGTATAGGCTACTTTTTATCCCGAAAATCCCGCGGAAATCGAAATTGCGCGGGTAAAACCGCGCAACAGCTAGTCCTAAATAAAAAATGTGTTGCAAAGATGATGTGGTCGTTGTGACAAGCACTCGTCACCGACGAATTTATACGAGGTAAGCAGGCTCTAACACGGGGCAGGCATAACTTATTTTCGATGTCTTCTCTAGACGTAGTCATAATAACTCAATGTTAAGTACCAAGCAATGTCCGGAGTAACATCATTTAGCTACAATATATTATAACATACCTTCCTTATCCGGACAAACGAATCTAGTATGAGGCACGGGAGCGATCTCGGACGACCCGGGGCAAGCCTGCGAGTCCGGCAGGCTGCCCGGCCACACGCACACCTCGTAGCGGGAGTCGAACGCCAGGCCCGACGGACAGTCGAACTCGAATACCTGAGAACATTTCATGTCATTAGGGTTCGTATTGGGTATGGAGTCTCACTCTTAGTTGAACGTTTTTAAAGCCGCATTGGGCTATTTATGGGCCATGACCCGTCCACCCACCGTCTTCACCCACCAGTGGGTGGAGGGGTAATTCGCATTTACCCGTGCACCCACTGCGTCAAGGCTGGAATTAAAGTTATAAGTTCATCGATACATTTTTTCGATAATTTTTAAATTGTTTCGAAAGTTACGTTAATAATATCAGGATAACTATAATTTAACCAACGTACGGGACGCACCATGATCTTGCTTGTATTGCATGAATTAAAAATCCTGTAAATGCATTCAATTTATTAAATTTATTTAACAGGCTAAATACTTCTTATATAAGTGTGGTGGAGGTGTAGGGCTTAGAATAGTCCTATTTATAAGGCGACTAGAGGTCAAAATTGAAATTTTCTGAAATAAATTTCTTTGACGACTGTACTCCAACTTGTGTACATAAATTTTAAAATACATAATAGGGTATTTCTCCAAAGACAAAATTTTTGATGTCTTACCTATATTTCTATAACTAGTGAACATAAATGCATGTTTTTTGTTTTTTTTTTGGTTACAGTTGAGCTTTATTTCAGTCTAGGTTTTAAAAAAAAATTGGTTCTCCTCATTCATATGGCGAGTCCGTGTCATTTTCCGCAACATAATGGTCTATGTATAATTTTCTGTTCGATGAATGAATAAAGTATAATTTTATCGAGAGGTAATGAATTGACCTCTAAGAAAATAAAATTTGTATGATTACATTGGTGTTTTTAAAAATAAGTAACTAAGAGGTGTCCAACGTATAAAAATGATTAATATGGCATAAGACCGTACTTGGTCACATAAATAAATTAGGAATATGGCTAGCTGTGCAGGGAGAAGCAAACCTTGCAACGAACGAGCTAAAAAGAGGATGGGCAGCGAGGTGGCTTAGATCCTGGGGTCATGAAGGCAAACACCTGATACATCTGTATTACGATGCCCATATTATAAAATTAATTTTATTTTATTAAAACTTCAATTTGTGTTACGTGTAATGTTTTTGAGATATAGAACAACAGTGAAGTCTGTGTATATTATGAGGTATGCATGATTTTAGGGAAATTTCTGATTCCTCTGTGCCTGATTCATATGATCAAACCACCATATCGTTCAGAAAATAAATAAGTTTTTTATCTTTCCATCAAGAAAGGAGCGATTTTATTGCTTAATCATGCTGCAAGAAAAACTTTGTTTAAAAACAAATTGCCTTGAAACATATTTTACGCAGATTTCATTAAATTAACCATAAAAACCTGCAATTGGATTTTACTGAAAAAAGTCACTAAAACTACCGGAACAAGTTAAAACGCTTAAAAAGATGATAACAAATCAAAAGTTCATAAAAAAACACACAGATGTTTAAAACATCGATATCTTGAAAACACCCATTGAAAACACCAAGAAAATAATAATTCTAAGCCCAGACAACGGTACCTACTATTACTTATTCTGTGGCCCAGATCAATCAGAATTTGTTGACAAATAGCTGAAATTTTTATTTTCTGGTAGATTTTTGTGTGTTTTTTTATGATGCTTCCTTTAAATGTTTAAAACATCGATATCTTGAAAACACCCATACCAAAACGAGTCCCTCATTAAAACATATGTTGTGTGGTATATATTATATTTTCATATTAACATGTGCAATAGAGATAAAATTTAAATATAATTTTGGCCAGATGAATCAGTCAAAGAACGTAATTTCGGAGAAATAATCCAAGTGACTCCGCTTGGGTACCCTTCAGCGAATCGTTATTTGCATATGGGCAGATCCTTCCTTAATTCCAGCACACGAGGGGTCGTCATCTTTGACATTATCTTCACTTATTATCGGGTGATATTGTGGTCGAAAGTTAAATTAATATTTAACTTAATTATATAAAATTATTTTTGAACGTGGTTCAAACACTGGCCCACACAGAGCTCAATTTCTGGTATAATCGGCTTGCTAATTAAACATCGAACATTAATAAATAAATTCTGCAGTTAAAAAGCACTACGACTCTAAGAATTATTCAAATACTCACAGTATATTCATCAGACAGTTGATCAAACTTCACACATCTATAGAATCTTGCGCAAGAGCGAGGATGCACGAAGTAGCCTTGCCTTGTACAGGAGAATTCTGTTCTTGTATCCTGGAAATAGAGTAGAAAATAAGGAAACATGAAGTACAGTGATATATTATTCAAGTAGTTGCGAAAGATTTCTTTACGAATTTTACATAAGGACTATGGTTTTGGCTCACTTTAGCCATTAACGTAGAAATTGGAATCTCAACTGAAACAAGTGCAATTTTGTTATAATTGAATTCTAAATTCCAGGAACTCTAATCAGTCGCACGAACACACGTTAGCAGACACGTTGTTCCAATAAAGATTTTTTAATACAGTTGCTCAAAAAGTGGCGTATTGCAGGGACGTTTAGCGTTCGGGATGTGGGCTATTGCACACTTGTGCTTTTTCTTTACCTTTTCCGCACTCGTGCGTTTTCTTTCCCAAATGTCAAAATGATGTCCATTAAAAAGAAAAAATCAACCACGAAGTTTTTACTTAAAACAAAATTCATAGAAGTTTTTACGATTCATGCAAATATTTCTGAAAAGAAGCTACTAATTTGTATCAATATCAGGTAAAATGATTTGGTGCAATGAGTTAGGTTAGGTTTTATTTCATTTTATCTCATTAAATTCATTTTCATTTCATGTCAATGCAAAGAATCTAGTAAAGACTTGGCTGTATGGGCATAGTTCCCTTTGCCTACCCAGAATGGGTAAACAAAACAAAAAATCTCTGTTTATAATCTTTCACGGCTGGCGCCATTTTGTATATTTTATAAAATTGCTTAATTTTTTCGCAACTGTATTAAAAATAGTCGTTCAGTACACGTGCGGAACCGTCATTGCAACTCGTTCCGACTGTCAACCCTCGCCTTCGGCTGCGCCTCGGCTCGTGTAGACATTTGTCGGAACTCTTTGCAATGACAGGCTTTCCGCACTCGTAATGAAATATACTATTTTCATTTTAATTTTTCACTTGTTTTGTATTTTGCTAGTAGTTGCTTGCTTGTAGTCTGTATTGTAATTGCTTTGTAGTATTGGTTAAGACTGTCCTCACCACACTGCCTCTAAATTGTTGTAGGATATCTTTTGTGTCCAAGCAACCACTCTTCTTGTAAATTAAATGTAATTCTCTTCTCTGTGTGTGTTTGTCTCATTTTAATAAGATAGGTTACAGTAAAGACGCGTATAATGTCTGGCGTATTCAAAGTAAAAACCAATTGGTTTTCTTCAGTTAATTCAATTAAGACTCCATCACAAGTGGCAACAGTACCTGTCTGTAAACCTATTTATTATATTAATGTTAACATAACAATTGTACTGATCAAGAGTAGGTTACCTCTCGTATGGAGTGTATGACACCGTCGGAGTCGACGACCTGCGTGATGCGGTAGGGCGACACCTGCAGCGCGTCCAGTGCGCGCGCGTGCACCGGCGCCGACAGGATCTCATGCTCCAGAGACCTGGAAATTATTCAAATTTAAAATTATATTAAGTGGCTAGTTTGAAACATTTTATGCTATCCTGGGAGTTTTACATAAGTGTCTTGAAGACAACGTCACATATTTACTTTTAAAAAATGTCTACTTATCATTCATCGTTCAATTGCCTATCAGTTCAAATAGAGCCAATAAATTCAGCCAATTTAGTCATGTTATTCTATAAACAAAAACTATTTCTGAGGTTATCGAGATTTAAGGCATTGAAAAAAGAAATGTTTTTATTTTAGAACGTGATGTAGTAGAGGTAATTTTATTTATTATTTTCTTATACATTTTTTTTGAACATTGCTTCACATGGCTTTTTTTAGCTGCAACTTAGCTCTTCTTCCCTTCCATGCATGGAATGTCTTGTAACAGTTCCGGAGCTAGTGCTAATCCGACCTCAGATTTCCTCTTCAAACTGTCAAACTAACCTGAGCACAGCAGCTCTCGGAGCTCTGCTCTGCTGCTTCAGCACCTTCGCCAACGCCGCCTTGAGGCTGGCCCCACAGCTGGTCTCCACGTCCTTGTCGGAGTCCATCAGCGCCAGGCCTGCCAGGCCTCGCACGCGGGCGTACTTGCCCTTAACGTCCACGGAGGAGGAATCCTCGAATGATACCCAGATTTTATCTCTGGAAAGAAATTGTTAAAAAAATTTAAGAAAAAAATTTACGTTGTCTGTGAACTTGATAATATTAATTGGATGAGTAAATATAACGTAAGAATGATGTTTTAAAATCGAATGTTTATTTCATTTTTTTTATTAACACAGTGCTTATTGTGGTGAAACACGTATATTATATGTAATATTGTCTTAAGTTTTCGCGATTCATACTATTAAATAAAACACTTTTTAACATATTTATATTATATATTCGCGTATATTTCACGAGCGACTGACCACGGGGTCTGCAAAGACACCGAAACGTCGAGTCAAAATTTAAAATGTAAATATACGCGATAAATCCGGTTAAAAAGTGTTTTATTTAATATTATATGTATTTTACAAAACCAGCTACGCTTAAAACGTCAAAATCAAACAACGGCAAAATCATCGCTAATAGTAATTGCTTACTGAAATGCGTAAGGCGCAGACAAGTCCTGGTCCCTTTCAAGAGTCCATCTTCCCTTCTGAAGCATTCGGCATAGTTCCATCTGGCTTATTTCCTTTGGTTCATCCTCCACAGCTGGACTGCCTGGAGTACTAAGGGTTTCGTTTTGGAGGGAAAACTTCAGGGCAGTAGATGGCAAACTGATGACAACCTTGGAAGCTGGCACTCCAAGTCCGATCACGAGGTCTACTACTGAATCCTGCAATGAATGAGATAAATTTAAATGATACAGATCATTAATTTGGGATGTATTGATGAGCATAAGACAGTAGGTACGTGATCTGAAAGAGAAAGACAGGCAGTATTTTTGTGACTACGTAGGTCCGATCAACATGTTCGAAGTAAAAAAAAATATAACTGAAGATATAACATTACTTATTAAATTCTGACATCAATATAATATTGCTTGGTGGTAGGATCCCTTCTGGGTCCGCCTGGCTAGCGACCACCCTTTATATAAAGTCTGCCGCCAAATGTTACCGCCCCGGCGGTAATGTGTTCCGGCAATATTGTATAAAGAGCCAGTTCCTTCCTAAACCCGTGTGCTTTCATCTTCGACCTCATCGTCACTTACCATCAGGTGAGATTGAGGTCAAACGCGGATTTAGTCACTTATAAAAAAAAAAAATATGTTCTATTGAATCGTCAGTGTTTATAAATAGTTATTAATATAAAATCATGTAAGAGTTACTAAGTAGGTTACTCGGCAACACAAAAATACTGCTCTAGTTTGCATTTGAAAAGTGCTAGGCTGCGAACTATTAAAAAAGCATAAAAACTAAAACCAGTTTAGCTTAACAGTCATCGTAACAATAATTTACAATTGGCAATGAAATATTTAACGAGTAAAAAGTGGTATTACGAGTTACGAGTAAAATCGCAGCTATGATTCAGTAATTTTACTTTGTAATATCTGCTAAAATGTGTATGATAAAAATGTCAATGATGTGTAATAAATGTCACAAAATTCAATGAATACTCAACCTACATAGGTATAACTATTTTACTAACGGTATTCCAAAATATTTCTTAAACTCATTTTAAATTCAAATCAATCACAGCCAGCTCTCAAAATGCACTAAACGCTTCAATCATGATGCATCTGTCTACACGACCTAATTGCAAAGTTTAATCATTTACCACAAAAAATACATAACTGCTCATTCCAAGAAAGCCCTTAACACACTCCAAATAAGGACGAAGATGCTAACTTTACATGGCTGTACTTACATAAAAATACGTCTATTTTTTTCTAAACACAAGTTCACCTTCGGGTACCGACGATATTTTACGATCTCAACTAATGTTTATGTGCAAAATGAGAGTTATAAAACATTATGTATATTTAAGAGTGAACTGTGGTTTGTGAAACTATAAATTATATTTAATCGACATATGTTCTAATTAAAGTTTCTGTGTAAAATTCACTGGA
Source organism: Stenoptilia bipunctidactyla (assembly GCA_944452665.1). Taxonomy (NCBI): domain Eukaryota; kingdom Metazoa; phylum Arthropoda; class Insecta; order Lepidoptera; family Pterophoridae; genus Stenoptilia; species Stenoptilia bipunctidactyla. The sequence continues at coordinate 19,245,918 of OX101730.1, forward strand.
CATTTATCAGCCAATTAGGCCAGCAAGCCGGCTAGTCGGTCTGAAGGTTGCAGTGGCTTATAGGCTGAATAGGTATGGTATCCAAAAAATATTTTCCTGTTACTGAGAATAACATTGTAATGGAAATAGACCACAAGGTTAGCGCAATTATTTGATGTAAGTAAAAATACTTACATAAATTACTTTTATAAACAATCCGAGTAAAGTTGCTTTAGATCGATTAATATGCGAGATTATGTAAAATTATATTGTAAATTAAAATTCATATTTTAAATATTTTCCCATTCCAAATAATTCAAACACAAGATATAATAAAGCATGCGCGGTACTTAAAATATACTTTTTAAAGCCATTTATCATTTTACATAATATTCATCATACATAACCTTATGGGGTAGGCAGAACATCAGAGGCTAAGTATAAGACCATCCGATGTTACGTTTGAAAAAAAATTGAAGTATAATAATGATGGAGAGAGAATATTGCTGTGAGAGGGGATCAGCCTATCGCCCACAAAAACGCCAATTAAACCTCTGTCCCTTTACTGACTTTTACAGTATGCCCGGGAAGAGAAGCAGTTGGTACATTCTAAGATTTTCTTTCGCTCCCAGGCCAGCATGGAAGCATGGAAGTAATCATTTTACATCGATAGCAATCAAACTTAAATTCTGTATTCCAATTAACTTCATTTCACGAACAGCTTCAAACTACTAATAATTTGTTGTAAACTAACAAAGTCCCTGTATAGTTCCACTTTGGAAGTCTGCTTAACTTATACACAGCTCAGAGCGCAAAGTTGGTTATTAACAAATGATTATCGATTTTAGAACTGTAAGTGACGACAGTTTCACAAACGTAAAAAAAACAAAAAGATGAAACCAGCAAAAATAAATTAGTTTAATAGGCTACAAGAACTTTTAATTGAGTAGTTAGTTATACAATGACATTATTATTCCTTACTAGCTGTTGCCCGCGACTTTGTTTGCGTGAATATAGGCCATTGCTGTTGGATAAATAAGATTAAGTACTATATCCTCCTTGAATTTTAAACTTACTCTATCTGTGCTTTGCAGGTTCACCCGGGTTTTGTGGAAAAGACCTACAAAAAATACTGCAGTAAAAATAAAACAGGAAAAAATAAAAAGGCATAGGTACTGGGTAAAAGTACTGCGGGCTTATATGTTCATATGTGGGTTTCTTCTTTTTTAATAAGCAAATCTTTTTTAATAAGTAAATACCTATAACTTCTAAACACAAAAAAGCGTGCCTACATCACCCGAACGATGTGTTTTTAACAAATCGCTAGTGCCTAGTGTAATCGGAAAACAACATTAAAACGTCGCGTATCGCACTCCTCATAAAATTAATTTCAAACAATATGCAACTTTTATCTTAGTATAGGTTTTAAATACTATTTTTGAGAGAGTTTCTTGAAATATGTCTTTTCTTAGATTGAAAACAGTGCCACCTATCCTATTATGCACGAAGCAAACGGTCTATTCATCCACCGCAGACTTGAATAGTTTTATTAACAAACTAGCCACCGCGCGCGGTTTTGCCCGCGTAACTTTTGATCCCGTGGGAAGTTCGGGATAAAATGTAGCCTATAACCTTCCTCAAGAGTTGGGCTATCAAATGCAAAAATAATTTTTCAAATCCCACTTGTAGTTTCTGAGATTAGCGCGTTCAAACAAACAAAAAAACAAATTCTTCACAAATATGTGATACCAACGATGTGACCGCAAAACAAACTTGTGATGTGGAAACATTACAGTAAAACTAAAGGAAATCTTTCTTCTTCGACCACTTTGGCGATGGGATAAACCTATCTGCCTCAGACGCCAGTGGTTGCGGGTTCAATTCCCGCACGGAATAAGAAAAAAAAAGTTCCGGGTATGGGCGTTTATCTATATATCGCACCTTCGCTAAGACAATGGCACAATTGCACTTTTCATGATTTTACAGGAGAGTCATTTTAAGTTATTTTTTGCAATCAATATCTAATTTCTCACTCTATATATTAATTTTCACTCATTGACTTCTACAGTAACATGCAAGGATTATTAAGAAATGGAATTATGTCATCAGAACAGTTCAAAAACTTTATATTTATTTGATTTTAATTATTTTGAATCTGTCTCTCCATACATATTTAAAATTAAAGGGCATAAGTATACTAAACGAGGCTTTGTCCTTCCAGGAATGAAAAAATTGAAACGCTTATTTAAAATCTAATAATGCGACAAGGGCATTTACGTTATCTAGAGTAAATGTAATAAATTAATGGGCGTCTTTGTCTGTCCAGTGATGATACTACTATTAATATACCTTTTGGCATATTTAACTCATTTTCACAAAATTTGGTAGTTAGGCCCTTGTCTTACCGAAGGTGCGATATGTATTTATATTCTAGGTTCTCCCCTAGTTCGCGACATGGTATCCCATAATACAAGCTATGCTTACTTTGGGGCCATGTAGTTGGTGTGATTTTCTGGGGTTTTTTATTTATTTATTTATTATTGCCTAGTATACCTACACCCAGACTTGAGAAAATTAAAAAAACATTCGTATCTCAAACTGTCTGCCCCTTTACTAGACAATACCTGTAATAGGCAAATGTACCATGAGTCGTTGAAAATAACGCAATAAAAAAGAAGTATTCATTTTCAAAATATTGTTTTAAAAGGGGGTTTTGTCGAGCTTAAAACTCTAGGTAATGGGTTATTCCTAAGAGCTTAAAATAGTTTCCATTAACATACATATCACTTACGCAATAAAAGTTACAATTTACGAGTCCTACATGTCCTGCAAGGTGAACAGTTTACGCAATACGCACTAACTCCCTCGCTTCATTTGCATCTTACTCAAATTGAAATTACATTTATACCAAAATATACTTCATTTTATTGCTCCAGTTGAAATATCTCCAAGGAAATCAATAAATAAATGGACCATATAGGCATTTCAATTTAAATTGACTAATAAAATGTGGGTAGAGCGATTATTTATGTACTTTATTGATTTATAGCTATGATAACACATGTGACGTACGTGTAAGTAAGACCCAACCTTAGATTGATAAATTGATTGCCAGCACTTGCTCAATTTCGTAAATTTATCTAGGTTACAGGTAATTTTGTGTCTCCTTCTCTACATCTTTTACGTCGGTTTGTCTGTATGTTCAGAACTACTCAACAGAATTTGACTGAACTTGCACAATTCTAAGAATAATTCTCTGTACTCACTAAAAGATTGTGAACGTTTAACCTTACCTACGTGAGGACTTACGTCAACAATGTCGGTGAAAATCTAGATTTTAGAAAACTTATAATGGATTTCTATAACAAATCTCAATCCCAAATTCTTGTTTGTTAACACTGAAATATAAGAACGTTGCCATGACAATCAAAATCCAAATTTGAAAAATCCGGGATAAAAATCAAGATTCCATATAGAAATACACGATCTCAGAACAACTGAAAGCCGGGTACTACTAGTTCTTGATAAGATTGAGAAAAAGTAAGTTTTTTGTGGTATACACATTTAAAAAAAATATCAATCCGGATAAATGTTAAAACCTAAGAGAAATGACTGCCATTATATACTTCTGGTTAGATACAAAGTCATAACAAAATACTGCTTCTGTAGCAACCAGCACCAAAAATTAAGACTCACCGTGTTCATCATATCCCAAACACCACTCAAGCGACTAGGATGATACGTCATCTTCTTCTCCTCTCCCAAGTTATGAGTCTGAACAACCATCAAATCAACCTTCTTCATAAGACTCCTCATGTCATAGTATTTGGCAAGGAGTTCCGGGTGAGATGGTACTGATAGAAAGAGAGGTCCTCCACCGGTTGAACGAAGAGTCTGTCTGGCTGCTTCCACAGTCTCCTCCACGGTGGACCTGTTGAGGGAGCGGTGGGCATCGCTGATTTCTAGACCTTGGATGTACTTAGACTTCAAAAGTTTCCGGAGATCCTGAAATGAAAGAAATGGAGCATTAGCTTCATTTTTGGAGATCGTTTTGAATTTGTCATTTTATCATATTGTTTCCTCATGCGTATTTTGCTTGAAAATTTATGTCCTTTTTCCGGCAATGACTATCATCAAGGAAGTTAAAAAATATCTGATAAACTTTTGTAATAATGTATTTTTTATACCTATAAAAGAGAGTAAAAACACAGTTTTTAACATACAAAAGACATGGAATGTCTTATTTATTGATAATCCAAGGTGCAGGATCGGCTTAAGAGCTCTACCCAGGGCCTCGTCGATGTTGTAAAATGCAACCAGCGTTCCTTCCATAACCTATATGTCAAGATAACACTTCAACCTCATCTCTAATTTTCATAGGTAAATATTGTTGTTGCATACTCGAGGTAAGCAACAATAATAAAACCCTGGCAGTTCCTTAACGCATTGCCAGGACTGTAGTCCTACTCCCAGAGAAAACAAAATAAAAAATACTTTTTTTTAAATTCCTTAAATAGTAAAAACATGTATTTTTAATGTCAAGCTATCTAAGCGCCTTCGCTCGGGGGATGACCGCTGCGAAGGCGCTTAGATAGCCGCTGTAATTGCATATTTTGTTTTTTGTAAAGGATTTTGTGTTTAAAATGACATGACTTTCGCAAAATCATGTCAAAAAAATTGTGAATAATCCATTCAGAATACAGTTGTTTACAGTTGTTGCAGAATACAAGCTTTGGCAAAGAAGTATTCCGATTTGTCACCAAGCGGCAATAGTTGACGCAATACAACTAATTGATATTTATTTTTAAACCAAACAGGTTAAAGATTAGTTTGCAATAACTCTTGCGTTATGTGGAGCAATTGGACAAAAATCAAACAAAAGTTGATCTCTTTCTAAATTCAAAAATGTGAACCAGTTGTATAATGCTATCGAAATAAAATATGTAACACATCCTATCAAAAAATATGCTTACAAAATGTTACTAACGAGTTGTTTTTTACGTTCTATTTGCGATTTCGGGCAGTTATTTACAATGGCGTCTGCCATTCAAAGAAATCTTGCATTTCTCTAAATTATAAATCTGATTATTTATGGAAGTTTCTTCTAAGACTGAGAGTAAACGCCAAGAAGCAATTTATTTGTAATAAAGCGATATGAGTAAACTATATGATAATAGACACCGTCATCTTAATTATGATTTTCTATATTTAAGTTTTTTTTTTTGTTGTTAAGTAAGCGCAACAAAACGACCACGAGGCCGAAGAAAAGATACATTTGGTCCTTATTAAATTAAAACCTTAACACTTGAATATGTAACAGCTTAACTGTACTCAGGTACCTTTACTTATTTAATTAGGTAAAATTATTCGATTAGCAAATACAATGCCTACATTTCCAGTTTTTTGTCATTTTGAACTGTTAGAATAAATTCAATTGGTTGGTAGAAATTTATACCAAGTAGGCACTCAGTATAATGGAACGACCTCTTTACAGTTGCTATATTAGGAGCATAAGTCAATTGGCTGCTTGCAACATGCATCAAATGTTACTGCCAATATTGTTTCAACTATGTAATTAGATAAATTGTTTGATTGTTTAAAATGAAATATGGTTGAAATGTAGCTAATAACTCAGGATAAAGTATGCTGTGACTGTATGGAGAATGTTCTTGCTTAGTTGTAATAAAGTTTTAAAATAAGACGTTAAGGTGATCTCTTGAAAGGAACCTTCTTTTGTTATTAGATATATTTTTATCGGCGGTACTCTGTTGGCGTTTGTAAATGATCACACGTATACATTTAGTAGAAATTGAAAAAGATTGCCCGTCGCAACTTCACGAGAAATCAAAAACCAAAACCAAGAAATTCAAAAAATCAAAAATAAGTTCATGCTAAATTATCATTGCCCTCTGTAATAAGGTGTATCTAGATTAAAATTAAAATAGGTAATCATTGAAAGAACTCAATTGAAAAAAAATGACTCACGAAGATATCAAAAATCTTCTTATAATCAAACAACTTAATATACCTATTGAATTACTTGCAAAACATCCAAAATGTATAATATCATTATAATGTTAGTAGCAGACGGTAACTAACTTATATCACGTCTACTTAATACATTATTCTTACTACTTTAAAACTAATAAAGAGATCATAAGAACATGACAATACAACACTTAATTTCAATTTAGTTAACAGTCAATCCATCAACAGAAATTAGCCGTATAGCCGATCATCTATATTATATAACTTAACTACTAACCAGCTTATTGATTACTCGATTATTGTAGCACTCTTACATAAGTTGTGATTGGAGTTACTAAATTTATCGGTCAAACTAAATAAACTTTTTGTGATGCAGAGATTGGTTCTTAATTTAGATAAATTCAGTTGATTGCAAAAATACTTTGAAGACGTTCATTTTATAAAGTTACTTACATGTTTCATATGTCTTCTAAACCCACGCAGTTTTTTCTAATTCACATAAACATATCATGTTACTTTCTTTTATGACTTTTTCACCCTACTTTCCTGTAGATAGTGTCTAAGATTATCGTAAAATATTAAATAAATAGTTGTGATGGTTATGCATTTATTTTATCGTAGACTTAACCAGTGTTTGTCCATTATCTCCCCTGATAAGAAAAATAAACACAACAGCTGACTTTATTGAAACAAGGGGAACTATCAGTGCTTTGCAGACCGATTTGACTTTGGTATGAGGATAGGCAATGGATATCCCTGACCTACCATCATCCGAGACATAGAAGCTGTCTGGCCGCAGATAATAAGTAAAGACAAGGAGTAACAGTTTGCGGAGTCAGGCAGGGAGGACTGACCTCACCAAGACTATTTAATGTCTACGTTGATCGTCTTATCCGCGAACTGAGCAGCACTATGGTTGGGTGCTCCATTGATGGTACAATGATGAATAACATTAGTTACGCTGACGATATGGTGCTGCTCAGTCCGTCTATAGATGGATTAAGAAGGTTGGTGGCTATCTGTGAGAGATATGTGGAGGCACATGGCTTGAGCTATAATGTCAACAAAAGCGAAATTCTAATATTTAAATCGCAAAACAAGACAGTTACTAACGTGCCTTTTGTCAGACTATGCGGAACACCACTACGGGTTGTCACTCAATTTAAATACCTAGGCCATGTTCTTACCGATCGTCTCACAGATGACCTTGATATTGACAGGGAGCGCAGGGCGTTGGCAGCTCGATGCAATATGCTTGCCCGCAGATTTTCACGCTGCACTAAGGATGTTAAAGTTACATTATTCAGGGCTTTTTGCCAAACGTTTTATTCGTGCAGCCTGTGGGTCAGGTACACGCGGAAGGCCTTCAGCGCACTGCGCATCCAGTACAATAATGCTCTGAGGATCCTGCTGGGACTGCCACGGTTTTGTAGCGCCTCGGCAATGTTTGCAGAAGCTAGAGTTGACGATTTCTATGCCATAATACGGAAGCGAGCTGCGTCTATGTTGCGGCGAGTCCGTGGTAGTTCCAACAGCATCCTTAGTAATCTTAGTGCAAAAATTGATGGACCTTTCATAAGGCATTGGACTGATTTGCTGGTACGCAGAGGCGTGCATATTATAAATTAATAAAATAAAATAATTAAACATATATTTTTTGTAATAATCGATTTTAATAATTTATAATTAATCAATTACCATAAATTCAATAATTAGAATAATACTAATACTAGGTTAAGAAATTGTATTACTAACACACTATGGATCTGGTCCGAAATAAAGATTTATTATTATTATTATTATTTGCACCACGACCGACCACGAGTCTTTTTTGCAATATTAATCTCGTACGGCGTAGACTTAAAAGACTTACCAGTCATATAAAATCCACCGTCAAAAATCCCCGCTAAATTAAGTTTAAATGTGTTCCAGTAATGTTTAATTTGCTGCTTGTTCGTTTAAAATATCGAGTACTTCTTCTACCTCACCTGCTATCAGGTGAATGAACTCGTAACAAAACAAAAGAAATTTGTTGAAAAATCTTTCACGTGCTTTAAAGGAGAGAAAAAATTGCCCTAATAACCAATACCAAGTATGTTTGAACTCCAATTAAGTTTCATCAGTGATAACAATAACCGAAGAATAACGAATAGAGATTTTTGTACCTTAGAAATACGTCGATGGATACCTAAATTAATTACGAGTAAATGAAATTTTTACAAAAATCTATTTCATCCAATGTATTATTTTCCTTAACGTAACATACCTTCTAACTTCACCTCTATCAATTGTAATCAATCATGATGAGTTGATGCATTTGCTATCAGAGGAGATTAGCACGAAAAACAACCTACATTTATGATATTTATCTACAAATTTTAAGGAAAATAACTCTGACCATACAGAATCTTATCATGTTGCTTGGTGATAGGACCTTTTAAGAATCCTTCTGGTTAGCAGTGAACCCACAAAGCAGATATGTAGAGTGAACCTCAATAATTAGAGTTTGCCGCCAAATATCATCACTTCGGAGATTATGTATTCCGACATAATATAATATACCAAGTGTTATTTGTTGTCTGATAACATTTATTTTATTTATATATGTTACCGGAAATTGATAAAAACCGTAGGATTACAGATTCCCTAGGAAATTTATAAACTTTCGTAAGATTCTAAACGAGAGATAAATTGTATTATTTTACACTCACGTTTTACGTCTCGTGGTAAATTTATAAACTTACGGATATTCATTCGTAAGATTCTAAAAGTTCGACCTATCACACAAGAGCTTTTAATTATACGCTTTTTTAAAATACGGATAATAATACACTGCTCGCTGATTGGTCAAGAAGACAAACAATTACAAAATTTGGCTTATTTAGACTAATGGTTTATGGCGCTTCGCCGGCCGCTACCGCGGCACCGCTCGCTTCGTTCGCTCGGCTCGCGCGTGTGTGGACTATCAACCAAACTGCTCCTCCTCACTGCGCTCGTCCTCACACCTATCCGCTCCGACGAGGTGTTCCAGTGCATTTGTCTTTTGAAGTAAAAATACGTCACTTATACAACCAATCAGAGCTTACTTATTATTTTACGCGTGAGTTCGATAAGTTTATCGATTTGCGAAAATATGGACGTAAAATAATATATTTTGTCTCCCGTTTAGAATCCTATGGAAATTTATAAATTCTCAAGTAAATTTATAAACTAGATTCTTAAAAACTTAAAAAACTAGATCCTAAAAGGATATTATATAATCGTAACACAATCATAATTTTTGCTTCCACAAAAAAGTTCGTCTAGATGAAATCGCTCTTGAGCATTAAGACTGACTAGCTGTATTTTGTAGAACAACTGTTTTTTTTTAGTGAATCATTGTGTACATACAACGCAGATTAAATAAATAAATAACAATCTTCAAATTATCCCAGGGCAGTGACTTGTAGCTCCGCAGTGAGCTCATAACAAAGAGTTGTGATGATGATGATGAATCTTCAAATGATGATGAACAAACGAAGACATGAGCTGGTCATATCACACGATAACATTTTTATCCTGCATTCCCCTCAAAATGATTCACACTTATTTAATTTAATTACGTTTCATTAACAACATTTTAGTATTTCAATTATTCGACAAGTCACAAAATCTAGTACATGCATTAAATAACCTTCGTTTTTTCGTTAAACTGACAACATAGACATACGAGTACGTGCCTTAAGTTGCGAAAATTACTGGCTCCTATTTAGAAACTAGTTCTGTCTCAGGTACTTTCTTGGATTGACACATGTTAAAACGTCTTTAAATAGTTTTACCACAAAACATTATTTTTTACACATGATGGAATTTTGTAATGTCACCTGAAGGAAAATAACTCTAAATATAAGAAAAAGAAAATTATAGTAACCCGGTCAAATAAGACCAAAAATGAGAGTAAAGTTACATAAACTCCCACCAAGCTTAAAATCGGTAAGATTGTTTAAAATATGATAAAAAATAAAATTTGAAAGTTCCCCATTTTTCCCCTGTATGAATTTTTTTATTCACCTTGAATAAACGTCAAAAATAAGAGTTTTTTGCATTTTTCAGCAAAACGGTGAGTTTTATCATAAAAATACTTGAAACAAAGTTGTAGATTATAAAATTATCTACAAAAAAGGTATAAATACTTTTTTTCCTACGAGACACCGTTTTTGAGATGTAAGGATTCAAAAAGTTGTAATCATCATAATATGCATTGAGCACGCCACGTATAAATAATAATAAATAATAAATTGTTTATTTCACAAATGAGGTACATAAAATTTTACAGTAAAAATACAGTTTGCTGAAACTTACAGTTAACACTTATTTATATTTTTACTGAGTGCACTACTTCCTAAGAAAGGGCAGAGCCCTGTAGCCATAGGATAAGTAGTTTTTGCTCAACCCATATTAATCTTAACAAAACCAGTTATCTATTTCTAAAGTTTACACATTGGACACCAAAAACAAACAATAAATTATTATGTGAAAAATATTAAAGTTTAATTAAAAGTATATAAAATAAATTTTCAAGAGAACATCAGTGTGGTTATGTTGTGTGTTAGTGTGTGAGTGTTTGTGTGTGAATGTGTGTGTAACTACTATTAAATATGTTTATAGAAAGGCAGAAAAACTGCGTATTTTGTTTTATTTTATTCTAATGGAGTCAGAAGATATTCGATTTGTTCATAGCTTTGTGTGAGAAGCCAAGATGATACCCTACGGTTGCATTCAAATTTAGTCAAGTTATGCAGGTTTAAAAGTCGATTTAAAAGATTGTACAAGTAAGGTCCAAGGAAAGGGTAGAATTTGTTACTAAATTTTGTGTTGAATTTTTCTTTCATGCAAATAATGTCTGCCCTGCGCTTAAGATTTAATGTAGGATCAAAGATAGTATTCTTATGTTGGTAAAGAATTAGTGATAGGACAAAAAGCTGCCTTACTGTAAGGACTTCCCATGAATTGTACAATAGAGTGGTAGGAAAACGAAAGGGCCTAAACATGCATACCTTGAGTAAGATACGCTGTGATCTTTCCAGACCCAGCATAATGGTCTTGTGTACTCCACCCCAAGACGTTATACAGTAAGTTATAAGGCACTGACAGAGTGCACAATATATTCGTTTGAGTAAGTTAGGATCCATGACATGTCGCAAAATTTTAAAAGTAAAAATAAGCTTCCTAATCCTTGTACTAAGATGTGAAATATGTGACCTATAGTTTAAGTTTTGGTCGATAACTATACCCAGATATTTGAAAGTAGAAACACGTTCTAGAGGTGGACAAGAGCAATTTAATGTTGAGCACTGAGGAGCATGGGCTGTCAAGGTGAAGTCTTCAGGAGGTTGAGTTGAGTTCTGAATCGAAAAAGACATATATTTAGTCTTTGAGATGTTTAGGGTAAGGACGTTTTGTTGCAGCCAAAGAGTCACTCTATCGAGCCCATCCCTAGCTAAGGCAAGTGTGTCATCCCAAGTGTTCCCAGAAAACAACAGAACCGTGTCATCAGCGTATGAGAGTAACTCTCCACCTGTATTTAAGAAGCAAAGATTGTTGATGTATATAAGAAACAAGGTGGGGCCAAGAATACTTCCCTGGGGGACTCCATGTGAGAGAGGTAAGTCATCGCTGAAAAAGTCGCATATTTTAACGGACTGACACCTGCCGGTTAGGTAACTCCTAAAAAGATCCAGCTGAGATCCCCGAATACCAAGTTGTTCTAAGCGATTTAGTAGTAGAGGAATCGAGACAGTGTCGAAGGCCTTTGCTAGGTCAAGAAAAATTGCAATTATTTTCTTATGAGAGTCAAGTTGTTTAGAAACAAAAGATGTTAGTTTTAGAACAGCATCAGCAGTAGATTTGCCTCTGCGGAAACCAAATTGATTCTTCGACAGTAAATTGTATTTCTCAAGATAGCTTACCAGACGATTATTAATAATTTTTTCCAAGACTTTTGAGAGGATTGGTAATAATGAAATAGGCCGATAGTTGTTGACACTATCTCGACTCCCTGACTTATGTATAGGTATAACGATAGCTCTTTTAAGGTTTTCCGGAAATTCGCCTAAATCTAAACACAAATTAAATATGTGCACTAATATTGGGCAAAGTATTGCCTTGCAGTTTTTTAAAAGTTGACTTGAAATGTTATCCCAACCCACGGAACATTCCACTTTCAGATTTGAAATAATCCCTATGACTTCAGAAGTGTCAGTGTGAGTCAAGACAAAAGAATTCGGGCTGTGGACATAAGCCTCAGAGCTATTAGGTATTTCAAAGTCGGGAAAAGAAGGCTGTGGAATATTTTGTGCTAAAGAACAACCTACGTTTGCAAAATAGTTGTTTACGGTATTAATAGATTCTTGCTCTAAGCCATTCTTAAGCAGTTGCTGGGCACACGTTTCTTTTTTATTACCGAAAGTAACAGATTTAATAGCCTTCCAAAGAAGCTTTGAGTTGTTTCCTGCTTTAACTATTTGCTCCCTGTTATACTTCCTCTTCAAGGTTTTAAGAAGATTGAAATAGAACTTTTTGTATCGTTGATAGGTCGTCTTCAATACCTCATTTGTGGGATCGCCCTTGCATTTAGCATACAGGTTGTCTTTATTCTTCTGGCACCTCAATAACCCTTCAGTCATCCAAGGCTTTTTTATAAGTTTTTTTGAACTGATTTTGATAGCTAAGCTGTGATCTTTAATTGTATTTTGAAGTATGGAAATCAGTGAATCAATTGCAAAAATTGGATCATGAGATGTCAAAATTGTTTGAAAGTCTAAAGATTCCAGATGTTTTTGGATACCTTCGTAGTCAATCTTGTACTTTAACCTTTTAGCGGGGTTTGGAGTTAGCTCGGTATTGTACTCAAATAGGACTGGCCTGTGATCTGTAATGTTAGTTTGTATAACTATTGTTGATGAAACATAGCTAGATTTAAAGAAAACATGATCCAAGCAAGAGTTACTCCCATCACGAGTAACATAAAAGTGGCAGGATAGAAGACCATGAAATGCCAAAAGATTAAGATATTTACTACAGTTTTGGTCAATGTTGTTTTCGTGTTGCAGAATATTTATGTTTATGTCACCTATCAATATGATGTTCTTGAAGGACGAGTAAAGTAACAAAAGGGAATGAATAAAATCAAAAAATTTATCAAGAGATTTTTGCTTAGTCAAAGTCTCTTTGTCATAAGCATGTGGGCGATAGATTGAAATGACAGCCAAGGTATCGGACTTAAGTACCACACAGTTACATCCCTTATAAGAATGGTCTTGGGTAGTAAATTTGAGGCCGTTTCTTATAAAAAGAACCAAGCCGTCATTCTGGAAATAATTTTCTTTGTTTGTAATGTAGTCATAACCATCAAGACTCGGAATAGCCGTACAACTTGAAAGCCAGCACTCTGTTAAAACTATAATGTCACAAGTAATTTTGAGTCTAACCAGCAAAGTCACAAAATCGTCAAAACGTGTACATTGACCGATACTTCTTATATTTTGTGTAAGTATTTTTAAGCTCGATGGTGACACTACAAGCTTGTGACAATTTTCCACATTCGATTCTGTAGCCTTGGATACCGAAATAGAATCGATATCATTTATTGTATCTAAATCACTGAATTTTGATATATGTATAGGAATGAGCAGAAAACAGGCAAAACATCAGCACAAAAATTAAACCTACAAACAATAGTATTTGGAACGTGGTGTCGAGTATACGTTGATAAGAGTTTCACTTGGCCATTTTGGAGTATTATTTTCATTAATAGCATAGAAGTATAGGCGTTAATACGTGAAGTGTAAATAAATAGTGTATAATGTGTAATTTGTTGAAAAGTAATTTGCAGTAAACAATTATGTTGCTCTCTGTTTGAAAAAAGTAAAATAAGTAAAGGGAGATCAAAAATGTTACGATAAACAAAACAAAAAAATAGTAATATTTGGTAGATGCTAACTAAATAATATGAACTTTCACTGTGTAGTCAATCCTTATTATTCAGCTTACTCAAATCTTCCTCACTAAAAACTCTTATGGACGGAGCCCCCTCAGCTTTTCTTAAATAAATTGTACCGCGAGAGGTCCAGCAATAGTTGTAGTTATTTTCTTTTGCGAGTTTATATGTTAGGTATTCTGAAACATATATGGGTTTATAGGGTGCGCCAAGATTTAAACATTTAGTACTTAACTTATCTGTAGAGTGACTTGTTATATATCTTCACAGCCATCAGGAACTCTTCTTTCTTTATGACAGAACAGAAATCCACAATAACGGGTTTTAAAGATTCCTTATGTGTCTGAACTCTATATACATCTTTAATTTCAGTTTTATCAATTGGAGAATTTAATGTAGTTGCTATGGAGCTTATGACCATGCTCAATTCACTCTTTGTTTCGTTTTTTTTTGGCAGGGATGTTCCTAAGTTCAATACTTGAGAAGGAGATCTTGCGTTCGACAAACTCTAACTTGTCTTCCAGTTGTTTAATAACTTTACGATCCTCTCGCCGTTCCGTTTCCAGTACTTCAATTCTTTTAACGAATGTGTCGTGTTTTTCCGATAAAAAGCATACGCTCCTTTGCAGCTCCTCATTTTGGCCCTCAATCCTTGTTATACTCTCTTGTAATGAGAGTAGTCTGTTCTGCATGTCGTCCCGAAGCGCATCAATCATCTCCCTTATGAATTTTTTCATTTCTGCATTTACTACGTTCTTATTACGAGTCGTAACATTTACATCGGATTCAGCTTTAGACGAACGATTTAAATTTAGCGCCGAAACGGCCGCTGTTGTAAGGCGGCTAGAGTCATTATCTGACGTAGTAGGTGTCGTTGGGGGAGTGCGTCTGAGTGACATGGCGAGATTGAAAGGTACCAGGAAAAAGTAAGTTAAATAAGTAAGTATGGGTCTCAGTGTAACAGTTGGTAGCGAAGTTTACACAATGTACACAAATGCTCTTCGTCCAATGTAGCTTCAGTTCTGCCAGTAAGCACGGTGCGGGGACGATATATACTGGTTTACGTATAAGCGCTAGACTCGTCGAAGTTATCTTGTCCCGTTTCTTGCTTAGTATAGTGTGTTAGTACCCTTAGTTTATGCTTGATTTTTGATACTGGCAATAAACGGTTGATTGACAGAGATACATCTCTATAGTTATATAATATACAGGTTCTGTCGATATGAATTGATAACCCGTTAACTGGAGTTGGTCCGGATGTAAGAATATAAGAAAATCCTATCTTTTGGCCAGGATTCTCAACCATATGAAAATAGGGTAGACTTTTATATTTTTTTACAAACCTTACCGTGACTTGTAGGAAAATAAAGTAACGATACATTTTTCGTAGATAATTTTATGATCTACAATTTTGTCTCAAGTATTTTCATGATAAAACTTACCGTTTTGCTGATAATTGCACCTTGAATAAAAAGAATTCCATACCGGGGAACATTGGGGAACTTTCAAGTTTTATTTTTTCCTTTAAATTTTGTATTTTGTCCTTTAATTTTTTTTGATTTGATTGTTTTTGTAAATTATTTAACCGCCTTTTATTTAGCCATGAAACTGCAATAGCTTTGCAAGAATAATTTGACCTAAACGAATTTGACCTATTTTAAACCATAAAGGTGTTAGCTCTAGGTTAGCTCTAGGGTGGCATGGAAAGAAATATTGGGACCGAAGGTGTATTTTCTTTCATAAAGCACATTCACAAGTTAAGCTATAAGATTTTTCGTAAAGTCTAACAAGATTAATAAACTAGGTAATTTATACAGATCACTCCTTAGAGTTTGTATTCCCAATTATTATATCTAATTAGTAAGCAGTGTTTGGATTAATTAGACATGATTCTTGAAATTACTTCAAATGATGTTAATCCTAACTTTATTTAACCAAAACACATCCACCAATTAATTCCACATAACTTCACGCCTGTATCCCGTATGGGGTAGGCAGAACACCAGAGGTTATAAGAACATCTGATGTCACGTTTGACTTTGGATGTATTATAATGATATACAGGGTCCGCACATAATAGTCAATTATATTTTAATAGCCATACATACCTAATCAGGTATGATGAGTGGGTCTGAATTTCGAAAAAATATTTTTTTTTTCAATATTTTTCATAAATTAAAATTTCAAAGTTGTTCTCTGTGAGTAAAATTTAAGATATACCTATCTAGATTTTATTACTATACACAATTAGATGGACAAGTTTTCATTACTTGTAGTGTAGTCATAAACTACAGATCAAACTGAAATTTTGATCACTTAGTATAATTTTGAAACTTTAAGTTATGAAAAATATTAAAAAAAAACGTAATTATGACCCACTCATCAATCTTAATCTGCTATTAAAATATTATTGACTATTATATGGTAACCCTATATAGAGACTATTATAGTGACAGAGGATTAGCCCATCGCCCACAAGAACGCCTATAAAACCACTTCCTACATGTCTTTCAACTTACTATCTCGTTACCAATGACTCAGCGATAAATTAGATTACCAACAATGGTACAAGTTCGCACGCCGGTCATCACCTAGGAATTAATACCCAAATCGTATTGTTATGTCAATACAAAACCTTGAAGATTGTTCAGTGCAACGACCTTGAAAAGATTGATTTTGGGAATATCGTTTGAATTGAAGTTAAATGATGTTAAGTAAATATATTAACATTAGTAAAGAACGTTGCTTGTACGAAAACTGGCTTTGCATACGAAAATCTCGTAAAACTGTTTAGAGTGGCTTAAACAATACAAGCATTCTGTTTAGAACCTTTTAAGCCGGATATTAAATTCTTTTTGAGTTAAATACTTTTATGATACTTATTTAGGTACAGCAGTACAGCATATTTTCAAAATCAAAGAACACAATTAATATAGAATCTAATGTACGAATGGAACAAAAAAAATTATTGAATTATGAATAATTAATATGGAGTTATCACAGATAAAATTTGACAAAGGCTATATTCGAATAAAAAAATGTATATCTGCATAATAGTAGGACAACTAACTGGGGCCTTACTCCCGACGCGATCGAGATTCAAATCAACTCGATCGATTCCGGTGGCTCAAATTGTAACTAATCAGGATCAAATATAACTGTTTATAGCTTGTAACAAATGACCAAATCTTTGGTACAATTTGAGCCACCGCTCGATTCGGCGCTAGTATCGGTTTCAGGAGTGCGAAAATCGTTGAGATCGAGTTGATTTGATTCTCGATCGCGTCGGGAGTAAGGCCCCTGGTTTAGTTTGCATAAACGAAAATTTTTAAAGTAGATTTTTTAATTGTTTGCTTAAAAAAGAGAGTTAAGCCAAATTTTTCCCCTTATAATTGGTTAACGGTATTTTTTGAACGGGGGCGGGACGTTTGTCTTCCCTGTAACCCGTTGTAGAACAACATGACTTCCCATTTTTAAATTACTTCTAATTTAAAATAAAGAATCTTCAAAAAAATTAAGTTCCTGGGAAAGTACATCCGGTGCATCGGCTGGCTTTCTAGATGTAGTTATTCTTTAGGTTTCCTAGAGTATGTAAGTATTATGGATATTCATGAGCCATAAAGCTATTGCGATGAATGAGCACGGGAAATAGAGCACATGAATTCAAAACTACCTGCAGATTATCATTACAAAGACTTACTCAAATGATGACTTATATGATGTGGACAAAAGTGAATGTATTAAGGAGAAGACGTAGTAAAACTAAAGGCTACCCCAGTAAGAGTAATTACCATAGTAAAATATTAAAAAACTGAAAAAATATTCTATCCGTGGTAGAAACTGTTGTTTACATTTTTATGACTTTTCTATTAATATAACTAAACTAGCTTTTGCCCGCGACTTCGTACGCGCATAACATTGTTTATATTTTACCCAACCAGTCACTTATTGAAGAATCTTTATGCTAAGTATCACATCCGGAATTCGATTTTTCGTACAAACTGAAAGTCCAATATTTCGTTTTCCCGTGGGAATGTCGGGAATTTCTTTCACAACACAAACATTCACTCACTGAGGAACCTTTATACTAAGCAGCACATCTTTGTAATCAAGGAATAAGATTATTTCATACAAATTAAAAAATCATATATTTCCCGTTCCCGTGGGAATTTCCGGAATTCCTTTCATAGCACAACCAGTCACTCTTTGAAGAACCTTCATGGCAAGTATCACATCCGTGCATTCAAGGAATAAGATTTTTCATACAAACTAAAAATATTCGGGAATTCCTTCCATAAAACAAACAGACATTGAGGAACCTTTGTACCAAGTATCACATCCGTGCACTCGAGGAATAAGATTTTTTCATACAAACTAAAACATCACAATTTCATGTTCCTGTGGGAATTTCGGGAATTCCTTTCATAACATAACCAGTCACTTTTTGAAGACCCTTTTTGCCAAGTTTCATATCCGTGCACTCAAGGAATAAGATTTTTCATACAAACTAAAAAGTCCAATAATTCCCGTTCCCGAGGGAATTTCGGGAATTCCTTCCTTAGTGCACCCTTACATTCCCTAAAAAATGTATGTTCCAAATTTCAGCTCTCTACGCCCAGTAGTTACGGCTGTACGTTGTCTGTCAGTCACTCAGTCAGTAACGGAACAGTTTTATATATATTGATGATAAACAAGTCCAATAATATCGTTTGAATTCAAGTTTGAAGCTATTTCAGATACATTAAGCACAAAAACTGTACTTGATGCTAAAATCTTCAGTCGTTCAATTCTATCATACTTGTAATAGTTATATTTACCTGTATGACCTAATTATTGAAGTATTCACAAACAAACATACCGAAACGCAAGGATAAACAAGAAAAGGGCGTTCCGTACGGTCAGCACGAAACCTTCACGCCTTCATTATCATACCGTTCTTACTATTGTTTTTTGCTGTCATTAGTATGGATATTTCTCAAATACTGTGTCTTAGGTCCAGGGCCGAAAATATAATAGGTTCCGGCATTTTCCTGGGAAGAATAAGGCCATTGTTGAGGGAAAAACAAATGGAGTACAAAAGACTTTAACGCGTACGCTCGTCAGTTTTCGTTACCATTTAAATTGATGTTACGAGTTTCATATTTATTTACTTACCTTGATATGTTTTTTTTATATAATTGATTAAATCACACCTAACTATGCATCTTCGTTTGCTTTGCGTTACTATTGTGAAGGCGGTATTAGACCTTTTTGATACTTAGACATTCACAAAATTTTACTTTTGCGCTTTTACTTTTTAAAGTGCGCATAGTTTGTCCAGAAAGACCTAAGTAATGTATTCAAATTCATGAATGAATTAAGAAGTATGTACTGACATGGTATTTAAATAGACAATTCCAATTACTCAACAGCTCTTTGGCCATTCATACAGAAGCACAAATAGTTCATTCATCGTTCACTCACTCAGATGAATTGTTGCGAACCAAGTCGTCAATCACTAGAACACACTACAAATTATTTCTATTTGAATAATTATTCCAAGAAACGATTGTGAAATGGCTAAATAATACTACACTTAGTTTACATTTAGGATATGTACATTTTGAACTCTAATACCCATTAATTATGAGCAAAATTTGATTGAATAATTTATTTCTGTCATTATGTGTGAACTATGCATTGAATAATATTATTATTTGCATATGTAATTCGTGCACGTTTATGTAGTCGATCATTGAGATAAGTGAATTGTATCCAAGTACTGAGTACTATTTCTATTAGTATTCAAAAAATATATACATATATGTATAACATATTTATAAAATCTCCAAATTGAGTCATACAAATTCTACTTAATTCTTTTGCTCTATATAACAATATGTCATTTTAGGAACAAATACAAAAATCTGGATTTTCATTCACTTCTTTTCACTGGTCGTTATTGTTCCTTTCTAACGAACATCGAGAGATAAAAATAACTAAAACGCCCGACTGCCTCAAAACTATCAGCTGAAATGGAATACTTGAAAATCTTTAGCCTCATTCTACAATCGAGTCAGTTGTATAGCTATTTCACTCCCACAACTACGACTGAAGTGACACTACATAAGTATGTCAAAAATGTCGAAATCGAAACACATCAAGCTGCTTAGACTGTAGAGTGTAAAATAATTGCTTAAAAACGTGAAAATACTTTCGCAAATAATAATAAAACATGTATGAGCAAAGGAAAAGACTACCAGCAAAGAAAAAACACCATTCTTCCGTGCTGGAAAACATAGAAAATGCCAGCTGTTTCTCTTCTCGGACACACTATAAAAGTCTGAGGTTTTTTGTGGGCGATAGGCTGAGAGGCTGTCAGTGTAATAGTCTAATGCCACCAGTATAATGCCTCTAGATTTGTCAAATGTGACATTAGATAGTTTTATAGCCTCTGGTGTTCTGTCTAGCCCATAAGGGATACAGGCGTGAGGTTACGTATGTAGTATGAAACCTTTGACCGAAATAAATTTTTACAATTTGGAGATATTTATTGTTTGTTTTTCGTATTTTTCTTTGTGATTTTTTTCAAACCTGATAAGGAAATTTATAAAAACGCATCTTAACTGTCTAAAAATGCGCATAATAGAGTTAGCATAAACGCGTAAGCACATTAGCATCAGCATTAAATAAAAAAAATTGAACGAAGATTCTAAAGGCCTACTTTTAAAGAACTGATATCTACTAAACACTTAATCACACAAGGCATTACTTTAATATGTCAAAAAATAAAACTGCACGCCATATCCCTTACTCAGGACTTTTGAAAAGTGTGGAATACCAACGTCAAATTAAATTCCCCGGTTTAAGTGGTGCAACGCGAATCCTGCGTAATCACCTGTTTCCTGGAAGTGGCCTGCTTTAATTTAAGATATTACATGCATGATACAGATGGTTCAAACTGAAATCAAGTTATTACCCTTCTTTTTAAAAGTAAAATTGTGCTTTGATGTCATTTTTGAGGCTTTATAAAATGTTTTTTCTTAATAACGATTCGCTTTGAGAGTTTTTTATGATTTTTTATCATTCATTCATTCATTCATTCAATAGCACAGAAACACAGAATTAAATAAAAGTGCAAAGATCTTTGGCGGCAGTTTGAGATTGAGCTCCGGCGGAATTCTTCATTTGTTTGATAGAAGATATTTCAGAGTATAAATTGATTAAAACTAAAAACGAAAAAACTTAGTAAAACATAGAATATATAATACGTTTTGTTTTTCGGTAAAGATTTTATGGAAAAATATGGATAAAATCGGTTTTTTAATGCTTTGTATTCGGTAATTGTTATATTTCATATTTTTTTTTGTTTATTGTGTCTACCACCATATGTAAGAAATCAAAATTAACCTTTTTTAAATAATAAACTTTGTAATAACAAATAAATGTTTATGCGGAATAAAATGAGCACATAAACCAAACTACTTTATACAGTCTGGTTTTTGCAATGCAATCTAGTTAGTCAAACAACCTCGCGTTCTTATTACAGCACCCATTGGAGATATGTTATACATTTTATTATTATCGCTCATGTCGTGCATATGTTAAAACGTTGACTCTATAAATACAATTAGCTTTGAAGGTCGACATTGGCAAAATTACAAAACGTAGTTCACATAATTGAACGCCTAACACGGCTTTTCTTTTGCTCTGTTTTTTTTTATATTTTCTATGGACAAGACTTGTTCTTTACACCCCCTATCGACGACGCCCATAAGTGAAAGGATTAATTTTTCGCTTGTTTTGCTGTACGTCTCCGAATGTTCCTTTTTACCAATTATAATTTGAACTTTTTCCACTCGGAAGCCCATACTCTCTAAGGGTGTTACTGTTTTCCATCCCTTTACCGACTACGCTTATCATTTTTTCTTCTACTTTATCATGCAATGCGCAGGAACTGCTAAGCTGCTTTGTAAAAGTATCGTATTCACATCGGAAGATGGTTACTGTTGCCTTTTTTACGCTACTAAAATTGAATTAAATTAATACTTTTTAATATTCATCCAGTATCACGATGTGAATAAAAAATTGTATCCGGTATACTCTTATAACAGTAAATGTAACATCCTCAAAATTCTGTTCAAGAGCTTATTATAAAACCGTTTCACTTAATTTAATCGTAACACGAAACTGACGCAACTCTTACATACATGACCAAAGTAATTTAAGTGACACTTCGCACTGAGGCGCACCTAAACAAGTTTAAGTTTAACCCTTAAGTGGCTTTCAAGGCCAGAATTCCAAATCAAGTTTCATTAATTAACAAAGAAAGTGTCACAAATTAACCTCATTAATGCGTTCAATGTCATGCGCAGACGCACTGGCGTCGGTCGTGACTCAATCGCCTTTCATGCATCCTTGCTTTAAATCTTTTATCGGAGCTTACATGTCGTGTAACATGAAACCTCGAATATAAAAGCTGTGACATAAGCTGGTTTTAAGACTTCAAAAACAAAATCTTTAAAATTACAAATCACACTGTGGAGAACTTTTTAAACTATGCTCCTTTAGAAAAAAGAACCTTTAGTTAGATGAATAAACAATAATAATGCATCTATCTTAATGCAAAAAAAATAAGTAGTTATTCTTATCTAATTTCATGTTGTAAAAGTTAAATTATCAAAGTATTTTTTTTAAATCTCAGTAGAATTTATATAAAAACGCGTTCTTGAAACTCTTTAACTTATAGGGGCTATAAGGTCCTAAATGTCGGACTATAATTTTGGTATCCACCTCAAATAGCCATGTAAGATACCCCGTTGGATAAGTCTTAGTAATATGAAACAAAGTTACTTTGGAGCCAACTTCGGATCGTTAGTCCGTTCAGAGCTATAAGGTCCCAAATGTCGGACTATAATTTTGGTATCCACCTCCAATAGCCATGTTCGACGCATTCGACGACCGGCTGGTGTAGAGGTAACATACATTGCCTTCTATGCCAGAGGTCCTGGGTTCGAATCCCGGCGGCGGCGGATATTTGTGTGATGAACACAGATATTAGTCGTCAAGTCATGGATGTTTATATGTTTATTTAAGTTTATTCTAATAAAAAACAATGTATTTATTCAATATGTATGTTTATGTATTTCTTAAGTATATCAGTTATCTAGTATCCATAACACAAGTTCTTTAAGAAACTTAATTTGGGCTAGATAATGTTGTGTGAGTGTCAGAAATATTTATATTTTATATTTATGTAGGATACGCCATTGGATAGGTCTTAGTAACCTGAATCAAAGTTACTATGGCGCCAATCATTAGTCCGTTCAGAGTCAAATAGCAGACGGGTCACCTATACAATAGATGGTAAGCGACACCGCTGCTCTGATTATCTGTTGCACACCTGAATTAAGGTTGTTTTTTTTAATTTTGTCTTTGGAGATTTTGATTAATTTTATTAGGTTGGTTATCAGCTTGGATTCAGAATCAAGACAGGCGTCATACCAATTCTTGTTCTAAACGATGAACTCTTTTCAACGATATATCACACATGTCTATTGAGGCGGGTACCAGCCCTCATACAAATTTATGTGTCGTCCTTCGGCACCAATACAGTTGATAACCCAAGGTTTTACACAGCGTATTTTTTATGTTAATTAGAGGCTAAGGCAAATAAGGGATAAAATTTTATTTTAATAACTATTTAACAAGTGACACTCCAACTTAAATATTGGTGCATTGTAAGCCCCCTCTGCTATTTTTATAATGATTCTAAACTTAATCTCCCCTGTTGGCAAATGAAAATGGCGTTGAAAGCTAGTAGAAATACACACCGAAAACACCGAAAAAAACTGCCTCTTCATAAAACGGTGTTCAAAATGCATGAAACGCATCAACGTCAAAGCGGTGATGTAGCGACGGACTTTATATCAAAGATGGTCGCTAGTCAGGCGGATCCTGACCTTCCACCAAACGGGAGTCACTCTGATTAGTCGCTTTTTATGAAACGCATATCATGGGACTGTACAGCTATTCTAAGCCGATCAACTCTTTTCCTCTTTGAGATTGGTATGTCAGGCGACGTTATCAGATGATGAATTACTTACATACATACATAACTTCGCGCCTGTATCGCTTATGGGGTAGGCTGAACACCAGAGGTTATAAAACCATATGGTGTCACGTTTGACAACGTTGGAGGAATTATAAAGATGGAGAGAGACTATAGCAGTGATAGGGGGTCAGCCTATCGCCCACAAAAAAACCTCCAATAAAAGCTCTGTCCTTAACTGACTTTTACAGTATGCCCGGGGAGAGAAGCATTCTATGTTTTTCTTGCGCTCCCAGTCCAGCATGGAAGGAATGATGAATTATGAATGTCGAATCACCTATTGCAATCTAATCAGAAACAACTCGGATCTGCACACCCACGCAGATCTAAAACATAAGAAAGCAATTCAATTGTCAAAACACACAACTGTCAAATATGACATAGCCCAAAGCTATGAGACCTTGACATGATCTGTCAAACCCAAGGTCGCACTCATTGTATGGATATACAAACCTACATGAGTCATAATGTGACTTATTTTCATTGAATACATGAATAATGGATCGCGGATAAACAGCTTTATGTCATTAATCTCAGTATGCTTTTGTTTGTGACTGTACAAAGTAAACCATAATAGATAAGTCGCTAATAGCGACTAAACATTATATTTGAAGTATTATTATTAAATAATACTCAAATATAATGTTTGGGTAGCCCCTCGCAAGGTGGACCGACGATCTAGTCAAAGTCGCAGATAAGCGCTGGATGAAGTTTTTTTTGTTTTGTTTTTCCGCCACAGAAGACAACCCCTCAGAACACCCGCAGGCCTATTGACCGTACGAGTGCTCACTGAGAGGAGGAGGAGAATACGTCAGAAGTACAAAGGGGCACTTGCCAGATGACACCCAACAGTGTGAGACTTCTACTCACTAAACTCCCCCTTAATGATCTTTTGTCTTTCATGAAGGTGGCGCGGGACCAATTTATGTGGAGATCCTTGGGGGAGACCCATATCCAGTATTGGACGTCTCCTACCTGAATTATCATCTCTGATGTTTCGTAATAAATTTTGCTGCTTGAAATCCTATTATAAAATATTTCTCGATTTCCCGGGTGTTCAGGAAGTTAAAAGAACCGAACTGCCACATAAACACTTTGATGTTACGTAAATAAGCCATAACAAAGAAGAAGGCGGTATAAAGCGCTGTTAAAGTCAATACTTAAAACTTTAAACACATTAACAATACATAAACTTTGACAAATTAAAACAATTTCCTAACACTCTGTTTAGTAACTCTTAATGGGTTTTGACAGTTTTAGAGTCAATAAAGACACACGGGTACTTTGCAAACGTTAATTCCGACATCATTTCACAGTTCCTTCAAACTCACCAGTAACTCGAAAAAGACTAAAAAAACTAAATACATAACAAAGAATAACCAAAGTTAACATTTGCTCATTATTAAATTCTGTATGAAAAAACAAAAAAAACCTACATTAAAAAAGTGATTTTAATAATGAATAAATAGCTTGCAAACATAAATAAATAAATACATAAATATTTCTTACACTCACACAACATTATCAAGCCCAAATTAAGTTTCTTAAAGAACTTGTGCTATGGATACTAGATAACTGATATACTTAAGAAATATATAAACATACATATTGAATAAATACATATTTTTTATTAGAATAAACTAAAATAAACATATAAACATGCATGACTTGACGGCGAATATATGTGTTCATCACACCGATATCCGCCGCCGCCGGGATTCGAACCCAGGACCTCTGGCATAGAAGGCAATGTATGTTACCACTACACCAGCCGGTCGTCCGAAAACATAAAACTCATTATAATTATGAACTTCATAAGAGCAATTTATTATATATTTATAAATATTCTTATAAATTAAAACCCAGAGTTTTGATTTATTTCCAACGATCTAAGGTTAATATTTTAAAGTTTATTTTTGCATTTTATAACGCTTAAATATAGATAAGAAAAAATACTAAATAAATTCTTCCCGGTTCGATCCAGAATGTATTTAGTTTTTTTTTCTGATCTCGGATTATCTTTATGTCACCGAGTTTAATTCCGCATGATGCATTTTAAAAACTTGTTCCAAAAACATTTTTATTCCCTTAATCCAAAATTAGCATTGATAATATACCGATATTAAAAGTCCCTTCGCATTCTTAAACAAACCTGTATTGAATATTTTTATATTAATTTTACTCTAGTCACATCTCATAAGAACTTCATCATTTGAAATTCCTCATAAAGATACTCAAGGGCATCCCTAGTTTCAACTAGACTACATACTAACACGTCCAAAGATTTAGATAAAATCACAGCAGATAATCGCTAAAACAGCCTCAGGCGCATATTCCTTTGTTACTTTAATTTATGCAGATTATTTATTTATAGTAACTGGCAATGTTTCATTGTTCGTTCTGGTATTAAGTCATCGAATGATTTACTTTGAGTAAGCACCTGAGACTAGTGTGGGACATGAATCATAAGAAACTAGAGCATGTATAGAAACCTGTGAATTATCAATTAGCACCACAAACTGTTACATTAAGTGCGCAATTGAGATTTTTGCAGTTGAAACATAAATATTAAATTTGGATGTAAAGGTATGTCTTTCATGACACTGGTCGTAAATGGTCATTAAGGCCAACCCTCATATTCATAAACATGTTGGGGCAAACATGTTGGTTCGTAGGTTTTCACGATGCACAAAAAATGTAAAGATTACTCTCTTCAGAGCTTACTGCACTAACTTTTACACTTGCAGCCTGTGGGCCGACGCTTCCCGTGTGTCGTATAACGCTCTACGAGTCCAGTTCAATAATGCGTTCAGGATGCTGATTGGGCTGCCCAAGTACTGCAGCGCTTCAGGGATGTTTGCAGAAGCGAGGGTAGACTGCTTCTACACCACTATGCGGAAACGATGCGCATCCCTGGTGCGCAGAGTGAGGGGCAGGGCCAACACCATCCTGTCTATGATAGCGAGCAGGCTTGACAGGCGCTTTATAAACCATTGTTGCACAACATCTGCCGGATGTGTGCAAAATAAGCGCTAGATTTGTATTTGTGTTATATAAGGATAAGTCTTTTATAACTAACAAAATAATGAGTCATGTTACTTGAAATAAATGAACAGTTAAATTAAATTAAATGTAACTGGCCATAGGTATATTCATTTCCTCAATTTGATTATGAAATAAATATTTTTTATTCCTTGAAATTAGTTTAATTAATTCAATAATAATGAATAAATAAATAAATAAAATATTAATATTAAATATTAATATAATTTCTATCATAATTTATTCTAATTTAATTGTATTTAATTTTAAATTTATGAAGTAAGTAGGTAAATTTAGGTAGTACTTATAGTTGTTTAATTTAAATGTGATGACATTTTCAAGTAGGTATAATCAATTTGATATTTTAACTTATTTTTGTTAATTACTAATATTTCGTTTTAATTTAATTAATATTTCTTTTCCGCCGAAAGGCGAGTAGTTATAAGTATACAAAATAATAATAAAATTCTTAATTCATGCCATACAAAAAATTTACAGAAAAAATATATATATTTTTAACATCAATTATAATATAACTTTGTTACATATGCCACAGATGCTGGGTTAATATTGAAATTATAAATTTCTTAAGGCTTGTTGTTTTTTTTTTAGTACAGTGTTACTAGAGCCCTAACTAAACTATTTAATATAGTCTGTTCTAAGGGCCTAGTCCCCTCTCCCCAGTATAGCCTCTAAGTTATTGTGAAAAAGGTAGTAAGAAGACACGTTTTAATTAGAATATGTTAAAGTGTTTTTAAATTTTAATAAATGTTTTCGTAATCTTTAATAGCATTGTAAAAAAAATTGTGATTCACTTGTATAATTTGCTTCGTTATCTTTCAAAGTTCATCAATTTAATGATTTATTTAATACCTTAAATCTACTTTATTACATAACGGGGCTTTATTTTTATTGTATATTCTGACTACTAAGTCAACAGTGTTATGAATTTATAAATTAATAATACTTAATTTGTGTGTCACTAATCTAGTTTTAATTTGTAAAACTAATTAGTGGGCCAAATTGCCACGATAAAGAAATTTATATTATTATTATAAACGCCTTTTAGCTAAAATAGTGTTAAAATATGTTTGCGATCTTTAATTTTGGAATGGAGTGAAAGAAAGAAAACACTGTTAAATTCACTCGTCGTCATCAATAAGAAACAATGTATTTTAGAGGAAATACTGCCCACTTATAAGATTATATCAATCATATATGAAAAACTTCAAAATTCCAAAAAACTAAACATCTATGTTCATAATTAACGATTTTAATAAAGTCTATTAAATCTAAATAAAGAACGATTAATTGAGTGGACCAAAATCAGTTTATCCTTAACAATGTCATTAAGAATTTGAATATTCAATTATTACGATTGGCATTAAAAGCAAGAAATTGAATCTCAGTAGGAGGGTCAGCAGCCCAATTACAGTACCTATGGACGTAGACGCGCGTGGGTATAAATAATCGTTTATGTCCCTGCTATAAAGCCTTAGGGCATGACTATAAATTTATCGAATTAAATATATAATATTGAGTACGTACGTTTGAGCAACATAAAAACTCTTAACACTTATACATGTAGATCGTATTTTATATTAACTTTTCTTACAACATACCGTGATAATAGCAAATATGTAACTCTAATTCTAGTAAAGTGAAGATTGAAAATCTGTTTTTGGAAAATTTAATTTCACCGAGAGTTTTAAAAATATTTTATCGATTAAGAACGATGTCTAAAACAACATAATCTTACTCCATTCTTATAAGTGATTTTTTTAGTCAAGCTTTTAGTTTCCGTAGTGACTGTGATTTATATTTTAAATCTTAGATCGGGGATTTAGATTAAGTATTGAAATAAAGTGTAAACATAATACAAACGTCGCATAAATATACAGAAAAGTTGAACTTATGGGAGTCAGAACTAGTGTTTGAACTGAGCAATTGTAACTCAGTTACATCACGAAAACAATACCTAATGTCGAATATACGGTTTTGATCCAAAGTGAATTTCCACTATTTTAACACTTAAATAAAAATAATACTTTGTTCTGTCTTGGCGCTTTCAAAAGTGTCATCAAGGCCGGTAAAATTTAAAAGGCACGAAAACCATGAACAGAAGATAGTATCGGAAAAAAAGTTGTATAATTAAGGCCATTGATGATGAGGATAACGTTTTTACAGTTATTTTATCAATTCACCCGGAATGCGAGTACACAACAGGAAACACCCGCTGAAGGAAGAACGCCCGATCTTTTAGCGTAGGCAGTTATTTTTGCAAATGGCAATCTCATAAATCTAGAAGTGAGTAATTGCCACACTGATCTATTACTTACTAATAATATGTTCAATCGCTATGAAGGGATTAGCTGCAATGTTAGGTAATTCGAAATTACATGTTAAATATAGGCGAGAAGAAATATGTTAATTATGAGGAAATGTTCTGTGTAATTTGGAAAGGCATTCCGCAATCAGAGCACTTATGTAGAGTAGAGTGCAATATCCTCTATAGTATTTAAAAAACACTTTTTTTATGAAATCCGACCCTAATATCACCCATTTAAGATTAGGAATGGAAATGACGAGGCTAAAAGGAAATAAACTGTCAGAAATAATAAGCTTCAACAAAGGCAGACATCTTAGAAATGGAAAAATGCTAGCTAGGTCATGGAAGTTCCAAATTAACAAATAGTAAAAACATAGTGCAACAAAAAATAAATAACTTAATATATCAAATTAATGACTTACCCAGGCCTTGTTATCAAATTTGCTGTTATATTAAAGTATCAACGCAGTGTCTAGGTTAAGGACTGATCCCTATATAATGCGCGGGCTTTTGTATAGGTACACATACACATACCTACAGTATTTAAAAATAAACACACCTCAAAATTTTAAGGAAACTCAAAAAAATTGCTAGACCACATTTTTTATCTGTTGTTTAGCCGATTATCGTTTCGTTTTATCTGATAATATCAGAAACATTGTTACGTAGCTGCGTAGGTTTAAAAAATTGAATTTTCAATTGAGAATACTATTTATTTATTTAACTTTTGACAGCTTTGTGATTGAATTCAAATATTGACATAATCCATACGTCGACATAAGTTGGTGTGGTTTTTTTTGATGTGGTTGACTCGCGTCAATAAATATCATTTATCTATACAGGGTGACTGGTGGGTCACTTTTGAAATTCGAGTACGTGATAGTTTGAGATCATACAAGAATATAAAAATATAATAAAAAATAAAGATTAATTATTTACTGAGTAAGCTTAACCGAAAGTTAAAGAATTGATTACGCAACGCATGGTTACACTAACGTTGGCAGCGATCCGCGTGCCAGGTCACGTGCCGCGATTGACTCAGGCGTAAAAAAAATAGATAGTAACAAAACTTTATTTATTTATAAGTAATTCTAGTGAAAAATTTAGTACCTTCTATTATTACATAATTATGAGCAGAATCGATTACAGAGTTCTCTCTTTTAGTATCTAAAATTTGTCACCAGTCACCCTGTATAACTTTAAACCCAATCTTCTAACTAAGCTATCGCAGTTTATTTTAATGAAAGTTTTATTCTTTATTTAAACAACGTTCAGCTTCGCTCACGCTACATTGAGCACCATTTTGCACAAATCCAAATACTATGCTATAATTGGTATGCTCCTTGAAAATCGCAGTAGTTAAATTGCAATTATCCATAATTAATTGATTGACAAACGCCCATATGTCAACTTCCCTGTGTATGATGAATATTAATAATAAAAAAATAATAAAACCCCCAGACAATCACACCAACTACATGGCCCCAAAGTAAGCATAGCTTGTGTTATGGGATACCATGTAGCGAACTAGGGGGAACCTAGAATATAAATACATAAATAGGTAAACACCCAAACACGGAACATTTTTTTCTTGTTCCGTGCGGGAGTCGAACCCGCGACCACTGGCGTCTGAGACAGACAGTGTTACCCCAGCACCAATTATGCTGTATAATAACTATCCTTTCTCATATTGTAATAGCTTTCCCTTATACGGTAATTTAATAGTTTTTATTATAAAATAATTACGTTCTCCCAACATGCATTAACAAATAAATCACTTTGAAAAAAAAAAGCCGTGTTCTACAAATGAATCATGCGCCGCTCAAGTAGCTCACCTTAATCGCATGTTGAGAACTGTCAAACCGAGTTATGTTGTTTTGACCTTTAATTTACAGTGTTTTAAAAAAAATAGGGCGCTAATTTAAACCACTCTTCGTAACCATTCAAGGTGGACTGCGAACCTTTTAATCACGGGGTTATGGTATGCGGCGGCTTTTTAAATATTTCGGGGAAGGCTTGGTGACTGTCCGATATTTAGTGGAAACATCATCAACTTATGATTGCGTATTTTTGGTGTCTGTTATGCAACGCTTGAGGAATTTCTTTAATGATTGACGAGGTATTTAACTGTTAAAGAAAGCAATTTTTAGCTTATCATGGGACGAATAATGGGTAGTTTTTAAACAACCTGTCACTAACAATAACTGTAGCTTTGCTCCTATAATTGATCCGCGGAAATCCAGGTCTCTTTGAATATCAAATTTTATTCTATGCTGCTGAGAAGTCATTGCGGTAAAAGTAAACAAACATTCTTGGCTACAATACAATACGTTGTATGTTTTTTGATCATATACCTACGTAGTTTTATTAACTAACGCTCTTTTAAAGATTTTACGATTTTCATTTATGAGATAAATAAATATAAATGAGTGCACTCGCTTGTTATGTTATATGTAGGTATCTACCTATACACTTCGCAACTTAATTCGTTGTAATAAGGTTTAATGTATACATACATGTCATTAGACGTGACTGTAACTACGTATTCAATGAACGTAACTTTTGATAAAACAAAATATCCTAAATGACAATTGAAACGAAACTGCGATATCTTTTATTTTTTATCAAGTGTATATGTTTATTAATATAGTATGTAATTTACAACACGTATTTTATCATGATTGACTAAAGATTGTTCTTTAAGTGTAGTTAGGTTCGATGAAATTGGCTTTTTCTTCATAAAAATCTGAGGAAAACACAAAAACAATAACTGGTATTTGTATGTGCATTCTACATTCAGAGAAGTAGTATCGCAGCGAATCCAATGTATCGTACGTAAGGTTTGTGTGCGCCTTGAAGATGGTGAATTAAGAGATCTTAAGCGCAAACCAACATTACGGCAGATGTAAATATCAAATATTTCAAATATAGCAAATATTTCAATTGTAATCCACATTTGAAATATTTAAAAAGAAATATATAAAGAACTGACGAGGGTTGTCTGTCAGATATTTTTATCTACTTCATTGTTTTCCTTGAAATGTACTAGAGGCACCTTGGCCGAGCTCCACCAAGCTTTTCTTGTTGAAAAGTATTTGTAAGTTGTTTGGATAAGCTGAACGTAATAAACAAAGTTATGAGCTGAAATTATACAGGGTCATTTTTTTGAAGATGAAAACATTTTAAGAGCAGGTTAATAATAGGTGGATTTAATTAATGTCATTTTTTTTTATTAAAAGTTTACAATTCTTTTAAGTGACCAAATTTTTCTGACTATTGAAAAATCGGGGCTTAACGTATTTCTTAATAGAAATAGTTGGAAAAACGCTTCTATTTCATGCTATTTAGTAGTAAATAACAGATAAAACTAAAATGTTGTTACCTTATGAGAATTATAAAATATCAGTTTGCCAAATAAAACATTTTTTTTTCATAAGTTAAGAATCCACACATCACCTTCTCCTAAAATATTTATCTTCATAAAAAATACCATATATATTTTATTTTATCGCTACACTGCAGTGCGATCACAGAACTTTATCGAATCGTATATTAACGAATGTTTACGAATGCTCGTATAGTATAGAGTCGGTTGCAAGTTTTGAGTAACATTACAATTTTTTATTTTACAGATATTTATGAGTACAACATGTTTACAAACATTCAAAATTAACAAGGCACACATTTATTTAAGCTGGCCTTGTGGCAATGGATAGATTTCAATTTTTTCTTAAAAACCGTCTCCATACTATACGAACATTCGTTAACAAACGATTCGATAAAGTTCTGTGCTCGCACTGCTGCTTCGCAGAGTTACCGCCTCCCGGTCCCGATGTTGCTTTACCTATATCGATTGATATAGCAAGTTAATCAACATTACAAGGATTAGCATACGACTTGCTTGCTTTCCACATACATAACTTCACGCCTGTATTCCTTATGGGGTAGGCAGAACACCAGAGGTTATAAGACCATCTGATGTCACGTTTGACTTTGGAGGTATTATAATGATGGACAGAGACTATTGCAGTGACAGAGGGTCAGCCTTTCGCCCACAAATTGGCCAATAAAACCTCTGTCCCTTAACTGACTTGTACAGTTTGCTCGGGAAGAGAAGCAGCTGGTACATTCTATGTCCCCGGATTTTTTTTTGATGACCGGCTGGTGTAGCGGTAAAATACATTGCCTTCTATGCCAGAGGTCCTGGGTTCGAATCCCGGCGGCGGCGGCGGATATTTGTGTGATGAACATAGATATTAGTTGTCAAGTCATGGATGTTTATATGTTTATTTCAGTTTATTTTAATAAAAAAATATGTATTTTTTCAATAATGTATGTTTATACATTTCTTAAGTATATCAATTATCTAGCATTCATAACACAAGTTCGTTAAGAAACTTAATTTGGGCTAGATAATGTTGTGTGAGAGTCGAAAATATTCATTTATTTATTTATTATGTTTTTCTTTCGCTCCCAGTCCAGCATTTCTAGGGCACGTAAAGCTGCGTACTTGTATACAGTTTTTGTCAGTAGCCATTGCATTGCCCTAAGAATCCTGACATCTTGCAACATCGGGGATTTTTTTATCGAAAACCATTTTGTCACGCAACAAGAAAAAGGGTCCTGTAGAGGACTCAGTAATGTAGGATTCAGAGAACATCAATAAAACATCTTTGATAAGTTGTAAAACATGACATACTTATGTGTATTCAAAATACAAAAAGCTAGGCATATTTGTTTATCATACTGACCAACAGGATAGAGTGACTCGTGTGAAGCGAGGTCATATGATCGTCAAGGGACTGCTGACGTCACTTTAAGGCCCCGCCTTAAATATGACATCCTGGAGCCATTAATGTAAAAAACTAGGTACTTTAAAGACATGTTTTATTCAAGGTATAAAAACTTTTGAGTTTTAACAGTTTCTTAAATGATCATATATAGATGGATACGCTTATCTACTATAATTGATGGGTTAACCTGTAAATACTTAAACAAGATTAAATCTTTATCTAAATTATAAGAGATAGGGGAAACCTGTACAAAACCGCATAGCGTCGCTATTTCAGCCAATAACCTATATTTCGTGCGCATAAGCAGCTCAGTGGGGCCTACTTATCAGTACTACTTGTAAACAAAAACTTCTTGAAAACAAACAGTTATTTAATTTTATTGTTTTTTTTTTGTTGTCTTGATTTTATTTTCCTGAACATACAAGCAGTGATTGTGAACTGTACAAATGCTACAGGTAAGTCACTAATCAACTATGTTGTAGGTGATGTATTCGTGCTTAAAAGAAATGTTTGCGCCTGCAAGTTTGTATTGAATATGTGTGAATGAATGATATTTTTGTTCTACACCAGTGTTGGGACAGAATCGTATCGGGTAAAACCGGTTACATACGATTTTTTGCTAGATAGATTAGTCTAATTTTTATCATTTTTTCATCAGCGCTGCTCGTTGACCAAACACCATCAACTTTCAATGTGTCATTCAAGACAACTTCCACTAAGCATCGAGTTGGTCGAGACCCGATCTCATCAACATCTACTACACAACTCGACCTCGTGAAATGTATAGGCTGTTAAGTGCCAACACTGCGTCACGCGTTTGAACGAGAGTTTCATACAAAACTGAAACGTCCGTAACATACGGACGTTCGGAATGCGCCAAACGGCGCGTATGATACGCGCTTCGGTATGGACGTAGCCGCGCGCGCTCACATGCACGTATGAAAATGAGTTTTGATACAGAGCGACTGATTTTTAAACAAATTCCCCGCACAGCAACCTCGATTCCACAAACGAACTAACTGGATGCCTTTTTTTAATACAGTAAGAAATCATATTCCATTGACATGACTGTACAAGCACACTTATACAATTGTACTAGCAACGCAGCGTTCTGCGTTCAAACGCGCGTGCCGTACGTACGTACGTAAGTATGAAGACTAACATTGACTAATATCTATGTATAGTTGTAATAATAAAACATAAAAGTTACTCAATATTAGTCGTTATATGGTGAAAAGCGACTTTGAAAAAATCAATGTGTTCATCAACTTTCGATGCTGACTGTACTAAGGTTGGGCCCATGAAGGCAGCACTAGCTGTGATACAGAGTAGTTGGATGACTTCTTTTGCACAACATGCAATGTCACACGGTAAATTCCGGGGCTATATCGTATGTAGTATACGGTTTTAACCATGGGTCGGGGCGAAACCGGAAAAAGTAGTTATTTGCT
Source organism: Stenoptilia bipunctidactyla (assembly GCA_944452665.1). Taxonomy (NCBI): domain Eukaryota; kingdom Metazoa; phylum Arthropoda; class Insecta; order Lepidoptera; family Pterophoridae; genus Stenoptilia; species Stenoptilia bipunctidactyla. Next base: position 19,281,568 of record OX101730.1, read on the forward strand.
TTTTTATTGAAATGGTGGTCTTCTTTCACTTTTTCCTAAAAATTGTTGATTGAAATGGGTACCTAATGAGTCTGACTAAATATACAGGGTTACTGGTTAAGTACCGTGTAGTACCTGACATTTCTAACTTATTTCACTATGAAACACCCTACCCCCAAATATAACCGTTTTCGAGATAATCGACTTTTAAATGTTTATAAAAATAGCCCATTTTTGGCCATTAAATGTCATATTTTGAAATTGATGCGTTTTTTTATTATTATTTTTTATTTTTTACATGCAAATTAATATATTTTATGATCTTAGTAATCAAAATGTTACGTAAAATTACTAAATACTAAATATGTTGATTTAATACCCTTGCGTTTTGAAATGGATGAACTACATGCCCAGATTCTTAGCTATACGGCCTTGCCTCGGTCTCCCATACAAGAAGTTTCGTATTGTTTTACTTGCGGAGCTACTAATCCTGAGAGATGTTTTTCAAGTAATGTAGCTAACAACATATTACATAGAGGACTTTTTGAAATCGTATGGGAATTTCTGATATTAGCGCGGTTGAACTCATAGGTACAAAATGAAACTACGTTTTATTTATAAGTATACAAAGATATAAATATAAAACAACACAAACCATTATTTTATTTGGGTACTTCGTATTCATTTATTGTAACAAGGATCACATTACGTCGACTGCTTATAAATGGTAGTGAATATCTTCAAGTGTGACATTTATAAGTTTCCCAGCTACAACGTAGGACAGAAGTGGATATAACTTATGCATCATTACTCAACCGTGGGTGACAACAACTGTCATACGATCCCAATTATGTCATTATCTGACGCTGCACTGCCTGTATCATAGCATTAGATCAGAAGAAGTGGACCAAAACTGATTTATAAATATGCATGGCTGTTTATTCGTGGTTTTACCCGTGTAACATTTGAACCCGCAAGAATTAAGCCTTTTTCAATAAGTAAGCTGGAAATTACAATTTTTTTTGGAACTCCAACTTGCTGTTTCAGATATAAGTGCTTTCAAACAAACGAACTAAGCCTTTAGCTATATTTTAACATTGATGTAGAAATTAATATAAGTTCCAAACTCATGCTGATATCTTCGACCTCATTTGCACTAACCGACCCATCAGGTAAGATTGAGGTTAAACACGGATGTTACCGATAAAAAAAAACTTTTCTTGGGTAGTTACTAGTGAGTGGAATTTCTAGTGGGTGGAAACCAAGGGGGAATTTCTAATATTTTCTATTTTTATAAAATCATTGCAATTAATGCCTAGCTTTCTTGATAATGATTAGAAAGCTTACTAGTGTGTATGTCAATCTACTAAACAAAAGTACAATGTCCTTAATTTATATAATAGATATTGTATCATATCTTTTAAACTGTTCGTAGATTACAAGTTAATATTTCCTTTTATATTTTCATCGATTAAAGCAGATAATAGTTACTTTTTTATACTCGTACACTTATAATCGTCTATGAACAAAGTTATTTGTTGTCAGGTCAGGTATATATTTTGATACTAGTAATAAAAGTAGGTACCTATATAAAATCTTACAAGTACCTATCGTGATGGTTCACATTGCCACCCTTATCCATCGGTTTTCGTGCACTAGAGTGCGGCCCTTGCGAGAATGCGTTCCTGACAGCGCCTTATGTCCACTGCATAAAGTTTATTTCCGATTCGAAAGTTAATAAAGCTATGGTTTTGACAGCTGTCAGGAACGCAAACTCCCACCGGTCGCACTATAAGCGTGTAATTTATACCTGGTATAATGACTAAAACTTTTCACTTTCGTTTTCGTTTCCAGCCAAGTAACCCAAAAATATAATGAAATATGCACCTAAGCCTATTAAATCACCTAGTACACCGTGTCCATAAACTGTATGAATATACGATTACAAGACTGAGGAGTCAGCAGTATATTATATGGATTTTTTGCGTAAATTACAAATACTTATTTGTGTTATATGTATTTTTATATATTCCTCATCTTTAGGTACAATTTAGGTAGTATTTTTTTAATTTGGTTGTTATCTTCTCCACATACATAACTCGTAGAGTCTGGCTAACGAAAGTAGACAATGGGAGTTTTTGCAAACTTTTTATATGGCAACTTATTCTGGTGTCACTGTTGTCAATCGAACGATTGTGGTTTTAGTAATTGAGATTTTGGAATGTACATATTTGAAAATGAATAAAATAGTAAAAAATTTGATAGTTTCATAATAAATGTAGGAAACAGCGATACCAGTGACTCTGACGATTCATTCCATATAGAATTGCTGGATTCAGATTTTGAGTACAATGCATAAAAATAATTATTGTATTTTATTTTTTAATTTTTAAGCCTGATTAATACTATAGTTGAATTCTTTTCAAGTGGTTTTTGTGACAGTTCAAAATTGACAATCGTTGTGACATAGCCGTATTGGCCGTAATGAAATTGTTCGATCTTCCATTGGCTTTGAAGTATCGAATCAGTTGGTGAAAAAAATGTATACAAACTTCCGATTACGAGATGGCCGCTCATATTCATCGATTCAATGTGGATTCAGTAGTGTCAATCACTATCAACTGAATTTTCCGTTCTTTGAATCTGTCTATTTAAGATGAATATTTTTATGACCTTTAATTTATTTATTTACAGTAAATAATAACAATTACACTTTATTAATAGTTCAATTTATAATTTTAAAATAAACAATTTTATTGACATAGTTTTTATTTTCTTAACGCGCCAATTTATATTTTATTAGTTGTAAATAGTTTGCGCGTAATGGAAAATGAGAACTGTCAGGAAAATTATTTGAAAACAATTCAACTATAGTTGCCTATCATTTTAATTATATACTTCTCATCACAAAATAGGACATTAGGTACCAATATTGTTATTTTTTACAATAGTTTTATAAAAAAAATAATCAAGTATCAAGTTTGTTTAATCCATAGGTGTCGTACTATAGTCCACGTACCATGATGGGATTTTTTTAAATTCGCCAGATTTTTTCATTCTCTACTTTCATTAGCCAGACTATAATAACAAGCAAGACAAAATACTCGTAGTGACGTCACAGAGGTAACAAAAATATCTACAATACGACCTGTTCCTTTCAACTGCTCCAGAAACCAAATATTTTCACTTGTCACCGGTTACGTAACTCGACCCGGTTAAAGATATTGTTAAGTCGCAGTACTCACACAGCAGAGCAGACGTATTTGGTATGATCGCCTTATACGAGGTTAATAAGTCGGAGTGTTGTATACGAGCTTACGGTTTTTACTGTCTGACAGTTGTGGATTCCAGTTTCAACGGGGTATTCCAAGGTTTTGGAATCAGTGATTTCTGGGTCAGAGTATTACGTTTTCGATATTGGTTAATACGATTTTTAATGTTTTAGTATCCGGTTGGTACACTTGAATGAATAGGAGTGGCGGGTTTTTTTAATGTCGTGTTTTTTCGCAAAAGCTTTTTTAATAAAGAGTTTTTAGAGAAGCCTTCTAACTGTGCAATTTAGTTATATAGTATTGCTTGTAGACATTTACTTTTGTTTTTTATTTGTTTGATTTCTTTTATTATATGTAGGGTATATAAATAAGTAGGGTTTAATATTCAAGTCAATAGTCTATCCGACTACAGTAATATCGAATATGTATGAAAGTTGCTGTAAAAGTCTAAAAGAGACTATCTTGGGTTAAGCTTGGGTTTAAATATTGTAATTCACCTATAGCGGTGAGTCATTTCTCTAGCTAGATCCATCACTGAAGTATTACTTACTACATACAGTTTAGTAAATGCAAAGAGACATTTTTAGAGCAATAAGGCCCGTATTATTTACCTAATTGCATCTAAAAGCTCTCATAAAAATTTCCAATCAAGTCTCAAGTATCTTTGCTGAGTAACAGAAAACTGACTAAAAATCAGTAAATCTTACTTGAGGCTTAGCGCTTTCAGAAAGCGTGCCTCCATTTTTTTTACATTTAAATATTCTATGAAAATGTAAAATAACTATTCCATGCGTAAAATTACTACTACATTTTTCTCACACATAAAAATTTATGTGTGCATAATAAAATTATATTACAACTTACTTGAGTCAATTATTTTCCTTTAATAAATTGCTGTATAATTTCTTGCCAGTTAATTACAGCTTAAATAATTGAAAATATTCTAAAACCTAACTCCACTTAGTTATTTAATATCTCAACGAATAATTTTTATCGATATTATAATTACAAAATATGTCCTTTAGTTCGTTAATAGTAAAATACATAGTAAACTTTGTATTTAAAGTTTTTATTAGGGCGTGTTTTTAATTGGGCATAACTTTATATGATATAATACACATGTACCAATTTACATTACGAATTTACCCAGCAGGTACTTATAAAAGGGACGCATTTAAAAAAATGCATACATACTTATCATCGTATTATCAACAAACTGTCTGTGATCCGTAAACCTGTAGGAATGTACTATTTGAGCAGGAAAACTGAAAGGAAAACTGTGGTAGAATTAGTTCGAATAAGGACATACCTTTGCCTTTCTTTGTAAATGGAAAACATGAAATTCATGCAACGTATTTTATGAATATTTACATAATCAATAATAACTTTTAAATATTACGTATAAGTAAGCTTATTGCTTTACGCTATTGTGAGACTGCAAGTTATAATCAAGCTATTCAAAACCTTGTTAAATTAATTTTTAATTAATTTATTAATCAGTCTATATCAATTATGAATTTAATATCATTATGTAATTCCCTCGTTTGTTTTGTTTATTTTAAATATAAAAAATCAGACTGCGATTTGAGCTTAATCTCATCTGGTAATAAATGAAGCAAAATGGCTTCACTAGCTGTTGCGCGCGGTTTTACCCGCGCAATTTCGAATCCTGCTGGAACTTCGGGAAAAAAAGTACCCTATGTACTATTCGAGACTGTACACTGTCACTACGCCAAAGTTCATCCAAATCCGTTGAGCCGTTCTCCCGGAATTGAGGAACAAACATCCATACATCCAAACTTTCACATTTATAATATTAGTTAGATTGCAACAGCAATAAAACCAACCAATAGGTAACAAAACAACAGAAAAGTACGAAGATAAAAAGTAAGCAACTCAAGGAATACTAATATCAATTTAATATGTCTGATATTAGTTTAGTCAGTCGACTTATATCTACATGTGACTTAATCATATGAATTCATTTCAACTCTATCTCAAATATGCTATATTTATCTAAGTCAAAAAATAAGTATTTCATTATTTTTCCCATACTTAAGTTGGTATTGAAAAGAAAATGGTGTCGAATGATATTTAAATTCACCTGGGGTTAGTGATATCTGTTTAAACTTAAATCAATAAAACATAACTTGAAAGCAAAACCACCCAGCTCTAGCTGAAGTACATTTTACATATTTCTTTCCTTTATCCAAAAAAGGTACAAGTTCATACTTTGAAAGTGGAAAAGCCCTTATACATTTCATGAACTATAATAGTGCAAATAAGGTATACTTGGATGATGAATATTAATACCTTTCTATTTTATACCTGGTAATACTAGGCGGTATTGATAAACCGCGTTGGATAAGAAAAGCTCACTTCTCTTACTCATCATCATCATCATCATCACAACTCTTTGTAATGAGCCCACTGCAGGGCATGAGTCTCTCCCCTGGGTGAGAGGAGGTTTAGGCCATAATGCACCAAGCTGGCCCAGTGCTGGGTGGTGGATGCCAGAATTTTCAGGGCGCCATAATGGCTTCTGACAAACCCTAACGACTACTGTATACAAGTATACAGCACCCGGGACCGACTGCTTAACGTGCCCTCCGAAGCACGGAAGTCGCCGTGAGAAATGAATGGTCGGCGGTCACCCATCCAAGTACCGACCGCGCTGAACGTTGCTTAACCTGTGATATCGTATGATACACACAGTAACCACGGCGCCACGACGACTTCACTTCTCTTCAAAGAATTATATAAAGAAAAAGGAGAATACAAACTCTACATTATTGCAGTACGGGAGCCCTAAAAATTATACTAGCTATTGTGTAAATGTAACAAGCATAACAAACACCTATTGGAAACAGTCGCCCAACTATTCTGTTAACAATGGCTAACAATTTCTTACAACACCACCCAGTTTAGGTGCTTTTCAAAGAAGATAATTAACTCATACGACATACAGCCCAAAATTACTTAACGATTACAGAGAATATAGTTTGTAAAAAACTTATGTAACTACAACTTATTACAAATTATATTTATACCTCAGATTCATAAATGCATGAGCGAGTACATAATAAGAATGCTCTAAAAAGGCTTTCGACCTTAAAATGTGACTTTCCTGGACTTAAAATAATAAAACAGTATAATTTTCTCAAACAAAATTTCATTTAGTGTTAATCATAGAATTAATCACGAAAGTATTGTTAACTGGTTTCTAAACTTTCAAACGTTCTAATAAATACTTACAGTTATTGACTGTTTTAAACTATCGCGATTTATTTAACTATAATAATTTATCGAAACCACAGGGTTCCTGCCAAGATATCGATCACGATTACTATCGACTTTACTTCAATTAAAAAGGCCTTAACAAAATCGGAAATTTTCACAAAGGGTACTTACAAATGGGTACTTGAGATATTTATTATGTATTTTGTGGTGAGAACTCAGGTCAAAAATCAAAATAAAGTACCAAGTTTTTGAACAAATAAAGACTATTTTTCTAAATAAGATCCTTTTATGATGTTTATCTAATAGAAACACAAGCAGTCGATCCTAAAATAATCTGAATAGCATTTTTTTTGCAACATGTGTATTTTTGAAATTTGTTAGGTACCTACCTGTCATTTACGTATCATCGGATGTGATAGTGGTTATAATCTATTATTTAATTGAGGATGGTTGTTTTTATCACATTAGTATTGTGATAAATAAAATATTGTTTCTATCTTTATGGAAAAGATAATGAGAAATGTTGAAGACTATGAATACATACCTTATCGGCCTCAGCTATTCTCAATATAATTTTCAGTTGTGGATTATTCTTTCTGTATTCTTTCAATAGGGCTTCAAGTTTTTCTCCCCGCGAGTTCCCTGCGTAAACCAAATGCGTGCACTCTGAAAATCCTGAAGTTTCGTGCGCATTTTTAACGTAACAGATTAGGCGAGCGGCGCCGGCACCGGCCCCATCGACGTTCGAAAACACAGCCGCGACGGCCAAGCACGCCAACCAGAGCCACATTGTCTTATAGTATTGTTATCATGCGCGCATTTCCGAAAGTATAAGGGGTGCTTTTACGTTCGCAGCTCGATTTTCGAAATTTGAATGCGCGTTGTTCGATTCGAGAGCACAGTACGAGTGGCAGCTTGAAGCTGGACGGTCGCAGAGTTAGGCGCCCCCGCCCTGCGGTGGTGGACACACAAGGCCGAGCGCTCACCGCTCAGCTTGCGAATTGAGCTTGCGGATTGCGAGTGTCAAAAATGCTGTATTGGCATGTTGTTATTCATTTGGCATTTCTAGAACGGTAAGAATTAACGGCTCTACCAAGTCTAAGGTTAACAGGTGAGACTGATAAAATCATGGTTACATAAGTGTCACATGACGTCGAACAAAAAGTCCGAAACATTGTGAATTGCATTTTTTCACGTAAAGACGACAGAAAAATTTCCTCGCAAGGTTCATATCAAACATATTGATAACATTTTTCCTTGTTAGGTATCGTAGGTATAGTATAATAATTTATATTGTATTAAACAGTCGGTCAAAGGGAGATTTTTACGGGATCGAGTTACGTATAAAAGAAGGACATTCAGTCCAAGGGATTAGGAAGCATGGGGTATGGAAAAACGAATGATTGCAGAGTCAGGAAAGTTTTCGAGAGGCATCCTTCGAATTAGGACTAAGCAAGGATAGGTCAGGACGTCAGATGAAGTAAATTAAGGATTGATTTACGTGACGATCCTTGTCTAGCGCGTCTTCCAACAGATGGATTGCGTTAGTAAGTTGCAGAGATGCTAAGCTCAAGTTTTTTTAGCAATTACAGAATGATTTACTTAATAACAAAAACCTAGTGTTTTCGATAATTGGATTTGTTTTGTATCGACTTAAATATTGTTAAAAATTGAGCACGTGCTACAAAAAAAATGTTAACTAATTGGATTAAACCATAAAATTTAACAAAAAATCGATAAAGTAATTCACAAGTTCACAAAAATAATGAATAACGATGACTATCAAAATACTAAAATCTATAATAAACATGATAAGGCTGAACTGTTCAAATCAAACACATCAGAAATTCCCAAAGCGTCAGTTATGCGGTTAAAACCCTATGAATATTAAAAATTTGTTTATAATAAAGAAAAAAAATAAACAGTGTTACATTTTTCTTTATTCAAGAGATGGAGAGATGTTGATCTTAAATACAGATTTTTTTTAAATATCGCTTATATTTGTTCCGTAATTAACTTAATGTATTAACCTTATTCATAAAGGTACTTTATTTGTTTATTTATCATCTGGTCTGGGAGCGCAAGAAAACACATATACCAATGTATAATCGTCGCACATACTTTTACAAAATAATATACGTACTGAAATAGACATTTAAACATCCTTGTCTTGACGGCTAATACCTGTGTTCATCACAATAATATCTACCGCCACCGGGATTCAAACCCAGTTCTGGTCTTGAAGGCGATCTATGTTACCACTACACCAGCCGGTGGTCAGATTATAAACGTTATCTTTTTATCTAAACCATAAACAAAATAAAAAATATGCGTAGTAAAAATATTCATAACTTTCATTGCTACCTTTTACATAAATCGTCCACTATGACGACTCTTTCAGGTTCGTAAATGGTTTTATAGCCTATAGAGAAATTGATCTCGGGTGGTCTTAGCTGCAAAGCTTATACCATTAGAGGGAGCTACGTTAGCAATATGACGTAAAAACAAAAATGTGGTAAGTAATTTCGAGGCGTAGCGCCAGGCCCCGGTAGCTCAGTTGGATTGGAAGAGCACTCGTCCGGCAAACGAGAGGTCCCAGGTTCATATCCTGGTCGGGTAATTTTTATTTATCACATTTTTCATTTATTTAACTAAGTAATTTATATAAAACTTAAGTAAAAAAAAAATATTAATTTCACAAATAAAGAAAAAAGCTGTAAAATAACTGTATGTTTATTTTTGATATAATTACCTTAAAACATAAATAAATAAATTCATTAATAGACCTACCCAAAACGCGATTAAGTCTTGCTGACGTATATTATCAATATGTGTTCTAATGACGAAAATCTGTTATTTTTTCAAACTGTTAATTAAGCCTGAAATAGTATCCCTTTTATGCAGAATGCCATATAGCAATTGAGATAAGTAGAATAAGTACCTACTTGCAGAATGCCATATAGCAACTGAGATAAGATAGAATAAGTACCTACTTACCTTAAATTATATCTAAAAATTTTATAAAAAATTAAATAATACCTACTTTCGTACAAATAAAAATGTTATGCTACTTTTCTAATAATGCTTTGTTTGTATGACAAATGACCAATATTGAAAAAATGACGCATAAGATAAAACTATTATCCGATAGTACAGGTGACGTCACAAATATCGCAAGCATGAATGTTGACTCAATTTAGTCTAACTGTACACTCAAACAAAACAACATGAAAGAATCGCAGATGAATAATAGAAAGATTTCCTTCTCTGGGAAGAAGTTTAAAAGATCTAAATTTGTGAGGATTCATGAACTATTGAAAGCTACAAGTGAGTTTTTACTTTGTTTCTATATTGACAGGGTTGGTGTTATAACATGTTTGCCTTTGTATAACCTTTGTAATGCGTTTGTATATTTACGAGTATAACTGCATATACAAAAGCATTTTCACGACTGCGTTACAAGTATTTGTGTTTTTTTTTTAAATCGACGTCGCGAGGCTGAGCGGTCAAGCGCCAACATTTTAATCATCATCATCATCTCCCATCTGATGGAAAGTGGAAATGAGATTGAAGATGATAACAGAATGGGGATAGAAAGTTTGAATGTAGATATGTGTGTAAAATCTTTAGCAATATATTGAGCGCAATTTGAAATTAAACTGTCGAAGTTTAGGCATCTCTTACGTCATTTAGAGGACTTTAATCTCAACAGTTGCTAACAAACACTAAGTTGGAAGTCTCTTACTTTGTCTTTAGAGAGTCACAAAGTTAAATAGTATATCGAATACGAATACGAATTCTATATTTACTTTGATAGATTTTAAGTTAGGAAATGTCGTTTCTTATGTTTAAACTGTGACTTACAACCACAACAAATAATACATACATACTTCACGTCTGTAAACTTTATAGGCAGAACACCAGAGGCTATAAAACCATTTGGTGTCACGTTTGAAAAATTTTGGCGGTATTATAATGATGGAGAGAGACTATTGCAGTGACAGGGGGTCAGCCTATCGCCCACAAAAACGTCAATAAAACCTCTGTCCCTTAACTGATTATTACAAGTATGCCCGGGAAGAGAAGCAGCTGGTACATTCTATATTTTTCTTTCACTCCTATTCCAGCATCAACAAATAATATTGCCGTTTTATTTATTTAACACCGTGTAATATATATCATAATGTCCAATGCTCCTGCTTGTAATACGTAGGTTATTATGTATTATTATTTATATCAAAGTAATCTCTTCCAAAAATGTTAAGCTAAAATTATCATATGGGTTATATATTTCACAATAATTGTGCAATTCTATATAGATTGTATATACCCCGGTTAAGTCTGATTACATAATGACAGTGAGGTAGTAGATATACCGGAAAAAAGATTAGTCTTTTCATAACTTTGTGTAAACTTCAAAATAGTGGCCCGATTAAACAGTTTTAAAACAATTTAGGGTTTTAAAACTGTTTAAATAAGAAACAGTTTAAAGCAATTTAGTGTGTTTTTCTTCTTTGGTGTTTGTGAGTTACATTTGAGTGTGTTTGGAATATACATATATCTACCTAGATCTAAATTTTTTATTATTTTATATTATTATAAAATAATAAAAAATTAAGAACCGCTAATAATAAGAACCGCTAATTTTTAAAATAAAATTTTTAAAATAAATTTACGAGGAAATTCATAAAATTTCGTAACATTCTAAACGAGAGATAAATTGTATCATACGCTCCCTTTTTAGCAAAACTTACGGATATTCGACCAATTACAGAAGAGCTTTGAGTTTTACGCTTTTTTAGAATATCTACGGAAAATAATACACTGCTCGCTGATTGGTCAAGCAGACAAACAATAACAAAATCTTGTCTACACTAATTGTTTATGGCACTTCGGCGGCCGCTACCGCGGCACCGCTCTCTTCGCTCGCTCGGCACGCGCACGTATATTACTATATGCAACCTCACTGGTCCTCCTCGCTGTGCTCGTCGTTGCACCGTTCCGACAATGGCTTCCAGTGCATTTGGTTTTCGAAATTAGAACACGTGACTTATTCAACCGATGAGAGCTTACTTATTATTTTACGAGTGATTTCGGCAAGTTTATCAATTTCTTCAATGTGTGATGAGAGAGCCAAACAATACATTTTGTCTCCGGTTGTCCATTTTGTATACATAGAATCCTACGGAAGTACATATTACATATACATATTACATATAAATTTTGTAAACATATAAACTACATAAGTAGTTGAGTTTTCACGACTCATTGTATTAAAAAAACATTTTTAACCGATATATGGCGAGATTTTTCTCGAAAAATCGACGTATATAATAATAAATTCTTATAATAATAAACTTGATAAAAGAGACTTTTTGAGAAAATATTCGAAGACTTTTTTTATTTGTGAATCAGTTGTAATAAAAATGCCAATTGTCTACGTAACTAGCGCAGTAACAACGTCAGTTTAACTACCAAGCTTGAATGTTATCTCGAATATATCTGCCGATAGATAGGTTTTATTGAAAGGTTCAATTAAAATTGAACGAGATTAAACAAACTTTAACTTTCCAAGCTTTTGGAAAAACAATAACAACGGTATTTACAACAACAATTACTATTTGTTGAAAGATGCTGCTGAGATAAATACACATATTCATCATTTGACGACGTCAAGGGATTAAAATGACGTCATCAAGTGATTTGTGATATTCCCAAGATGAATAAAACTTTTTGAATTTTGTGATAAGCCCACTGCAGAGCTATAGATTTCCTCCTAGCTGACGAGAAGGTCTAGGCCATAAACCTTGGCCTAGCGCTGGTTAATGGAAGACTGAATTTTCAAGGCGCCAAAGTGGTTACTGACAATCTCTAACGACTACTGTAAACAAGTATACAGTACCCGAGACCGACTGCCTAAGCTCCCAAAGAAGAGACTCGTGCCCCTACAGTGGGCTCTTTATTAATGGTAGTGATAAGGTTGATAGACAAGACGTACAATTTTTTAAATATAAAATAATTTTGACAGATTCTGATGAAAATATGGTTAAAGTTCTGACGAAGTGCGCTCCTGTGTTCTCCTTCACGAAGGTGGACGACTTCACGATATCCTTTAACCTAGACCACAACGGCACCACCATGGGTTACCAAATTCCTCTCAACAAGGAAATAGAAAGGGAGAGGCGAGATGGCGCTAAGGTATTAACTTATGCTAACCGTCAACATTATCTCTTGATTAAAATTTACAAATGTTAGGTTTCCAATGCTGGATCCTTAACTATTTATTATTAATGATGTGGCTCTTAATCAGCTGCTACTGTTGGTTATGTCCTAGTTTCGAGCTCTTATGGAGTCCTTCAGGGGTAAGTGCAGTCGTAGTAAGGCGCAACCACGACATCTTTAACACTTGATAAAAGCCGCATAGCAAATAATATTTCTTAAAACCGTACCTATATTTTTGAATGAGACAGCATTAATTCAAACATTTAAAATAGAAAGCTGTCATTTTTGAGCTGCTATAAATAAATGTGTTTTTTGTGTATGTTATCCAAGTAGTTTTATAGTTAGTAGGCATATACAACCAATGGATTTGCAGCAGTATCATACCTCATAGTAACAGATTGCGATCATCAATAAACTTTCGAAGTAGCACGAAACTTTTTATAGAGGTTTTGTTAGTTAAATTGTAGCTGATGCGGTTATGAGCAAACATAAAGTGTGTGCAGAAATAATATACATTCCTTGTAGAGCTCGCGCCTAAAATTTAGTCCCCTGACCCCTCTGAAGTTGTTGCGAGACGCTTTGTAAGTAAAACACCTGCGCGAAGCGCCTTGCAACAACTTCAGAGGGGTTGATGTTTGACGCGATCTATAACGAAGAGCAGATTTAGTCATAACCGAAACTGAGTGTTTTCTGAGATAACCAAGATGATATGTTGTTATACGAACAACAATAATTATTTATATTGTGACAATCCACTCTTTTTAGTAGGTATAACAATGAAATGATGATATTAGAAAATTTACAAATAAATAGATTTTTTTTAATTAAATAATTTATATACAAAGAAAATAGAAAGGTTTGGTAATGTAAAGACAGATTACTATCCTATCTCAAACAAATTGTAGCTATGCCCAATCCCAAACAGGCATGAGTGAGAGATTTCTCGTATCTTTTTATCTCACTTGTTTATAGATACTGTTGATTCTAATAATTTTTTTATCAGATGAATTTCTGTCGCTTGAGACTAGTTTTCCGTCGCAAAGGGATTTCATAGACATATTTTTGTTTTAGATAAAGTTTTACTTTACAATGGAGGGTGAAAATATCCTGCATCAGATCATGAAAATGCCAAATGGAAAATATGTTTACTTTACTCGAGAGTTTCGAGAGAAGGATGCTAAAATGGTAAGAAAAAAATATTTAAAAAATCATAGAATAATTGTACAAGATAGCCAATAGGTTATATTAATTTGACAAAATGTTTCTTTCAACAACTTTTATTCTATTTTTTTCAGACTGTTACAATTGAAGGATCAGACATAGAAGCTGAAATATATTACGATTGCGTAGACTGCTGACAAACCCATGAATGACCACTGAACTAAATAAACTAGTCATTTATTTTAATCTGTATAATGTGCTTTAGGATGAACAAACTAATAAGTTGAAGAGCACATACATAAACCGTAAAAAGAACAGTCTTAGGAACTGACATCGTTGGAAAGGTGATGTTGATTGAAAGGATATGAAATCCGACAAGAGAAATAGTTGTAATTCTTTATTTCGGAGTTAAAACACAACTTCTTATTTCTGTACAATATTATAGGGTCGGTGTCATCTCCTCAAGGTTTCCCTATTCCCTGCGATAACGCCTCCAGACTTCTTTATACTATATAAAAAGTTTTACACAAAAGTATTTACAACCGAACTAGGTATATAACATTTCAATATTTCTTTTTCTTTTAAAGTATTTTGATCCTATTGATATCAGGCTGTGTACAATTGTGATGTTATATTTGTCGAGAGATATATTAAGACTAGATATGTTTAAATAAAATTTACCAGGCAGGTAACAGGTTGAAGTCGTCGTGGCGCCGTGGTTACTGTGTGTATCTTACGATATTTCGGCGCGGTCGGTACTTGGATGGGTGACCGCCGACCGTTCGTTTCTCACGGCGACTTCCGTGCTTCGGAGGGCACGTTAAGCTGTCGGTCCCGGGTGCTGTATACTTGTATACAGTAGTCGTTAGGGTTTGTCAGAAGCCATATCGGCACCCTGAAAATTCTGACATCCACCACCCAGCACTGGGCCAGCTCGGTGGATTATGGCCTAAACCTCCTCGTCACCCAGAGGAGAGACTCATGCCCTGCAGTGGGCCCATTACACGGAGTTGTGATGATGAGGCAGGTAACGCACAGTTTTGCTAAAATTGGAATTGAAGGCTCAAGTGATTTTTTTGTAAATAAAAGTAGGTAAGGCTACATAAGACACGTTTATAGTATTTTTGTTCATAAGTAGTTTTTGTATTTTATATAAAATAATTAGCATGTTAGTTAAAGAAAATTTATGTTTCGGCAAATATTCTGTAAAGTTTTAAGAACCTACTATATACATGTGTATGTGTGACACATATGATTATTTTATCTATCTATCTTTCTAAGGGCTTTAGTTACCGTAAAGGTAAGCGTCCACATGTCCGCATCGCAAGCATCGGACGCATCGCAGCAAGCAAACTGATTAATTTCACTGTATCGGTAGCGAACGAATTTGCCGACGCAAGTACCAGCAATCGGATTGCCGATGTTACTTCATTCGGATTTTTGTAGTGACCATACGTGCGGATAGTGTTTGTGAGAATGGAGGAAAGTGAAGAACAAAAGTCGTTATTGCTTGTTTGTTAGCAGAAGAAGAAGAAAATGCCAAAAAATCTTAAATAAAGAAACATAAAATCTGGATACACGACATATTCAAAAAGAGATCGAAAAGTGGAGAACATCACACACTATTTCCTGATTCATTAAATGATGACACCAAATTCTTTGGATATTTTCGTATGTCTCAAGCTAAATTCAATTTTCTTGTCGACATCCTGAAACCATGTTTACTAAGACAGAATACAACACACAGGGGGGCGCGTCCACAGATCGGCATTTTGTATGATGTCATAGGCACGCTACGCAACAGTTGCCTCTCGGAGCATCAGTGTCGGCATTGCCGATGTGCGATCCGTACAGTGCGGATCAGTGGACGCACTTGTTTGACTCTCTATACAAATAATACTACAATATGTACGATACTTACGATACCGACCTGTGGACGCTTACCTTTAAGCTATTGATACATACATACATAACCTCACGCCTGTCTCCCTTTGGGGTAGGCAGAGACAAGGGAACACCAATTACTTCGATCCAGACATACCTCTTTCGCTTCCTCCACTTCCTGAACATGACCGCCGGTTACGGGTACTTTTAACTAGGCCCTTTTTAAGAACTAGGGCGGCCCCTTCCGACAGCACCATCCATTCTTGCTCTGTACATCCTCTTTCATAAATCTACTTTCACTTATCCTTTCCAAATGTCCAAACCACCGTAGCATACCTTTTTCAATCTTAGTCACTACATCTTCTTTCAATCCGCATCTCTTTCTTATTTCACTGTTGCGCACCCTATCACTCAATTTCAGCTCTTAGCTCTCGTCATAGCTCCCATCTCCACATCATTAATCCTGCTTTCATGTCTCTTCTGCCACACCCAAGATTCACTACCATGTGATTCACAAAATAAATAAATCTATTACCCGAATATTCTATATAGGATAGGTATGAATGTCTAAAATGAGTGATGAATTAAATGATTACAAGTGGGTACAAAAGCAAATGACTATAAAAGATTATAGATAATATTTATTTGTTGCTTTAAGTTCATATAAGTACAAAGCTGAAATTGTAGGTTTAAGTTTATACTTTCCTGTATGGGAACATGCTTTATATTAAAACGTACTTTACAGAGTTCATATTATTAATGTCATTATTTTAATTATTATTCAAGAACTTTCTTCTGTATGTTTTATGTAAAAAGGTAATTTTTTAAAGTTGTTTTTATGAAATATTGAAGCTTTATTGACAATAATACCTATAGATATTTTATTATTTTACGCCAAGAATAAACAAATATATCAAGTGTGTACATACATTATGTTATGAGATAGGTGCATAGAAAGTCATCTTAGGTAACTTTGAATACTTTTTATAGATTTTTATTAATATTACGTTATTTTAATATGGACATGTTAGGTTTTATATGATTTTATGTGTTGTAAGAAACAATTCTATGTACTTCTGAGGTTATTTTAAACATTCAGTGTTGCCTTCAATTAGTATTTTGTGAAAATCAAGGGAAGTTACCATGAATTTCGGGTAGCATTGAATGGTGTTTACCCTACCACACAAATTGCTGTGTTAAGACATAAATCTGATTGTTTGGGTTACTTTGTAGATTTAGTTTAGCTTAAAAAGTAAACCTGCCTATATGAGAATCAGTTTTTATCCTATACAATTATGAGTGGTCAGCATATTTTTTTTATTTACTATGGAATAGAGAAGTAAATTTTTTTAACAAGTCGCTATTCATTTCCATAAGAATGTATCAGTAAATAAAAGACATGCACAAAACTCCTTTCTTAAGCTTTAAAATGAGGTCAAAAAAGTGGGAAAATGTAAAAAAAGAAAAGAAAATTAAGTTTTGCCTTCCCCACTGCTCTAAAGTTTACTAACTTATTAAGTGTCATCTTCGCCATATTTTGACACCTCGTATTGGCGCAGTGGTCTGAGATGCTACCAGGCTCGTAAGGGTGCGATTCCCGCTCGGAATAAGAAAAAAACAATGTTCCAGGTCTGGGTGTTAACCTTTACACGTATTTATATTCTAAGTTCCCCTCTTGTTCGATCCATAGTATCCCTTTATCACAAGCATTTCTTAATTTGGGGTCATATAGTTGATGTAATACCTGGCAGCGATTTACTTGATTTTGTTAGCATTAGTAGATACTTAAAATGTAAAATACACCAATGTTTAAAGTCACCCAAATAAGAACATTTTAATGTCAGGTAGAATTAAATGGTTCAAAGTTCCCCGATATTTATGTGATATGCAAGGAATTTAGAAAATACGGTATCGTTTCAATTATCTGATGCTTACACTAAATATTTTTAAATAAAAGTCAAGACAAACACTTGAAATCCAAGAAAAATCAAAACTTTAACTGTATTTAGCCTTTCTATATTTTATTATGAAATGTAACACAGTAAAAAATCCAGTCGAAAAACGCTCTATGAAAGGGAGGTACTACTTGAAAATATATTTGAAAGCTGATATAGTTTTATTTAAAGTAGCATGATTGATATTGCAAAATTCCATTGAAAAACAGTGTTTTGATTTTTTGGTAAACTGCATTTATTTTGGTATTTTTTAATAAAAAAATAATAATATAACATTTGTCCGACTCTATTCAAAGTTACCTAAGATGACTGTAAGTATTATTACTTTTGTATCTGATTTACAATGACTGTCAATTGTGTCGGTTCAAAAACATTATTATTTATTTGTATATTCTTTATCAGCTGCAGTTACATGTTTTCACAATTCTTTATTGTTATAAAACGTGTTTTTAAATCTCTTTTATTAAGTTAATTAGGTACTACAAATAAAAAAACATTTAGATATAAACTCTGGGGCACGTGATAATCTAATGCTTTGTTCATCTTTTGAAATTCGAATTTATTGTTCAACTGTGTATAATGTATTTATATGTAATTGTAACATGACATAAATATGTCTTTTTTGGTGAAAAATTGTTTGTTTTATTTCTGACGAAATACTATCCATAAAATGTATCTTATAGGAGGTACAGAAGGAAGCAGATCAAGCGTCCCAAACCTGTCAAATAGTTGTAATTGAATCTGAACTTTGTACCCTCGACATTAAGTTAAAAATTAGTTGGGGAAATTTGACAGGTTTGAAACGCTTGATCTGCTGCCTTCTGTACAACTTAAACAACTATAAAGAAAAAAAATATTCAAGTGTAAATAAAAAAGGGAAAAGAAGGTGATTAATATATTAAACAAATTTTTCATATTATGGAAGGTTTTAAAGGTCTCTGTGAAGAGGCTGAACTTAAAAATACAGGTAAGTTTACAAGTAGGTACCTACCTGTTTCTCTAGGGTAAAATGAAAAAGAAAACATTTAAATTAAATTAAAATTAATTCATAAATGTTAAATTTATTTCCGACTTCCGCACATTTTTAGAATAAAACGCCCAAATGCAATACAAAAAAAAATTTTAAATCGATACGCTCATGTGACCTTAAATTCTCTAAAAAAATAACTTTTTGCCTTCGGCAGTTACCGAAAACAGTATTTTGCCAGCATTTTTTGTATTATTAGTTATTACTTTATACCTTTGTCTTTAACATAATATCAATATGACAACCACTTTGGCGATGGGGTAAACCTGTCTGCCTCAGACGCCAGCGGGTTCAATTCCCGCACGGAACAAGAAAAAAAATGCTCCGTGTCTGGGTGTTTATCTATTTATGTTTTATATTCTAGGTTCCCCCCTAGTTCGCTACATGGTATCCCATAACATAAGCTATGCTTACTTTGGGGCCATGTAGTTGGTGTGATTATCTGGGGATTTTATAATTATAATTTTATATGGAACCCCTTCAAGACGTGGAACTTAAACAGCCATTGTTTTAGAAATAACGGTTTGAAATTATGCTAAAACAAGAATAAAACTTACTGCAGAATATCAGGATTTTGGAATTGATCTCCCAAATGGAATATTCGACGAAATTGTTACTTTTCCTAAAGTTTTATTAGTACGTGCCGAGAGACACTGCATACATAACGCCTGTAATACATAACACGGTTTCCTAGCAATAAAGTCCATGTAGTAAGCAGAAGTCGTCGTGGCGCAGTGCCACCTTTGTATATTAATCGATAAAACGGGTTAAGCTAAGCAGCCCTCAGCACGATCAGTACTAGGATGGGTGACCGCCGACCATTCATTTCTCACGACGACTTCCGTGCTTCGGAGCACGCGTTAAGCAGTCGGTCCCGGGTGCTATGTACGTGTAAACAGTAGTCTGATCTGACAATTCTGACATCCACCAACCAGCACTGGGCCAGTTTGGTCCATTATGGCCTAAACCTACTCGTCACCCAGAGGAGAAACTCATAGCTCTGCAGTGAGCTCAATAGAAGGAGATGTGATGATGATGATCTAGCACGCAAAAACGCCAAATGTCGTTGCTTTTGTTATAATAAAGATTTGGTTCCTTATTGACCCAAAACGTGCAGAATCATCGTCACTGACCATTAGGTTAGATTAAAGCCAAACGTGAAGTTAGTCAAAAAAATAACAATTCTTATTTTAAAATGTCACAATCAACCGTAGCGACAAAAATCGATGCAGTATTTTTGAAACACAAGCTATTTAACAACAATCTAATTTTAATTAATTAATGCTCGTATCACAGTTCTGGGATGACAGCGTCATGTTTTATCATGCACGTAGTATGTTCACATTATCATTGATAAAGAGTCTTACAGGTATCCTTTTTAATTAAACATTGACTGCTTCGGCAAATCGAGTGGGCTGTAGGCAAATACTTAGCGGCCGACTGAGTGAGCCTCAAGTTTGTGGCAAACTAAAATTTGAGTTAGCTGCAAACTCAGATCAATTTTCGTACGTAGCGCGTGAGTCGGCCGCTCACTGAGCACGCTGTACGCTGCAAACTGCGTACAGTGAACGCAAACCTGAGGGTAAAACTGCGGACACACCGTTTCAAATATATTAAAGAGCGTATTAAATCGATACGCCGCAAACTCAGTCGGCCGCTAACTGTTTGCCTACTGGGGACGCAGCCTTATTTTCCAGGAAAACGTTGGACTTCCTTCCTGTGCCACGATAGTAGTGGCGTTCTTCGTGGCGTATTGCCTCCTGCGCATATCTTTCGACATAGCAGGTAGAGCAATGTTCGGCGCGGTTGGTACAACGATGGGTGGCCGCCGATCATTAATTTCTCACAACGAATTCCATACTTAAAAAAATACTTTTAAAAAAAAGCTACAATAAAACAACGCCTTGGCAAATAATTCAATGCAGTAAAATGATAGTTCCAGAGGATATTATATATAGAAGACATAGAATTCTAGCATTACGGCGTTGCCGAATCGGAAGCCACCGGAGTTGCTTACGATATCCGGAAATATGATCGAACTTTTTCAGGCGTTTGCAAAATCTATACATACGCTACATATGGATAGATTTTGCAAACGCTCAAGTTTATCTAGAAGTTCCTCCGTGGCATTCAAATAGCAAACATCTCCATAATCCACAATGGGTTGAAGCAGTGTCTGGGAAAGGAAAGTTTTGGTCTTTAGAGGTAAAAAATTTTGAATGGATTTCAGGGAATCAACCCAGATCTAATTCATAGAAGCAATAGCTGATTCTATATCAGGAACAATGAAGTCGGTGGCGGTATAATTTCAAGTCGTCTGCGTAAAGGTGGAACTTGGAGGATATTATCTACCTGATAGGTACTTTTCTTACACACGGGTCATAAAACTTTTTCGAAATTTGAAAATTCTTTCTTTAGTTGAAACAAAAGAAGATCTAGTATTGTCTATTCATGATTTCTTATACTACTCATATTAAAATTAAAAAAAAATGAATTGAAAACTAAATTGAAATTAAATAATTTTGACTCACTACCTATTATTAAACATGTTTTATAATAGGTAGTGAGTCACTTTAATAAAATGGTGATCAACCATGTTGCAAGTATTACACATTGCATTAAAATTCGAGCGTCGACCCGTAAATAAATGTAAATATCACCACCAGTTCGAGGCAGATTTAGAATACTCACATTAAATAACTATTACTCATCTAAATATCATTAAGAGTTTGGCTAACGAAAGTATGAAACAATGTAGGAAACAGCGATACCAGTGACTCTGACGATTCATTCCATTATTTTTATTCATTGTAATCAAAATCTGAATCCAGCAATTCTATATGGAATGAATCGTCAGAGTCACTGATATCGCTGTTTTCTACATTGTTTATGAAACAATCAATTTTTTTACTTTTTTTATTCATTTTCAAATATGAAAATTCCAAAATCTCAATTACCAAAACCACCAACACCCGTTTGATTGACAACAGTGACACCAGAATAAGTTGCCATATAAAAAGTTTGCAAAAACCCCCATTGTCTACTTTCGTTAGCCAGAGTCTAGATATTAATAATTCCTAATGGTGGGTTTCAATATGTATCTTTATCCAAAATCCTTTTTTGTAAACACTTGTTTTTATATGAAAAAAATGGATTTTAAATAAATGAAAAAATGTATTAAATAAAAATCGAGTCCTGGTTTAGAGTAATTAAGCATTTTAAATGGAAAAACTTTAAAATATTATTAAACATTGGAATGCTTCACTTTAACTGATATTCACAATTTCTGTAAAGAAATTGGTCACAGGTAGTCTTAGCTGCAAAGCTATACCATTAGATGCAGCTACGTTAGCAATATAACGTAAAAACAAAAATTGTGTTAAGTAATTTCGAGGCGTACCGCCAGGCCCCGGTAGCTCAGTGGGAGAGCACTCGTCCAGCAAACGAGAGGTCCCAGGTTCGAGTCCTTGTCAGATCATTTTTATTTAACACATTTTTTCATTTATTTAAGAGTAACGTTTTAAATGCAAAAACTTTAAAATATTATTAATTTGGATTTTAGATTGAGATACGATATTGAAAGCCACCGTTAGCCAATTATCGTAGCTATCGTTAACAAATAGTTTCAAATTTGGCTTTTGAATCTTCATGTATGAAAGTACCTTCCACAAAGCAGAAAAGCAACAAAACGTACGGAAATTGTTTGCACAAAAAAAGTTAGCTTATGTTACGAAGTACGATAGTCTTCGGATGTTAAAACGCCAATAAAACCTGTGTCCCTTGACTGACTTTTACAATATCCCCGGGAAGAGAAGCAATATTACCTACTCTACATTACTGTATTATAGCGATCTTAGTCATTTTACCAAGTAGGCTTGATTAACGTATTGAGGCTCAAACAACGGTACAGATATCTACAGTACTTCAACTCGGCCGCATCTTTGAAATAAATGCCTCCATCATCACCGCGGTCCGTTCAAATGTGATAGGACTGCCCGCCTTCAGCATTTAAATTACATTTGCCTCCTTTGTATTACTTCCATTTAATATTGTGACTGCAAAAATTTACTTTTTTTTATAAACAAATAAAATACTTTGTGAATTGAATAGGAAGGGTTCAACAAAAATACGTTTTTTGTCAAAAAACCATGTTTACGTTTGAATAACAAATCGGTCTTATAAGTTAGCGACCGAAAAATACTTGCGCCTCGACTGAGACATACAAAAAGACTGTAAACCACTCTAAAGTATGGCCCACGAGAGAAAAAATAAAAGGGCATTGACGTCTCTCTACCAATGTACCCTTTTTATAAACAACGACACAAAGAAAGTGTATGGAAATTATCGCGAATATGTCGTAAACGACTTTTTTTTTTTTTTTTTATATGTGGTAAGTGACGATGAGGTCGAAGATGAAAGCACACGGGTTTAGGAAGGAACTGGCTCTTTATACAATATTGCCGGAACACATTACCGCCGCGCCGGAGCGGTAACATTTGGCGGCAGACTTTATATAAAGGGTGGTCGCAAGCCAGGCGGACCCAGAAGGGATCCTACCACCAAGCAAAACTTAAACATGAGTATCGCAGAAGTATGAGTATCGTATGAGTTTGTGTAAAACTTGGTAGAAGTCAAGACAACGCCGTTTTATTTTTTCTCTCGTGGGCCATACCATAGCTGCGGTGCTCTTTAAGTGGCTCAGTGTATATTTATTGTAAAATCCATTATTATAATGTAAGCTGTCGACCTCCCAAATAAAATAAAATAAACTGTTTTATTTAATTTTCATCGGACAACAAACGGAGTTACATAGCTAAATACAAAATATGAGTTATAAATAACAGAGCACCATTGAAATGTTGTCGCCTATTACTCTTACAGACAGAAAAATGAGAAAAAAAGAGAAAAAACATAAAAAAAAAACAAAAGTACACAAAATCTATTGATCATCTGACGTAATCGAACCAATGCCTTGTTAATATATTTTTTAAAAAGATAGGTTTTTAATGGAATATATCCAAGTCACGAATGTCCCCATGGTTGTTAATGAAGTTTGCAGATCTAATAAAATAAGAATTTTTCCTATAGTTTGTAGTGCAAGGCTGCACATGTAGATAAATTGTGTGTCGTACAGATCTTGATGGAACCCTCAAGTATATTTTGGATTATAAATCTGCAGAATCAAATACGCTTTGCAATAACTTCACCATGAAGAAAACATCCGCAATTCGGGGCCTCTCCGTGAGTGGTAATATGTGATGCCTCTTACATCTTGCTTCATAGGATTGGTCAAACTTTTTAGAATTGAATTGAAGATGCCTAAGAAACTTCTTCCGAATCATTTCTAGTCTGTTAATGTACACATCATTATGCGGATTCCAAATCTGCGAACAGTACTCGAGAATACTACGTACCAAACTACAGTAATGAATTTTAACTGTTTTTATACAATTGAATTGGGCACTAGATCTAAAACTATGCCAAATTTCATCCAAATCCATTAAGCCGTTTTGCCGTGATAGAGGAACAAACATCCAGACATGCATACCTCCATCCATCCAACCTTTCACATTTATACTATACAAAATTTTAGTTTGCTTTTATTCGATAGTTGTCGCTGTACGTCGATTAAATCGCGCAAGATGAGTTATGAATGACTTAGCCATATTTACTTAGTAGACTTCTTTTGTTCATCCCCGGACGAGACGTCGCTGCGGCCGTTAGGCTAGAGGATCGCCCGTTAGAACTCCTGACGGGCCCGAACCTGGCCAGCGTGCCGTGGCATGACCCAACGGCCCAGGACACAAATGTCCGCCCCAACGCCCCTCCCGTCTTAACGGGAGGCGATAGTAACCGCAGAAAGAGGCCAATGCAATGCCTCGAACTGCCTCCACAGTCCCCTCTAGGGCTTTTATTTTTATCTTCGGCTTTTATTCATCCTCACTTTCACATTTACAATATTATAGTAGGAATATCGGGCACTGTATGCACCTGCATGGAATTCATTGTAATATGTGACGGCAAACTTCAAAAGTGATTAACCACGCATTATCAACCATAGGCTTCAGGTAGATTGCCGTTGTAAATGCCTATTATCGAAGGTTACTAAACCTTCATGACCTTTTTTTTTTTAAATATGGCTTAGAATAGTGTTGAGATCTATGGTGCCACTTATGTATGGATTATGGATTTATTATTTTTCATAAATTCTTATATCTGGAGCATGAAATTTATATATTTATAAAATTATATATTTATTGAAAGAAGATGTAGTGACTAAGATTGAAAAGGGTATGCTACGGTGATTTGGACATTTGGAAAGGATGAGTGAAAGTAGATTTACGAAAGAGGTTTACAGAGCAAGAATGGATGGTGCTGTCGGAAGGGGCCGCCCTAGGCGAACGTACGCCGATCAAATTGGTGACGTTCTTAAAAAGGGCCTAGTTAAAAGTACCCGTAACCGGCGATCATGTATGAAAAGAATAATGAACGTGGAGGAAGCGAAAGAGGTATGTCTGGATCGAAGCAATTGGTGTTCCCTTGTCTCTGCCTACCCCAAAGGGAGACAGGCGTGAGGTTATGTATGTATGTATGAAATTTATATCTTATTCATGTTAAAATGGACTTATGATATTCATAAACAATTTATTGTGACGTACAATGGCTATTATTAAAATGGCTGCTTATATGGGCCTTAGGTAGCTTGTTGGAAGTTGTCCACAAAATTTTATGTTTTGTAACTAGTCTATCATATAAAAATATACATAGGAAATCGTCAAAAATACATCATAGTTTTGGATTCTGTACCTAATTCAAATACTGCTCATAAAACAGTAACACACTGAAAAAACGAGGAGTTAGCAAAGTACCTTTTTGGCTTTGTTAAAAGGATCTTGTTTATTTTTAATCAAGACTCGTGGAAAATGTTGGAAGTAAACTTGGTAAATAATATATACGTAAACATGGCTAAATTCACTTGTTTATTAACACCATACTGCTCATTAAATACAAATAACTCAATCTACAAATTTTACAGTTTACAAAATTGTTTAAATTTTAATAAGTTTACTCAATAAGCTTTAACAGAGTAATTCGTGTAATATTAACCGTTATCACTCACGGTTAAACTTAAATAACCAGTACTTTGCTACTAACAACCACTTAGCTTTGCTAATACAAAAGAACACTCATTAGTATTTAACCGAGTATACTTATTTATTGGTAGCAGGGTGGAGTTAGCTATTTTGTTTGCTATTTAGTTAGTTATTTTTAACAGAGTACTTGTTTAAATATTCATAAGTAAATATTCTCTCAGGGGGCTACAGGCACGATTGGCTGCCGGTGGAGCCGCCGATGCGCAGATATCCCCTCCACGTTTCGGTCAGCGCTAGAGTTATGTGCGTGTCGCAAACTAACCGTCTTTCGTTCGAACGTTTAATAATTTAATTAAGTGAGTGCGACGACGAATAAAGAAGTGTGTTACCTGTAAAACGTAGTTGATTGATTATATGCTATTGCTTTGTGCCTGCTTTGTACTGTTTATTCCTAAAGACGCTGCCGCCGGCGGCGGCCCCGACTGCGTCGTATTTTTTTATAGTCAGGTGATTTAATGTAAGTGGATGAAGAAGTAAAAATCTGCTGAAAGCCTGGAGTCTGGAAGAATATATAGAAGTGTTCAAAGGTAAGTTCGTTTATGTATTTAATTTTTATCTTATATATTTTATTAGACAGAGACCGTACAATCGCACACTCAATCACATCAGCGCCGCCGTAGAGGGTTTCAATACCTACCATGTGAGACTAGCTTATATAGGTTTATTGCCACTGATATGCCGCTGTGTCTTTAATTTACAGCTGACTAGCGGCTTTGCGCGGTTTGACCCGCGTAGCTCTTGATCCCGTGGGAGTTTCTTAGCAAAATTTGTTACTTCTGGTTAATGTAGCCATCTAATGGTGAAAGAATCTTTGAATCGTTCCAGTAGTTTTTGAGTTTATTCATTACAAACATACAAAAATACAAATCTTTCCTCTTTATAATATTAGTAAAGACTTCAAAAAAGGGGAGGAAAGTAGGTTTTATTAATATACATTTGAACTGTACATTGCCCGAAAAATGTAGGACAGTTGTTAGAAACAGAACATATATGTATGTAGTAGGTAATTTTGATTCTATACCCGGTCGATTACTTTTGCTTCAAAACAGTCTGCAGGCATCTATATTTCTATAATTGACAAATACTGGCCGAGCATTAACACAACAAATTAGACCTAAAATATTTTAGTGTGCGTGTCGGACACCACTATGGGCGGAAACAATTTTGCAAAGCTGATGCAAGAAATATAATAGATAACGCACAGCAGGCTGTAATATAAAGCCTGATACTTAGTGGCTTTAAAATATATGCTCTTATTTTATCTACCAACCAGCATTCAGCCAGCTTGGAGAATTACAGCTCGAACCTTATTGTCACCCAGAGGAGAGACCCTCAGCTCTGTAGTGGGCTAAATAAAAAAGGGTTTTTTTTAAATCAGTTATTTAATTACAGAAAATGCAATAACATCTCTATCACTTCCACTACTCCAGGAATCTGACCTAAAGGAGCTATTTCCTAAAATAGGCCATCGTGCCATATTCTCAAAATTTAGAAATACATAAAAAGACTATGCATCCTATTACCGATGATAATGTAAGTCACTAACAATTCAAAAATTTAATCTGCTTTAATTATCTGCATTAATTAATCCTTCAATTTACAGGCGTGTGATGTTTCAAGCTTTAACTTATCTATGTCTGACTTGCTGACATATCCGCTTGACTCTGATGCACATCCTCAAGCTTCAAGCTCACCCGCACCCAAGACACCTCACACAGGATCACAGGAACCAGTACAAAATTGACATTATCGTATGTATTGTAATATTTCTTCAGAGCTATAATTAGGTACTATCTATATATATATCTCTCTTCATCTTCATCATTCGTACAAGATGTAAAAAGTCAATTAAAAATAAATGAAGGGTATACCATTATTATAAACCACTTTGAATCAACTTTGAATCCTGAAAAAAATCTACTGTTCCATATTTGTTACAAATTTTTCAAACAGTTTTTTTCTTATATACAGGGTGTCCCGTAAACCATGGATCAACGGATCTATTGTACCAAAATAATATAACATATACAACAGTTTACGAGTTCGATGTTACAAAAAATTGTGTCAAGTTATATAATCTGCAGCCGAACCAGGTTTGATGCCTGTATGTCGGCAGACAGTGCCTCGTTTTTAATAGAAAAAATATTATAAATTAGGTAGAATGAGTAGAAATTATAATTTATTTATTTCTGTTTTTCAGGATTTACCGCTACTTTTAAATAGTACCCTTGAAGGAAGAGGTTTACTAAATTTAGATACACATATTCCGTTGGATAATACGGCAAGAATAAGATTGGTAAGGCTCATCGGAACCTACATTTTGAGCAATCGTCCGTCAAATGCAATAAGGAGTACCATTTATGCAAATTGGGTACACGAAATTATTAGAGTATTCCCACAGGAAAAGCCATCGGTGTACTTCCATAGCAAGATTGTGAAATCTTCAAG
Organism: Stenoptilia bipunctidactyla; assembly: GCA_944452665.1. Taxonomy (NCBI): domain Eukaryota; kingdom Metazoa; phylum Arthropoda; class Insecta; order Lepidoptera; family Pterophoridae; genus Stenoptilia; species Stenoptilia bipunctidactyla. Next base: position 19,309,910 of record OX101730.1, read on the forward strand.
AGGTTTAATCACCAGGTTGGCAGGAAAGTTGCCTGATCAAATCCTGTGTGCCTACTGTGCCTATGCTGCTGTACTAAGCTAATGCTAACTGTGCCTACTTTGTAATTTGGGTTTAGTATTGTAAACTTTGAGACTGTTCTTTTGTGATTTTCAGATATATGACAATAAATAGTATGTGAACAATAACAGTATTTTTTGTAGTTTTTTTTTTCTGATACACAACATGTGTGCTATGTAGATGCAATCGATTTTCTTTGTACTTTCACCGATTGAAAGTACAAAGAAAATCGATTGCATCTACATAGCAAATCGATTCCAGATACCAAGTAGGTTTGCCGGACTTCTTGGTGTAGAGGTAACATCGCTTGCCTTCTATGCCCGAGGTTTCAGGTTCAAGTCCTGGCGAGGGTCGATATAAGTGGTTTGGCTGTGGCTACAGAGTTAATTGGCTCACATTGCAGAGAAAGTCTGCTATGGCTACAGAGTTAAATGACTCGCATTGCAGAGAAAGTCTGTTGTGGCTACCTAGAAAAACGATTGCAGATACCAAGTAGGTTGGCTGTGGCTACAGAGTTAAATGACTCGCATTGCAGTGAAAGTCTGTTGTGGCTACCTAGAAAAACAATTGCAGATACCAAGTAGGTTGGCTGTGGCTACAGAGTTAAATGACTCACATTGCAGAGAAAGTCTGTTGTGACTACCAAGCAAAACGGTTACAAATACCAAGGAGGTTGGCTATAACTATCCAAGAAAGTTTGTTAATATAAACAGTAAAGTTGGCTACGTTTGCAAACATTTTGTTTGTAATAATAATCAAGCTTACTTTGTTATTTCTAAGCAAACAATTTTAACCGATTTACTCGGTTGATTCTGACCAAGTAAGAATAGCAAACTTGACTTATTTATTTTTAGCAACAAACTTTGCAGGTTGTATATTGACAAACACGCTTTGTTAAAATCAACCGAAACTTAGTTATTTTTACATGCGAAATTTTTTCAGTGCAGTGCGTTCAGTAAACCATGGTGTAAACTCACTCTTAATACTTAACTACCAACCCACCACACAACACAAACCATCTAAAAATACATGTTATGCAAATTTGTATATCATTTTAACAACAACAAAATATTGCATTCCTAATCCCAGCAATTTGTACACAAAGGCATGATTTTCGCAAACCCGACCTCTACACAAGTGACGTGTAATGTTATAATTATGATAATTCAAGACGTTATGACCACATTCACACTTGCACTCTAGGTTAACAAGCTCGTTTATTATACTTACCAGCTAACCTACTCATCAAATTGTTACAAAAAAACATCTCTAGGTAAATGACGACCACTTTGGCAATGGGGTTACACTGTCTACCTCAGAAGCCAGTGGTCGCGGGTTCGAATCCCGCACGGAACAGAAAAAAAAAATCCGGGTCTGGGCGTTTATCTATATATGTATTTATACGAGTATTCTAGGTAGTTCCTAGTTCGCTACAAGGTATCCCATATCACAAGCTCTGCTTAGTTTGGGGCCATGTTGAAGGTGTGATTGTCTGGGGATTTTATTTATTTATAGTAAAGAGATTATACTTTATTTTAATGTTTTTGAGGAATCATTTTTACGTAAATAGCGATTAATCTTTAAGCACATGCAACTGTTATCTTAGTTGTAATTCACGATATGATCAAAGGTGTATACACTGGATCCAATTTATTTCGAAGCTTACTTTTAAATGTTAGTTTTTACCTAATACACAATATTATTTTTTACAACTCTTTGTTATGAGCATACTGCAAGGCTTATGAGTAGAGATGTTATATTAGGATCGAATTTTCATATGCCTGTTAACAATTATAACGCTTTATCAATAACATGGTATCATAACTGTTACTGGGTAACAGTCCAATAACAGTGAGAGTTTCTAATCTAGTTCGTAAAATGTACTAAGTATATTCATTCAATTATATTATAACATAATGATTATCGCGCACTTTGATGACTGCATGCAACGTCGCTCACTGTTACTTTTCTGCTGCTGTGTAACTGTTATATACTGTTATTTATGTGAATATATTAATCACACTTCTACTTATGAGGATAGGCCGTAAAGCATCAAGCTGGTCTAGTGCTAGTTGGTAGCAGCACTTGGTGGTTATTTATTACTACATGCAATAATAAAGGATCTCATTTTTACGTATGCTTAACGCAACTTTGAGATAGAATCTGCAGAACTGACTTACTTACAGAATTGTCAACTTTTTTCGATAAACTCATTTCTCTTTATATGTAGACTATCTTTGGATGTTAAGAAACTTTGAGTCGTAACCTAAGTTGCCCAATGCAGTTTTTTAACGACTTTTTACGAACCTTTAAACACACCCCATTAGAAACATAGGCAAAAAACTAACTACTAAACCAAAGTATTTACCAGTTACCTTGGCCCTCTTCTTTACAATAGGGTTAATGCAAAACTAAATTAGTACTCTCTGTGTTTGAATGAAACGAAAAAATTGTTCAAGAGGCGTTACAAAACATGTCTTATGAAGACACAGAATAATTGTTGCATTAATAAGTTAGTTTAAAATTCATAAATTGCATTATTCAATTAGAAAATATTTTTGCCTAACGTTAGTTTTATAACCACTGATCAAGGATTCCTTTTTTGCTTTTCTTTTTTACTCATCTTTATTATTCAAAAGATATAGTATACATAAGTATTTATTTTAAGTTTTATTTTTATTTTGTATACACTCAGACCCCCTTTCGCCTGAAAAACAGGGTAAACCTAGTTCAGGCACTTAGACAATTGTATTCCTTAATATTATGTTTTTAGGTTAAGATTGTAAAAATGTGCAGATTATGAAAATAAATAAAATGTTTGTTTAAAAAAAAAGGTAAACTGAACTACACAAACAATTGACAGTGCAACAATATCATTAACTTTTACAAAAAGATTTTAGTCATGCCCGTGACAGGATCTTTCTATTAACTACAGAATTAAAACGGTTGACCCTAGTTTGATCTTGAACAGGATGGATGTTGAGTAACCCCCTTGAACTTTCAGAACCTACACCTTAAATCGATGCATCAGCGACGAGTGACATAATTGGTATTCAACTATGTCACTCGTCGGCGTAGTCTCCTCTGAAATATTTATGTGTTTACGTCAATGTTGATAGATATATTTTTAAAGGATAGCTGTAGTCGTATGCCACCTTTTATAGCAAAGATTCATTTCAATAATAAAAAAGAAATGGCATACCTACAATCACGGCTACCCTTTCAACATATCATTATTCATCACTTAGAAGAATTTTGAAATTTTAATTTATAAAAAAATACTAATAAAAATAAAAAATAAACGTAATTATGACCCTATCATCAGTCTTAATCTGCTATTAAAATATTATTGACTATTATAAGGCGACCCTATATAATAATTGACGTGTCAGTTTAGGTAATTTAAAATTTTATTGAATTATATACTGTTGTTACTTAAGTTATATTATACAAGGTTGCCTGGAAGAGATCTTTGTTAGATGATAATGCAGCCTATTGTGCTCTGTATGAACCTCTAATATTGCTAACAATATTACATATACACATATTCAAATAAACATTATTTTTAACTCCATATGTAGGTACATACAATGAAGAATAAATAAATATATTTCACAAATAAATGCACAGAAAAAACAATTAGATACATTAAAGGCAACTAAGTCTTCTATTGAACTCGTAGTAAGTAGAGATGGCCATTCACTTGCCATCGTTTATTTCTACCATCGAGTGAAGATCAAAAAAATATGCAAGTATTGTATAGTAATGAACTGTAGGTATAAGAAAAAGAAAATAAATATTTTATTTACTATCTTTAACACAAAGACCCAATCTTACAAAACTCCGGGCTTATTATAAATAACCGCTTTAAGATACAGTATCGTGTAAATTTTGACCTCCCCTTACTTATGTGTCGCGAAATCTTGATGGACTACTTTCGATTATTCAGCGGCCCAAACACGATAACGAGAAAGGTTATATACGTAATAACTACTGACCAAGCCTGCTATTTTAGAAGGCTAAGCATACATCACATGTGCAATAATTAATAACTAATCTAATATGTAATAAAGACATGGCAATTGTTGCAACGGTATATTATTTAAGTCGAAGTCAAACTGCAAATTAAAAATAAAAACAAACAATTTCCTTAAGTACAGAATTTTTTTTACAAAATAAATTTAAAATTTCAAAAACTCCTAATTTCTTTCTTTTTTTTGTGTCACCTATCAACCCTGAAACGATGCTCAGTCTTAATAAAAACACCCTGTATAAGCATTTCTATAAGAGACCACACAGCCGAACTAGGGATATCCTGAATACTAGGGTATCTTGTATACAGACCCGAGCCAATTTTAAAAAGGTAGGTTCCTAAACTGGCCCGAGAGGGACTCGAAGCCACAACTTCTCACATCGCAGCCAAACACTCCAACACTGAGTCACGTCTCGGCCGCAAAATTCTAAATAACTTTTTAAATTAACACAGTAACGATGCAATCCCAAAGTAAACCTCATCATTTGTTAAGAATACCTACCTCACAGTGCAAGTAGCCTAGTAAACACTAGCCTAGTTCTGTAAGGTTACTTATTATAAAAGATAATTTCCATTACGGATCTAGTTATCCTCATCCTCATCAAACAAAAGAATGTTGCACTTCCTCGAGCCAGGCGCTACCCAACTCCCTAGTATAGGCTAACGGCAAATCAGTAATATGTAAAGGTCTCAGTAATACAAAATCAGTAAAAGTAAAAGGCTGTGAACGATCTCAGCGCCTGCTTCTCGAAATGGCGCATTGAAGTTAATCCCGACTAAAGCTCGGCGATTTGCTTCACACACAAAGAGCGACGTAATGACGCGCCCGACCCATGTGTCCGCATGCGTGGAGTCCCCATACCGTGGCAAAAAACGGTCAAATATCTCGGCATCACTCTCGATAGGACGCTATCGTGCGAACCCCATATCATCAGGGTAACCAAACTGGCTAAATTCTATCTCGGCCGACTCAATAGCATGATAGGTTGCCTCAGTAAAATGTCGCTGCGCAATAAATGTACCCTACAAAAGGTCTGTATCAGACCAGTCATGACATACGCCTCACCCGTCTTCGCTCACGCTAAGCTTCGGTTGATTCACAAGCTTCAGGTAGTTCAGAGCAACTTGTGTCGCAGAGCTACAGACGCCCCGCTCTACGTTAGGAACGCAGACTTACATAGGGACCTCAAACTCCCTACTATCCAACAATACCTGAAGACCCTGTCCTCATCCCACTTCCAATGTTGTGAAAATCGTCCGAATAGGTTAGTTCGAGAGACTGTCTCCTACAAACCTAATCCAAAGTCTTTCAAGCCCTCTTGTCGTAGGCCAAAGGACACTCTTTCTGATCTTCTAAACCAGCTCTCTTTAGATCTGGATAATATCCTATCTGCCAGTTCCTAGCTGGTAACAATGTAGTCGAATCAGCACGTAGTGCTTCCTGTATTTTCAACGAATACTGCTGTCACCTCTGGACTGTAGTGCCTACATATTTATAAAATATTACTCCCTTCATTTGGCCGCTAACATTTGGCAGCTTAGTAATTAATATAAAAAATCTCAATAAATCAAAACCAACTAATTTAAACTAAGTGACATTACCATTTTGGCCAAAGGCGTGGTTGATTTAGTTAACCTACCTCTGAATAAAGCATGAAATGTTACGTCATGATATTAATGATACATTGACTGGTTGAATACTGACATTAAATTCACATATAAATTGACCGTGACTAACTGAAAAAGTAATTAACCTGTTTCATAGGCTTATAGGCTTAAGGTACAGTTTTGCTAAGATTTCCATATTAATATTGTATTAAATGCAGTAATATTGTGGTAGTTAGCCAGAATATGGAGAAATCTTACGACATAAGTATTCATATATGATATAAAACACCATAAGCAATTTCAGAGAAATACGGAAACTAATTTATTCAACAATGGGCGTTTCTGGAATTCAAAAGCTTCTTATTTACGGTAACAAAACCGTAACCATACCCAAGTTTAGCGTTAATCGCACCACATGCGGCCGGTCTCAATATCTTACCAAAAAGTAAAAGTAAAGATAGAAGTTCCTATACTATCTTGTGTCAAATCTGTCACTTAAGCTCAAGTTGTATGGGAATTTCTTTCTTTAATTTTACTTTTACCCGGCCACTAGTAAGTACCTAGAACAAGGGTCTAGACTGGTGCCTAAACTTATAGTCATGAAGGCGAAATTTTTTTTGGCATACTTTGCATGTAGGTTCCTCGCCAGACGGGTCAAATAAGGAAATCCTGTCACGTAGATAAAATAAACAAAAAGTAGATTAATACTGGATTGATTCAATGTCAATACACGATCTTACATCATCTGCAATGTAGAGCGTTGTCATGACAACCAAAAACCAGATCGCCATGATCATATCTTGGATTAAAAATTAAGATATAAAATTTAAAATCCACTACTAATGAAGAAATAAAGTATTGAGCTTTGTAAGTTTTCTTTATAAGAGGGTCGAAGGTTTTTACTGGTTTAGTGATTTTTAACGTCGTAGCACGATAATTTTGACATTAATTCGTAGTCTTCTTCTACATGGGTTACGTTACGACTTATCTCTATTGATTATAGCGCATTGGTCGATTTTTCGCGTTTTAGGTGAGAGATCCTGAGTTCGAGAAGTAGGAACGAAATTTTATAAACTTGCTCTGGTCTCGGTGAATATTATGACCCCTAGTTCCGCTGACTAGTCTCTATTAAGGCGTGGATCATCTCTACTGTGGATCATCTTTCCACGGCCTCGTGCACGGCGCACCGCTCAGCGCTTCATATTAGCTCTAAAAATTATCACCATCATGGTTTATTATAGAAAAGCATTGATTTACACCGTACGGCCTTGCGCCGCGCCGTGTGACGGCGGCGGCGCCGTGCCGTTCTACAGCATACTTTTCTATAATGAATGAACCATGATGGACATAACTTTAAGAGCTAATATGAAGCACTGAGCGGTAGGCCGTGCACGGCGCCGAGAAAAGTTGCGGCGGCGCGCCGTGCCATGGTACGGCGCCGTACCGTAGAGATGGTACGGATCCACGCCCTTACAGATGTCAAAGTAAGCGAACAGTAAGAACACATAGATAATGTGTCAGTTTGGGTACGTTTTTATTTATAATCATCAAATACTAATAATAAAACACCTTGAAAGGCTGCGATTCGGCGGTGGTTCGCTTCCAGCACGCATGCAAAAAGCGGTATTGCTTGATACTGCCCAAATCGTTAGCCGGTTTCTTTCTCTCTTGCCCCGATACCCAACCGACTGCCAAAAGGACAGTCTGATCATTCGGTATTTTGCATAAGTATGCAAAATAATAATAATAAGAATAACCAGACTTCAGAGCCGTATACCACCGCGTTGGTAAATTAAAAATTCATACAAAACACCCGGGGACGGCTTCACGCGGTCAAAAACGTAAGTCATCGTGATAAGTAAATAGATGATAATCCTTGTATCGGACGTTGCTTTTCTTGCTATATCAAACTAGGTATACCGACACGGAAGCCACTACGCCAATATTGCTGTGTTTTTGTACTCTGCCAAGATAGTAGTACTTAACGAATACTTACGATGGTACACTGTCTATCTCTCTGTCTTTAGAGCACCTTATAAATGATCCAAAAGATGCGATGTTCGTTGTCGAAATTAACATATCTTGAAGATTATCGAACTTATATTGTATAATAATTGATACTATTAGCAATTATATTAAGTACACTACTTTCACGAGTATAGCAATAATATTAACGAAGTTTAACCCTTTCCATTCTCTTGATTTTTTGCAAAGGAGCATCATTTGCTCATTTAGAATGACATTACCGAAAGCAAGATTACTGATCGGTATCAGTTATCTTGCTCCTATTTCCCTCGTATCGGTATAGGAGAGGAAGGTGATGGAGATAATTCGTTGCATGAAGTTATATGAATAAACAGCGTCAACAAGATCACAAGTTGTCTTTAGCGAAATGTAGCTCCTAAAATCTTATCGCCAATCGATTTTTCAATAACGGACATAGTATGTTTTTTTTTTAATAATTCAAGCTAAAATAGCATTCTCCGAAGGAGAACGCCACTGCACCAAAGACGCGATCTTAATAGCTTAATCGTCTTAAAAGAATAGCCTAACTCCTAAATACGTCATATTGTATCGAAATTCTCTTTTATCCAAACGCAAATATTTTTTATTCAATAACAACATGCCTAATCTTCATTTAAAAAAAACCAGAGGTTGTCCTTTGAGATATTAAAGATTATAATAATTACGTGTTAACGTTTTAGTTAAAACTGCGTAGGCACATTTGAAAATCTAATGAACATAAATTGTCCAATTACGGATATGTAAATTAATTGAATTGCGAGTTGTTCAAAAACAAAGTAGCAGGTCTTACAGAGCGTCCTAAAAAACTGTTTTTAGTTTCCATTTATTAACGTATGATTAAAAGGCTTAAACAATTTTCTTATATGAGATCGAAGTCACCTATTGATATGTCAACTATATCAGTTCTGTTTAATTATATTTAATAATAGTTATGTATAATGTAGACATGCAAATATATACCTATGTCCTTATTTGAAATTAAATCAATATTAACAGGTTTAATGTCAATTATTATTGCAGTAATTTATAAATTCATTCGCCGTTGTGTCCTGTTATTATACCTAAGGATCATGTTTTTTGTACCCAAGCCATTTTTCAAGCTCAATTATAAATTCTTCCCAGCCTATCAATTTTATTTATGTTGGTCTGTTTTTTACTATTTTTATTTAGATGATTTCATATGTCAATTTGCACTGAGGTAGATAATCGAATAGTACAGACAGGTTTTTACTCTTTATAAAATGCTCAAGTCAGTTTAAAAAAAAATATATTTTATGTTTTTCTATGTAATGTTTTCAGAAGAGACTGTCATGTAATTTGTCTTTTAATTCATATATACCCTACATCATTTCACATGTCTTAATAAAACCATCAAAGAAATAAATTAATTAAAGCGGCGGAGGTTAAAAAATCAAACAAGCTTTTAACAATATCTCAATTAATTAAAAAAAAGTTCCTTCCGCCGGAAAAACAAGACCAGAGGCTGATTATGCTAATAAGGCGAAGGTCCGAAGACGTTATTTATTTGGCGAATCAACTTAATTGCCTTCAGAAGGTACTTGCTATTTGACCTTGTACCTATTCGTTGTCAAATAGGCTGTCAGCCATTTCATGACATGAATGAGCCAATTCTACTAATAGTACTTATAAATACGAAAGTTTGTATGTTTATTATATGTAATGTACAGAAGACAATTTTTTTGACAGATTTGTAACGCTCGATGTGCCTTCTTCTGTACCTAATTAGATATTGGTAAGTGTAGTTTTGAAGAAGAAGAAGATTCTTCATTTATATTTTTATTATTAAAGATAGATAGACCTTGAAGAAGAAAAAACCTACTCCAAATACTTATACTGTGCAGACGAAGTCGCGGGCATCAGCAAATATGATAATCATGTTGTTAGTTGATAATGAAAATTTAAAATATGTATCGAGATCTCGTTGGATGCCGTAGGTACGAGCAAGTCACGTCGATCCGAGGTCGTACTATCAGATAACGTGTAGTGCGAAACCCGGCGCCTACATTTGTCACAATCGACATCAGCTATGCCATATAAGACAGGTCTTCGACCGCAATTCTTCTAATAAGCGGACCGTCCGGCAATCATCATATACCGACCCGATTTTGGCATCAGATCGGAAACAGTGATTGAAAACAGATTGAATATACATTTCATTTGACGCTGTCAACGAAGTATCATGCTATACAATTTAGTTTATAAATGCGGGATACATTGCTAAATGAATACTAGATAAACAAATTGTTACTTAAAGATACAACTACTTACATAGTCCATTTATATCATGCATAAATCCCGTCAATAATATTCATATAAACATTGAAAAAAATAATATTTTTAGCATCTGTGTGTAATGGAACGTACTTTAGTTGCCAACTGCCCAAATGCCAAAGTGTTAGTCATAGATAAATAGAATTGGGCATAGATATTCAGGTTTGTGCCACTTTCATACAATACAATACAAAACTCTTTATTGCACACCACATATTAAAAAATATATATATACACAATTAGAATAAAAACAGAAAAAGATAGGGTACAATGGGCGGCCTTATCGCTAAGAGCGATCTCTTCCAGGCAACCTTAGGATAGACAAGAATAACTATAAATGTTGCAACTAGGTGGTGCGGCGTATATTTATATATAAACAATAATACAATATATAGGTATAATAATACATAAATACAATATCAAAAATACAGATAAATATCAAAGAAATAATAAATATCATGATATATTTAAACATTATTCCATAGCAGCTGACATTGACAAGAAATAATTATAAACTTGTGATTTAAATATTGGCAGAGATTTTGCATGTCGTATCGCAACGGGCAGAGAATTCCATAATTTGACGGCCTGTACTGTGAAGGAGTCGCCATAAAAGGAAGAGGTATGTACAGGTGTCATTAGTTGGAGCGTATTGGACGAACGTAAATTAAAATTATTAGAGAGATGGAGAAACTGGAATCGTTCTTTAAGATATTGAGGGGTCGTGGGAATAAATAATATGGAGTATAAGATGGATAGTATATGGGAGTTACGACGGAGCCGGATAGGAAGCCACTTGAGTTTAGTGCGAAAAATGAGATACATGGTCATATTTGCGCAAGCCAAATATAAACCGAATGCAGAAATTTTGAAGCCGCTCAAGCTTATTTAGCTGGACTTCTGTCAAATCGAGATAGCAGACGTCCGCGTAGTCCAGGATTGGCAAAAGGAGTGATTGTGCAAGCGTAGTTTTGGTGGCTGTAGGAAGAAAGTTTCGAAGTTTTCTGAGAGATGCCGAAGATGCAAATATTTTGCGACTTATTTCTGACAGCCACGGATCCCAACTTAGTTTTCTGTCCATGACAACCCCCAAGTTCTTTACGGTGGAACTGATAGGAATTTGGGTACCGTCAAAAGATATCGTAGGCAGGTGAGAAAAGTTTATATTTGATATCATCCTTGAACTACCAATAACAATAATTTGGGTTTTATTAGGATTTACCCTGAGGCCGAAAGCTTTACTCCATTCGCATATTTTGCCGAAGCCTTCATTAATGGTAGCGATAGCTTCGTGTAGGTTGTGAAGTGCAGCCTGGCTGTAGATTTGTAGATCGTCTGCATACAGATGGTGGGAAGAAGTTAAATTAGCAGAAATAGAATTTATGAAGATAGCAAAGAGTAACGGAGATAGAACGCCGCCCTGAGGTACACCGGCAGATAGATCACACCATGATGAGGCCACATTGTCGACCAAGACACGTTGCCGGCGACCATACAGGTAGTTTTGAAACCACTCAATAACCACAGGAGATATGTTAAGAGAACGGAGCACTTCTATAAGAATGTCATAGTCAACGTTGTTAAAGGCGTTGCTAAAGTCAAGGAGAGAGAGCACAGTCAACTTTCCTTTATCCATACCATACCTAATATCATCAGTTATTTTCAGGAGAGCAGTCGTAGTACTATGGCCTGGTCGAAAGCCAGAGTGGTGAGAATTTAATAAGGAGTTTTGGACTAGGAAAGCATTCAGCTGATCATGTACGAGGCGCTCCAGGACTTTCGAGAGGAAAGGAAGGATTATAGCATCTTTTTGTATTCTGCGCCATTTATGGAATAGATTTTGCGAAAAATTTTGTACTATTACCACTTTTAAACTATGCAGAACTAAATTACAGTGCCAATGTTTAAGGAATACAAAAATACTGATGTTTAGGGAATACAAAATAGTTTGAACCGTTAAATGAATTTTAATTAAGTGAATAAAAGTCAAGTTAAAGATAAAAATATAAAAAAATAAATATAGAGTCAAGGAAAAGATCCGACGTTATTATTATTAATATGTGGCTTTGATGAAGATGTTTGATCCTTGAAGTCAAAAAATCCTATAAACATATAATATCAAATATACAACGTGTAACAAAATGGAGAGATAAAACGCGAATGGTGCGGCCTGACCACTTCCAGCACATATTCAGTGTGAATGTTTGGTGAAAACATTTTAGAACTAGTTTTCCTCGAACGAATTCTTTTTTCATAAATTGAACACACACATAATTCTTAACCTGCTGTTAAAATATTTGAATGTATGTACTAAAAAGGGACCCTGTACAATTTTTTTTATACTGCCCCAAACAATCACACCAACTACATGGCACGGAAAGCATAGCTTGTGCGAGATATGGGATACTATGGGGGAACCTATAATATAATACATATTTATATAGACCCAGACCCGGAACATTTTTTTTCTTGTTCTGCGCGGGAATCGAACCCGCGACCAGTGGCGTCTGAGGCAGACAGTGTTACCCCATCGCCAAAGTCGTCGTCGCCTAAATAATAAAATATGCTACTATCTACGTTCTTCTGTGATTGAAATACTTTAATGTTACTTTTTTTGTAATATTACCAACTTTTGAACCAGCGCCCTCTATGGATTGGAAACCCTTTGAAAATTTCAACATTGAAAATTAAAGGGCGCATCTGTCTCCTTTTCGCTGTGTAATCTATCTATGGACTCTGTGGTGTAAGTAAGTAAAGTTAAGTTAACAAAAATAAACAAGTCCAGTCACATTGCAGGCATTTGGATTTTGTTTTAAAATATATTAAAATCTAGTTTTTAAGTTTACCTACCGAAATTATCGTAAACATGGGGTGGACTAATCGGAATTAGTTGATACAAAAAGTCATTACAATTAAAAAGTTATTTAAATTCAGATTAAAATTAAAATGTAGGTATATGATTATAAATTTGAATAAGTTATATTAAAGGCAAAGTAGGTTAAAAGATACTTAATCTCTTTAACCTAAGAAATCTTCATATGTTCTCTTAGTATAATATGTATGTAAAATGTGATTTGAATTAAATTGTAAGCTATTATAAACTATTATTTCAAATTATATTTTATAAAACAGGTCTGCGGGGCCGAATGTACTTGAAAGATTAACAGAATCTGAACCTATTATTTTGCATATTTTTTATGTTGTGAATGCAGTTATCATTTATAGGTTAGAGATTATTTAGAAGTACTTTACCTAATGTACAATTAAATTTAAATTAAATAGTTAAATAAATATATACATGACGACCTGTTTGATCGAGAGGTATGTACATCCTTCTATACCAGAGGTCCCGGGTTCGGGCTTTGAAATTTTGTGGTGAACATAGCTATTTGCTTGCAAGTCATGAATAAGGTTTTTCTTAAATTAAATATGTGCGAAAAAGTATGCTATTTATATATTTCTTTAGATTATTTCTTCATTATCCAGATTCTAGAAAACAATTTCTTAATTATACTTCATTTGGGCTAGATAATGCGTTGTGATATTTTTTATTTATTATTATAAGGTTCATTAATATGCATATATATACTTAATATTTCTATTGTTCATATGAAGAAGTGCTAGTGGGTACTGAATGTATTGATTATGATGTCATTAGTGAAATTTGTTGTTTAATAAATAGATTATAAGGTTAATTAAAACCCATATTATAAAATGTTCTTATTGTTTTACTTATTCACATATTCTGCTACACCTTTAGAATGGCTGTACACATTTGAAGTACAATTTCACTGATTTTGGACATTGAAATTCTCCATAAAAACATCATAAAAGAAAAAGAATCACAACTTTCTAAAAACCTTTTAAAAGGTATATAATGTTCCTATTTTCTATTTAAAAGTACAAGTTAGTAGTTAAATAAATAAATAGATTATAAGGTTAATTAAAAGTTAAAACCCATAATGTATGTTCCTATTGTTTTACTTACTTTCACATATTCTGCTAGCACCTGTACAAAGGCTTTACACATTTCAAGGTATAATTTCACTGATTTTTGACTGAAATTCTACAAATACAATTCGATTAATACATCATAGAAGAATATAAATATAATGTGAGTCATATTAGCTATAGTTTATTATGCGGCTTTTACTCACACTTATTGTCAGAGGTGTCAAACTAGTTTTGAACTCTTATGGAGTCCATCAAGGGTAAGTGTAGCCACAACCACGAAGAGCTCCAAGAGTTTGAAACTAGTTTGGACACCTCCGATAATAAGTGTCAGTAAAAGCCACATAATAACTAAATACATAAGTAAGTAGATTATAAATGTACATCCGGATGGCTGGACCATTTGGCGTATAAAGCTGGCTCTTACATAGATCGATAAACAATCGTAGGTGACTGCAATCTGCCTACATTTTATCGTTTGTGACTGGTTAGTTTATTCAAAAAATCAAAAAAATTGTGTCCAGCCAGCCAGAATTTCGTAATTATGAGCATCTCGGATCTCAGCCCCAAGACGGTTTTGAGAACCCAGTTCTTATTAAAAGTATAGTGACTGGATATGTGACTGCAACCAAAGTTGTTTCATTCAATTTGATACGATACTTTTCGAGAAATCACAAAAACAAACTGTCCAGCCAGCCATAATCCGGTCGGCTGGACCATTTTGTTTTTGTCGATATATCAATAATTATAACACTGAAAGCAGCTAATTTAGAAAAAATCCTTAGTGACTGGATATGTGACTAACATTATATAGCTATAAATATGAATGATTCGTGCATTTATGAGTTATTGGCAAAAAGATTTTGTTGACACCTGTCAAACTTCCGGCTGGCTGGACCACCCATTCCAGCACTTCTGAAAGGCCTTCGCAGTCGGAATCTTATAAAACGGTTAGTGACTAGGACGAAGAACACAAATCTTCGTTTGTGACTACTCTAAATGCAGTCAATCAAAATATATAAGCAATTGTTTTTTTGACAAGTTTTGTTGAATTAGGGTGACCAAATTTTAGAATACTTTTTTTAGAATTCCTTTATTAATTAAATTTTAATTGTTGAAGTTTGGGAAATTATTCTTAACACAGCTTGGTTAGTATATATAAGTGAGTATGTATAGGGTTCAGAAATAATAGTGTAAAATATTTTAAGGGTTCATTAAGAAATGTGTATAGACACGATTTACGTACAAAAAATTTTATTTTTTTTTCATTTCAAAATTCTGCTAAGTACCTTGACGCGAGGTCACTCCCGGTCACGACCGAGCGGGCGAAACAGCTGTTATACGTCATAGGCGTGTAGTTACCGTGCCACGTAAAATGGTAGGTACTTTGTTATTTAATATTGTTTTACGTTTTTATTATTTGCTAGTAGTCGTATATTACAAATTAAACTTAAATTTTGTTAAGGTAGGTCCCTACTACCTACTTAGTAAAATTTTTAAATGTTTTTTTTTTTACATAAATCGAATCTATACCCTGTTCCTAATACCCCCTTAAAATATTTTACACTATTATTTCCAAATCCTGTATATAACCTACTACGTGTTTAAATACATAAACAGGGTGAAATTTTAGGGCCAAAAAAAAACTACTTTTAAAGATACCTATAGTTTTTTTGTTTATTCATTAAAATGTTTAACAATTATTAAAAGTATAAAATACAAATCACATTTAAAGTACCAAATGCAAAACACTAACAAGTACTAATTAATTAACAATTTGAGGAAGAGAAACAAACAAACGAGAACAGGAATTGAGTATCATATCACATAGTTATTCCTTATCGCGTAATATGAAACTTTTGTCTTATAGTAATAAATTAAGAATAAGTTATTTTTCATATATTTTTAATATTAATCAGTCTTTTCTAATTAAAGATCTGTTTTTCGCAACAACATTTGCATCCGAAAATCATTTATACTAAATGTCACAACTCTGCTTTTAAGACATAGTCATAATGAAAAAAAATGGGTTAATATACTATATCTACAGAATCTCTTTGCAGTATTTAAAATAATCTTGAATTACAACTTTACTAAAAATATAAAATGTATATGATATATTTTTGACGATGTATAAAACCCTGCTTAAAATTTAATGGCGGGCTTCATACATCTTTCATCGCTTAGGGCTTAATATCACTAAAAATTATGGTCACCCTCAGTTACATAGTATGGCATAAAAATAATTGCTTATATATTTTGATTGACTGCATTTAGAGTAGTCACAAACGAAGATTTGTGTTCTTCGCCCCAGTCACTAACCGTTTTATAAGATTCCGACTGCGAAGGCCTTTCAGAAGTGCTGGAATGGGTGGTCCAGCCAGCCGGAAGTTTGACAGGTGTCAACAAAATCTTTTTGCCAATAACTCATAAATGCACGAATCATTCATATTTATAGCTATAAAATGTTAGTCACATATCCAGTCACTAAGGATTTTTTCTAAATTAGCTGCTTTCAGTGTTATAATTATTGATATATCGACAAAAACAAAATGGTCCAGCCGACCGGATTATGGCTGGCTGGACAGTTTGTTTTTGTGATTTCTCGAAAAGTATCGTATCAAATTGAATGAAACAACTTTGGTTGCAGTCACATATCCAGTCACTATACTTTTAATAAGAACTGGGTTCTCAAAACCGTCTTGGGGCTGAGATCCGAGATGCTCATAATTACGAAATTCTGGCTGGCTGGACACAATTTTTTTGATTTTTTGAATAAACTAACCAGTCACAAACGATAAAATGTAGGCAGATTGCAGTCACCTACGATTGTTTATCGATCTATGTAAGAGCCAGCTTTATACGCCAAATGGTCCAGCCATCCGGATGTACATGATTATAAGGTTGATAAAAACGCATATTAAATCATTTCCTATTATTTTAATTACTTTCACATATTCTGCTATATAGCATCTGTACAATGGTTTTACACACTTCAAATCTACAAATCTACTACAAATCATCAATAAATACATCATAGAAGAAAGTCTGTTGGTGGTATGAAAAGCCTCAAAATCTTTTGGTGATAATTATGTATCTATAAAAATTTAATTCTGTTAATAACAAATTGCAAGCACCATGACTGTGTCTGTTTTTCAAACCTCGGAGTTTTCTTAGGCCTTGTTTCTAGTAGTACACAAATATCACTCAAAAGTAATAAATCTTCATCACTGGAATCCAATGCAAGATACAGTACAACTGTTTAGGCAAAGATAAAAAATCAGTAGATATCCACAAATTCTCGACTATTGAATTCTCTCTATTGAATGTTTTGTTGTCAAACTTCTTCGTCTTATTTATGGCAATTTGTTACGATGAAACTTATTGCATAACATTTTGTTTTGACAATATAAACGCATTCAGATACATTGACAGTAAACATTGTTTAGGGCGATTTTCGTCTCTAGCTGATTATTTTTCGGCGGCGGCGACGTTCAGCATTCGCCAAATATAAAATAGTTCATAGCAAACGTGCGTCAAAGGGCTCATACTCAATTAAAAGCAAAAACAATATATTGTCACGACTGAAACAATCCCTCCAATACGTACTGTGGCTCAGTCTTTAACATTCTCATTACAAACCAATTGAACGAAATGTCAAATAAGTACCGGGATACGCATTTACTATCAATTGGACTTAATGCGACACACGATTGAACACCAGAATACCCAAACAGTGCTATCGTTGTTCTGCCGTTGACCAATGATTCTTATTAATTAGAACAATGCCAACTATGTCAAGAAATACAATCTCAAGCTGCTTCTGATTCCATTGGATCATTTATAAAATAGACGAATCGCAGCCCTGATCTGTATTGTGGGTGGTCAGTTCAGCTTAATATACAGGTTTGAAACGATTTTGCAATGGTCTGTTTTATAAGGGTCTGAATTAAGTTAGTAAGTACTTATCTGCGTTAGTTTTAATTTTTTTTTTATTTATTTAACAATTTATGTACACACAAGTTTAGATACAATAAAGAAACACATTGAACAATTGAACATTGAACAATTATTTATTGCTATACAAGTATATATTGCACACATTGTATAGCAATATATACAAGTAGTTACAGAACACAAAATGTCGCCAAACTACAAAGTAGTTTGTTGGCGAACAAGCACTCAGTTACAATTATTTCACTTGTATGTAAAATACTTACATCATAATATCATATAGATAAATTTTTTTACCAAACAAAGTTTTAAGACAATCAATGCTTTCAAACATTTTATGAACGTAAATACTTTTATATAATACTAGCTGTGCCCGCGACGACGAAACTTATCAATGAGTTTTTTATGTAAAGTGCTATTTGTGTAGAACGTCACCTATCGAGCATACCGGAATTAATACTTGTGTCCCGGCGCGGGCCATTTGTGGCTAATTACAATAGGAGTCCAATTGTGTCTCCTTAGAGGGTATATGATATATTTGCTCGCGGCATCGCTCACGTTCTGTAAGTTTTTTGTAGTAGATTTCTACTTTGTTTTTGTGGGCGATAGGCTGACCCCCTATCACTGCAATAGCCTCTCCATCATTATAATACCTCATTTGTCAAACGTGACATCAGATGGTCTTATAACCTCTGGTGTTCTGCCTACCCCATAAGGGATACAGGCGTGAAGGTATGTATGTATGTATGTATGTATTTCTACTTTGGTACCTGTTTAGCAGGATAACCGATAGCGAAGCTGACGTTCATTGCAACGAATGCTCACAAAGATAATCGTTACGACAGATAGGTAGTCACCGTACGACATCAATTGAGAGCTTCAGCATACAGTACATTATCAGTGAGCCCGTCCGGAATGTGAACATTAAGGTTCCTTGGACTACTCACGCTAATGCTGACCATGTGAAAAACAACTCAGGCTAAGATCGACACCAGCAACGCCTAGAGTGCCTTATTATTATGTCACAGCGTAACATAAAGCTACTGGAAACTGTACTCTCTTAAATTGAAATGGGAAATTGTTCGGAATCAAAGGAATTCTAGGAATCAAAACACATTCCCTAGCACCACAACCGATTAAAATTTTTGCTTTAATTATGTGAATACTCACGAATTATCTGCCGGATTTTCTGTGCGATCAAGATCGATAGGTATTTTAAACATAGTATGAGCTGTTTTTCCTCCTGGTAACAATGTCGCTGCTATTCCTGAGGAAGCAACTGCAAGTCAAATATAAATTTTAGCTCGGATGTCATATTTGAAACTCTGTTTTCCAAAGTTTCTAATAGTTCTGCAGGATTATAGTTAGTTTCTGCAGCGTACTTACTCCCTATTAATACGTTCGAATAGCTAGCTATTAACACTGATTTACGGCTAAGCTCAAATATAAAATTTATACGGTCTACACTCTACGCCTTATAAAGAAAAACCTAAGTATCTACCTAATTAAAAAGTAATAACAGAAAATAAAATACCTAGGTACCTACCTAAATAAACCTATTTCTGATGATAACTAATCTAAACTCAATAAATAAGCAAAATCCCTAAAAACTAATATCTATACGAATAACTAATCCTACCTAACAGTATTATAAAATAACCTACGGTCACTACGTAGAATATCAATTATACTACCTATATTATAAAATTAAAATCCATACCTACGACCTATAGAAATTAAACTGAATAACTCTACCTTAAACTATTTAGTAAGTAAAAACTAAAACTAAAAAGGAATAAAAAGGTCGCACTGGAAAGCACGGTTCAGAATTGCAAGTAGCAGTTAAAACTTACAACTTTATAGAACGCTATAAGAACGAACTCTCCCCACTTGAAACGTCCATTCAAATCAATCTCTGTGTGTACAAACTTAATTTATTTTAAAATTTTTGTATGAAAGAAAAAAGTAAAGTTTGCTTTCATACAAATATTGAAATATAAATTTCGAATTTTTCTTTTTTCATATTTTTTCTGTAAGTAATCCTTTTGGGTAATAGAATACCTCCGTGAAGGTATTATATGGGGTTAGCGGGACACTCTGTATAAATAAATAAAGAGACATTACTACACTTTTCCCGACGCGCCGCGTCACTCAACATTTGGTGGAAATAAAAGAAGTCGTTTTAAATCTTAGCCAATGTTATATTCAATTTCAATCTTAGTCAAGAATTAAAAAAAGGTCGTAACGTTTAAACTTACCTTATGGTACAAAAATGAAGAGCGTTTTTTCAAACACTTACTAAGTTATTGAGAATATACACTCGAGAGCAAAGAATTAGGGTCGGAGACAAAACTCATGATATCTCTCAAACTATAAACGCTAGCTTATTCAAATAAAAAGCAATAGGAAGCCTCCTTAATTCCAAATATAAAAATTTAATAAAAGTAATATCATTTATTAAGAAATGACATAAAACAAGGGAAAATCAAGAATTATGATTTATTTTGAAAATTGAACTAAGAATTCAAATCATTTGTATCGAGTTTGTTTGTTTTCTGTCACAAACAAATGTTATAAAAGGGTTTCCTAGTGTACAATATTCATTATGAAAGAACAAATCATTTCACTCACACCTGAAGAATGTACAAAAATCCTCTCTATGCTGGAAGACGGGCGTAGTCAGCGTGATACAGTCAGGATGGTCCGCGTATCTTTATCTACGGTACAACGTGTTCTCCAACGGTTCCAGGAAACTGGGTCAAATCTTTGCCGGCCAGGAACAGGCAGAAGAAGATGCACAACAGCTCGTGAAGATCGATACTTAGTCACAAGAATGCTTAGAAATCAATTTCTCACGGGTGTTGAACTAAGAAATCAATTTGTACGTCTTGGAGGAAGCAACTCAATTGCGTGGACAGTAAGGCGACGTATTTTCGAAGGTAATTTGAAGCCATCAAGACCAGAAAATGGCCCTAAACTTGAACGGGAGCATCGTATTGCAAGACAGAGTTTTGCATGTGAGCACTTGAATTTCACTCTAGAGGATTGGTCAAGAGTTATGTTTACAGACGAGTCCAGATTCATTCTGTATAAGCACGACAACAGACACAGAGTGTACAGAAGACCAGGAGAACGGTTTCAATAAGCCTGCATTGAAGAAAAAGTTGCATACGGCAGAGGATCCGTGCATGTTTGAGCTGAAATATCTGCAGAGAGCCGCACGGAGCTAGTCTTGATAGAAAATGGAACGTTGGCCGCAAGAAGATACGTAGAAGAAATTCTAAATGAGTATGTCGGTCCGTTTATGGCCAATATGTGCGAGAATCCGAACTTTATGCACGATAACGCCCGTCCCCATACTGCGGCTATAGTGACTGATTACCTTCAAGAGTCGGTATCACGCACATGGAATGGCCTACACGCAGCCCAGATCTGAACCCCATCGAACATGCCTGGGACGAGCTCGGACGACGTGTTAAGCAAAAAAAAACACCTTCAATTACACTTCGTGATTTAAAATTACCACTGGTGGGAGAATGTGGGAATATACCGCAGAACCGACTTAGAAACCTGGTGTACAGCATGCCAAATCGGATAACATCCATCCTGAGATCACGTGGAGGTAATACATGGAACTGAAATTCGAGGAAATCGTATTCTCGTACCAGAAAAGTCATAAATGTAATTGTGATCATCAAGTGTAATTCGTCCATTTTCATTTCATTTGTTTTTATAAATAATAAAATCACTTAAATAATAATTTTACAAATTTTATTTATGTATTAATTAATGATCTATCTAACAGTTTTTAATTCATCAAGCTAGCCTATATAATATGCGAGATATCATGCGTTTTGTCTCTGACCCTAATTCTTTGCTCTCGAGTGTAATAGCTGCCAGGGCCCTATTTCATAAAACTAAGATCAACTGACAATTGGGAAGGGGGGGCATGATAGGGTATCTAAGGAAAATACCAAAAATACAGTATAATCATAGCGTTTATTATGCTTATTTATTTATTGCACAATGCCTTATTAATCTAACTACAATTTGGCATAGTCTTTGGAAGATAAACTTATAGCATTTTTTTTTTAAATAAATGATTTGATAGGAACTTTCGAAAAACCATCTTGCCCCTTACCATGGGGTAAGATGGGGTAAGCTAATTATTATCACAATAAATACAAATATGAATTTCTTCGGTGTTTTCATCATCCACATCAGCACAACTATTGTGAGCCCAACGTCCACAAAGCTGGCAGCCTACCCAACCTTCGGATGATTTCAGAAAACTATGATTTTCATCATAGAGACAAATTGTATCTTCATCATCGTCATTTTTCGTCTTGGCTGCAACTGTAGTCTTTTGTTTCTTCTTAGCATTTTTTTTGAGCCGAGGATCATTAGAATTGGATACTTTCCTCAGTTTTTTCAAATTCTCCATGTTGCCCCTATACCCCATCTTACCCCATACCCAATACCCCGTCTTACCCCAAAGGCTGATTTAGAAAAAAATAATTTCTCAAAAAATAAATATTAATTGAACTTTTGTCTTACCATACCACAACAAAGTAAACAACACTAACAACCATATACGAGAAAAGACATACATTGGGTAGTCATAATTACCTTACAGTAAAGACGTTTTTAACTGCGTAAAATTAGATCCACGAGGCACTCAACGTGATTTTCGTTTGTAAACAAAGTAGGGGACGATGGGGGAATTACGGACGCGGGGTAAATACGGACTAACATATATCTACTCCATCCCTGCCCCCCGCGTCCAGCCACCGCGATCACGCGTTTCGTTCGGCCATCCTTAGTGCCCACCAAACACTGCTGACAGACGGCTGCGCACACGTTTCAAGGTAATTGCGATTTTATTTTTTTTGTGATTTTGATGTAATATTCGTATTTACTATTTTGAGTGTTATTCAAAAAGACTAAGTGTAAGTTTAAAAGCCATATTTTCTACCGATTGCGATGTTAATGACGAGTAAATAGTACGACCGTTTGGCTTGATAAATTTTGATAACCTAAAAATTTTGATGTTGTACTTTTTCTAAATAGTTTGGGTCAATTGCGGACAAATGGCCTGGGGTAAATACGGACGTCCGTAATTACCCCATTATTTATCAAAATATTATTTTTGTAATTGCTCCATTATTGATAATAGTTCTTTGTTCAAGATGCCTCGAAAATATATAAAGAAAAAAGAAGCAGCTTACACCATTGAAACTTTACAAAGAGCTGTGCAAGAAATTAAAGAGAAAAAGACTCCTTTTCGACAGGTGGCAGAGAAGTATGGCATTCCCAGAGCGACCCTGTTTGATCAAGTTAAAAAAGTCTGTGTTAATACCATGCCAAAAAGAGGTAAGAAGTCCGTTTTTAATGAAGCTCAAGAAAACGAACTGGTCGAATTCATTTTAAAATCTTGCAAAGCTTTCTTTGGGATAACAATTCCTACTTTAAGAAAGATTGCATTTGATTTTGCCGCTGCTAATAATATAGCGAATGACTTCAATAAAGATACCAAAATGGCAGGTATAGATTGGTATTATAATTTTATGGCTAGACATCCCAATATATCACTCCGAAGACCAGAAGCTACTTCAATAAACAGAATCACAGCATTTAATCAAGAAGAAACAGATATATTTTTTAAAAATTTGAAAACACTCATGATAAAATACCAATTTAAATCGAATTCAATCTACAATGTTGATGAAACAGGGATTAGTACTGTACAACGAAATTCTAGGATTCTCGCACCGAAAGGATTAAAACAAGTAGGTAAATGCACCAGCGCAGAACGTGGTTCCTTAACCACAGTTATAAATTGTTTTAGTGCTGCAGGCACATACATTCCCCCGTTTTTCATATTTAAGAGAAAGCGAATGAATGCACAGCTTATGAAGGATTGTAATAGTAATATGGTGGCTTGTGTTTCTGACTCAGGCTGGATAACTGAAACACTTTTCGTCGATTGGCTTCAGCATTTCAAGGCATTTGCAAAACCAACTGCAGATGATCCTATTTTAATAATACTGGACAACCATGAAAGCCACGTTAGTTTGAGAGCTCACGAATTTTGTCGCAAGAATTTTATTCATGTTTTAACTTTGCCGCCTCACACATCCCACAGAATGCAGCCTTTAGATTTAACTTTCCATGGCCCACTAAAAACAGCGTACAACCGAGAATGCGAATCCTTCATGGTCAACCATACAGGCACCAAAATTACGGTGTACGATGTTGTAGGCCTTTATACAAAGGCTTTTAATAGAACCACAAGTACTGAAAAAGCTATGAATGGCTTTAAGTCTGCTGGAATTTGTCCAATGGATCAAGATAAATTTAAAAACACTTTTGAAAGTTTTGGTGATATTTCTTCATCAGTCTCTCTTCTTGAACAACAGGTACAAACAAACACAAATAATTCAAGCCAAGGTGAACCCCAGAATGAATCTCTAGTTGTCTGTGATGCTGCCAATGAGAATATTTCTAATCCAATAGAATCTCAAGAAATGTTACAACTTTCCAATAATGAGGCTAACTCTGACGGTTTAAATGAAACAATTCCTACATCTTCTTTAGTGAGTGACATGAGTGAAGCTGGTGTTAATCAAAATAGAGCAAGTCAATCTTGTCCATCTCCCTTAGTACCACTTAGTAATATAGTGCAGGTACCAACAGTAAAAACTACTCGTACATCAGGACTAGTTAAAAAAAAACATTCTATTATTTTCACCAGCACACCGGAAAAAGCAAACCTAGAACAAAAAGAACAAAAGAAAATAGAAAGAAAGAGAAAGAATCTGAAACAAGAAAAGACTAAAACTACAAATAAGAAACCAAAAAACACCAAAGAAAAACGACCAAAAGGCTTAAGAAACTTAAACAATTTTGAATGCGATAAAGAAAATGATGAATATTTCTGCATTTATTGCCAAGAAAAGTACTGTGATCCGCCCGCAGAAGACTGGATTATGTGTTCCAAATGCAACAATTGGGCACATGAGAATTGCAGTGCTGGGTCTTCTTCAAGTGGCTACGTTTGTGAATTCTGCAAATGAAATGAGACCTCGTCCGTAAATACCCCATGTTGTCCGCAATTAACCCAGCACTGGTCCGTATTTACCCCTCGAGCTAAGGGTAATTACGGACATATATGTTTTTGTTTTTGATTTAAATTTAATACATGTTGATTTATCTCATATAATTATTAATGTTGATTTGATAGGTAAATAACTATAGTTTAAAAATGAATAAAGACAGACTGATTATTATTAATAGTTTGAGTTTTATTTGTGATTCTGCTTAAGCGTCCGCAATTCCCCCACCTTCCCCTACGCGCGCACTCCCACTCACTGTTTCTTTCGCCCTGACGGTTGATCGAGTATGGCTTCCTATTGGCTTATTGCTTTCTGTTCGCAAGAGTCTAGTTTCTTGTATATTGCGTGACCCCGTCTTACCTCGCGTCCCCATCATGACCCCCCTTCCCCTATATCGACAATTCATTGTAAAATTACAAAAATGCGTTTCATAAAACCCTGACAATTCATCTAAAATTGTCACATAATGCTTTTCATAAAACAATTGTAGCGACAGCCGGTCTACTGACAAATGTCATACAAATCTTATGAATTGTCGTTTATGAAACGCCTGTCATGTGTAAAATGACCAAGAATTGTAGAATTGTCTTGAGGGGCTGTCGAAGACTTACAATTGCAAAAAACGAAGAAAATGATAATTATGGATGCAAAATAATAATAATGGTGGCCATTGTACATGAAATTGAATTGAATTGAATGGGCATTTAGCAAACTTTGTAAATTAATAAAAACGACAGTAGGATGGAAGGATGGAAGCGAAAACGATGGAAGGATGACGATGAGCAGACACCTACATGCATGAGAGACGTCGCTTTAAATTAACATGCGTTTCGAAATTGTAAATACTTACCCTTTTCTAGCTACGATTCGTTATCAACAAAGGTGAGTGAAATGAGGTATAAATAGATTCTATTTTTTTACATCTAGTAAAACTTTAAACCTTAAAAAATTGTCGTGATAATTTTTATGAAATTTTTTTACTGACACTTGTATGTCACCTTTAGAATTGCAGTTTTATGGGCCCAGCTTGTAAAATTTTAAGACTAGTACGTGGATTTGGAATTCTTAGGAACTGCTCCCTTACTTTGGTTTTTAGCCCTTAACACAGAGATTTGGCAAGCGATGTGAGTAAATAATACCTCCAAAGAAAGAACAATAAACAGGCATGTTTTTAAAAATTTTTGAGCAATTCAAAGTTTTTTTTTATTTTTTTAAGGCACATCAAAATTATGCTCTTATCAAAATACGTTTTTTTATTTTTATTTTATATGCCTCCATTTGGTTTTGAAATACATAAATACACATAAGAATAGTTTTATTTGGTCCGACATACATTAAAGTTTCGATAACAAAAGATAATGTTTACAAACTAACGCGTATTCGGGCACTATTAAGTCGTATCTACTAAATTCTGGGTATTTTTCTAAAATCCCAAAATTAAATAAATAAATAAATAGTTGCAAGTTTCGTCAAAGACATATATGGCTAGAAATGTTCAAAAATACCTCGTTTATCACCTCCTTTACCCTTTGCACCTAGCCACCAAACACCCTATATCATAAAATTTGAAAGAAAACTTATACAACTCATTACATAATTTTTCAGCCTATTAAGAGCAATCCAATTTCATCAATAAAAACAAATTTAGTGTAAACGGTCCATTATCATTAAGCAGGTACGATGTTTATTACCTCACTGGTGAAAATCTGGTGCTTCCACGCCCCTTCCTTCTTAAAAACGCATCAATACCTACGTAGGTACAAATCTACCATAGATAAACAATAAAAAATGGGTAAGAATATAATTGTGATAAGTAGGTAGGTACATGATTCATTCACTTGCAACATGCTGTTACAACGCCTACTAAGGAGCTTGTAAGTATGCCGCATTATCAGAAATTCGTAACGATTAAAATTCGTAGAAACAAATGCTAAAGGTATTTTACACAAACACATGGTACCTTTACCGCAATTGTTGTAGAGATATCTCTTAAATCTGATACAATCAGTGCTTACAGTGTAAGGTAAGATTAGTTTTATTTCATAAAATAAACCGCGTCAAAACTAGTTTTTTGTAGTATGTGCTAGTTGTAAAGGTAAAAGAGATTGCTCATGCATGAGTGATATCTTGATATAGTCTATTATCTCAGTTCCAGTTTTTTTTGTGTATACCTACGTATATTTTTAACCAAATTCAAAAAAAGGAGTTTCTCAGTTTGTCAGTATGTTTGTCCGCGATTATCTCGCGTTTGGCTGAACCGATTGGAATTTGGTTTTCAGAAAAAGATTTGTCACTCATGAGGTTTTAGTATATTAACCGACTTCAAATAAATAAGTTTCTCAATTTATTAAATTGTGCAATTGTTTAGATTCTGGCAATAACGTGTAGTAAAGAACGTAGATAAATGAAAAGTGTATAATCGCGCAAAACTCTGAAACTATTGTTAGAATTTGTAATCTTTCAAATTTAATAGCTGATCTAATTTCATAGCAGACTTTATGTGTGGTTGCCATCAAAACGGATCCTGACGCTGAGTCATACTTTATTATTTATTACATTATTTAAAATTAGAATTTAGATTCGATAACTATCAAGATCTTGGTACATATCATAGATATGAAACGCCGGCGCGTGACAAACGCATTAGCTGCTCAAATGTGTTCTAAGGTCTAAAGGTTATACGACACATAGCCTTGAGTCGATTATGTACTAACCTACCTCGAATCAGCCGCTAGATTTTTTATAGTCCCGTCTAGAACTACATGCAAAAAGCCCATACGTAATGTCAATCAAAATATATCCTATAATAAACTCCCTGATTCGATCAAAAACTCAACAAATGACATGCAGTTTGTTCGAGAATTCAAAAAAATGCTTATAAATAAAAGTTACTATACAATACATGAATATTTAGAAGACAAAACAAAATAACTCAATACACAAAATTCTTTTTAAAACTAAGTGCAAAATATCTTACATAGTCTACAAACAATAATTCAATAAAATAATAAATACTAAGTTACTTAAACTACTTTATTACTTAAACTTAAATAATTGAAATAAAAATTATTTTGAAGAAGAAAAAGAAAAATCAAACAATAATAATAATCAATATTTTAAATCCTACACAAAAATAACGAAAAACTAGATTGCATTACATACCTACCTTATTCTTACAAATATGTATATATTCAATTTAATAATAAACATTACAAAATCACTTTGGCATACAATTTCAAAAAATTAAACGAATAGAATGTCCTCCTCTCTCCTCTTTCAAATTGCTATGCCCAACAGGGTCCATAATGTATGTACTAACAAATAATTTAGATCTAATTTACCATTGTGGAATGCAATAAACTATTGAATTGAATTGAATAAGTAATACAGAGGCACGAAAATAGAATTAAACGTATAATAATATAATAATACTCTACGTCTATGGCCTTAATTTCCCTCGACTTTACTAGTAGGTACCTAGTGCCTAAGAAACGCTTAAAATGTGTAGATTGAGAATTTGTTCTAAGGTACCATTAAACTAACTCTTCAATCTGTACTCTTCTGATAACTGGGAGAAAACTAATTCTAAGCATGTTATGACTAGATTGTTTTCGTTAATACTGTCCTATAATGCAGGGAAGTCGTTGTGGCGCGGTGGTTACTGTGCATGTCATATTATCGCAGGTTAAACGACGTTCGGCGCGGTCGGTACTAGGATGGGTGACCGCCGATAATTTAGTTCTCACGTTAAGCAGCAGTCGGTCCCGGGTGCTGCATACTTGTATAGGTACAGAGTCGTTAGGGTTTGTCAGAAGCCATTTCGGAACTCAGAAAATTCTGATCTCCATCAATTTCTATTATAAAGAGTTTCTATTCTATTCAATTTCAAATCAATAAAAAGAAGCTCATTTTCTGGGACTTTTCTCAAAGCCAACAATAAAAAATGATATGTTTACTTCTAAAACTAAACCTTGAAAATCGACTCTGTAATAATCTGGATTTTAAAATTATATTTCTTTATTAATTGACGTACAAGTGACATAAATAAATGTGTTATGAACTGACTTACGACTAAAAACGTTTGCAGAAAAAACAGTGTGAAATAAGTGATAAAAAGAATAGATTAAAAGTGACAATGTTGAAAGTGATTTGTTGACAAACAAAACAATTAATCATTAAAAGCAACCTTATTCCAGTATTATAACTCCCATAAATAAAAAGTGTATCGAACAAATCTAAACTATTGTTGTGAATCAGTGACACAAAGTGAAGATATAACTTAAAAATATATAAACCTAAGAAACTCAGCTGATCTTTATTAGTACTGTCGGTCGAAGTTACGTACGACTGGCGACATCTGTGTCTTAACCATCATAACTTTACAAGTAACGCCATCTGTTATACTGAAGCAAGAACATTTAACAAAACCACAACTATTAATGGATTGCTGATCACTTAGTATTAAAGTTGTCAGATAGAGGGCGCTACAAAAATACAGTCTTATGACTTAAATTTCTTTTTTAACCATGGAAAATGTGACAATTCGATTAAAGAAAACCAAACATCCAATTATGAACTTAACAAGGGATTCGGAGACTGATAGGAACTTCAGTGTGGAAGAAAGTTCTTCATGCGATTCAATCGTAGAAATAATAAATAAAAGTTTAGGGTAGGGTAGTAGACAGTGAACCAGGGGCCTTACTCCCGACGCGATCGAGAATCAAATCAACTCGATCTCAAGCATTTTCGTACTCCCGAAACCGATACTAGCGCCGATTCGAGCGGTGGCTCAAATTGTAACTAAGCAGTTTCGAATAATCCGTAAGATCGAAAATATTGGTACTCCTGACACACTCCACCGACTCTGGGATCGTGTCAATCGACCAAAAAGAAGGACCGCGGCGGCGCCCCCCTGGGTATTTATACATTAGCGGCGACAACACGCGGTGACGAAAGCGCTGCGACAGCATGGCGAAGATGGTGCGGAACTACAATTAATTAGGAACTAACTTCTTTATGCTTCCACTAGTTAAGATGTTTTGTAAATAAATATAAAAACGCATTTTTGGCAATAAAGATTATATTCAACCAAACTCTCGACTTGAAGTACTTCCTCCAGCAAGATCCCCTTAAGTATTTTACGTTTTTACAGTTTCCAGTACCTACCAAAAAATATGTGTAAAAATAAAGCAGTTAAGTTCAAAAAATGTATATGCTCAGGTCCAATAGGAAGACAGACATACTCCAATAGTCAACATGTAGTTCACTCACGATGACCATTGGTCACGTTCGCACCTCACGAGGATTCTATACCTACATCTACCAGCACTAGGTTTGGATGATACAATATTACATTACATGAAAAATAAGATACCTAATCTGTTTTTATATGACATTAAAGGCCAGCAAATGAACACTGGTGCCACCTGATGTTATGCGGTATCCAAGCCCATAGACATTGATATTCGGAAGTGCAATGATTAACAATTCGTTGCTGACCCAAGGCCTGTTTAAGGATGGTTGAGCCTTTTGTTCCAGTAATTACGCCTTTATCTGGAACACAACTACGCATAATGGCGGTTGTTATGGCGGTTAAAATAGGGAGGACGGACTACCTACCTTCGTAAGAAAGTGCTAACTTACCCAGTCATCTCCGAACAAAGAGACAACTACTAAATAATAAACATCGTTTTAATCAATAATCTGCTTTTCTTTTATTTCTTTTCACCTAAAATATTATATATAAGGTGTTCAAAAAAGTACTTTGGAGAAAAATCCATGGATACGATGACGCTAGGGGGAGCGTCAAAGTTATGCCTGGTCTTTAACCGGCTAAAACCCCAATGTATTCCTCCTCCGCGCCTATTGATGGAATCACGGGCAAGCCGAAGCATTCAACCGCGAAACCGCCGGCGCCATCCGCTTGCGCGGAACCCTCAACATGCAGCGTGCCGAGAACACCAGGCACACCGCACCTCAGCGAACTCCCTTGAGCAGGGCGACAGATACCCCCGTATCCACAGCCCAGGGACTTCACTTTGGCCGGAAAGGGTTAGGGACCGGTGAAATCGCGTCGCGTTAGATCACCAGAATCTAACCCCCCCCCCACCAGCCGCGCCTCAATCTGGTGGAATCGCGTCGCGATAGACCACCAGCATCCGGCTATCTGGCCTGCCATCATCCGGGGAAATCGCTCACGCATTAGATCCCCGAAATCCGGATGTCCGCAAAGGAGATTCAAAAAGGTGGACGGCCCTTTGGCTTCCCCTCGGCAGACGAACTGACCCCCACAGCCATCCATCCCACGGATGAGGCACCCGGGGATTGTGGTAATTTTTTACAGAGGTTGTCTTCCTCGCAGCCGTTAGGCCCCCGGTCCTGTTTCTGCCCAGGATTACGGGTTGGCCGACAGCTCGGACGCCGAAGCAATCCGAGTCTGCCGTCCCTCCGAGCAGCTGGTGGCTCAACCAGCGCTCCCCTCCTCATGCCCTCATCAATTCCCCAAAGTGAGCCGCTGATACTCTTTTGGGTAACCGACAAGGGCCCCGCAGCTGATTTTGGTCGATACGCCCCGATGGGATACCAGCACCTCCACACGGGACCCCAGATAGGCCTAGTCTTTCCCATTCGACTACAAACAAACCATATTTTTGTACTTTTACTTTTACCATTTAAAAAAATCTAAACATTAACAACCTATCCTCGAAACAACGTTATAGCAGGCCTGGCTCACTCCGCGCGGTACATCCGTTATTTACCTACAGCGAAGCGCTCCGCGCCGGCGGCTTTCGAATGGGTCGTGTGTCACGCGCGCGCCCGTCGGGACGTTGTAGATACCTACTTACCTAATAGCACTCACAGTAATTCTATGATCGAGGTCGCAAATAGTATTTAAAAATGGACATAAAAGAAACAAATATTCAATTAGATTATGTTCAGATTTTATTATGTTCAATTTAGCAAACAAAACATAGGTAGTATTACTAATTATTCGTCGTAACTTTTTTTTTCATTTTGTACTTTAGGTAAGTTGAAACAATATTTTTTACAAAGGTAGAATAACAGTAATACCTACATCGGTAGATACTTAATTACAAATAGGAGATTAATTATTCTTCACTAGGCAGCAACCCTAACAGCGTAAGAAAAGATAAGAGGCATGCGATAGAAAGAGACAAAACTTCTAGGTATATAAATTTGCAGGTACGTAATGCTGTGCGAGCTGAATTCCACCGTATCGCGTCGTAGCAAGACTCGAATTTATTTAGATCTTCTTGCGGAGTAATTCTTCTGTACCAACTATTACTTATTCTGTGGTTATAGCTCCAGAGTGAACTTGTGTTAATATATAGTAATTACTTGAGTTGGAATGAGATGTGTAGATGTCATCTATGTATTGCGGCATCTCTTTCTACAGCTTGTAGAAACATATTAAATTTCGTTAGTGTGTGATTTTACCGCAATTCCTTGAAATGAACTCCGCTTTGAGCAATTGCTGTGATAAAGTTTAATGAATTTATTCTTTTAGGCTTTTATTTCGAGCTTCCGATTATTCGATGATGTTAAAATATTTAAATGTTAAGATTTTTTAAGGAAACTATAAGTCTAAATTAAAAAAAAAGTGGTTTTATGTAGTCGAAAGAGGAAGATTAGCCCTATCTGGGATATTATTCTCCAAAGCACTTTTTAAACAAGTCGTCGTAAAACAAATGTTGTTGGTATTGATGTGGAGAGGCTGTCCGCAAGAGGTGATGCGTCATTGTACACAGGGAGTTAGAAACAATTTGAATGCATAACAAAGGTACAGTGCACAATAGGCTGCCTTATCATCTAAAGACGATCTCTACCAGGCAACCTTCTAACCTAGTAACGGCCGCCCGGTCTCAATAACTTACCAAAAAGTTAAAGTAAAGATAGAAATTCCCATACTATCTTGAGCGTAAGTGACAGATTTGACACAAGATTGTATAGGAAAATTCTATCTTGGTCTTCTACTATAACTTTTTGGTAAGTTATTGAGACCGGCTGCAAGTTGATAAAATATGAAGCGAGACAAAAATGGCGGGCTGCGGGGAAATGGTTTCCTCTGCTTCCCTCGATATTTGTAGAGTGTTCGTTTGATTAAACACATTAGAATGGCAAGAGTTCTTTTACGTATATTCAATGTTTAATAAAATATTTCTAATAAAAATGTCCCTTTTTTAAAGTTTGCGTAAAATGAAACATAACATCAGTTTCATTTTAAATTTGACGTATGAGGGCGCTAATGTGTCGATTTTTTGACGCATGCGCCACACATTACGATCAGCTGTCAGAAAGAACAAAATCACGTAAAAACAAAATTATTTGTGTCTTATAAATCCCGTCAATATGGCGGGCCAAAATCCAGGTTCACCGACTGATTTTCAGTATTTTTATGAAGATGAAGTTTATAAAATCAATAATCATGGGCAAGTGGTCTTTGGGCTGGTACTCGAAAACTACGAAGCTAACTCCAGCGATCAGGAAAGCGACATTGAAACACCTATACAAAAAGGAGAAATTCGTGTTGTATGGCACCCTTCCGGCACGGAACGAGTAATATCTGAGAAATCGGTAAGTTATATAAAGTTTAAAAAATATTTAGTTATCCTCTTCAAACGTGCCTTACTATAGAAATCTTAAATGCAAAAGAAAGTTGCGAACTTGCATTGAAAAAAATAATAACAGTTTTACTATATTATTCATTGTTTAAAAAGTACACTGTTTGTACAATTGATTAATAATTTTTTGAAGCTAGGGCAGTATTTTTATAGATATTTTTAAGAATAAGTATGTGAAATTATAAATTGTGCACATGGTTCAAGAAATATGTACCCTCAAAACTTTTTATAGTATACCCTACAATTATTTATTATAAACTTTTTATACTGTAATTGTTAATATAAATCAATTCAAATTCATCGCACTATTACTATGGAAAAAAGTATGTTAGTTTTATTTAAACAATCCAATTTGAACACTATCTGATTTCTTTACTGTAACTTACTTTTTTAAATAAATGTTATAATTTGTAGGTTGGATTAGCAGACCGTTCACTCATGCCAGGAGATGTTGTCAGGCGTCTTATAGCAGGCAAAGATACTCAGCGAGGTTATTGCCGGGACATTTCCATGACAGCTGCTCTGCAAATTGTTGGCACCAAGTTAGTGATACCAAATGTGGCCAGTGAAAGACTGCAACCATTAGAAGAATTTACACCAGACCTAGCAGTTTGCTTGGATTCATGGGTTGGAACTTCAAAGGTGAGTTTAAATTAGTAACACTTTTTTAAATATTCCTATTGGCTTTGCTTGAAATTAGACATACGTACTTCATGCCTGTATCCCTAATGGGGTAGGCAGAACACCAGACGTTATAAAACCATCTGATGTCACATTTAACAAATTTGGAGGCATTATAATGGTGGACAGGGGGTCAGCCCACAATAAAACCTCTGTCCCTTAAGTGACTTTTACAGTATGCCGGGGAAGAGAAGCAGCTGGCACATTCTATGTACATTCCATGTTTCACATTTCCTTTGCTCCCAATATGGAAGAAATTATGAAATTATATTTTGTAATAACAAATTAGTCACTCAAATCAAGACTCAATTTGATTAAATAAATAAATTTGATTAATAAGCAAAAAGATTCTTATTAATTTATTACTACAAAATCCCAGGCGTTCTCAGTTGTGTTAAATTGTAAAAGATAATTAAATAATATATTCATCATATATGTTTATGGGGAAAGTAATATCAAGCAATCAATATTGACTTTATTATGTCAAGCAATGGCAATGTTAACAGGCTGCTGAGTATAAAGTTTTAGAGTATTTTTTTATATAAAAATGTATAGCTAATGTAGTCTTTTTTCATTATAATATGAGAAAAGATGTATTACAGGCTGCTATGACAATAGAGTAGCTTTAAATATATTGAATCTGAGAGTGTATATGTTCCTGTATCACAATATTTAGGTAGTCCACATATTTTTTTTTATAAGTGAAGAAGATGTGTATAGTTTTGATAAGGTACCATTCAATTTTATTAAGTAATTATAAAAATGATTATAAAAAACAAGGGGTTCTAACTTTCATGTATATTTTAGTAACATGAATTTATAAGGAACTTTGCATGATCTTAATTATGCTCACAAAGACATTAGATGGCTTTGTAGGAATGTGGCTTTTATATGAAATCCCAAACATCAAAATGTGTATACTAGTATAACTAACTAAAAAAAAACCAAGTAAATATTCCAGTTTTTGTAAAAGAAGTATTTTTCCATATTTTTAAATGTATTTTATTATTTAATGTGACACAGTATTTTTATTTTTATGTATTTTTCAACACACTTGCTCGTAAAGTGAGCGTTATTCTATTGAATTTAGAACTATAAACTGGGCTATAAGTCACGCGTGCATAATATATTATACCCTACTTAGTGCATAATATAATGAATCCTACAAAGTTGAATTGTACCTTTGTGCAAATTACATGCGAGTAAACAGAGCATATTTTATTGGTCCGGGTTATACATTAAATATTTTCAGAAACAACAAAGAGGTTTTATACCACTTCAAATCCATATACATTTTTAAATGTTTGCGCCTTATATTAGTAAAACAAATTTGTATATCAAACAAATTATTCACAATTTACAATAATTTGTTATAAAATATTAAAATATTTGCATTTACCAATCCAAATTAAACATTTTCACTTAAAATAGGCTGTATATGCTATAAAGACATTGACACATTTGGCGGAAAAAAAAACCTACGCGCATGCGCGAGGTTCGGCGCCATTTTTCAATCACAATTCACAGCTTTGTTATCAAATGTGTTTGTTATTTTATGACCACGTATGTCTGTCTTTTACTCACAAGTGTGTTGAAAAACGTCGTATGTAACTCGTGAGCGTTGCTAATTACAGTCGAGGCTGTGATTTGAGCCCGAGCCGCAGGCGAGGGCTTAATAATGAGCCGAGACTTCGCTCACTTGTTACATAATATACTATTATTAAACAGTTAATGGCTTCTTTGGTACATTCTAAGCCTGTTCATGGTGACCTTAGTAATTCAAAAAATAGCGAACTGCATTACAAAGTCTTTTACATCATCTTGTACTTTATATACTGTACTACACAAAACCTGAAAGTAGATTGTTCAAAATCAAAATTGGTACAATTAGCATTTGATTTATAAAATGTAGGGTTCACATTTTAACCTAAGCAATATTTTTATTTATGCCACATCAAAAATTTACTAAAGTCTATGTAAGTTACGTACTGAATGAACTACCTATTACAAGCTACTAACAGTATATAATACACAGACGCAAGCGATGACACGACGGGTCCTTGACATGACAATGGACTCATTTACTTGCGTCACAGGGCTTTGTTTATAGTTTTTTTTTTGTGGCGATTTTATTTTACACTTTTAGGAAAATTTACAGCTATTATGGCACACTAGTGAAGACAAATGGATTGTTTATGGCTATTTACAAGTTTTCACTTTTAAAACAATTACGTTAGATACAAAAAAAAGTCACATCCCGCCGTCAAAATCACGCTAAGTCACTCAATAAATTCAACAGATTCACTAGTTAGGCGACAAACAAGAAAGGTTTATAAGTATATGCATATAATGTACAAAGAAGCAGATAATTCAAAATTTACTACGGCGGCGGGTCGCTAGAATTATATGATTTGACTAAATATAACGTGACAAGATATATATAAATTTAAAAAAAATGTGATTTGTAAAAAATTGGTAAATTACATTGGTGAAGTCCCAAGAAATGTGAAAGAATTCGAAACCAAAATAAGGTTGGCATTTGCGACAAAAAAATGACATTGAAGTGCTCAGTTCACTCACAAATCATCTGAATGTGGTAGTAAAAAATTTAAATACCCGCGGTTATTACCCTCTCGACAGTCAGACAAAAATCTGCACTGTAGTGCGTTCACAGAATTTCATTCACTTTATCATTGGTATGTTTGCGTAAATTCCTGTAATATGGAGTCCGTTTGTAACCAACAATAATTTGCCACACGACCAACCATAAATAAATGTGTGTCTTGTTAATTTTGAAAGTTTGTGAACATGTATTGTTAAATAATTGTAAAATAAATAAATGTCAATTTTGCTTAAACTTGCAACGGACTCCATACTATACGAACATTCATAAATATACGAGTCAATAAAGTTCTGTGATCGCACTGCAAGACAGTTGTGTTATTAAATTTTGTATTAGTACATACTTTGCCTTTTACAAGCTATGTCGTAAGTTGGGAAGATGTGGTGAAAAAAAAATGATATTTTTTGCCTTGCATAGGTTCGGATTAGAATAACCCAAACGCTCCTGAATAAGTGTGTCGTAAAAAGCGATAAATCCCTTCAGGTTCCGCCTGGCTAGCCGCCACCCTTAATATACAGGGCTAATTTTCATTAATTAATTAATTTCTTATCTTGATAAATAACACAAAAAAGGAATAACAATCAAATTGCTTCCTCTGTTATTTATTTCGCTGCACGTGGCGTGACGCAAGATGCATGCCATGGAATCTGCCGCTCCGGCGCGGCAGTGATGTGTTCCTGCAATATTTTATGAACAGACTGTTCCTTCCTAAATCCGTGTGTCTATCACGTGAGATTACGAACAAAAGCAGGTTTAGTACATACATACATAACTTATCGCCTGTATCCCTTATGGGGTAGGCATAACACCAGAGGTTATAAAACCATCTGATGTCACAAATGAGGTATTATAATGATGGAGAGAGGGTATTAATAGGCTATAAAACAAAGCAGGTTTAGTCACCATTAAAAATAAATACATTGTTATAAAATATTGGTAGGGTTGTGTATGGTTTTTCATTAAATTCTAATCATATTTATTACCTTTCAGGCTGTGCATAGCAAACTGCGACTTGTCTCTGCAGATGGCTCGCGTCTAGAGTACCCGGATCTGGACAGTTGTCCATTGGAAGACTATTCTATGCGTCGGCGCCGTTCCACTCCTTACTCTTCGTCAGAATACTACCCAGGACAAGTTGTCTATGGTCCTCTTGGATCGTTAGACAGTGCGAACTGGCTACACATGACGAAGGAGATGAAAGTCGCGAGAAAACATAAAATGCATGATCATAAGGTTTGTGTTTTCTGTTATACCAGGAAAATATTTACAGGCCTTCATTGTTTGTTTTAGTGACTAATATTTGTTTGGGGACTAGGATTTTAATGTTTTTAATTTTATGTAAAGCAAAAACTGGCTTTTCATGATACAGTAAGAATGCAGTGAAAGATTGATTGCAGACAGGGAAGTGAAAGAACCTTTATTTACTATGATTTAATGTATTTTGCGGGATTCTTACCACGATTTTTGATTTTATTTTCGCACGTCCGATATTTAGATGCTGTTACATGCACCATGATCGCGGACGCAGAATCCCTTAAATACAATAAATCATAGTGAAAAAAACAACCTTTATTTAGACTTATTTAGGTTAAGGGCTCGATCTGTTGGTGTTGAGTCTTATAATCCGATGAAAAGTCACAAATTGAATTCGCTCGACGAATGCTGATTGGGATTCGTAGCCATAGCGCCTTGCACACTTCACCAGTTAATACCTTTTTTGACTTAAGCTCATTCAGAATACCGCTTCATAACCATAGTAGAACCTACAGAAAACTATGAATTTTATCTTTCTTCATTAAATGAGAGTCTTTTCATTAGGCATTGGTGCTCAGTTTTTACGATAACTTCTTTAGATACGAAATGTGCGTGTCTCACGTATCGTTCTCTACATAATCAGCAAACAATAAAAAAAACTCAATGATACAGCACTGACAGATGTTGAATGAAAAATAATTATACAATTGTAAGATTGTCTGAAAGAAATAACTTCACATTTATGAGACCGCCTGTTCTGCGTTTTGCATATTTTTTGGTTAATATAGTTTTTCTCATATTGTGGCTAATAAATAAGTAAATATTACGCTCCTAAATTAATATTTTACCGTTTCAGTTCACAGTAGAAGCGGTGATGACCGAAAGTGTGAGTGTGCACTGGCAGTGTCGTGCACTGTGCACTCATCCTACCGACACTAACACACAACAACAACCCAAGTTTTTAGTTGAAGGTAAACCATATTACTTTGTTACAAATTTCTCTTTTATGATTTTAATAGCAGGGCGTGTGATTTTACACTATTAACCTATGAGTCCGTAGCAGTTTCTTGAAAAATTTTATAACCTTGTTAACTTACCTCAATAGCTGGGTTACTGGGTGGTTATAAATGAAAAAAAAATTTGAAAAACCTAACTAAACTTTCTGATATGTCCAACCCCTTCAGCGTTGTTCTTTATTTATAACAATATTAATATGAATAATTCGGAAATGTTCTAAAATTGGCTATGCTTCATGTTTTTTTTTATATTTCATGATTAATTTACGTTGTTCAAAGACAGATTTAATATTTCTAATACGAAAAGTTCTTTACTTTGAGTCTTTTAT
Source organism: Stenoptilia bipunctidactyla (assembly GCA_944452665.1). Lineage (NCBI taxonomy): Eukaryota > Metazoa > Arthropoda > Insecta > Lepidoptera > Pterophoridae > Stenoptilia > Stenoptilia bipunctidactyla. The sequence continues at coordinate 19,349,491 of OX101730.1, forward strand.
TTGAAAACAAAACTAACATAATAACGAAATATTTATGTTTTTGTATGTAGCAAATAAACCCAAAGCTGTAATAAACTGTTACTGTTTTAGTTACTGCATCATTAGAAACCTACATTATCCAGGAGTAACATTAGCTATATTTTTTTAAATGTATGTGAAAATTCGCGAAACTCTTAGAATAAGTAACACTGCATTACGCGGGCGCGGACCGCAGTTCCATAGAAAAGGGCTCCGGGTCGGGTGTTCCCGCGCGGGCGCTTTTTCGCGTATTTCTCCCGCTCACGCTGATTTGGTTCTAAAACTTTAAAAAACGAACTTTTCCTTTGATTACAGGTGAAGATCTGAAAAAGCTGAAGCTGTTAAATGTCTTTGAACCCTGCACCTTGCAAGTTGGAGATAGGAACTTCCTGACAATCGGCCCGGAAGATACCTTCATCAGCAAGAAGCAGTGGCGGAAACAACAAAGTAAGTTTTTGTTATATTCGCCTGATTGGCGAATAGCTTGGCAACTAGCCAAGCTTAACATATTAACATTAACATTTAAATTCACCAATGTTTTCTTTAGCACCGTCATTTACAATAACAATTATTGTAAATAAAGTTATGTTAAATAGCTTTATACTTCCCAGCAATAAGGCCGCCAATTGTATATAATTTTTAAAATGTGTTTAAATTTTTTGTATTTTTTTATGGCATACAATAAAGTGTAAATAAATAAAATAAATATAGAATGGAAAATAAAAAACAAAATATTAAAATTTAAAGAAATAATTTTAATATTATTAATGCTAATGTTTTGGAGTAGGTATGGATCGATGTTAGTTCCTGTTTCACGCAAAAACTGGTGTCAACGGATTTGGAATAAATTTGGTATAAAACATGTAAATACTATAGTAGGAACTTTGTGAAACAGCTAGTTTTTCGTAATGCCGCTAGAGAATCATAAACATATGACAGTCGCATTTACGGGCAGTTTTCGCTATCAGGCCACGAGGTGTTGAAACAATATACATCCTTATATATATTTATGAGGATGTATATTGACAACTTTCTAACAGAAGCGCATTCAAAAAACATGAAGTTAAAACTAGAAGTTGGTGTTTGGGCCTCGGGCCTTTTTGCCTAAATTAAGTGGTTTTACTATATTGTCTGGTATTTTTGGTGTCTTTTACTTTTTACTTTACTATTTTTATTATTATAATATAAATTTTATTTTTATCTTTTTATTTAATATTTTATTCACTACTTATTGATAATTATACTACTTATACTACAATAAAATTCTTTAAGTACTTACGTACATACCTACATATATTATGTTTTCTTAGTTATTTGAGTTATATTTACAAGGACTGAGTAAAACTGATATTAGCTTCCTAGGAGGCAATAGCTGAAAATCAGTCATTTGCTCTTCGAAGCAAAAATTATCACCTTTTCGCACAATTTTGCACAATAATTTGTTTTGTTTCTTTTTCTTTGTTTATTCTTATTTTTTGTCCTTATTTAAATTAAACTAGTTTGTGAGTTTTAATTTGTGCATATCTTGTGCTAATTATTGTGAATAAACTTTTCATTAATTCATTCAAATCTTGATAAAATTTCTAATATTCTGAATTTCTCGCCAGGTAAATATTACAGGAATCTCAGGAAACAGAACCGTCCAAGTAAGAAGTCGTCTAAGACAGACACCACGTCGGAACACGTTCCGTCTCGGCCTAAGAAACGCGCCTCTAGCCATAGGAAGCTTAAGTGTGGAGAGGTGAGAAACAGTTGCTATTATTTTTTAGATAAACTACCGCCAACTAGCAACTCGTGGCGTGGGATCAGCTTATAATAGCCCTATAACCTCAGGATAATATCAGAAGGAACCCCGCCTGATGGCAAGATCCCGCAGGTTTAGCCTTTCGTGATCTGTTTCAGCAATATTTGCTTTGTATTTGTATTGATTCTGATATACAGGGTGTCCCAAAATTTTACTTCAAGCCGAAACTTGACGATAGGATTCATCATTTGAGAGAGCCTTCTGAAAAAGAATATTCGAGTACCTTGGCATTTACCATCAAAAGTTGGCGTCTTTAATCAGGTTTCCAATAAAATAAAAAAACAGCAAAAATATGTGGATAAAAATAAAAAAAACAGCAATATTTTATGAAGAGCCAGCTCTCTCGTGGAGTTGGCAATCTATTATCTATCTCTTTGTATCTTGCTTGTGTATTTGTCGTAATGTCTCGTTCTCGCTACAAAAATATGTCGAGGTAAAGACGGGTTCACAATTTGTATTGCTTCTGTTTAGCCGTACTTTAGAAGAGTTTTGCCCAGTTTTATCTAAATTAATACATAAGGTTTATCATGATTATCTATCAAACAAAAAAGAAATCACTTCCTACTAATTTAGAGTACCTAAATAATAATATAAAGGTTAAAGTTTTATTTGTTTTCAGATTGAAATGGAAGTAGATAACGCGCCCACGGAGAAAATCCCAGTGGGCGACCGTGCAGCAAAAGGAGAGAGCAGTTGTCTGAAAGTTGAGTCCACGGGCAGTCAGGAGGAAATTGCAGAGGAGAAGAACGACTCTGGCATTAGGTCAGTTGGTATACTGTAAGTTGTTGCGTAGTCTTGTAATTGTGGGAGGCACTCTTTTATGTGAGGTTATGAACGTTAAAAAAAACCTCTGACAATCACCAACTACATGGCCTCAAAGTAAGCAAAGATTGTGATATGAGATACCATGTGGCGAACTAGGTGGGAACCTAGAACATAAAGATAAACGCCCAGACCCGAAACATCTTTTTTTTTCTTGTTCCATGCGGGAATGGAACCCGCAACCACTGGCGTCTGAGGCAGATAGGTTTACCCCATCGTCAAAGTGGTCGTCTAGAACGATAGGAACGTAGTCAGCCATTAAAGTTGTTTATTACAATCAAAAGTGCTGAACAATAGAACACCGAACGAACCATAACTCTTTGACGTGACAAAGAAGGGAAATAGCTGACGAACGTTGGTAATCACAATTTGTTTCAAAGGGATTGAACGCGATAAGTTACTTAGGCACCTTAGATTCTGTCGCGTGACTTTTGACGCAAACTGTTCCAACCTCTGGTTCCTACTATTCGCGCAATATTGATGTACAGGGTGTCCCAAAATTTAACTTCAAGCCGAAACTTGACGGTAGGATTCATAATTTGAGACAGCCTCCTGAAAAATAATATTCGAGTACCTTGGCATCTTTAATCAGGTTTCCAATAAAATAAAAAACAGCAAGCCGATTTATGCGAATCCAGTGTACTACTTAGGTTAAAAATTTTTGATTCGCACAAACTTGTGGGTCTTAATTTTGTGGTAGAGTGATGAGAGTGATGGATTGTGGGGCAAGGTGAACCGTAATCATTCATATAAAAAAGTTATCGTGTTTTTTTCCAGCCCCGAACCTAACAAAGAAGATAACACTCTTTTGAATGGCGACAGCAAGAGTTTAGAAGCAGAATTGAATGATGATGATTCTGATAACTGGGAGAACACGAGCAGCGATGGCAGCGATACGGACAGGTGAGATGGTGTCTTGTTGTTATAGGTAATTGATGTCACTTACCTATAATAATGAAAGAATAGCCTTACCGCCCATGGTTGAGCGTGTCTTAAAAGGTGACTAATCCGAATCCGCATGATGGTAGGATCCCGTACGGGTCCGCCTGTCTAGCGACCACCCTTTATATAAAACCTGTCGCCAAATGTGTTCCGGAAATACTTTATCAGGTGCCAGTTCTTTCCAAAGCCCGTGTGCTTTCATCATCAACCTATTCTCCCAAATACGTTCGCTACCGATGCAGTGGACGCACTGTGAAAAATTTATCAGTTTGCTGCGATGCTTCCGATCCTTACGATGCGGACATGTGGGCGCTTACTTTAAACAATATGCTCACAAACATTCAAAATTAACAATGCCCACGGCGTGGGGGTAGATTTAAACAACCGGACCGGCAAATTGCTACCGACTAAATACTAGGTGAACATTCGTGAATATAATAACGTTCTGTTATCGCACTGCTTACTCGCTTCGTAATTTTATATTGATGCTTGATTGTAATTTCGGAAAAGTATTTAATAAATCAAATATTGGATCCCTTAGTATGTTATTAGAATTCGGTGCTTACAGCAAACTGCTTCGTTGACTTAGTTCTTATGTGTTGATAGAAAGCTGTTGTGTTAAAAGTTTACGGCTTTTATTTCATCAATCTAGCTTGCATTACCAGTTTATTCAAGTCTGCGTTCAGAATATTAAATGTTCTTTCCTGCATAGTGTTTTGAGTTCGCTCGTGTAGCCTGGGGCTCAATCTATGTTGCTCTGTCCAAAACATTCCAAATACCTTGAAATGTTCTTTTTTATGTCCTTATAATATTGGCGTCGCGCGGTGTGTCGTGCGTTTTTGCTAGATCGGCGACTTTACTCCAAACCAGCTTACATAGTAATGTAGGTGATCTAGCAAAATCGCAAGACGTACCGTCGCTTGTGTATAAACGGGGCCTAAGAGTAATGTAATTGTTACATAGCGGCGCGACCTGGTCATCCCGCTGTTCGTCAGCGACCTCACAACGCGGCAAGCGGTCGCCGCAGCTGGCGGTGCGGCTGCTGCGCGGCAAGCGGCTCAAGCGCAGCGGCCGCCGCGCGCCGCCCGCGCCGCCGCGCCTGCACGAGCGCGTCGTGGTCGAGACGCTGCATACGTGCTCGCGTGCGCACGTCGTGTGGCAGGTGAGTGCAGGGCCATGATTCTCTCCCCTGCGTGAGGAGGAGGTTGAGGTTTTTTGTATAACAATGTACTTATCCACTGTATTAAATTTTTGTAAAAGATGTAAACGTAATTATATAAAAAGTACTTATACTTACCTAGATTATACTGTACTTAAATATAACAATAACTTGAAAATATAAAAAAAATGTTTCCTTATATTGTCACATTTTTTTTTCTTTCGGATGGAAGGTGTCCTGGCAGGGTCGCCATGTAGGGCGAATGTCAGGAGATGAGTGAAACCATCGAATGTAGATATAAGACTGCGTTTATTATAACAAGAATTTGAGTAATATAGTTAGCGTGATTACACTTGTATGTATACTTATATATATTTCTTACTACTACTACACCATAAACCACCAGCGAACCCTAACGAGCACACAGCACCCGGGACCGACTGCTCAAAGTGGGCACTGAAGCACGAAAGTCGTCGTGAGAAATTAAATACGAGCCCCGCCGAACGTTGCTTAACCTGCTATATCGTATGTAATGCACAGGAGCCATTGCACAACAACTTTGTACTATATAAAAATGCCATTTTTAATTTATAAAATAAAATAGAATATATTTATTGGAACATAGAAGAAAAAAAAAATTACAATCAACAGAGTTCAGATACAGATTTACCGATCTATGCAACCAATTGGTAACCACTCAGCTTTGTAGCCATGGCATCGCAAGGATGCTATGACGCTGATTTTCAGTGGCACCAGAAGTAGAAGATAGATTTTGTCATACAAGGAAGATTAGATTAATATAAAAAAGTCACATTTGAATTACACTTTTACAAATTTCATATAAATACAGAAAAATAACATATAATTATCACTGGTACTATATTTATATTTAACCCCCTCAGGATGGCACAATCGAAATGGGAATTCCCTCAACTCAGCTATACCCCATACATCACTTGGACGGGCAGGAATGCTTCCCGGGAGATTTTGTGGTGAACGGAGCGGCTAACTTGGAAGATAATCAACAGGTTAGTAAATGTTATATTTGGACATGATGCGATTTTGTTCTTTTTTCAACTGCCTACACCTTGATTTCTTCGAGAAATGGAAGTTAGGTGGACGCGGGCGCCAAGCCATACAAAAATGCAAGCTTTGAAGGGGGGGGGGGTTCGACAAGCGACGTAGGTTGACGACAAGCGACGACGGTGCACTTTTGTATTAAACTGAGCAACGCGCCCGCGTTTTTTAGTATTGGCCCTTACATAGGCTAATTATATGAAGGGAAAACCTTTTGTAACTAAATTAACATAATTTCTGTAATGTTGCCCTCGCAAGGAAATTGAAAGGTTTCTTCTGAATTGCACTAGTGAATTGATTTAGATTATACTAGGCAGAGCAACATTAATTTAGGATGCATATAATAAAACGGGATGCTCTTTGTAGTTTAGCCGATATTTATATTTGGCATTCGTTTGGAAACCCAAGCTTGTTTGCGAAATTTTATGTTCATTACGCACGAAAATTATTAGCCTGAAAGCTAGCAGCCATAGCTGAAGCCTGACTGTGTGAAGACTGTGTTTATGACAGCCATTAGCAGCATACCCACTAAACATCTGCTTCGCTGCTCAAGCATTTTTAGGGTCCAACGATATTCGTCGGAGTGACAGATGTTTATACCAACAAATTTTTTCGCAGTTAAAACACCGCGAATACGGCGTGGTACAAAAAGTGGATCACCACGGCAGGACCGCAATCGTCCACTGGTACCGCACCTACACTAGCGCTGATGAACCCGTGTAAGTATTTAGTAGTTTTACATAAGTATAGAAGTGGTCACCAAAACTGAAAGTACCCTATTGTTTCACTAAAAAGATAGATTTGATAATTTTGACATGTGATATATTATACGAGCAAAACTATGTGATATATATACGTATTAAGCAAAACTAGTATTAAGGGCCCCATTCGCGAAATCTATGCGTTTTCAAACTCATAACAACCGACCAATATTGTTTGTCTGGATCGGATAAAAATATATGTTGAAGTTTGTTTCATATATTTTATAAATATCTGGATCAAAACACGATACTAAAAACTTTACTCGATCATAAAAAAATACGAAAAAGATGAAAATTTTAAATGATTTTCCGATATTCTAAGAGAATATCAAACTTATACTTACAAAAACTTGTCATAATATTGGTAATGTAGCATAAAATCATATTATGTGGATAATTTTTTTCTTAAACCGTTCTATTTTTTCTAATATAATATAATAAAGACGGCGGTGCGATACAATTCAGTACCACGCGAGGCGTCATGGAGGTAGGACCTGTGTCGCTTTTGCTCCCAATTTTCCCGCGTAATTGATCGTCTTATTGACCATAGCGTACACATAACAGTACGACAATTTAATTATTTCATTTTTGTTTAGTCACATTTTATATTTTGATTGATAAATTAAAGGAGTATTATAAACAATTATCACTGCTGAATACAGATCTAAAAACTTGTTTCTGATATTTATTTCTTTTTTTTTAAGTTTATTAGACAACAAGTGCAAAAAAAAGCGTATAATTTTTTTGGCGATAAATCTTTTCTTACGTAATTACCCGACGAAACCAAAAGGAGGATTATTATTCTATACGTACGTATACAGGGTTAATATTAACGCATCACCTCTTGTGGGCTGCCTCTCCACATCAATTCCAACGTAGATACTGATATGTGCTTATCGATAAATATACAGGGTGTAATTTTTAATGCCATCTGGAGGGAAAGTACTATAAATAATAGAGATAGCAAAATTTACTCAAAAGAAACTGTCCTTTATTATTGAACAGAAATAAAACCGCATTCAAAGATTTTCAAGAATTCACTTGTTTCACCTGGGAGTCAAACCGACTAAAATCTGTAAAAATGACACCCTGCAATTTTATTGTGGGGTTCGTTAGAGCCAATCACAAGAATAAAATCTCTCTCACATACTAGGTTAATTTATTGAAAGAAAAACCATGAAATCTTAATTTTTAGATTTAAGTCGGTTCGATTCCTGGGTGAAGAAGCGAGTTTTTGAAAACTCTTTGAATACAGTTTTAATTTTTCTATAACATGTGAATAAGAATCAAATAACATGTGAATAATTTTTCAAATTTCTTTGAGTTTTTATTTTTCATGCAAAATAATTCAATTAAGTCAAAAATAACTTTATGCGAAGTATGACAACGTGGCTTTTTCTACTCCTTTTTTATCGCTATGCACAGGTAGGTACAGTTTGCGACGTTTTGCGGTGTACATTGTATGCAACATTCCTCAACGTTTAAAATGTTTTTGTTGTTTATTGTATGACTTCAGTGACACGCGTCTATTGAGTGGATGAGATTTTACACGGGTGATAATTTATGAACTCATTATATTAAGGCCGAGGATATCTTGGAAAGTATGCACTTTTGAACCACATATTCTTTGGCCAAAAGTATTATTTTTTAAGTAAGGAACAAAACCTCAAAGTTATGGGATATATATTATATAAGTATTAAAGGACACCTATGCAAAGTTGTATATTATAGAGGTGTACATAAACAGGTGCACATTACGAAGGGGTGGATTGAATTTCATTTCATAAAAAAAATGACTTATTTGTAACCTTCACACTACATTATTTAGCTCAAATTAACTCGTGTTGTTGAATGACTAAGTAACGGATCCATACTAAATAATAAATGCGAAAGTCTATCTTTCTGTTCCTTTATTTCAGCCAAACCATCCGACCGATTTGTAGAAAATTAGTAATGAAAATAGCTCCCAAACCCTACTTTTTTTCAAACACAAGCCCCTATAGGATTCAAATGAGACATAAAAGTTTATGTAAAAGATCTCAACTACCTACTTATCTGATTTTAATGAATTTTGGAACCAATAATTTATGCAAGTTATAAATTAACGTCACGATATACTTTCAAGTCAAAATAGCACGATTTTCACAACAGAATTCAGTAAGGATATAAATTTAAAAAGATTTCATCTATGAAATGGCCATTACAATATTTATAAAAAATAAAATAGTAAGTATAGGTATCGCAATACTAAATCCAGATAAATAAAAAATATAGATTATGTTATATCATCCTTGACATAAGTTTTAGTCATGATACTCTGCAACTGCTCTGTTGCGACAACCCAAATTGTAGCTCTATCTTTGCTTACAGCAGCTCTTCTATATATCTGCTATGTGATGTGAATAAAGTGATCCTGTTTCATGTGAAAGATAAAGAAAGATTTAATGGAAAAGATAAATAAAAAGTATGATAGAGAGAGCAAAGATAGAGAAATTATATAATATCATTTTTAATTATAACAGTTTTTGAAGATCCAAGTATAAATCCTGTGAATATAATTGAAGATTGATAATATTAAAAAATAACACTTTCCGATATTTGAGCGAGTGGATTCCAGGCTAAAACTTCGATAATAAACATGAAAACTTTAATTTCAGGCCACAAATGTTATATGAGAGCGAAGTGAGTGTGTACGACTTGAAGGATCACCCGGACTTCCAGTACCGGCCGGGAACAGTAGTCATTCGAGTCGCCAACTTCACAGGCGAAGATGTCGATTGTACTGCTGGACAGGTAAACTGTTCATCATCATCATCATCACAACTCCGTGTAATGGGCCCACTGCAGGGCATGAGTCTCTCCTCTGGGTGACGAGGAGGTTTAGGCCATAATCCACCGAGCTGGCCCAGTGCTGGGTGGTGGATGTCAGAATTTTCAGGGTGCCGATATGGCTTCTGACAAACCCTAACGACTACTGTATACAAGTATATAGCACCCGGGACCGACAGCTTAACGTGCCCTCCGAAGCACGGAAGTCGCCGTGAGAAACGAATGGTCGGCGGTCACCCATCCATGTCGACCGCGCCGAACGTTGCTTAACCTGTGATATCGTAAGATACACACAGTAACCACGGCGCCACGACGACTTCAAAACTATTATAGAGGGTTAATTTAAAATAGCGCATCACCTCATGCAGGCAGCCTCTCCACATAATTTCCAACAACATTTGATCTACGACTTTTTAAAATTTAAGTTTGCCCATTTTTTTTAGTAATTGCCTGTAAACTGTCGTAACCCTATTTACTCTGAGCGTAGGTATGCCAATCCCTTGTCTATTGTAACTTAAATTTGATGATTATAAAAATAAAATTATTGGTTATCATCATAAATATTATCAATAAACAATAAATTCAAATCATACGTCTTCGTAACCAATAAATGATTGTTTCCCACAGGTGATCGACAACTTCCCGTCAGGACGTGTCAAAGTTTGGTGGGTGGATGGTCATACAAGTATGTGCTGGCCACAAGACCTTTACAAGGTAAGCTCTATTTTTTTATGGAAATGCCTAAATTTTGAAGCTAATGATAGATTTTCGACAAAAGTGACACCTACAAAATGTTATGCCCATATTTCTTGTAGCTTGTAAAGGATTTACTTAAAGGACAAAACAGTAATACCAAAAGTAGGTCAATATTAAAAGTAATAATTATGAAGTCTTTTATGTGTTGATTCATTATTTATGGTTAAATTAAATATAGTCTACTATCATTTGCCTGTAATCGCTTTACTTTATTCCAAGTTGAAATTGGCCAATTTAATCATTTAATTTATGTTAACCAGATCGGCGAATACGACTCGGAAGACGGCGAACTTTGGGGTTCCGAGGGCTCGGCCTCGGAAGATTCCTGGGAGACACAGAGTTCCGCACACGAACAGGAGTCGAGAACTCCTGAAACGGCACCAGCCACTTTAGCTAATGGTAAGTGGATGGGTGGGAAGAACGGAATGAATGGGTGGGAAGAACGGCATGAATGGGTGGGAAGAACGGTATGAATGGGTGGGAAGAACGGTATGAATGGAGCGGTGTTAAGTTACTTTCGTCGGGTCAACATCTTTTTGGCTTTCAATTTACACGCGTAAAGCGTCTAGGCTTAATAGGTATTTTGTTATTGACTAAATTTTTATAATAGGTGTGACGCGAAATGTCTTCTTTTTCCCCTGAATATGCTCTCGAAAACAAGAAAGGTCGCGAATACTAGTTGTTATCTTCTTCAGCATCATATAAAGTAGATAGATAAACTTTTTTATTGAGCAACTACACGCAAACACATTGAAAAGGGAATATTCCTGGGAGACACAGAGTTCGGCACACGAACAGGAGTCGAAACGGCGCCGGCTACCTTAGCTAATGGAGAGAGAATGTGTGGGAAGAGCGAAATGAATGGAGTTTTGTTTCATTCGTGGGGTTAAAATTTGTTATCGTTGACTTTGAATTAATTTGTCAAAAATATTCTAGGGAGACGCAGCTTAGGTTGAACACCCGCAAGGTCGGTGATTTGATCACGGTAGTTTCATAAAAGTCGTCGGTAAACGCTGGATGAGGGCCGGAATGGACCGAGCGATTTGGAGCACTCTGAAGGAAGCCTTTCTCCAACAGTGGGCTTCTCCCGACTGATGATGATGAAACCGCTTAGTACTAATAGATAATTTGTTAGTTATTCAAGTTCGGAAAGTGTGGTTTTTATCTTGAAATTAATTAAAAACTTTAAAATAGGACCCAGGAGTTTATTTATACAGGCTGACCATAGCAATAGCTAATCCAAACGATGACAGATTGACGAATAATGTCCTCGATTTTATATGACACTGAACAGAAAAGCACCATGCGATTTTGTTTTTGAATATACGAAACACTGACTAATCAGTCATTAATAAAATGAGGCGATACGAACTTCAGACATTCTGGGGCTCAGGAAGTGTTATGGCAAGATGTAATTGTGACATTAAGCCATAATTTCTCGTCTATTTAGTTTACTAGTCTCTGGTACATGCAACTCTCGGTTTTGCCTGCAGTACTTTAGAAAACTTTAGTTTTTTCAGGGACTGCATATCGGTATAATTTTTTTAAATAGTACTAGTAAAATTTCAGTACCCTTATTAGTGTACTGCTTCATCAAACACAATAACTGTACAAGTTATTAAAATCTAAATTAATTATATCAGTACTCAAATAATGTATACCGGATTAATTTCTGTAGATGTTTTAAGTACAGAAATATTTTAACTTATTTAATTTCTAATGGTCAGCATTATGTACCTACGCTTCATAGGCATCAACTAAACTATCGAACATTCTACAGTTATTTAAAAATAAAATTTTAATATTAATATTAATACCGGAAAATTTCAGTTAACTGAAAAAACAACAGTTATGCTACAATTATAAAAAAGGTACAGGAATTATTTCAGTATAGCGTACTGTTATTTTTAAATACACCTAATTTAACGGTATGACGTCATACAGATTTTTTTTTACAGAAATTCATACAGGTATACAGTCCTTGAGTTTTATAATAATTGGTTCGAAATCAATTATTTCACAACCTTTTTTCGCCCCACAGTATACGTGACATCAGCGGAAGAGCCCAGTGCAGCGGAGCTGGGCCCGGCGGTGCCGAAGCTTCTAGAGCCGCGAGTGGCGGCGCACATCGAGCGCGGCAGAGTGGCCATGCGCCGTCTCGAGGAGATGTTCGCCAAACATCCCAACTTGCAGAGCCAGGAGGTACGGGGGCTACTGTTTTACTAATACAACGTGTAACATAATGAAGAGATTATACTTAAGGGAATTGCATGTTTGGTGATGTAGTTTATAAGTAACAGTAACATAAATTTGTAATCCTAACGGTTCGCCCGAAAAACAAGTTCAAAGTTTAGTTCAAAATGGGTAACTAAGACAGATACTCCAAAGTTCAGCCGGTGCGGGAAAGGTCATAAGGTCACTGACTGCGCCACAAGTCTTGTTTTAGCTTATTAGGTTGACTAGGGTTGTCAAAATATTTTGTTGTAAAATAATTGTATGAAAGTCTATACCAGCACTGATCATGCTAATTCTTTCACTGAATATTCTAGGTATGGTATAGAAGCTAACCCTTAAGTTTTATCTCTCCATTTTTTTACACGTTGTATAAATAAGTTACCTTGCTAATTCCGCGATTTTCATGCGTTGGTTCACCGCCCTGCCTGCCTCAAGCTAGAAGCAAGGAATGCAATTAACACACACACTTAACACTATAACATACACCACCAGCTTCCACCGACCCGTGTTTTCCTTCAACCAGAAGCACCCTCAGATTGCAACGACCACCACCAATCTGGAATTAGCAAGGTAACTTAGTTATAATAGTTGTCACGGATTTCCGCAAAATAACGCCTAATTCAATCAATTATGTTTTTAGGTTTATAAGCCTTATTATTCTAGATTTAAGCTGTAGGCTTGCTCAGCAAATACAATCATGTTCAAGGTCAACATGTAAATTATAATGATTAAAATCTTGCTAATTCCACAACTCTTACACTAGAGATACGGCATAAATTATTTTTTTAAGCTCCTGCGTAAGCGTGTCTTAAAAGGCGACTAATCCGAGTGGCCCCTTGCCACTTGGTGGTAGAAACCCCTTCAGAATCCGCCTGGCTAGCGACCACCCTTCATATAAAATGTGCCGCCAAATATCACCGATCCTGCGGTGATGTGTTGCGGCCATATTTTATGAAGAGCCAGTTCCATCCTTAACCCGTGTGTTTCACTTATAACCCGTGCGCTTAGAGAATTGATATGAAAATTGCGGCGGGTACTTGTGGTATAGTTTGCAAAACAACTTGTCTAAAATCATTTTTTTTTCTATTACTTTTCATTGTTTATGACAAACTACAACCTAATAATAAATTATCATTTCAAGAAAGATTAACAAAATAGGTGGTAGGTAACTAGCAAGGTTTAAAAAAAGGTTTTTTCAGAGGTACTTAGAAGCGCGTCTAGAAAGCTTGGAATGCGAATCCTGACTGTTGTTTTCAAACAGAATACAATATTTCCGCCGGGTGTGTGATTTTTCACTGTGTGACGTATGCTCAATAGAGTGTAAGTGAGAAAGCATGCGACCGGACGCCATTTTCAAATCGATTCTTTAAACGCGCGGGTTTAAAGAATTGATCCTTCACAGGAGATTGAGGTCAAACAGTTTATCTAATGTATTATTCTGTCTCTTCATTGTTTCTCCTGTCTACACATAGATGCAAATATTCAGTTAGTTCATTACAACAAGGTAAATTTTCTGTTCACAGATAATGCGGAAACTACTTAACCTGTACAAGGATTGTAGATTCCTAGATCGTTTGATGGGAACCTCATTTTTCCACGAAGACCACTTTCTGGTAAGATCGCTTCAATCAATCACTCCTTATATGAAACAAAATACTTTTTTAACCAGTTTTCGCGGGTTGATACCTTTTTTACTCAGAGGTCGGGAAACAGAGCTACGCAATCAATTTGATAAGTTAGTTATTTATACTATACCCGGCGCGGCGAACCATTTGCAAGAAATTATCTCAATCACACTTTACTTTTACGTTGTGCAAAAGTTACTTCGTATGGTATGATTTAATAAATACCCTACGAAGTAACTTTTGCAGAACGTAAACGTAAAGTTTGATTGAGATAATTTCTTGCCAATGTTATGAATTGTTTTAATTCCAACGGAATATCATTTTGTTAGAACATAGCTACGTAAAATAAATAAATGCCATTTTTAGAAGCCTCCAATACGATTCTAATGTAACGGTGACGGCACTACAAGGTTATGTTGTGGAAATTACTGTCAGTGTCATAGGGATCAAGCCGCGCCGGGTATAGGTATATTAATCCTTGGTAATAAAATAAATATAAAAAAAAATCATTTATAATTTATAAACATAATAATTGCGTATTATTATTGTTATATTTTACATTTTTATTTGACTCTTGGGTGTCTTCAGTTTGGTCGCTCGTAATCGGTCTCTAAAGACTTTTCAATTTAATTCCTTTTTATACATTTTCATCTAAATTTCTTACCAACTTCATCAATTCCCTGCAGGGTCTTCTGGAGCGAGTTCGCGAGCGCGGCGCGAACACTCCGCGAGCAGGCGAGCGGCGAGTGCACGAGCAACTCGCTCGGCTGTTCTCACTGGAGAAACCGAACTTAGACGAGCCCGAGGACGCCGAGTTCAAGGCCAGCGCGGGGGTGCCCGCCGTAGAGGAACCTATGGAGGTAAATCATACATATCATACACTAAATATTGTCTTAAGTTTTCGCGATTCATACTTTTAAATAAAACACTTTTTAACCGGATTTATCGCGTACAGCGAAGAGCTGGTCAGAAAGAAGAGAAATTTGTCAAGTGATTTTATTCAAGCGGCTACACTTCAAGTCTTCATATCAATAAATAAAATGTATCAGATGAAGCGTCCGGCCGGTACAAGCATGGGCGAGCATGGATCATTCATTCGTCACCAAGTCAGCAGTCGGTCCCGGGTTCTATACAGGGTTTAATTTTAATAAGCGCATCACTTTTTGCAGGCATCCTTTCCACATCAATGACAACAACATTTGATCTACGACTTTTTTAAATTAATAATTTTAAAAATTTAAGTTTTCCCATACAAAAATATTTATTTTTTCTAACCTTGCGTTACTCTATTTACGCTGATGCCAGTGTAAACGCACCTTGCGTCACGCCACCTGCAGCGGGGCGCGGGGTTGCGGGGTGACGCAGCAAAATACAGAGTAATAAATAACAGAGGCGGAAAAAATTTGTTTGTTTTTCTTTTTTTTTGTTATTTATCAAGATATGTAAAAAGTCGTAGAACAAATGTTGGGATTAATGTGGAGGGGCTGTCTGCAAGAGATGATGCGCTAATTAAAATTAACCCTGTATACTAGTTGGTCTCTCAGTAATGAGCTCTTGAACCTTTTAAAGAGCTCACTAGCTCTCTTCTATCCCCTTGGATAGAAGATTAATTTCACATGAAATGAAATTTAGGCATAAGGAAGTGTTTTGAGAATGGTACAAATAATTTTGTATTGAAATACACACGATAAAACCTATTTCAGATAAAATGCCTTTAGGAAAAACGGGGTTAATCTGTATCGCTGTTATTTGATTTACCAAGTTATCTGCTTTGTTTCAGGTCGAACCGGTGCTGCAGAAATCTAGTCCTGTTGTTCCAGCCGAGTCCACGGAACAGCCCCAACCTTCCGGGTCTGAAGATAAAGTGCAAGATGCCACCGCTACTGAAAACAACAGTATGTTCTGGTTTTCAATTCTCTTTCAGAAATTATGCATAGAAATGTTTACAAGTTCTTAAACTATCATGGTCATCAACATTTCAATTAACTTTGATTTTTATTTTCTTAATTACCAAAAAAGTTAATTTAAATAGAAATGTTGATCCTTCAATGCCCGATATCCTATTTGTGATGAGTTTGTAATCTACACAATTAAATTTAGATGCCTAAAGAAACAAAAATACAATACAAATAAAAATACAATACGTAGTTTGACTTAAGTTGACATACAAATCTTACTAAAGCCACAGTCGACATTGTATTGGTTAATGCTTGATTAACTCAAAAAAGTAAATATTCCTACTCATACATAGAACTACTACTGTATTCATTGTTTTAAACTATCGCGATTATTTTCACTATGATTTAAAGAATTTATGGGATTCTTACCACGATTTCCGATATTTATTTCGCGCGTCCAGGAAGAAGCCTCTAAATTCTTTAAATCATACTATGATATTGTTTTGAAATCGAGATTGTATATTTATTAACCATTTACCCGCCAGACTCTATATCAGTTGTCGTGCTCCCAGCGCCAAGCAAAGTAAATCTAAAACTGAATACCTACAACAAATAGGGATGTTCAATGGTAGATCGATTGAATTTGAAGCTTCGCACGCTTCAAAGAGGTAACAGACAAATAGATAGAAAGAGGAACTTTGATATTAAATTTCTAATAGTATGTATTTCGGTAACCAAACGAAACAAAAATCGTTCAAAAGATTTTGAAAGATTTATTGATTTCCGCACAATATATTAGGCCTAAGATTAATATTTTTATGACTCTCTATACTGTGATGAAGTTTACATCTTTTAATGTAGTTAAATCACATTTATCGATAGCACGAACATAATAACTAATGCGTAAGCACAACACTTATGGAAAATTCCACAAGCCGGCAGTAGCTTATGACGTCAGAAGCGGTCGTCTATTTCCGACCGTGGCGCTGGGTGTACTAGCAAAATTCGAAAATTTCTAAACATGCATGCTAGGGATCGGATTCATCAACTCAGTCACTGACATTTTTATACTCATTTTCAAAGATATTAAACATATTTATTTCTATAGTAAAAATTTCTTTAATTGTTTTAATTTATTTGTTAAAAAATAGTCATTTTAAACAGAAATATTTTTACTTAAGTGGATTTTCGTTACAGTAAATCTTTGCTTATGTCCCAATCCTATGGTCGGTTTTATCCGACAATGGCGCTGGACATCAATGCAATTTTCTAATAATAAAATCAGTAATTTATCTAACTTTTGACACATTTTTAAGGTTTTCTAATTAAGAGACTTAAGTGTACTCAATTGTAAATGATTACTTGATTAACCATTTACCAAATATTAACATTTTAGTAACATAATCTAGCGTTATTAAATAAAAAAAGCATATGAAACGAATGGTGGTTTTAACTCGTATATATACGACCGTGGCTGAATCGACTCGAAATTATTTGTCGGTTATATCCGACCGTGGCGGTTAAAGGGTTAACATGATTCAGTGTGCGATGAAATTGTTTCGCTTTTATGCTTAGCTTTTCAATTAACCACTAGCACTAAAAAAAACTTATAAATTCATATTTTATTTCTCCAAGCTCTCATTGTTATAGTTAGTAAAATGAAAATATTTAAATGTTTGTTTCTTACAATTTACAGCCGCACTTGAATCTACAGACGTAGAAGGCACCACAAGAAATGTGTGCTATAAGCTCTGCTCCCTGATTCACTTACAGTTAGTAAAGGCACACGCTGAAGTAAGCCGGTATGTCTATGCAGATTTTCATATACTTACTATTTAATTCTTTATAAGATAAGTAGTATAGATAAATTTTATGATATGTTTTGTTTCCAAATATGACTACTTTAAAGAATTTAATTATCGTCCCTTTATAGAAAAATAAACAATGATATTATTTATATCTGATTTAATGTATATTTTATATATTAGGGTTTAATTTTTAGGCATTTTCAACCGACGGTTCTAAGCAGAATTTATACTTTTGAATATTAAAAGCTAAATTTCATGCTCGCACTAACTTGAAAGTAATTGTACTAATGAATGAATTAACATTATTTCATGGGCTTATAGATGATATTATTTTTACAGGCGACGGCCTCAAGAGCTGGCCGATTTTCTAAACAGCTTAATGAAAAAGCAAAACACGCCCGAGGAGAAGTTACCATACCACTTTTCTGTGTGAGCCTTGTTTATTACACTTTTTTTTTAATTCTATGTCACCAGCCCATCCCTACCACTATCCTTTTTATTAACCATGTTTTCGATCACATTTTTAACTGTAGTTATGTTTTTGTTTAATAGGTTTTTGTGCAGTTAATTTTATACCGATAACTTTTTGCATTTAAACTAAAAATATTAAGATTCCTGTTGTTTTGTAATGCTTTCCATGTATAACTGTGAGAGTAACATAATTTTCATTAACACTGCAAATTCATAATCAATTTAAAAGTCCTGTTATATTTTCGCAATACTCATATAAAACAAATAATGAATTATTATTATTTATTTATTTATTATAATATAGTTAACTTTTCAAAATAGATAACTTTTTATAATTTTTGGTCATTTTCCAAGTTTATGTTGATCCCCGTTTTATTTCGTTCACATCACTCACTATTGAATTTTGAGATTTTCGTTTCCCATAAATTATTGTTCTTCTTCTTAAATATAATGTTATTCACACACATTTTTCTTATAGTTTTCCATGCTTCATCCCAGGAGACACTCAGAAGTAATAATTTATTTATAAACTATAAGTGTTTTTGTGGTTTTGAATCTGTTTTCGTATATAAAGCTGTAATATACGATTACAACTTTATGACGACGTAATTATTAAAACGAAATAAAATTGCATGTAATGTTGAGTTGTTATAATAAGCCTAATAAATGCGCGATTTCGTGTTTATGATGTGCAAACTAACAATCAGTGTGGATTTAATGTGTGTTATTGTTTGTTTTTTTTTTGTTTAAAAGATTTTGCATGTAGTTGTTTTGTGTTTTTCAAATACCATGGCGCAGCTGACGTACCCGTGTTTTAAAAATATCGGTGGCCTAAAAAACATTTACTAGTGGCCTAACCTGCCCAAAAATGTATATTCGGCTTGCATATAAATAATTTGCTTGAATTTGTTCACCTGAATGGCTATATTCAATTATGTTTCTAACAAAAATTTCTAGGCCTACTGCCACGTACAAAGTTGGTGCCGATTATCGTGATTCAATTGTTCCAGTGCTATATCCAACGACAAAATCTAAATTATCCATGGTTTATTGGACTAGTGTTAAGGGCTGTATTTTAAAGTAACTTTCGGTTCCTTCGCCGTCCGCATTTGCACCATCGCAAAGTGACCACATTCATTACTTTGGCTCTAAAAATGCATTTTATTGTGGCCCAGTACAAACTTATGTTAAACTTAAATTAAGGCGATGCGAATACTAAACTTTTTATATTTGTATTGGCTATAAAGTAACCACGGTACTGTACCCGTAAAAGAAAAAAACGGAATCGGAGGTCAAGCTAAAACTTATACTTTTCTTCTAACTATGCTTTAATTCCATCACAATCACACTAAAAACTCAGTACAAAGCAAGTTCTTAATGCTCTAGAGCAATAAAAATGTAAGAAATTTCATTATTGCACAGTTTTTTTTAATCGCACCAAAAGGTGCCAATCTCAATGGATTAGCTCTATTCAGCCAGTCGATATCAATACTTTTTTTTACGTACGTAATAATTCGTTTCTATCCTACTTGTTCCAAATTTGAATATAAATTTGCCCAACAAAACTCTTAACATTACAATTAATAATTGCTCAAACATAACTTTTAATTTCAATAATTAAATTTATATTTTAAAACTGTTTGATATGAGTTTCTTTTATCTACTATTCCTATAGGTTATAGTTGAAAGAAAAGCAGATTGTGCACCTCGCCTTAAGTAATTTATATTGCCCTGTTAGAATAGAGCCCTCGTTAACGCTCGGGCTCTAAATCAGGCACTCGGTGCAATAATAAATTAATTTGTGCTCGATGCAATAATCTACTATTTTATTGATTTCATTATTTTTTTAAGAACCTTGGGAATTATCATAATGTCGATGCAGTGCACCATGCTATGTGAAAAATAATATAATATTATTGGAGCGAGTGATGTGAACTCCTCATATTTTTATTTACAATCCAAAGCATCCTTTTGAGTTTTTATTTGTTGTGTTTTTCATTAGATAACTGTAAAAAGTGGTAACTTAATTTCTCTAATTCGAATCGTTAGTATTAGTGTTTTGAAATCGCGAATAAGTTTAGCATTTGATGACATTTCCGCGTAGTGAATAGAATGAGTTTGTTTAATGTAAGCGTGGAATTGTTGCAAGTATCAAAATATCTATGTCCTTTCCGTATATGTATCGTTGAAGAATGCATGTTCCCAGTGTTTTACCCAGGAACTGTCCAGTAAGAAATCTTAATAGACCCTTAAACTTATTGTATATGTATATATTTGTTCTATCTGTATGTTATGTGTATTTTTACCATCTTTTCTTCTTATGTAATATGTTCCCTCTTGTGTCCCTGATAAAACTGTTGAGTATAATGTTTACACAAAATGTTCTAGACGTGTTTACAATATAATCGCGTTTCATAAAAGTGATTATAACTTAACTAAGGTTATACTTAAAGGGTAGTTTGTGAACCAACAGTCACGAGTGACTATGAAAGATAAAATGACATGAGATAGAATGTGATCTTTTTGTAAAAGGCAAAAAGAGGTTATATTGAGGGAGCACCAAAAATATCTGACAACAGAAGAGTAAAAATAGAAGACATTACTCTGGTGAGATAAATATCTAACCATAACATCTGGCCTATAATTGTGCTATAATAGTGGAAAAACAGTGTAATTTTTCACTTCCACAGACTTCCAAAAGGAGGTTCTCAATTCGTGTGTATGTTTTTATTTGTGTCTTTGTTATACGAATTTTTGAACAATTATCGATTTTAAATATTCTTATTTCATATGATAGCTTCATGATACTTCAGAGGTGGTCCCATATAAATTTCATCGAAATTGATTGACTACTGAGTGAAAATTTTCAATTTTTTGAAAAATCATTTATGAATTCTGAGAACATTAACCTTGACGACCTTATACTTCAGCTAAAGTTTTGGATGTGAAGTCGGTTTATTTAATGCTCTGCATTAGTTGATTATCATAATTTGATAACTGGCCCCTGAATAGGCCTTCCGTAAGAATCAGATATTATTGCCGCTCTGTCTAGGGTTTATAATATATTAGTGTATGTGACTGTACTTTAAAATATGAATTGTCACTTACTAACCTACTTCATTCCTTTACTTCTCCTATAAAGTTATAATCTCTTACTAACTTGGTGTAAAATGTAATGCTAAATTTGTATTGTAATTAATTGTGTTCTATTGATGTGTGAATAAATAAAAGGGCATTAATTTAGAAATTCTTAAATTACTCGATATATTGTTTTTTTAGAGTTTTAATGCAAAAATACAAAAAGTATAAGTATCTTAAAAATATATATTTATCGATAAAATCATACTGATTGCTAGAAAAAGGTCTCGTTTAACGCCAACGTCTTGTATAACTTTAAACCTGATGTTCAAAGTTAATACTTTTTGTGTACTGAGTGAAAACCTCCACAAGATTTTTGGTACTAGAATAAGATATAATGTAAATTGGGATTTGATTAATAATTAACATTAATATTATTTTAGAAAGGGATTATTGGTTTGTTTTGCCCGAGTTAAATGAGTCGGCTTAATAGACAACGTAAAGTATATATTGTTTAGATGTGGGACTTGTTTACTGTCTGTTTAAATACCGGATCAAAACACAACTGGATCCTTTTTAAAAACTGACTTATTCCAGTAAATTGAAACAAAATTAGTTTAAAATAACTCCAAAGAAATGACATTAGGTAGTTTGGGAAGCTATACAATCGGTATTTTCTATTCGACCGTTTGTTAATTATGTGAATTATTCTAGTTATTATTATCTGAGCAGTATTTTTCCAATTTTATTTTTAATTAAAGCATTCCATCATCACATTAAAATATTGAATGGTATATTTAAAAAGTTCCAGCTTCTATGCTGGACTGGGAGCGAAAGAAAAACTTCCCGGGCATACTGTAAAAGTCAGTTAAGGGACCGAGGTTTTATGAGCGTTTTTGTGGGCGATGGGCTGACTCCCTGTCACTACAATAGTCTCTCTCCATCATTATGTGACCTCCAAA
This sequence comes from Stenoptilia bipunctidactyla, assembly GCA_944452665.1. Classification (NCBI taxonomy): domain Eukaryota; kingdom Metazoa; phylum Arthropoda; class Insecta; order Lepidoptera; family Pterophoridae; genus Stenoptilia; species Stenoptilia bipunctidactyla. The sequence goes on from OX101730.1 coordinate 19,371,736, forward strand.
TTTGTGAAATGTGACATCAGATGGTTTAAAAACCTCTGTTGTTCTGCCTGCCCCATAAGGTATAAAGGCGTGAAGATATGTATGTATGTATTTAAAAAGTTTAAGTTGTATCGTGTATTTTTTTATAAAGCAAATTAATAAATAACAATTTATGTTTATTTAACACCTATTGTTAACATTACAGTCAATATGGTGCTCTAGTGGTAAGCATGGCCGAGCCTGAAGACAAGGGTGATGCGAAGACTTCCAATGTTGTTGTGCAAGAAGCTGGCAGTATTGCTTCCGTGGAGGTGAAAGAAGGTAACAAGATAACCGACATTCTAACAGGTTTCAAACTTTCTCCAATATTCTTTCATGAGCCTGTGTGATTTCATTCGCCGGCTTTACTTTAAATAAAGTTATACAACAAATTGTATATGCCGCAACGCCGCCTGTAATGCTTTAGTAGGAATGTGTATTGCATGGCAATCACCATTTATAATCACCTCCCCGATCCATTTATAAATCTAACGACGATGGAGTTTAAACATAAGGTGTTCAGGTTATTGATGGAAAAGTGTTATTATAGATTAGATGAGTATTTAAATAACGATAACCTTATTTTATAATATTGACATGTTAGGTATTGTTTTAATTTTATGTAATGTAATGTAAATGTTGACTAGCACTTCTCTCTATTTTTTTATTGACATGTACCTAACTTCAATAACTGCATACAAATAATATTTGCACGCCTGTATCCGGCAGTTTGTGAACTGGTTATTGTTGTAATAACATCTTTTTGTACACACATTCTGGCAAATGATTACGCCTGTACTTAAACGTTAAATATTGCCTGCAAACATCACCACAGGAGCTGCGGTATTTGGCGGCAGATTTTAGGGGTTCTACCGCCAAGCAGGGTCCTCTCGCTGTAGACGCTTTCTACGACACGCTTATCCAGGGGCGGTATTGCTATTCCAAGCTAACCCTGCGCAGGTTAAATATAACTGTTAAATCAGCTTAGTTTTCTAAAATAACTGAAAAAATATGCTGAATAAAATCATCGGACCAGGACTCGAACCTGGGATCTCTCGCTTGCCGGACGGGTGCTCTTTTCAAATGAGCTACCGCTCCCTGGCGACACGCCACCGAAATTACTTAGCATATTCTGTTTTACGTTACATAGCTAACGTAGCTTCAAACAAATGATATTATGGTATGAGCCACTCCTTTTTACCACCGGACTACCAGACGCAGACAGAACTTCCATCCCTATACAACCTGTAACATAATGAAGAGATAATACTTATGGAGGAGATTGTATGTTTGGTGATGTAGTTTATATAAAAGTAACATACATTTTTTTCCCTTACGGTTCGGCCGAAAAACAAGTTCAAAGTTTAGATCAAAATATCAAGTGTCAACCCTAAAAACATCGGTTAGTTCAGCCGGTGCGGGAAAGTTCATAAGGTCACTGACTGCGCCACAATCCTCGTTTTAGCTTATTAAGTTGACTAGGGTTGTCAAAATATTTTGTTGTAAAATAATTAAATAAATTAGTATGAAAGTCTATACCAGCACTAATCATGCTTATTCTTTTACTGTATATTCTACGTATGGTATAGAAGCTAACCCTTAAGTTTTATCTCTACATTTTGTTACACGTAATATCGAAGAAAACACTTCGATAGTTCCTTTTTAGTACGGATTGGCAAGGTGTGGAACGATCTGCCTACGTCTGTTTTCCCTGACCACTATAGTCCCGGTACAAGTGTCGAGTGAATCTTGTGAATGGACGTGTACCACCTTAGTCTTCATGCGCACTTTCCATCAGCTGGTATAGAAGACAAACGTTCTATCCTTATTATACATATATATAAAAAAAGTGATTGGGGAAGGTATTGAATCAGCTTTCTAATAGTACATATTTGTAATGCAGGTGCGCCGGCAACGGAAACCGCGCCGCTAGCGACGGCTGAACCGGTTGATATCGAACCGGAGCCGGTGCCGGAGGAAGTGGAGGGGGGAGAAGGTAGGACACTGTTCTATTTTTAATTAGAAATAGAAAATGTTTTATTGTTCTTTAGCACACACACTTTTACAATTACAAACTTATAACAGGGTTCTTATAAATAACAGTGTAAATAACTATAAACTTAATTCAAAAACTAAATTAAATTTATTGATTGAATTGATTCTGAATTTAAAATAATTTAAACTTTTTCATCTGTCTTTATCTAAGTAACATAGATAAATCGTTTATTTACCAAGCTTAGTACAAATTGTTTCCGATATTTTACATTTTACAATAAAAAAGAACAGGGTGATAGGAAGCTTTTTTTTAACAAGGTGTTAAAAAAAATAATACACTTCGTCTAAGACAATCACGCCTTAAACGGTCCTAAATTGTCTGTACTTACTTCAGCTTAAAGCTTTGCACTTAACTTCCAATCACTCTGATATGAAAGACTTTCTTAACCGGTGTTATCTTAAGGTTTAAAAGATATCAGGTTCCTCTTTTGAAAGCTTAATGAGACTTGAATTCAATCATAAGTAAAGATTTTTTGTACAGACAGGTCTCAGACAGGTGTAGAGAGTTTACCGCGAATCTATGCTGAGTCATGATAAATGTTTAATTATTATTTTACAATAGAGCTTGAAACACTGAATCTAAAACCATTTAATTCTGTTACAATAAAGTTAAACACACAGGCGTGCACCGAAAAACAACGAAGGAAGTTATTCACCATAAATTCTTTAGAATAATGCTGAGTGCAGTGCTTTTTTCGACGTACCTAAACTTTTTTTTTATATTGATTATTTGCAACCGTTTTCTAGTCTTTTGTCGAATAATCAGTTTTATTATTATTATTGTTTCTCCGTAGGTTTCTGCGTGCTCGAGTCAGCCCCGGCGGCGCACCGTTTCCGACTGTCCATGTTACAACCGTCGGAACCTCGAAGCTTCTACAGCGCTGTGAAGAGAGAGATTAAGCTGCTCAAGAGCGACCTGCCTTCTGGGGTTAGTACGCAGTTTAGTACAGATAATATACTTCAATCTTCCATTTAAAATAAAATTAAAAAGTTATTAATTTGTCAGATAAATTTTAAAACACTAATTGACGTTATTTTTATGATGAGTATCTGTTAAAATCATGGAATAATCTTTGCATATTTATTGATTACATTACACCTTCTTACTAATATTATAAATGTGAAAATTTGGATGGATGGATGTTTGGATGTTTTTCCTCAATCTCGGCAGAACGACTCAACAGATTTGGGCGAAATTTGGCATCCTGATAGTGTACAGTCTGGAATAGCACGTAGGATATTTTCGATATTCTCGCGGGATTCGAAATTGCGTGGGTAATACCGCGCGATACGTCCAGTTAACTATAAGTAACATTCGCTATCGATTCTAAGTCTTTTAGATATTTACTATAGGTAGTTAGGGAATAAGCGCTTGTGAATAAACGATTAACGATTACACCTTGTATATAAGTATTTATGGGAACATAGCTGGTGTGTAAGTTTATTTAACTTAAATAAAAATTAAAACAAAATGCTATAATGGAAAGGAATATCCTATAATAATTACTTATGTTTATCTGTTATACAAGGTGTTCCTTTTGATTTCCCATAACTGTAGGGTATTAATTGGGACCATGTAATAAAATCAAATAACATGTGAATAATTTTTAAATTTAAATACAAAATAATTCAATTAAGTCATCTTATGTAAAACACTTTTATGCGAAGTGAACTTAAGCGAACTTTAAGCGACAACGTGGCATTTTCTATCCCCTTTTTTATCGCTATGCACAGGTACAGTTCAACATTGTATGCAACGTTCCTCAACGTTTAAAATGTTGTTGTTGTTTGTATTGCTTTAGTGACACGCGTCTATTTAATGAATGTTAAAGAGATTTTACAGGGGTGATAATTTATGAATTCATTATATTAAGATTGATGATATTTGGGAAAGCATCCAATTTTGAACCACACATTCTTTGGAAAAAAGTATTATTATACAGTAAGGACTAAAACCTCATATTTTGCTTGGTGGTAGGATCCCTTCTGGGTCCGCCTGGCTAGCGACCACCCTTTATATAAAGTCTGCCGCCAAATGTTACCGCTCCGGCGGTAATGTGTTCCGGCAATATTGTATAAAGAGCCAGTTCCTTCCTAAGCCCGTGTGCTTTCATCTTCAACCTCATAGTCACTTACCGTCAGGTGAGATTGAGGTCAAACGCGGGTTTAGTCACTTATAAAAAAAAAATATCAAAAAGAACAGAACATTGTATAGTAAAGTATAATATTAGGTATATTTTATTTGCAAATTTGTTAAAATGATATTTTTAAATTGGGTTTATTGTTTGTTTCCTTGCAATGCATGTTGAGTTCTTCTATTGTAGGTTTTGTAAAAGCTTTAAGTTAGGTTAGACGTTAAAATGACGTTCCTTTTTCGTCGGCTTTTACATTTTGTGTAATTTAAAGTAGAACTTGAGGTTTATTATTTTCTTTCGATGCTAAAAAAGCTAATTGGTTTTTATATTTTTTTATTTCCTACATAAATAAAAGAAGAAAATTTCCAGGAAAATTTCTACATAATAATATGACGACCGGTTGGTGTAGCGGTAACATACATTGCCTTCTATGCCAGAGGTCCTGGGTTCGAATCCCGGCGGCGGCGGATATTTGTGGGATGAACACAGATATTAGTCTTCAAGTCATGGATGTTTATATGTTTATTTAAGTTTATTCTAATAAAAAATATGTATTTATTCAATATGTATGTGTATATATTTCTTAAGTATATCAGTTATCTAGTATCCATAACACAAGTTCTTTAAGAAACTTAATTTGGGCTAGATAATGTTGTGTGAGTGTCAGAAATATTTATTTACATTTATTATTTATTTATTTAGGTATGGGTACGCGGCTACGAAGACCGCATCGACCTACTCTCGGTAATGGTGGCCGGTCCCGCCAGAACTCCCTACGAAGACGGTCTGTTCGTGTTCGACGTGCAACTCGGCGGCGAGTACCCGCGCGCTCCACCACTGTGCCACTACCACTCGTACTGCAGCGACCGCCTCAACCCCAACCTATACGAAGACGGCAAGGTACGATTATTTATTTGGTATTTGAAGGAAAGAAATGGTTTATTCGACAATTAAAACAATAATACAATCAAAAAGAACTCAAGATAAAGTAACATAATAAAATTTGTCGAAAACGGCAACAGCTGATGTCTGTGGCGCTGATTTTCAGCTGTGCCGGTTTGGCTGGGGTAGATTTTTACATATACAGATTTTTTTAATATAAAATTTGTGCATACAAAAGCTGGAACTGGCAATTACTCAAGTTATGTAATAGAGTTATTAATTAAGCTGAGGATCTCAAATAAGAACTGAATAATTAACATTTGTAAAGATAAATAAATGTTATTGAATTAATATGTCTAAATTAAATATATAACATAAACGATGAGGTATGTATAATAAAGCTTCTTAAAAATAAAATAATTTAAATATAAGTAAAAATCAAAATAGATAAATAATATTAACAGTCTTCGCTAATCAGGACAAGATCTTCGTTGGAACAATAAATACTCTCTGAATTTGCGCTCAAAAGTCTGTTTAGACGACATTTGACGACAAATCATGAAGAATTTATTGTAAGTCGTTGTGGCGCAGTGGTTACTGTGCATATCAAACGATATCGTAGGTTAAGCGCGCTTAGGGCGGCCGGTATTAGGATGGGTGAACGCCGACCATTCATTTCTCACGACGACTTCCGTGCTTCGGAGGGCACGTTAAGCAGTCGGTCCCGGGTGCTGTGTACAGTAGTCGTTAGGGTTTGTCAGAAGCCATTTCGGCACCCTGAAATGTCTGGCATCCACAAACCAGCACTGGGCCAGCTTGGTGGACGTCTCCCAGAGGAGAGAATCATAGCCCTGCAGTGGGCTCATTACACGGAGTTGTGATGATGAATGAAGGATTAGATGGTTCTACGAATGGATGGTGAAATCGGAGGGGGCCACCCTAGGCGAATGTATGCCGACCAAATTTGCGACATACCTTATTAAAAGTACCCGTAACAAAAAAGCCTTATTAAAAGTACCCGTAACAAAAGTATCATATATCAAAAGATTAATGAACTTGGAAGAAGCGAAAGAGTTGTGTATGGATCGCAGCAATTAGCGTTCCCTAGTCTTTGCCCACCCCAAAGGAAGACTAGACGTAAAGGTATGAAGCTATAGAGCTTAGTTCATAAGGTCCAAGTTTGTGTGGAAAGAATATCGGAATGGGTAACAATAAATACCCATATGTTAACACCGTATTATCTGTTTGTATTCTCGTATTTGACGAATAATGACGAACTCCATAAGAAGATGGGTTGTTTGTGTTCGACGTGCAACTAGGCTATTACTAAGACTCCGCTTTCCGTCTGTCACCGGGCCGTTTCTCAAGAACCGTGATAGTAAGACAGTTCAAATATTCACAGATAATGTAATACTTCAGTGGCCGGCCGGTGCGAGACCGTATGTGCGCGGGTTCGTCTGGCAGATTTTTTGAATTGTTATCTAAAGAATAAATAAGACATCGGCTAAGGCTTCGTCCTGATCGTGTGACAATGAGGTCACATCACGCGAATGCCGATTGGGAATCCCAACTATACCTTATCTGTATGTTTGACCGCGGATTCTTACGGCTGAAAATCGCGCGAACTCGCGATGATCGCATAGTCGCCTTTTATTAGGACGATTCCAAAGTCTCCAAGGAATAGTTTGAATGGATAAAACGGAATGGTTGTCATATTTATTTAATGATAGAAAAAGCTTACACCTACTACCTTTATAAAAGTCATTATTTTTTTAATATGTTTGTTGCTCTTGTTAAGTCGCGAACAGATTCCGTTATTCAGTAAATCCTTACGCTAACATTTTTTTAAATTAATTGAATATATTATTGCAAAATTAAGAGCCATTTTACAACATAGAAAAACCATAGATTATTGCACAAAAGATGTTGTTACTTTAATTAAAAGTTAAATATTAATTAAAAGTCCCCAAAAATGGTTGATCTAAATAAAATTAAAGCAAGACTTTCATAATTTTATTCACTTGAACTTTTTATAAACTAAACAAACTAAGTACTCATTTTATAAAAGATAACATGGCGTATGTAGTATTTTATTATTAAATATTAAAATATTTTATACTTCATAAACCTAAAATATATAAATTATATTTTTGGGGTATTTTATAATCATTTTTGAAACTAAATACAAAAACAATATCCCCAGATTTGAACACTGCCTTTTTAGTGGTCAAAGGTTCGACCTCGTTACTTTCATATCAGATTAATTTATCTAATCAACATTTAACAATAATTAATTATATAATTTGCCCATCAGGTGTGCGTGTCACTGCTGGGCACTTGGTCCGGGCGCGGCGTGGAGGTTTGGGGCAAGGACAGCTCTCTGCTGCAAGTCATCGTGTCCCTTCAGGGTCTGATCCTCAACGCCGAGCCCTACTTCAATGAAGCCGGATATGAGAAGCAGAAGGGTGAGATTTTATTGATTAATATTGACATTCTATTGTCTAGCCCCAAGTTTCTTAAAGTACTTGTGTTATAGATAAATAAACTTGAGAAAAGTGTAAACATACTCATTGAATTGTCCTTCCGCACTGTTCTACGTCGCAACGACATAATCGTCCACCCGCCGATTTATAGCCGATCGGATATCTGAAGTAAACTTACCTAAACATGTAAACATACATGACTTGTGTTTATCACGCACATATCCACCCTAACCGGGATTCGTAACCAGGACCTACGGTATAGAAGGCAATGTTTTTACCGCCAACTGATGGATCTGAAATTGTTGATTGAAAGATGTGTTAAGGAATTAGATTTATTTATTCACTTAAGATAATAATTAAAAATAACACTATTAATTTGACTACATATGTGTTTGTATTCATTTATAATTATTATGCGCCAAGCCTATAAGGTTTTTTGAAAACAGGCAACATTGCTGAAGTCATCCCTTGTGGCTCAGGAAAGTTTGCAATACTTTTTTCTCTACTTTTTTTACTTAGTTATTACAAAACTGTAAAATTCAACATTTCTCTTTTATATCTACAGGCACGCAACAAGGAAAAGAAAACTCTCGTATGTACAACGAGATGGTCCTTCTGAAGCTCGTCCAATCCATGACAAAGATGGTGATGAACCCTCCCGAGCCCTTCCGCGAAGAAATCCTCCAGCACCTACGCTCTCACGCCGCTGCCCTTTGCCAACGTCTAGAGGGTCTTGTAGCCCTTTCTAACCAACAGAATCTCGAAGTCACTCCACCGGATTACCCTCTCATCCCCGCCTCAAGAGGCTTCTGTCTCACTCTACGCTCCTCCCTAGAATCCTTCCGCACTGCTCTACGTCGCAACGACATAATCGTACCCCCCGCCGACTTATAGCCAATCGGATAAACCAAACCATTTAGACGTTTAATCTACTAAACCTCCTCAAACATCCCTTTGTGCGGTTTGACTAACTCCCGATCTCAACATACTAAAAATTACCTTTAAAGTACAATTAACTCTCATGTGAAGTTGATCGTGTGATACTCACGGATTTGTAAACAAACTGCACAAATTGTCGCCGCCTAAATTTGCCTATTGCAGCGACTTTTCGAGTCACAAAGACCGTTTTGCTAGCAGACTTGCTAGTTGCGGCCCTACACGTTTTTTGAAAAATAATGTCTCTATTTGTAGTTATAGTATTTATTGTGATGTAATTTTCAACTATAGGAATATATCTAGTGAGCGATCGCGCTATAGTTATCGTTGTCACCTTGTTTATGTCACTAATGGATCTTTGAAATAATTAAATTTCAACTTTTCATGGTATTTGTGTTGATGCATGATAGCCAAAATTGTTGTTCATATTACCGTTAATATGGAATTAACAATTCTCTGGATAGTTATTAAAATTTAAATTCTAAATTGAAATATTCAGTCTGATGCGAATATATTTTAGATTAATAAAATTTATAGATAATAATTATTATTTATTTCTACTTTTACCAGTTATTGAAACGAGTACTTATGGGATTACTAACTTACTTTTAAAAGAGATTTTGAAGATGGTTACAGTTTGCTATGCTATTATTGTTGATACTATGAAGACAAGTAATTAAGTATGTTTATAGTTTTGTTTTTCTGTAAAATTCCACTTCACTTTCATTAGTTTTCTTCAAATGAAACAATTAGTATTTGTGAATCGGTGGGTGAACTGGAATTGTCACTGCGTGTATGTGTGATGTTATGTGTAAAAATTAATTTCAATGTAATTACTTTTTATTTTTGTTGAATAATATATTTTTTATTTGTAATGTAATATGGTATATATTATCTACATCACTGAAATCTTTTACAATAACATAATATATAGATCTAAAGTAAATTGAATATACTTATTATATACTAATTCGTGTGGCGAATTTTGAATGTTATGCTCAAACTCGATTCATGTATACCTTAGGGGCATTTTATTTATATCGGCATACGTATGTATATTTTTACATATATTCGGTTTTCTTTGCTTCGCAACTTGTTCACAATAGTTTTGAACCGCCGTCGCAGCGGCACAAACATTGTAATTTCATGCCAAAGTCAATTGAGCTATGGGAAGCTTGGTCGCTTGTGTATGCAGTAAGTGACAACTATGTGTAATGATGATGATAAATAAATAATTCTTCAACCCTGTTAATGTTTTTCTTTGAATTATCGAACCCTATACTCAACAATGCCTAGACCGCATGCTTTATCTTTTTTTTAACATAAATTTATGAAGTACCTACACACAAGCCTTGTCTGGTAGAGATCGCTATATAGCCGCCTTTTGTACATTGTTATCCTTGTGTCTGTCAGGATGGCGTGAGAGATGTCTGAATAGTTCCAAAATTTGCATCAAACAACTCTACCTAAACTGTACCTATGTGAAAAAAAACTGTACCTCAAGCAATTCAATAATAAATAAATAGTGATATAGACACGCCGTTCTGACGTCAGCTTGGCGCGCATAGTTGTGTATCGCTCCAACGTGTGGGAATTATGTTCTCGAACTTAAATCAATAAACTGTACCTAATAAAACTGCCAATAAAAAATATTTCATACCGTGATATCTGTCAAATCCATAAAAAAAAATTTTTACTGCCCATTGCTTGAGGTACAGTTTTTTTTCACATAGGTAGAGTTGTTTGGGCTATTCAGACATCTCTCACGCCATCCTGACAGACACTTCTCCTTTTATGTTCATCTGTATTTTTTTATAAACAATAAAGAGTAAATAAATAAGCCTTTCTTGGGCTTGGAGGCTAGTTTTAATTAGGTAGTGCATCACCTCTTGCTGGCTGCCTCTCTACATCCATCCCAACAACATTAGTTGATTGATTGATTGGGATGGAACAAGACAAAGTAAAAATAAAGGATTGTCAAACTCAAATATTCTTTATTTCGTAAGTATTTAAATACATTTGAAATAAGTCAAACAATTTACAAATTAAACTGAATCTATCACCACTTCGGAAAGTCGATCTGTTGAAAGGAAGTGGCAAGAAACTCAACAGAAATCATCTTTTAAAAATAAGAAAAAAAAACACAATAACAATTTACAGCCCGGGAATCCCATCTTCTTGCATCCGGATATCTTATAGTAAACCTTTTCACATAACACTTATCCTTAAATCTATCGAAGGGTTAAGCTTAAATATTTTGGAATTTTATTATAAAATAAAGCGTACACCCATGAACGAGTTGGTGATCTGAAGTCTACTATTTTATTTATACATTAGGCAATCAAGTACTAGACAGAAACTTAGACATAGATATATAGAGGTAAAGATAGAAGCAGAGATAGACGTAGCGATAGTGGTGAGAGAGAAAACAGATAATGTGGATGGAGATGAGGATAGTCGTGGATAAAGAAAGGACGTGGACATGGAGATGGGGTCAAGTCAGAGTCAAATACAAAAAAGTAACAGTCATAAAGTCATCAGCAAAACCGTTCACAAGTATAACGCAAGCACCATCCATCACCCTCCTCAACCATATTTTAGAGAAGAGGGTGACCCGACGCTACCGCTAGCCATGCCGCCTGAGGGAGTTAGTGACTTTATGAAGTCTACTATTATAGTCATTTTCCTCAGCTTATACTTATTTCCAGTATTAACATTATGTAAGTCACATTTTCTATGGAACATGATTAAGTTCTTTTTTACAAACATAAGATTTTCAAAGATATATTGTGACGCAAACGTAAAAATATTTATTTCTTTAAACTTATTTCTAAGTGTCGCTCTGGAATTAAGTTTGTAGATTTGCAGCACAAAGATAGTTTTAATATCGGCGGCATTTCCCCACAGGAGAATGCCGTATGTCATTAAGCTATGAAAATAACCAAAATAAACCAATCGCGCAGTAGCTTCATTAGAAATATTTCGCTTCTTTTTGACGGCACATGCTGCAGAACAAAGTCTCTTCGCCAACCTTTCTATGTGTGATCCCCATTGTAGTTGTGCGTCTAGGGTTATGCCAAGGAACACCGTTGAATTGACAGGGCTAAATTCTTGTCCTTTTACAATTAAGTTAGTATTTACATGCCGGACATTAGGCAATGAGAATTTAAAAAATTTAGATTTATTTTCATTGAGGAGCAGGTTATTGGCTGAAAACCAATTCTCCACAATTTCAATACAATAGTTTACTTCAAAGCATTGCTTCAATTGCCTACTCACTTTAAAAAGAAAAGAGGTATCATCAGCAAACAATATCACCTAACACTTGTCTTTTACCACAAATGGCAAAACATATACAATATGTATGGTTATATATTTCTTAAGTATATCAGTTATCTAGTATCCATAACACAAGTTCTTTAAGAAACTTAATTTGGGCTAGATAATGTTGTGTGAGTGTCAGAAATATTTATATTTATATAAATATGTACTGCTGATCGCGATGATCTCTTTGCATTCTATTGCATACATAGGATTTCATAAAATCAAGTGCCCTATCATTGATTCCATAGTGGTGTAGTTTCATGAGGAGTGTAATGTATGCAACTTTTTCGGCGCATCACTGGCCTGCTTGATATGAAGTCGTTGGCGTAGACATGAAAATATTTGATGCGTTTTTGTTTTATCCATATTAAAAAAAAAGTTCTCAATTTATCTGTTTATTTTGTATCAGTGGTTACTCCTTTCTTTCGACTTATGTAGTTAAGACTTCTTTGAACCGGTATTTTAATTATGTTTTTCAACGATTATCTTGCAATATCTCACGTTAGGGTAAATAGATTTTGATACAGTTTTTTTCTGTTTTTCATTAACATACTTTAAATTTTGGGCTAGCTATTAGTTTTTTTCATAGTAAGTTAGTTTCCATATTTGTAGATATTCGTGATAGATTTTTTAGTGATAACTTTTGGAAAAGTTCTTAGCTGACTGTGTGCTGAATTGCTCTTCGTTTGTCAGTTTCTGCAGCAGGAGCAGCATGCTGGCGATACCTAGACCATCTCTTGCTGCATCAAGTCTTCGTTTTTTCTGCGTTGGGAATTTTATTCCTCTTCTTTTCTTTCTTAAAGCGTCCGTCTCCCTAATTTTCTACAGGCACAACGTATAAGTAATAGTAGGTGGGTCAAAGTCATGAGTACCAAAACATTACATTGCCAGTCAGAAATAGTTACTGATACCAGAACTAGCCCAAAACTTATTACTTAAAAACTATCACTAATATCTATAAATTAAGAACCTAACTATGAAAAAGAAATAACTGGCCCAAAACAAATGCCTAACAATAAAAAGTGTGAAATAAAAAAGTCTTCTAAACGGTTTGGCACCGACTTCAAAACCTAAGTAAATACCTACCCAGATAAATTATTAATGTTCTTATTACATTGTTAAGTATTAATTCATTTTTGGCAGAAATTTACTATACGAGGTAGTAATATAGACGGAATAGAAACAGAAATAGGATGGTGTTTATAAAAATGTTCACTTTTTCCGACAAAGAAATACTTAGGTAATGAGTTTGCTTTCATTTTGCTTTTATGATTTTTTTCTACCGTCTCACTCACGGATAACTATCCTTAAAAATACCGCTCACCACGCACGTTTATGGAATGATACTTTGTACCTGCAACACAATACTCGTGTATTTTGTTGTAGGTACTTTTGACTAAATTAGCCCGAATTTCAAACTAATGTAATGTTTATTTGTTAGTATAGTTCCTTGCGAACAAATGGAGAAAAACGATTTTATGAGTTTAAGGGACTGTTTTTTAAGGTAGCGCACATTGATTTAAAAATTTTAGTGATTTTTTCCAAGTTTTTCGGCTATAGGTAGGTACTTACTTGAGAATTTCATGAACTATTTTGCATTTTATCTTAAGAAAAATTACTTTAAAAGCTGGCAAATATCATAATCGTATCGGGAGACATGAAAATGTGAAAAAATGAGCTTCAGTGAACTCGTAGAAGTACGAGGTATTAAATTCTAAAATGACAGTCATTCAGAGGGGTGCGACGCCCATTTGTATAGTATATTGTCGATAAAATTTAACGTAGTATATGTGGGTGAAGCAAGGAACACTATAGGGTGAAGTATCGGAAATCCGAAGCCTAACACGCTGTATATTGCTGTATGAGAATAAAATTTATTGAATCTTTATGTTATCTTCGTCATCAAGTATAATAATAAGATCCCAGGTATTGTATAATTGTTAAATCCCCATCTACAAATTACATTTTCTTGTACTGGGGTTGCCTGGTAGAAATCGCTTCCTGGCGATAAGGATAAGATAAATCATTTTCGGTCTTATCCCTATTCTATATTTAATCTATGTATAACTACTGCAATACAGGTTACAATCTAATCTCACAAATAATATATTTTTTTATTAAAAATCTTTAGGCAGGTAAGCTATGACCGTATCGATTGCTAGGTCATGTTAAAAAATCCAGGAATGAATAGCACCAAATTTTCGGCGAAATTAGTTAAAATAGAAGAGTGCAAAAAAATAATTGTCAAAGCAAAAATAGTGAAGTTATTCGAGTTTGCTCATGGCCACGCAATCGAAACGCGGAGAATGGCACGGCCATGGAGATCTCGATAACTACGATAGCTAGAGATCTAGTCTTTTGTGTTAAAGGAAAAGGGAGTTAGTCGAGAATTGTCGAAAAACCAAAACTTAAAAAAAAACGTGGATTTAAAATCGAAGACGTTTGTTGCCTAACCAAAAACAATAATTTATTAACTGTAAAGCGATCATTTTTGAATCGACCATTGGATTAAATATTGAAATCTGCCGTTAGTCCTATCCTCTACGCCGCGGCGCCGATTACTGGGAAATGTTTATTTTTTTAAGCTGTAGATTCTAAATAAAACAATAAGCTTTGCAACGATATATTTATTTATTAAGTAGGTATAAAAATAACTATTATCATAAAAATAATATAATTTAAACAAAATTATAAAGTACGTAAATGGAATGGTATCACAGTTAGGTTATAACACCATAAAAATATTAAAAAGTAGCTTTATATTAGGTATAAAAATAGTTTACATAATCTTAATGTTTACACAAATACTTTAATAGAGATGCTTAACTGCATGGGAATCACAACACAAAATCTATACTCTCAAGAAAATAAGAAGACTGGTACAGTTATTTTATTATCAATATGTGCGTTTTGACTATGGTTTATTTTTTAAAGTCTCGAATAGCGGCAAATAACACTTCCATCACACAGTATATACTTATGGTCTATTTTTTATTGTCAGATAATCTTCTGTTTCAAAAATAAAATAATACACTTAAATTATTATTATTCACTTTCTGAATCAAAATAAAAAAATACTTAAAAAATAAGAATTAACGCACACGTTTTCAAGATGCATAAATTAAATGTTATTCAGAATATTAAAACTAATAAAAGTATATATTTAACTTAGTTAATATAGTACACAATTAGAAGATATTTGCTTCATTCAAATAAAAAAATATTTTGATAAGGTAGGTAACACTTTTCACATGCTTGAACTGCAGTGAGTAATTACAGATATTCTCTTACAAAAACAACAGTTAGAGAAAAAAACTTAAGAATAATAATGGGAGCTATTAGATACTACATGCTCTAATTTTTAGTCTCGTTAACATATTCTCCAAGAAAAAAAGCCTCTTAAAATAAGAACTAAACAAGAAAGTCTCGTGTTTTGTTTAATTCTCATTTTAATTAAAATAAGAGAATGGTATAAATAAATGAAAAATGTGATAAATAAAAATTACCCGACCAGGATTCGAACCTGGGACCTCTCGTTTGCCGGACGAGTGCTCTTCCAACTGAGCTACCGGGGCCTGGCGCTACGCCTCGAAATTACTTACCACATTTTTGTTTTTACCTTATATTGCTAACGTAGCTCCATCTAATGGTATAAGCTTTGCAGCTAAGACCACCCGAGACAATCCGGCAAACGAGAGGTCCCAGGTTCGAATCCTGGTCGGGTAATTTTTATTTATCACATTTTTCATTTATTTAAGAATAATTGACCATTTTAAATGCAAAAAACTTAAAAACATTATTAAGAGAATGGTATGTTGAATTGAGCCCAGTAATTACCAATTAATATTAATGATAATATTAACTATTTAAGTGAATTTTTAATGTATTTATTTGTCTTTTCAGAATTTTATCGATAATGCTATTTTGTTTTATTAATAAAGTCTGTTTATTTAAAATGAATTTTATCGCAACGATTACAAAACAGGATAATATTATGATAATTAATAAAATGGTATACTTTATTTTTGTGCGAAAGATTTAAAAAAATTCATGTAAAAAGAATATTGTATAAAACTGGCACTACCTATTTCACTAGGAAGGGTAAAAAGACAAAGTTTATTAAAAACCTGTTTTTTTTTTTAATATATAACTATTAAATATGAACAAAACATAAATATTATTATCTTTTTCTCTATCATTAAATATAATTTTTATAAACATAAGTAAGTTAACTTCTTGATCGTAACTTCTAAAGATTAGCTTATTTAGCAACTTTTAAAAATTTATTTGGATAATTTATGGTATTATTTATTATATTCATTAGCAATACTAGATTTACACACTTAGTAAACAGTTAAATATATTTTTTAATTTAAGAATACTTTCAAGTTAGTCTTTATAATATTTTTTTTTTTTTGTTTATACTGGGTTAATTTTAATTAACGCATCACATCTTCCAGGCGTCCTCTCCACATCAATCCCAACATCAATTGTTCTACAACTTATCAAAATTAATAATTTAAAAAAAATTGTTTTCCCATACAAAAAACATTTATAGCCTCGGTATGTCACACACCTTGCGTAATAAAATATCGCTTCAAAATAATAATAGGCACTTCTTACAAAATGTAGAGTTAGGAGAATACGCTTTTTTTTGTGTTATTTATTTATCAAGATTTGTAAAAAGTCGTAGAACAATGTTGTTGGGATTGATGTGGAGAGGCTGCTCGCAAGAGGTGATGGGTTAATTAAAATTAGCCCTGTATTATACTGAACCATTTTAATATTGAAGCCAAACCAACTTTTTTGTACAACTTTGTCAGCTTGTTAGTAACATTTAAGCAACTCAGATGTTGTTGTAAGTACAAAAAATATTATTCAATCTTTGTTATAAAACCCCTCACTGGTAACTTATAATAAGAAAACAACATGCTTCCATGCATCGAAGACAACATATTGGCACTTACACTAACAAGCAATGGCTTCATAATACTTCTCAAGTTACATTTATCTTGACCTATTATTGTCACGATTTCTTTTTAAACATATTCACAGCAACCAGTATAATACACATCAACCACCATAGCAACACAAAAGCCGCCCATAGAACATTCGAGAACAGACTTTTATACTTATTTTCTACTCCTAAGCCTAACAAATTCGTGCAGTGCCGCCTAGCGGAAATAACTAGAAACGTCGGCATTAGGTACTGAATGCCAGTGCCCGCGTACGACCCGGTAAACTCAATTAACACGCTTATATCCTCCAAGTAATAAGTCAAAAGCAGCGGAGGCAGCACAGTCACAATTGGAAATATAACTTTCCTTAATACAATATTGTAAGACTCTAATCGCGTCGTATCTAAGAATAAACCTTGAAGATTATTCCTTAAAGTGATAGCTATTATAGGGAAACTAGTTGATAGAGTAAAAACGGGAAAGAGAGCTAAGAAATATTCGACTATTTCAAGAAAACCGTTGTCTGTCGGGACGAAGTTAAGTGTGTACAAATCGTTGAGGTGAGCGAATGCAAAAGCGCCTGAGAACGCTAGAAGGAGATAGAAAACTGAGATTATGAGATAGTCTAGAGCGAGATAGAGACTGAGGTGGCTTTTTCCTCGGATGGGGGTGATGAGGCCTGGGAGGGAGTGGTGGCACATGAAGGAGTAGACGCAGGCACCGAAGAGCGTGGGCATGCCGGTGACGTCGAATGCAGGCGGTTTTCCTTGAGGCCCGTCGCGGATTAGCAGCCGGATCGCGAGCGAAATCATTATGCCGAAGGCTGAAAAAAATTAAATGGAGTGTAAATTATACAGGGTGAAAAATTTAAGATATTGAAGGGGAGCACTCTGTACTCGATTCTGATCATAATTATGTAAAGTAGGTACAGAAGGCAGCAGATCAAGCGTTACAAATCTATCGAAAAATTGTAACTGAATCTGAACTCGATGCCCTGGACTTTAAGTTAAAAACTGGTTGCGGAAATTTGACAGGTTTGTAACACTTGACCTGCCGCCTTCTGTACTAAATTTTTCTCCAGAATTCCCTAAAAATAAATAAAGTGATTACTACACTTTTCCCGACGACGACGTGCCGCCTCAGTCAACACGCACACGGTAGTGTTCCCGCCACACCCGCACTAACACCCGCTATGTATCTATTGTATTTCGCCTATGTAACCATGCCTTGCGTTATGAGTTCTTCAACTTTCGGTTAACTTTACTCAGTAAATATGAATTTACTTTGGCGAAGGAGTAAACCTATCTGCCTCAGACGCCAGTGGTTGCGGGTTCGATTCCCGCCTGGAACATGCAAAAAAAAATGTTCCGGGTCTGGGTGTTTATCTATATATGTATTTATATTCAAGTTTCCCCCCTTGTTCGCTACATGGTATCTCATAACACAAGCTTCGCTTACTTTGAGGCCATGTAGTTGGTGTGATTGTCTGGGGATTTCATTTCATTTCATATTATATTTTTTCTCTTTATGTATGATCTCAAACTATCACGGCCTTGAATTTCAAAAGTGACCCACTATTTATACAGGGTGACTGTATAAATTATACCGTAAATCGACACATCCTACCTCTGATACCTACCTAATATTTGTCATCAGGTGAACTAAACTTAAATAAGGTGACTGTGCTGACCTTATTTCAAAGTTTCGTTCAAAGTCGTAAATCACAAATAAAAAATAATGCAACATGTAAGTAAGCTTTAAATTGTAGGAACCATTACGGGAACGTATGTGGTTTTTAGTAATGTAATAAATTACATCTTTGGAGTTATTCATACCGTTTCATTACACGGTTAAATAATAAAAACGAAACAGATTGTGTAAGGTCATCCAAGAATGTATAGGTTGGTATAGTTATGCCGCTAAGTACTATCGAACCAACTGACATGACCCACAACAAGCTCATTTTGGCAAATCGGCTAAAATATAAGGTCGAAATTTGCTTGAAGATAGGTTTCCTTGTTGACGAAATTGTTATCATTTCATTCGACACTGACATTTAATGAGCACAGAATTCGTACAGTATCTAAAAAGTCATAAGTGCATTATACGCGATAGACCTTACAAGTTTGATAGTATCCAACGAATTTTCAGCAAAATGTGTCATGATTATAGATGCGAAGCAAGTTAACGATTTTAACCAAGCGGTTAAATATGCATTTTTGGTTATTAACGGCAATATATGCTTGTTACGGTTAAATACTACCGCTAGATGTCGCTAACGGATTGAAATGTGTATCGCAAGTTGCGCGACGATGCCAGCTTCGATTGGCAAAAAAAGTCGGTTGAAATTCCCTAATACCGATTTTGATGAAACTTAGTAGTATACCTTACAAGTATTATAAATTTGGTTAATTAACGGTTGCTAACGGGTTTTTCACAACTATAGTCATGATTCAGTTGGTTCGATAGTACCTAAGATTGGCGCAGCTAATACAATAAGATGAAACTAATCTGAACAAACAAACAGTTTTTTTTTTTTATAAGTGACTAAACTTGCGTTTGACCTCAATCTCACCTGATGGTAAGTGACGATGAGGTCGAAGATGAAAGCACACAGGTTTAGGAAGGAACTGGCTCTTTATACAATATTGCCGGAACACATTACCGCCGGAGCGGTAACATTTGGCGGCAGACTTTATATAAAGGGTGGTCGCTAGCCAGGCGGACCCAGAAGGGATCCTACCACCAAGCAAAAACAGTTTCTGAAGAACCCCTGCCGGATCCGCCTACCTAGCCAAAAACCTTCATATAAAGTAGGACATCAAATTTTATTGTTCAAGATATGTTTACCCAGTTCTATGCTGAACCCGTGTATTCCATCTTCAACCTCATCGTCACTTACAACTAGGTGACGTTGAGGTCAAACACGTCTTAATAACCAATAATAAAAAGCAAACAGCCGTATACTCCTTTACATTACACTAAATTTCGACTTACCAAGCCACCTCATAGTCGTAGTAAACAACTGCAAGTACTTCGTCTTCTGCACATTGAAGAATACGAACGGGCCCATCCCAGCTGCGAAACAAAGCAGCGCCACTCGATAACACTGCAGGCGTGTGTACGCCGCGGGGTCAGTCGAGGTCAAGTTGAAGCATGGCAACTGGTCCCAGTCTGTTGAGTTGGTCAGGTTGGCTGGCACGCTAGAACTGCAACGATGGAAGAACAAAAAGGTGATATATTTTTCTATGATAGGAGGATATACTAGAAGGTTTAAAGCGGCGTGGGGTCTTAATTTACCCTACTGAGCATGACATAGAAGTCGTAAAGAGCTTGGTGGTAAGACTCCTTTAGGGTTCTCCTAACTCATCATCATCATCATCACAACTTCGTGTAATGAGCCCACTGCAGGGCATTAGTCTCTCCTCTGGGTGACGAGGAGGTTTTAGGCCATAATCCACCGAGCTGGCCCAGTGCTGGGTGGTGGATGTCAGAATTTTCAGGGTGCCGATATGGCTTCTGACAAACCCTAACGACTACTGTATACAAGTATACAGCACCCGGGACCGACAGCTTAACGTGCCCTCCGAAGCTCCCTCCTAACTATGCCCTGGAAAGTAATTCAATGCAGTAAAATTACAGTTCCAGTGTGCCCACTTTAGGGAAGAAAAAAAATAGTGATGCGGTTTAAGTGAATGAAAGTAATTTTTATATAATAATATCGTAATGGATGGAAAACAAATATTTTGGCCCACAAAATATTTCTTTTTTTATGAGTCGTTTAGCAAAATACTCTTTAGAAGATAAAATGGTAAATATACTAAACGCTCTATGTATTTAATTATTGCAAACATGTGCATAATTTTATGTATTTAGTACGAATTCAAATTATTCTTCAAACACTAAAAATTCAGACCATTTGCATACAAAACTACTATTTTACTCAGTGTTAGGCAAATAACGCATGGCAAAAAGAATCTAACAAAGGAAGTGGGCCTAAATTTTACAATTTTTTATTTATGTAAACAACAAGTTTTGAATGAAAAAAAAGTCGAAATTTATTGCTTTCATACAAAAATTTAAAATTAAGTTTCAAATTTTTATCTTTTTTATAATTTTTCTGTAGGCAATCTTATGGGTACTAAAATACCTCCGTGAAGGTATTATCTATATAATTTTTCGGGTTGGCGGGACACCCTGTATACGTAGATGTATGTTTTTACTTCATAAAATGTTGCTAAGGAAGGAATGAAAAAACTTAACATAACTTTTAGACATTTTGTCGGGATTTATAACTTTATGATATTGTCAACGAAATTAAGCATAGTAATTTTCAATTATACGCAGACGACGTTCAGCTTTACATAAACTGTAATCTCGATAACATCAACGAGAGAGTTCAGGGTTTGAATCATGACCTCTCAAATATAAGTGCTTGGTTCTATAGGAACTGCTTGGCTTTGAGCCCTTCTAAAACAAAACTTATGATCTTAGGATCAAAAAAACAGATAAATGAGTTAAAAAATTACCAACCAAATATAATAGTAGAAAACAAAGTTATTGATGTAGTGGAAGATGTTCGAAACCTGGGAGTATTGTTCGATCCATGTTTGAAGTTTGAGAAACACGTATCAAATATTGTCAAAAACTGTTTCTTTCGACTGAAGGTTTTATATAATGTCCGTGATCTCTTAAGCATTAAGTTACGTGAACGATTATGCGAGGCACTCATTTTATCGAAACTAAATTATGCCGATGTTTTGGTTGGACCTTGCCTCATGAATAAAACACAAGCAATGATACAAAGGGTACAGAATGCGTGTGCGCGATTTTGCTACCAATCGCTTAAGATGAAGAACCGTCAGTTCTTACATTTCGCTTGTTTGTTATTTAATGTCGTGAATCATAAGATACCTGAATATTTATTTGCTAAGTTGGATTGGATGCGTGCACAAAACCGTTACAATACTAAGGCAGCCCTCTGCAGGTTGGCTACCCCAAAACATCGGACTACGGCCTTCAAATCAAATCAAATCAAATCATTTTTATTGCTATATAGTGGTATACAAATAGGTCTTACATGTAATAAATAGTTCTACACTACACTGTATAACAGCATGCAATATGTTTTTTAAGTAATGTAATACAATTAGAATAGAGAAAAAGATTTTAAAAATTAAAGTTTGAACACAGTAAAATGTCAATAATTTCAACAATTAGCACTTAATAATAACATAATAAATTCAATCTTAATTGCATGTCAATATTATAAATTTGATGTCACACCTATACCTATATTATAAATTCACAATTAGCACATAATAAAATTGTACAATAAATTTAGAGTTTCATTACATGTTAATATTACCTTTATTATAAATTCCATGTCACATTGCTATATTCAAATTAAAAATGATAATGATAGGCAAAATAAGCATGTCATATATAGTTAGGTCCATATATTTTGTTATTCAAAAATTCATTTACTGAGTAGTATGATTTTTCTAGGAGCCAATTTCGTAGTGTGAATTTAAATTTGTTTAAAGGCAAGCATTTCATATCGGCCGGTAAATGATTATATAGTCTAACTGACATAGCAAAACAATTTCTTTTACATATTTCTGTTTTGATGTTTGGTAGTCGAATTTTGTCGGGAAATCTAGTATTAAAGTTACAATATTGTTTATTCGTTGTGAATAGTTCTGGATTAGCTTTAACAAAAATACAGGTTTCTAATATATAGATACAAGGGAGGGTCAGTAGTTTAAGTGATTTAAATATGGGCCTACAGGTGGTCCAAGAACTGACATCAGCAATGCTTCTTATACATTGCTTTTGTGCAATAAATGCTCTATTTAGTTTAACCGAGTTACCCCAAAGAAGAATACCATACCTTAATATTGATGCAACATAACCGTGATAAGCTTTAAGAGCAGTTTCTCTATCAGTCATTTTTGTTAGTCTCCATAGGGCATAAGCAAATCTATTGATTTTAGTGCATATTTTGTCTATGTGTGTATTCCACGTACAGTTTTGATCAAAATTAATGCCTAAAAATGTCGTGACGTTTGTTTCGTCAATCGTCTGATCGTTACATTTAACTTTTAAACACAGTTTATTAGCGCCTTTATTAAAAAATTGCATGTAATGTGTTTTATGAGTATTGATTTTTAAATTATTCAAATTAGTCCAGGTTGTTATGTCAGATATGGTCGAATTAATTATGTCATTAAAATTTTTATTTGAATTATCGGGAATAACCACAGATATGTCATCTGCATAAAGTGTGACATGGTAATTTGTCACATTTGGCAGGTCATTTATATAAAGAAGAAATAACAGGGGCCCTAGTAAGCTTCCCTGTGGCACACCAATGCTATTTTGCTTGATTGTTGAGGCAGTTTTCGATATCAGGCCAGTAAATGCTGGAACAATCTACCACCCCCAGTAAGACAGACAGATAACAGGCTAACTTTCAATAACAAGTTAAAAAAATATCTCCTATCTCAACAGTTATTACAATAATCGAAAACCCTCTAAGAATTTATATTTGTCACACCATTATTTTAATGTTAATATCTCTTTATATTTAATTTATTTTACATTTTTTACATGTTATATATACTTATTTTATGTATAATTATTTATGATCTCTAATTTAAGATTATCAATAATTTCTATTATATAATAAAGCTTTCATTTTATTTTAATTAAAAAATTTAATAAATTAATTGTAACTATGATTTAATACTCATAGTGAAAATAACCGCGATAGTTTAAAACAATTAATTGTAAAGTGGAAAATAACTCTACACCAAAACCCTCATCCCCGACCAACCGTGGGATACTACTCACTTGGTGCCAACTGAAAACCAGCGTCGTGAACCCTTTAAGGTGCCGACTATATGCTGAGTTGGTTACCATTTTTTATAATAATCATCGTTGGTATTTGTTGCAATTATTAATTATTTTCATGTTCTTTAGGTTAAGTTTTAGTACTAAGTATTATTGTACGAATTTCAGTGGTGATTGTATTAAGAATAAAATATTTTCTTTCTTTCTTTCTTTCTTTGAAAATATAAAATAAATAATAAATAAAATATGTGTGTTCCGTATAAAGGGATGAACAACCAAGGATCTCGCATGATAATGATATTAGATCAAAGACTTACAGGATACAAAACTTAATTCTAGCCTTATTTCAGCAACGGAATAATTTAATCATATCTGTCCCTTTCAAGTCGTAATCTTAATAATCAACGAATGCAGAGCATTAAAAAACCGACTTCACGTCAAAAGTTTTGACGACTTAGAGTGTAAACATTCTCCGAAATCATACATATTGTTTCGAAAATTTGAAAATTTCAATGAAGTACTCAACAGATTTCAATGAAATTTCTATGGGACCAACTATGAAGTATCCCCTATCATATGAGACAAGAATTTTCAAAATCGTCTGAAATATCGTGTAACAAAGACACAAAAAAAACATACAGACGAATTGAGAACCTCCTCCTTTTTAGGAAGTCGGTTGAAAATTGTTCAAAATTATAGGACAATGAATAATCTTTATATTTGATAAATTTATCATTTACGGCCCGCTTATCTTTCGCTTATCTTTCTCACCAAAAAAGTTCTTCTTGCAATGCTATATACAAATACCTTATTAAACGTAAATACATTAAGATTAAGATAAAATTAGATACTCAGTTAGAAATAATCCAAGTTTATAAAAAGAATGCGTGTTTTAGTAAACACATTGTAGGTAGGTATTTCGATTTCGCAGATAAGTAAGTATAATAATTTGAAGATAAAAAATACACATTTATATTAAACTAGCTGACCCGGCAAACGTTGTTTTGCCATATAAATAAAAAAAAAATTGATGTTGGCCAATTCTCATAGATACCGGATAAGCACAAAAAATTTCATCAAAATCGGTCAAGCCGTTTCGGAGGAGTATGGCAACGAAAACTGTGACACGAGAATTTTATATATTAGAAATGTGCGTGCCAGCTGCTGCCCTTGTACGCTAGATTGCCGTAACTGTTATATCGAACGCTAGTGATAAATTCTTCCGACAGTTATTTCCGAAACGAAAAAAATATTGATGCATACACACGAGTAGGTACCTAGATTTGCAGAAAGATGCTTATTATTTAGATGCATCACGATTCAATGGTTTCGCAGTTTAACAATTAAAACCTACCAATACATTAAATTGTAGTAAAGTCACACAAAACATGACTATTTTAGACATTAAATGCCTGAAACCTGAAACAGAGAAAACTTGAAAGAATACCAACTGTTCAAACATTCTCAAATATACGCAACATTTGACTTCAGTAAAATTATGTGTTGAAAATTGGGAAATGCAGCCGCTTGACGTAACAACAAATCCAAATACATCTAATAATGAACAAATGTCTAGGTCGTGTGATAAGGTCGAAAATATACTTAAGGATTGGCACAGATTTAGGAAAGACCTAGCCACGGTAATACTATATGCAGTAATTCAAGTTCATACAAACGGACGAAACGCGAGCTGTACCTACGCAGCTCGATCTCGGCATGCGGCCAGTCGCAAGTGTCTGCATGCCGAAACAAATGTTGATGAAGCTTTACGTTAATATGCGGATTGTTTAAACTTTAAAATTTAATAAGTACTACATATTTTATTTTTAAAAGTATTTTTGTTGATCACTTCCTATTCAATTCACAAAGTATTTTATTTTTTTATAAAAAAGAAAGTACATTTGCAGTGACAAAACTAAACGGAAGTAAACATAAAGTAGGCAAATGTAATTTAAATCCCGTTTTTGGCATCCGAATATCTTATAGTACTCCTTTTCAAAAAACACTTGTTTTACAGTATCCTTAAATGTATACAAGGGTAAATCTTTAATATTTTTGAAATTTTATTATAAAAGCGTACACATTGACCCATGAACGAGTTCGTGACTTTGTGAAGTCTACTATACAATACGTAAAGAGGTACTAGATAGAACCGTAGATATAGATATAGAGGTAAAGATCGAAGAAGAGATAGACGTAGCGATAGAGGTGGGAGCGAGTAGAGAGAATGTGGATGGAGATGGAGATAGACAGGACACAGACATAAGAAGCAGCTAAGAAGCTGAACGCAGCGTTCGCTGGTGCCCATCACCTGCTTCGGCGTCCTTGATCGAAATCTTCCGACAACTCTTGTAAAGAAATGGGGCTATGCAGGGACGTAGGAATCACCTAATAGTAGTTTATGCAACTGTCATATAATAGAGGGTATTAAAACATGAGTGTAGTTTTTTGAAACGAGACACAGGCGAGTTTCAAAATAAGATTACACGAGTGTTTTAATACCTAATTATATGCAGTTGCATAGACTACTTTATTTAATCTCATGGTATGGTTATTTAGTATCATCGGTATTGCTAGAAATTTTTGCTACTAAAGTTTTATTCAACAAAATATTACTCAAATTCGTATGTACGAAATAGCGACAAAATGGAAAACGCCTGTTATTGGTTTATGGCTCGGATCCAGCACGCATGCGCGTTGCGCGCGCAGCGCGCTCACCACAGATAATGTGTACTTAAATTGAATTGAAACCTCCTTGGTCGGGACAATTGTACTTCAATAATTAAAAAATTGTTTTAAAGCATTGTTCTGTTATGAGAATAATGCTTTAATTTACTTTTTTAATTTTCTTATAGAAGTATGTAAATAATATATGCCAATAAAAGTCTGTATTTCATTTCATAATTAGAACATTACCGAATGAGATTATATAAAATAATATTATGATTTTGACATCATAATTCATTTAACTTTTAATTTGTTTGAAAACTTATTTTTGCGAATTCAGTTTTATCGTGTATGATTTTCCACCGATACTCATAATATTTCTATATACACGTGTCGATTAATCGTTTGACCTCGGACATACAAATTAAACTGAACAGTTTAATAAATAACGCATATCGATAAATGCTAAGAAATCCATCAGTTCTTTTGAATCAACGATATGTATTTTTTATTTATCTTACTTCCTGGATGTGTGTTCCTCAATCACGGGAGAACGGATCAAAGGATTTGGATGAAATTCGGCATAGTGATAGTGTACAGTCTAGAATAGCATATACGCTACTTTTTATCTCGATATTCCCGCAGGATTAGAAATGGCACGGGTAAAACCGAGTGAAGCAACTAGTATTTTATGAACGTAAAAGTAAAATTTAGCTTTTAAATTAAGACGTAAAACACGTCCACTACAATACACTATTCACCACGCTCGGAAACAAATCGCAGTATGATAATCCAGTTAAACACAACGAGGCTTTATAATTATTTGATCAGCTCCTTTGACACCCAAGAAACTGCGACATCAAATGCTCCCGGATTTACAGACTACATAAGGTCGACTATAACAGCCCTACCGCCGTCCGCTGTAATAGCATGTAATGAAAGGCGATTAATTCTAGTTAACCCCGCATGGTAGGGCAATTTCAAGATCGCAAAACTGGTAACACTGTTCATAAAAGTTTTGCCAAATATGAACACTTTGACGATTGTCTATTGCGGCAATATTTGCCATTCTACAATGCTGCCTATTTGAAATGTATATTGTATGAGCGAAAATGTATTGCAATTAATCATAAATTGGATTTATATTATTTAAAAATATAAAATTCTATATGACTTTCATATTTAAGCATTTGTTTATTGACAAGTGTTTTGCTTTCAGCACTTGTTTTCTTGTTTCTTTTCTTTTACATGTCATACAAAATCAAAATCAAAAGACATAATATCTTACCACACAATATCCATGATGGACTTGGCCACAGCTGCTGAATATATGGACAAGTCTCCATACAAGTACACGCACAGGGTGCAGTAGAACATGATCCGGCCGCTTTTGTTCAAGAACATGTTTGCCATTTCTCCAAGCTCAAGCCTCTGATCCAAGCTGTAGTAGCGGGAAGGTATATTTGTGCCGCATATGAGTGGCTCGTCCAGATCCGCTGAACCAGTCGCTGGGACCAGCTCCTCATCAGACTCCTGATGCTGTATCTGTAATTTTTTTATTTAAGATTATTGTATGTTTTAAAAATGCAATATTGGAAGTATTGTATAAAAAACAATTTTATTATGTAAAAGTATTATAAGTAGGTTGGGACTGTTGGGATTATGAATTTATTGTGTGTTTATGTCTTAAAACTAATTTAGATTTAGAAGAAACACCCAAGGAATGCATAAAGAAAAGGGAATCTAAATCTAAAGCATCTAAAGAACTAAATAAATGAATCCATTAAAAAGCTTTGCAGTAAATCTCGCTAAATCTTAGTGAATTTCTGCTGCTACTTTAACAAAATGTTTACTACTGTATCATATGAAAAAATGTATATTTTATAAAACTTAGCCATGTAATAAATTATATAATTACTGTCCTTGTGTATTGCATACTGAATGTCAGGCACAGCATGTCAGCAATAATAAATCTTATCTACAGCTGCTGTAAACAGCTTACTGGCCTTCAGAGTTATAATTTAAGTTATTCAGAGTTGATACAAAAGTAATCCTTTGACAAATTACTTACCCTATTGCACAAAAAAAATTATTTTCAGTCTAAGTAGAATTGAATAATAGGTGGCCTAACTAGGCAGAGGTTAAAAAGGATTCCAATATTATATCAGTCTTAAATTAATTTAAAATGTTACTAGATGATTAAGAGATTCATACTGTCTTTACTAGTATTAAATATGTAACTTACACTATCCCTTTTTATTGATTGCAGCCTCTTCCACTTGTTGACTGCATTAGCACAAGCCATTGTCTCTATGACATAGGTAGCACTCAGGTAACTCATAAAAGCCAGGAATAGTAAGGAAATGGTACTGAGACCCCATCCTGCACGAGCAAATGCTGCCGGGAGCGTCAATGCACCCGTGCCAACAATTAAATTGAATATGTAAACAAGTCCCACCTGGAAAAACATCAGTGTCAACAAACTTAGGTACTAAAAATATTTTCTATTCATTTTGCACTTTATACTTAAAGAGGCCAGTATTATGATAGCTTTCACGAGCGTGGATCAGGATTTAAACATAGATTTGGTGTGAATTTTTAGAAAAGAACAAAAAGAGTCAATTCTTATCAGAAAATCTCTCCATGAGCCTATGAGGTAATGTTATGTCAGCCCTTTGTAATAAACTTACCCATACTGAATACTGATCTCCAGCCTCTGTGAGAGGCATCTTGAACAGTCTTTTTACACTCCAGAGTCGACGCCGCATAACAAGGAAAACCGATTCATCGCCTACATATATTACTATATTTTATTTTAACTATCTTACCAACTTAATATGGTAGATATTTCACTGTATACGTCGATTTACTGTGGAGACATATGAAAATTGACAACAAAGTAATCAAACAAAGATAACTACAACCACACATTAGAAAGATTCAGCACTTCAGCAGTCCGAAAGATGTTTTCCATACAAAATATACGTGATTGATAAAGGATTGTTTCATCTGATTGGCCAGTGGAAAACGAAGCTGACGTTTGCTTTTTTTTTTTTAAAGTTATTTTGATTAGAAGGTGAAAATTCCTGATTCTTCCTGAAAAACCATCTTATTTACTAAACTATAAGAGATAGGCTAGTAGCACTCAAAGCAAGTATGTTCAGTATAGGCCCACCTACCCCTCGTTTCAATTTGGCCAGCTGTGACCAAAATCCTTGTATATTTTATCCATATGAATGATCGCGCTAAATATCTAGTTCCCTCTGCAGTTGTTGCAAGACGTTTCGCCCAAAAACCTCCACGAAACGATCCTTACCTTATTCTAAACTGATAATTCATAACTTCGCGCCAGTTAAGTTACAAAGGGTGGATTCTAGAGGTCGCTAGTTTGTATAGAAAGGAGTGCACCGGATGTACACATAGTTTGTAGGAATAAGGAAATTGTCTTTTCTCCTGAGTTATATTTTGTATAGGCCGCTCCACATTCTCGCGAGATATTCACGCTCGATGACGATGGACGCTAAAGTCACCGCTGTGGTAAGTTTATTGTTATGCGCATTCGCATACTTATTATATCATCATCATCACAACTCTTTTGTAATGAGCCCACTGCAGGGCATGAGTCTCTCCCCTGGGTGACGAGGAGGTATTTTTTTTTTATTTATACTTATTATAATTATGGGTATATTAAAGAATCTTTTCTATATTCCATAAAACCGGCTCCGCTTGGAAATATTCTAAAAATTTAAAAAGTTCTTTCGTCCATATTAAGAAACCAGGGTTGTCTGGAAGAGATTGTCTGTAGATGATAAGGCCGCCTATTGTGCACTGTACCTATATTATTTTTAATAAAGTTATGTCTTACTCCATGTGTACAATGAAGAATAAATAAATAAATAAATAAATAAATAAACCATATTAGGAAACATGCGAGTGTTGAGTCTAAAAACGTTCTCGCGTTCCTTTGTCTCGCGCAAAAAAACCGACAAAAACCGGAGAAAAACGAGAGAACTTGAGAAGAATACGGCAATTGCTTCCACATTCGCGTTTCTCACTTGTTTCTTACTTGTTTCACTTGATTTCTACGAGAATGTGGAGAAGCCTTCCGGTTGACGATAATACATGACAGGCACTATGAATATACCCATCTCTTAAGAATAAACACACTCTTGAAAATACATTTCTTTAGTACATATCAATGAGGTATAGTCCGACAAGGGTCTTTTGGCGCGTGGCCAAAATTGGAACTAACCACCAGTCTAGCGCAGCCTAATATAAAACAAAAAGTAGTTTGAAACGCATGGAAACTTTAATGGTGACAGAATCCGTCAAAGTAGGGAAGTAAGTACACATTGAAACCGTTGCTATGACATCGCTGACTCTCTTGCTTTAGCCGTATAATACGTCACAGTGGCACAAGTCTTGTTTAAGCTTATTAGGTTGAGTAGGGTTGTCAAAATATTTTGTTGTAAAATAATGAAATAAATTTGTATGAAAGTGTATACCAGCACTGATCATGCTAATTCTCTTACTGTATATTCTACGTATGGTATAGAAGCTAACCCTTAAGTTTTATCTCTCCATTTTGTTACACGTTGTATAAAACCATATCAAATATGATGAATTAACCTCAAAATGAGACACATCACAAATTCATTTTATACATTACACTAAAAATAAAATATACTTATCAATACAAACATTAATTTACCTTAAAATTACGTCAAATAGTTGAAATGCGAAAATCTATCTGATCAAAATATTCATACCATCGTAAATTGTTCTGATAACAAGATACTAGAATCATATTACCTACCTATTTCAATGGGTTTCACTAGTTTTAAAGAGAATATTCTTGATTACGTATCAGAAAAAGGTGCAACTTAGAGCTGAAACCGTTTAAGTTAAATAAACCTTTAGGTTCGAAATTTCAACAATAACAAGCGTCTTAAGTTTTAACAAGAATATTCTAGTTTTAGATACCTACAAAGAATTTCTCAAAAACATTATCCATAAATCCATTTCACTCTCCCGTCCCTGTGACGTCATCATCCAAGCGCCACAAAATAGAAAATTTTGCTAATAATCCACTGTATATTTTCGATATTCAGACTCTAGTGTCGCCCAATAAAACTAGTACTGCAATACCTAATATTAAAAGTTTGCAAAAAATTCCAGTGCCTAGTTTCGTTAGCCAGACTCTACCTCTTTATTAGTTGAAGTTTTTGTAATATGGTAATTTCGTACATTGAAAAAATATGGTTAAAAATCAATGACTCGTCATAGGTAAAAATCTTCTTCTAATACTAGATGCTCAGATTACAAAACATCCAGATTCCGCGTTCAGTAATAATCACATGCCTAGTACTGTGTCCAGAAATAATCAGCGCATCTCCACACCTATGTCACTTACCTTCCGCCTAATGTTAAAAGCTCGGGAACATCTCCCAAATTTTCGGGTAATTTCAACTTCTGAAGCTAAATAGAGGTATTTATTATAAAAAAAATATGAAGGGATATTTGTAAGTAGTAAACTTATGTTTCAGTCCTATTTTACTTATACTGATTGAGGTACTGAGTTACCAAGTGACTGACAGATAACGTACAGCCAATTCTAAACGGGCCGTATACCGTGCCGGACATTAGGCAATGAGAATCTTAAATGTTTAAATGCGATCTTTTTACAAAATGGTCTCTTAGGGCCGGTATTTCAATGCCACCTTATCTCAAATTGATCCAGGATTGAAGATAAGAACGACATAAGTGTATTTCAATATAGGATTAAAGTTAAGCGGCGAATAAAGTCCACCCTAACTAGCCTTAATCTAAGTGGAGGATTTTTGTCGCTTAAGTTCCGATCTGAGATTGGCGCGAGGCTACCTCGAAAAAAAGTTACTTTATGGTAGTTTATTTTTGACCCGCAAAAATCAACATGCTATGGTAGGTAATGAAATAATGGCTATTTGATAGTTCAAGAATTATTTTCTTACGTAAGTATGTGAATTAGTAGGAGCCAAGCCAAAATGAAAAAAGAACACAGTTTAAGGCAGTGTTTTTTCACTTAGTATTATTTCCCTTTCCTTAGAATTCGCTCTTGTGGTAAAAGTATTGATGCTTTCCGATAGATGGCATTATTCTCAACACGGTAAAGATTATGTTCCATTTTAAACCAATAGATGTCACTTTTGCTCAACGGTTCCTGAAAAAATATATTGTGCTATAAGTAGTTGATACAAAATTAATATTATTTTATCCGCTATATAAGATGATATATTCACTATTTAAATTGAATCATACCTAAATACAAAAAATCGTAGATTTTTCTAATTGGGTGCGTTCTACGCAGTTAGAGTAATTAATTGAGTGCGTTCCAAGCATATGAAAATATCTTTTTATGACTGCAAAAAATACCCAATACATTATTTAATCCACAGTGGATAGTGAAAAATGAAATAGATTTTATGCAACGATTTAAAGTTAGGAAAATCTTGACGTTTTTAGTAATACTACTATATAATACTAGATGTCAAAACATTGACAGCTCTACTATGTTGATGCACAAAATGTCAAAACGAAAGTGATTGAGAGACTGACATGAGTGAAGAATGAATTTTTTCATTCCGTTTCCTCCCGTGACTCGTGAATGTGCTCTGGATTGTGTTTAAATTTTCTACAACTTTGGCAAGCTCCCGGACTCTGAATTCTTCGCATAACATGTTGGACTTACGCACGTTACAAGGACACCGAAAAAGAAAACCTAATAAATCACGCAACTGCTACATTGTTTTTTATTTACTTCAATACAAAGACTTTGATTGAACTGCTGGATTCATCATACCCAAACCTGATTAACCCGTAATTTTATGAATCTAGCTATTGCAAAGTCTAAGTTATTGTTTAAAATTACCCTTCTTGAGAATACAAGCTGGAGCGGCGCAGCTGGGTTTTGGTTGTCGAGGTACGGTTGTTTTCCGATAGATCGCGCTAGTATCAAATTTGTAAGTGACGACTCTATACCAGTATATAAGTTACTCTATGGTTTAAGGTCTTGGAGAATTTGGATTGTGAATGATAAATAAATAAAAAAAAAACGGATAATCTTGCTCTTCTAATAAAGTTCATAGGGAGTTGAATACCTATGTTATTGCGACATCTACATCTTCGAGAACCGAATAGGTAAGCGTGGGGAAGTGCTATGAAAACGAATAGTATGTTGTTCATAATATGACCGACTCTGTGTGAGATCAAGTGAAGTTTTAAAAAAGCTTTTCACGTTAATTATCTCTCAGTTGGGGGATTTTAAATTATTTTATTCTTTTTCAATTACTTTTTAACCGTCGCGTCGTGGGTTTTTCAAAATTTTTATTTTGTTTTTTATTTCAAACTTTTTAAAGAGCATAATATAGGTACCATACATTACATTACACAACACCTCGTTCCTCATCAGCCCTTTAATGTCTCCACCACCGCTGGAAAACCCATGTAGTTTATTTAAATACATAGTGATATATTATAATAAGTAATTACAACCCAACTTTGCTGGTGGCTCAACTTTGCTGGGGCTTTGTTGTAACGTAACTCGATATCATATTACTTAGAATGGTTTGTTTTAAACCTATTTAATAACATTATACCAATCAAATCCAAAGCGATAATTGAAAACGGCATTCAAATCGGACTAATGGTTTGCAAACAAATATTTACTGCAGCGCCCCCTGGTGAGTTGTTACCGTAACACCTATCTCAGAACATGCGCTAATCAAATCCAAAGCGATCACTGAAAACAGCATTTAAATCGGACCAATGGTTTTGCAGATAAACAGTAACATTGGCTTTTACAAACAAATGTTTACTGCAGCGCCCCCTGATGAGTTGTTACCACTACACCTATCTAAGACCATGCACCAATCAAATCCAAAGCGATTACTGAAAACCGCATTAAAATCGGACCAGTGGTTCCGGAGATAAATGGTAACATTGGTTTGCACAAACACCCTCTCACCCCAAACGCATATACCGTCTCCGTTCCGTCGTGGGTAATAAACACTTACAAGCCCTTATAGCTGAAAGTGAATCAAGAAAATTAGAATTAGCAAAGAAACAGAAAGAGGATTCACTTTAGGAAAATTAGGCTTTTACTATTATAATAGTAGCTAGCGTTTTCTTGAATCGCTTTCTTACTTGTAAAATAATTTAAATTTAATAAATAAAACACTATGTAAATTCATATAATTTATTTAATTACCCCTTGCTACAAATTATTAAAATAATGAAAATATGGCACAACATGTGGCGAGAAATTCTGGCTGCCTCTTTAAAATGGATCTACTGGCACACTGCTAGTCTCCAAGATGGCCTGTTCAATCGCTGGAAAATTGGCAGGCGGATCACCATTATTCATTTCTACTGCAATATAGCACAAGCTACACATAGATGCTGCACTTTTGTAAGTGCTAAACGAATACCAAGTGCTAATATAGGGAACCTTCTCTTCAGAACACCAAATGTCCTTTCAATGGGATTTCTAGTTCATCGAATTCTACACTTTCAAATCTCTTTTTCACCAGACTATTTTGAAATATTCTTGAGTCATGTGCTGATTCGGGCCAACGAGCAACAATATCTTGAATGATCAAATCAGCTGTACATTTGGCTTGAATATTTAATGAAAAATATTGTTTTCAACAATTGGCGGACAGAAATGTCATGTCTATGTCAGTCTATTATGAATGTCAACCAATGACAGCAAAAATCATAGACAAATGACTTATTCTGTTTATTATGTTGCAATATTGCGATTTATCCTAGATTAGTTGAGGCGAGGAAGATCCGGATTGAAATACGCTTCTGTCTTTCAAAAGTGAGACTTAGCTTAAATGTAGGACTTAACTTAAGCAATAAGATAAGGTAGCATTGAAATACCGGCCCTTAGAGTTTGCCGAGATATCACGGGTAAATCTTATCACTTTTCAAAATGGCAACACTAATAAAATGGTGCGTTAATTTATAAGAAAATCGTAATTTTGTCAAATAAATTCAATTATGAAAGAAATATATTTTGGAATGTGCAAAATACAGGTGAAATGTGACCTCATGATGATTCTTGTAGTTTCAGCAGTATTTTAATTGGTAAAAACAACAGCATTTTTAAATTAAAATACTCGTAAACAATACCTACACGACAGTTGCCAAAGAGTGACTAATCATAGACGATACAGTTAATATGAGCCTAACATCAACATATTCAAGACTTGAGTATGTTTTGTTCACTGACCTCTATATTTACCACTGGACTGGCGGCTGTCAAAGTGCTTTTGTGCCCGTTTGATAATCGCCATTTTGGCGCTGTCGGACGTAGCGAGTGTCCGTGGTACTAAAACTAGTCGCTCACAATATACACATGTCCTCATTCTTGATAACTTTTATATAATTCTTATAACAATAACAACATAAAATTCGAATTAATATTTAAAAAATATGAAATCACTTAACAATAAGCAAGCACTTCTCTGGCGGCCACTTGCAATATACGTCAAAATTTGTTCTGCGGACACTCGCTACTCGCTAGTGGCGCTTCAAATAGGCACAAAAAAATAGCTGTCAAACTTACGGAACAGCCAGTCCAGTGGTAAATATAGAGGTCAGTGGTTTTGTTGCTTCAGGTTCTAACGAGATCTCGGATTCTGGTTCATTTGTATTCTGGGACTAGATGTAACGAAACGTATTATAACCGTTAGCGGACACTGACATTTAGTCAGTATCAACTGTCAATAAAAGTCCGGCAAAAATATTCTGTGGCGTCAGCAAAAGCGCCAGCCGACATATTTGTTTTCGATCAACAACAATAACTCTCCGAAAAAACTCGTCATTGGTAAAAATCTTCTTCTAACTAGATGTAACAAAAAGTATATAGACCGACAAGGATCTTTTGGGGCGTGGCAAAAATTGGAACTAACCACCGTCTTGTGAAATGTCACTGCATGACTTTCATACTTTTAAATTCAATATTCAGATATGAAATGCGACAAAATTTACAAAATGTGAGCTTACTTAATTGTAGTTATAAGATTGAAGAAGTTGTTTTCAGAAAGAAAAAACAATTGAACGTCTCAATAAATCCCTTTTTTTATAATATATCAATGGGAAGTTTGTCTTCCATGACACCTGATGTTAAGTGGACCATCCCAAAGATGACTGCAGTACTCCATCCATGATCGCACTCATTGTGGACCTACCGTACCACCAGCCATACGCCTGGTGGCATTGCGGACCCACAGTGCAACCGGCCATACGCCTGGTGGTATGGTGGGACTTAACCATACCACCGTAGGGTTGGAATGTAGGAAGTTCTGATTTATCAGTTTTATTTGAATAGCTACTCATAGCAAGCAAATTTTTTTTTATTAGATTTTTTTTTTATTTATTTCAATTACAAGGAAATAAAATCCATAGTGGCGCATCGCCGGGTGCTACCGCACCGCGCTCGCTTCGCTCGCTCGGCTCGCGCGTAAATATAATATCAAATATAATAAAATAAGTTCCGTTTTAATGTTTTAATATTTAAACAAATATCGGTTTTTTAATTTCAGTATATAAGAATATAATTATATTTTCATATTAATTGTGTTTTTTTTTCAAATCCCATGACTAGCACGGTGGTATGGTTAAGTCCCACCATACCACCAGGGGTATGGCCGGTGGTATGGTGGGTCCGCACAGGATCGCACTTGAGCTGTGTATAAGTTAAGAAGCTGTGCAGGGCCGAAGTACCACCGTACCTTCGAGATGATTCCCAACTTTTTCGACACTTGAGCCATGGATACAATTTGTTGACTCAAGTTTAAACTGGATGTGACAGTTACGCCTAAAAGCACTAGATAGTCAGTAATGGGGACAGATACATTTTGGAAAGTGGGCGTTAGTGTGAAGGTTTTATATTTTATATTGTAAGTAATAAGAGGGTCTTAGTCACATAATAAATTTATTTTAATATAAACAACAAAAACACATCTTTTACATTTTTCACTGGTCAAAAGTAACAAAGCCATGGTAACATATATTTTTTTCTTTACCGAGTGTTCTTATTAATCTTTGTCGTAGCAAAGAGGTTTTCTAACACTCTTTTCTAGCACACGTAACTTTACCACTTTGGTTGCAGAAATCCTTTGGTCATTAAATCTGCTTCCATATTATGTGTTTCTTTATATGCAACGTTAATGTCTTTACGCTGTGTACAGACCCTAATAAAATGTTCTTTAATACTAATATGTTTTGATCTTTTATCAGTCATGAGGTTGCCATTATCTTTCCATTTATCTTTTCTTATCTATCTTTTTATTAGACTTTTACCACTATATAAGGTGACAGGCCCTGAAGGTACCCACTCTAATCTCATTTAGCAAATGCTTTAAATGTAGAGCCTCTTTTGCAGCTTCTGTCATAGCCATATATCAGCTTCGGCTGTTGATAATGCTCCTACTCGTCGTTTCTTGGTCTCATAACTAATAAAGCCTCCGCCGTATTTTAAAGTGTACCCAGTATCAGCCATTCCAATCCATGGTTTTCCAGCTTTTCTATATTTTAGGGCAATTTCTATTGTGCCTTTGAGATAGCGTAAAACTCTTTTCGCTGCTTGCCCGTATTCGCTCGAATAACACGAATGAAATTGACTCAAATAACTTACAGTAAATAAGATATCAGGTTGTGTTGCGACTGCCAAATACATAAGTGAACCGATTAACTTCTGAAAAGGATATTGTGCTGATTCTGCACTGTTATTACTTCTGTAACTTTGATCCAAGTTCCATCGGTGTTAAATAACCGAAAAAATGTGATAAATAAAAATTACTCGACCAGAACTCGAACCTGGGATGGGACCCCTCGTTTGCCGGACGAGTGCTCTTCCACTGAGCTACCGGGGACTGGCGGTACGCCTCGAAATTGTTAAGGTGTATTCATAGCCCTTATATTATTCTTTTGAAAGTTTATTGTTTGCGTTGCCTAGTTACTATGTATTTTGTTGTTGACTTGATTCTGTTTGTCTTTATAGTATTTTTCCTCGATCATTAAATCATAGAATTATAAATGTGTTTATTATTCTTCTGTGATAAATGCACAGCCTCGACATGGTAGCTGAGCTATTGAATTAGCTTTAAATACTATAAAAATATATTGAAAAGTAATTTCCCGAAAAATATGAATATGTCAACGAATTTTAAAATTGACATCGGCCATTTGGAAGGTCAAGAAAATTGGCAAACCTGGCGCTACAAGGTAATGCAATTATTAAGAGGAAGCATAGGAGGACTGGATGCAGTTGAGGGAAAACTCAAGAAGCCTGTCTTACCTGAAAATGCAACCTCAGAACAAGTTACAAAACATAGGGAAGAACTACAACAATATAATGAGGCAGACAGCAGAGCATTGCTATTGCTCACTGCAAACATGTCAGACAAGACCCTACAAAAAGTCATGAGACTAGAGACATCCAAAGAGGTATGGGATGAGCTGCATCGTCTATTTGACCGCTCAACGGACGACAAAACTTACACCTACTCTCTAGAATTCTTTCATTATTGCAAAGATCCGCAGCACGACATTAAGACACATATTTCGAAAATCAAGAATTTGTGGCACAACTTGACAGTAGAGTTGATGAAGGAATATAAGTGTGAATTACCAGAAGTTTTACTTATTTGTAAAATCTTAGATACACTACCAGAAACCTACTTTCCATTTAAGTCAAGCTGGTTACTTTTGTCAAAAGCTGATCGTAATATTGAGAATTTAACAGTGCAGTTATGCAACTTTGAAAAGTTTCTGACTAATCAGGCTGGCTTAACGTCGACTGAAGCATTTGCAACACAAATTAGCAACAAAACTAAATTTATCAATAAAAAGTGCGGCTATTGCGGTAAATTAGGCCATAAAGTCAAGAAATGTCATAAATGGATATCAGATGGTAGACCACCCAAACCTTCAACGCTCACCACAAGCCAAGGCAAAATTAACACTCTCCTGATGTATGCTGATTCTGTTCAAGAGCTTAATGCTGTATCAAACAGTGATGATGACAGTTGGTATGTAGACAATGGTGCAACTAACCATGTCACACATCGGAGAGATTTCTTTACAACTTTCCAAAGTTGTACCTGCAATTATTCCTTGACGACTGCAAATGTTGCTATAGTTGGAGCTCTTGGAAAAGGGACTGTTCATCTGACAGCTTTTGTTGATAAAATAAAGCAAGACATTATACTTAAAGACGTTTGGTATGTACCCGAAATTAAAAGAATTTGTTCTCAGTTCTGGCAGCACAAGATACAGTGTCTTCATATCTGAAAGAGAAATCTGTCATTTGAAAGTAAACGGACAAATCTCCCTAGAAGGAAAACGCTCAAACAATGGAGGTCTTTATAAACTCAATGCAAAAACTTTGATTTCCTCCAATTCAGAAGCGAATGTCTTGTCCAGCCTCCAACTTTATCATGAAAGGTTTGCTCACCAGAATAAAAGACATGTCAAGAAGGTTATCGAACAAGAACTTGGTATTAAAGTACCACTCGATTCTGAATTATGCACTGAATGCATCTATGGCAAGACTCATAGACAGAAATTCGGAACAAGAGTGAGATCAAAGGAACCTGGAGAAATACTACACGCAGATGTTTGTGGGCCGTTCCCATGCTCCTTTAGCAAGTACAAATACTTAGTTCTCTTCAAAGATGACTTCACTAAATATCGCTTTGTTTACTTCCTAAGACACAAATCTGAAGTTTGTGAGAAGCTTAAACAAGTTTTACAAGAATGTAAGACTGCTGGTCATACAGTCAAAGAACTACTTAGCGACAATGGAGGCGAGTTTGATAATGAGAATGTCAGAAAAATACTGCAAACTGCTGGTGTAAAGCAACGCTTGACTATGCCCTATACTCCACAGCAGAATGGGTCAAGTGAAAGGGACAACAGAACGTTGGTAGATGCTGCACGCAGTATGATGCACTCTCATGAAGAATTACCTGTCAGTTGCTGGTCTGAACTAGTGAACACAGCCGCTTACATCCTAAACAGAACAGGACTTACAGGCGTTGATTATAAGTCACCTTTTGAACTATGGCTAAATAGAAAACCGTCCATAAAACATTTGAGAGTAATTGGATGTGAATGCTACGCCCATATACCTAAGCAAAAGCGTACTAAGCTTTCAAAAAAGGCTCAAAAATGTATCTTGGTCGGCTATGAAGGTGATGATGGATACCGTTTACTAAGCTTCGATAAATATGGAAAACCAACACTTGTTAGATCCAGAGATGTGATTTTTAATGAATTACCTATAGAATCTATCGGACTTAAAATGGGAGATGAGAAAATGGATGAAACTGAAACAGAAGTTACATTACCCATGACATCCGGAAATCAGCAAATGTCTGATGCTAGGGAGGAAGTGCACAATGACTTTAACGAAGAGCATGTGTCTATTGATGTGCCACAGACATTTCCTGACTCATCAAATCCAGTAGAAGAACCTGAAGATATTGAACCTGGAAATACTCCTTAGTTTCCCGAAGCTGAAAGTTACGAAACGCCATATCAGTCTGAAACTGAATCAGAGAGTCCTATTATTTATTTATTTATTTAATTTAAAATCACAAAATTATAGAGCAAAATGTCCGATCTCTTCGCGGCAAAAGCTTATTAAGAAAACCCTTGAGATTTGACGACTACATTATGAACATAAGTTCATATATAGAACCACAAACATACAAAGAGGCTATTAAGAGCCCTCAATGCGACGAATGGTCCAAAGCAATGAATAACGAGATAAAATCCCTCGCTTACACGAAAACCTGGACACTGACCAATCTACCAAAAGGTCGAAAACCAATATCATGTAAATGGGTTTACAAAGTCAAGACGAATGCAGATGGTACCCTCGATAAATTCAAAGCTCGACTCGTAGCGAGAGGCTATACACAAAAAGAAGGGATTGACTACTTCGAAACCTTTAGCCCGGTTGCTAAGTTGGCCACAGTGAGATTAATTCTTAACATAGCTGTTAACTAAGACTTGACTCTGACACAATTCGATGTCGCAACAGCCTTTCTTAATGGCTCACTAGATGAAGAAATCTATATGACCCAACCAGAAGGATATAGCGATGGTACGAAATAAGTGTGTAGACTTAAAAGAAGTCTTTATGGGCTTAAACAAGCGCCACGCTGCTGGAATAAATGCATTGTGGATTATCTAAAAAGTATCGGATTCAAACAATGTGAGAATGATCCTTGTTTATTTGTTCGACAAAAACAATAGAATAAAATTATTCTGGCGTTGTATGTTGACGACGGTTTAGTAGCCTCGTCAGATCCTAAAGAATCTGAAAGATTTCTAAATGAACTCAAAAGAAGATTTAAGATAACAACTAAACCTGCATCATATTACTTGGGCTTAGAGATTCTCAAAGAGGATGACAGTTCCATTAAACTTATACAGAAACATTATTCTGAGAAATTGCTCAAAAGCTTTGGAATGGATACATGTAAAGCTGTCAGCACGCCAATCTTAAAGGATGGAGTACTAAAACCAGACTTAAGTCAGGATGACCTCAAGTTTCCTTATCGAGAAGCTGTTGGTGCCCTGACATATTTGATGACTGGAACGCGTCCTGATCTATCATACGCTATCAGCGTTGTTTCTCGAAATCTAGAAAGTCCTTCTAAGGATGATGTACAGAAAGTTAAACGGCGCGTCATACACTACAAACGAATCTTCAGATATATTAAAGGCATCTTAGATTCATCTATAAAAGTGTCATATATAAAAAAGGCGGCAAACGTCTTAT
Source organism: Stenoptilia bipunctidactyla (assembly GCA_944452665.1). Taxonomy (NCBI): domain Eukaryota; kingdom Metazoa; phylum Arthropoda; class Insecta; order Lepidoptera; family Pterophoridae; genus Stenoptilia; species Stenoptilia bipunctidactyla. The sequence goes on from OX101730.1 coordinate 19,413,890, forward strand.
ATGTTATAGTGACTCTGATCATGGAGGAGATTCCACGACCGGACGTTCCACTTCTGGCATTCTATGTACATACTCTCAAGGTACAACATGCTGGGCCAGTCGAAGGCAAACATGTGTAGCTATCTCAAGCACAGAAGCAGAACTAGTAGCTGCTAGTGACACTGCTCGGAAGATGATATGGCTTAAGAGACTGATTAGTGAAGTTACCGAGATCAAAGAGACGCCGACGCTATACGTAGACAACGATGCGTGCATCAAAATTGCCCAAAATCCAATAGTATGCAAACGCACAAAACATATAAGCCTGCGGCATTTCTATATCAGGGAACTAGTTAATGACAATGAAGTCTCAGTCAAATATGTTCCTACTGAACATCAGTGCGCAGACATCCTGACGAAAGCTGTTCACCGACCAAGGCTTTTGGTCATATTAAGGAAGCTGGGCATTCAATAAAACTATCAAAAAGGGAGGATGTTAAGGTGTATTCATAGCCTTATATTATTCTTTTGAAAGTTTATTTTTAGTCTGTGTTTGCGTTGCCTAGTTACTATGTATTTTGTTGTTGACTTGATTCTGTTTGTCTTTATAGTATTTTTCCTCGATCATTAAATCATAGAATTATAAATGTGTTTATTATTCTTCTGTGATAAATGCACAGCCTCAACAGAAATTACTTGCCACATTTTTGTTTTTACGTTATATTGCTAACGTAGCTCCATCTAATGTATAGCTTTGCAGTTAAGTAATCCTAAGTAAACTCTAATCCTTTGTATGTTTTTCTTTTTCAATGCAATTTTCATTTGACCTTCATTCAAACTCTCATTTACGGTCCCAAGTCTCCATTTCTTTTTTCTTGCACATCATTATCTTTTCTGCATTATTTTCATAAACATAATATAATCCGTCCTCACTTCTTTAAGATTTCCTTAGAAGTTTGCCATTTCGCATTACTGTTGCTTTTTCCTTTTTGAATTAGATTGTTGTGCAATTGACTGTCATTTTCCCTACTGACATCAAGTTCGAAGATAACGTAGGTACATAAAATGTGTTATCGAGATTAATATTTGGTATTTTAATGTTTAATTTTGCTTCACCTCTGCCCATGACTTCTGCTGTACACTGCTCCGAAGCTAGTTTCAAAGGATTGCAATTAACATTTTCAAATTTAATAAATCTATCTTTCTGGAATGACATGTGCGAGGCACAACCACAAACACCATATATTCTACCTTTTATCATTTGCATTATTTGCTGTTAGACACAACTCCTCAGTACAGTATAGGTTTTTCTCGTACTTGTAATTGTTTTTATTGTTATTGCCAACTTTAGACCTACATTCATTTGCTTTATGTCCTCTTTTTTTACATTTATAGCATTGCACAATTCTTTTTTCTTTATTTTTAGAATACATTGCTTCTTCTTCTAAATTATTACTATTGTTACTAGTGTCGGCTATATTTCTTCTGGCTTCAGCTTCTTCAATAATTTTGATTTTTAAACTGTTTGGGTCTGGTAACTCGTCTCTTGTTTCTATGGCAATGCGGAAGTTTTCAAATGTCGCAGGTAGACTGTATAGAAGCATTATACTCAGTAGTTCTTCATTTATTTTTATATTTATATCCGCTAGCTTATCAACATTGTCCATAAACATGTTTAGGTGATGTACAATATTGGCCTTATCTGACATTTTCTAAGAACTAATTCCTTAAGTAGTGTTGCCTAGCGGGCAGCACCTTTACTTTCATAAATATTTTCAAGAGTGACCCATAGTTTATAACTAGTTTTGCAGTTCTTTACTTGCTTTAACTCTGAAGGAGCAATCGTGAGAAGTAACTCTGACAATGCTAGGATATCGTTTTCGACATTACTTAGTTAACTCTATGTCGGAAGTGGGTTTTACGATTTTTCCACTAACATAATCGAAAAGGCCGCATTTTGTTAGTAGCGCCTTTGCATGAATTCCCCATGTATCATAATTTTCCAGTTTTAGTGGTTCAATACGGACGTGACTATAACTACTCATTATGAGTTTTAAGTAATCAATAATTTTTACTTAGGTACGATTTTAGCCCATTACCTTTTATATTTTATATTGTAAGGGTCTTAGTCACATAATATATTTATTTTAATATAAACCACAAAAACACATCTTTTAAATTTTTCACTTGTCAAAAGTAACAACGCCATGGTAACATATATTTTCTTCTTTACCGAGTGTTCTTGTCGTAGCAAAGAGGTTTTCTAACAGTTGCCATACTTTGAAAAAAAAAAACTTAGGTATATTTTCTTACTTAATCTTATATTTATATCTTCAACCCTGTGTTTTAGTAGCACTTGTTCGGGAGGTCTGGCCATCGAGACTCTTCATAAATAAATAAAAAGGTGCAACATTTTCAATTTCAAAATGCTATTATTATTTATGTAATGTAATGCGAATTCTTCATAAAAATTTTATGCTTTGTTATAAGAATTGTTATTTATTGATTATGTAATTGTCTAACTAATTTATTAATTTTAAACTGAGTAATTGTATAGGTACTACTTGTTAGCCACATTTGGTTTTTATCTCTTTTTATTTTGTTTATTTAATTTAGTTTTATTTTCTTAAATTGTGTTTAAATTGTGTGTTCCATAAGATTTTTATTTTTCATCATCTAATTTTGTTTTATCTCTAATGAATCTCAGTGAGAATGTTGAGGACAAGTACATTTCCTACTATAAATGCTTTTATTTATAAGTTATTTTAATTGTATATTGTCTGTTTTTTCTCCTTAATAAATAAATAATAAATAACTATTCCACACACATCGAATTTTCTACTTATATAAAATTCACTTACAAAATAAACTATTACAAAAATGCTTCTAGAAGACTATTCTATAAAAACAATTTGACATCGTATACATATAAGGACATTGTCATTTACATTTCAAATATTAATTTACTTTTAAATCTGTCTGACAATGCTTTAAAACTCTATGCTAAAATTAAAGACCCTCAACAGCACTAACGTTGTTCTCAAAGTTTGCTTTTTTGCCCTTTTGTAGTACCTACATAATATCTGTTTTCAAACATGAAAAAACTAAAAGTTTATGCAATCATATTTTTCCCTGTGAAGAGGGAAATTATACTGAATGGTAACCCTTATATAACCCTCACGCCCCTCTGACGTCATCTTCAAAGCGCCAAAAAAGCCTTGTCAGACTGTACATATTTGCACAAAGACCTTTTACCAGTATAATGTCTTTGCATATGACATAATCGAAAATGAGTATATAAACGTGAATGGCGGGAAAATTAAAAAAAATGCGATTATAATTAGTGTCATCGATTAATCATTGATGATACCTAGTCATCGTTCGTCTTGTTTGTGCTCAGCGCGATGAAAGATGGACTAAGAAGAAATTCAAGGTCACTTGAAAATATGGATATTTTCTCCACACAGGAATTTCTTCTCCCTTTCTATATACATATTCTGATAAGATCCTATTTCCTAAATAGCTGATAAGTTGTTTTAAAAATTAGTACTAAATCCTTAAATATTAAAGGTATCCACATTGCTTAGACTGATGTACAGAAGTACTCATGATATTTTGTCTAATCTTTTAAACAATATTTTCAGATCAAACCATGAATTGAATTACTTACCTTCTACTTAGGTGCTTACCTACTTCGAATTACTTATACTTATAGGTAACCTACATAACTACAGCTTCCTAAAATTGCTGAAACTATAAATCATGATCTTTTAACCCAAATGTTCTTTGTTGTTGCGAGCTTTGGTAAACTACAAGAATGGTATAAAACTGAGTAGGTAATCAATAAATAAGACACATCAATAATAACAGACAGATGACTTTCTAGCTCCTAAAACGCAGCTATACTTTAGTACAAAGTCAAAAGTGTTACCCTTGACCTGACGCTGTCCGTACTTTTAGTCCTTGATGGGATAAAGGGATACTATAGCAAGTTAATATATTTATGTACAACAATATTTTGCGCATGCCCGGTCTGCCTGGGCTCTAGGCTAGAAGAGAACGTTCAGATAGTGATATAATGAATGTTACTATATCTGTATATAGTGCCTTAAGATACTTGTACCAGCAGAGCCATTTACAAGTGCCGATCCGATTTTCTCCAGCTTACCGGTCGCAATGTATTCAGATCATTCACATTTATCCCTGAATTATCATCATGAGGTCATTCTTCTCCCGTAGTATTTTTTCATAAAAGAACGTAGAAAAATATAGTGGTGGGTGACTGGATTTAAAGATACTTAGGCATTTATCAGGTATTATTGCTTCCCATATCCCATGAAACTGGGAAAAGGGTTCATCTGCTTTATCAAACGACTTCAAAAAAAGAAGGAGGTACTCAATTCGTCTGTATGTTTTTTTTTAAATGTTACCTCATAACTTTTGACTAGGTGAACCGATTTTGATGATTTAATATGATACCGAATACTTCCCATTTGAATCGCAAAATCGATTGAGTACCTACATCATGAAAAATTTAATTTTTTTTTCAAAATATGTACCTACTTATGAATTTGGAGATCGTTTACCTTGACGACCTTATATTTCAGCCAAAGTTTTGACGTGAAGTCGGTTTTTTAATGCTCTGCATTCGTTTATTATTAGTCTTAAAATTGCATGTCTTAACTTGACTGTTTGATTTACGAATATGAACTGTCGCGAGTACAGTGGGAGTCTAAGGGTGCGTATAAATTGCTAGTTATGCAACTAGTAATGTAACCTGCAAAAAAGTTCCCATGATATGGACTCCTCTCGAGCGCGAACTGAGCCGCAGTAGAGTGCGCTCGTGGCCTGCTCTAAGCTATCCGTACATTTTCTGTTTTTTGAATCATCATCATCACAACTCTTTGTAATGAGCCCAATGCAGGGCATGAGTCTCTCCCCTGGGTGACGAAGAGGTATAGGCCATAATCCACCAAGCTGGCCCAGTGGGGGGTGGTGGATGCCAGAATTTTCAAGGTGCCAAAATGGCTTCTGACAAACCCTAACCACTACTGTATACAAGTATAAGCACCCGGGACCGACTGCTTAAGGTCCCCTCCGAAGCACGGAAGTAGTCGTGAGAAATGAATGGTCGGCGGTCACCCATCCAAGTACCGGCCGCGCCGAACGTTGCTTAACTTGTGATATCGTATGATACACACAGTAACCACGGCGCTACGCTACGACGACTTCGTTTTTGTAACATCTTTTTTTAACGTTTTTTAACGTTTGAATAACATCAAAAAATGCTCGATGCTCAAGTGAGACTTGCTCCTGTGTGCGTGACGCTCGTAGCCTGCTCGACGCAATCCGTAAACTGTCGGTTTGTAGACAACATCAAAGGGGCACAAATTGCAAATTGGATAATTACGAGAGTAACTTAAAAATGTGATTTTTTGTTTGTTAAGTTATCGTAACGATTTTGATGTCAAATGAAAGCGCTGGGTATAAAACCAATTTATCCATTTGAATCATGTAAATCAGTTCACTCGTTTAGGAGATAATTTAAGAATTAATTTGTATTTTTTTTAGATGTAAACAACCAGAACATTTAAAGTTTTTGTTTTCTCAACTGTAAGCCTTCTCTCATTTTCTAATTTCTGTGCGCCAGCAACGTCGCGGTCTTCGGAGTTTTTTTTTGATGACTACAACGATTAGCTTTTGCTCATGACTCCGTACGCGAATAAACATTGTCTATCTAGTATCCAAAGCGTAAGTTCTTAAGCAAAATTTATTTGGCCTAGATAATGTGGTGTGAATGTTGGAAATATTTATTTATTTTAACCTATTTAGCAAGTTAAATAAATCTTACTAATATTATAAATGTGAAAGTTTGGATGTATGGATGTACGGATGCTTGTTCCTCCATCACGGCAAAACAGCTCACGGGATATGGATGAAATTTGGCATGGTGATAGTCAACAGTCTTGAATAGCACATAGGGTACTTTTTATCCCGATATTCCCACGGGATTCAAAATTGCATGGGTAAAACCGCGCGATACAGCTAGTAAATAAATAAATATGACACTCACACATTATCTAGCCCGAATTAAGTTTCTTTTAATTAAATATTTTATTTTATTTAAAGAACCTGTGTTATGGATAGGTACTAGATAACTGATATACTTAAGAAATATATAAACATCCATGACTTGACTACTAATATCTGTGTTCATCACACAAATTCGAACCCAGGGCATCTGACATAAAAGGCAATGTATGTTACCACTACACCAGCCAGTCATCAAAGTTTCACATCGGTGCACTCTTTGAATAAGTTTTTCATACAAACTAAAAGTCATATGACGACCACTATGGCGTTGGGGTAAACCTATCTGCCTCAGAGGCCAGTGGTTGCGGGTTCGATCCCCGCACGGAACCAGAAAAAAAAAATGTTCCGTTTCTGGGTGTTTATCTATTTATGTAGGTATTTATATTCTAGGTTCCCCCCTAGTTCGCTGCATGGTATCCCATATCACAAGCTATGCTTACTTTGGGGCCATGTAGTTGGTGTGATTGTCTGGGAATTTTATTTATTATTTATTTATTTATATGTTTTCCGTTCGCGTGGCAGTTTCGGGTTACTTGCCTTGGTGCACCCCTACATCTCCCTAGGAATGTATGTTTAAGATTCAGCTCTCTACGCCTAGTAGTTATGGCTGTACGTTGTCTATCAGTCACTCAGGCGAGTTTTAATATAGGTATGTATGATACTGATGAAGCTCTGATAAAAATTAGAGCACGAATGAGGTCTTCGGACTCTATATCTCTTGTGATCTATCAATTTTGTGAAGTGTCGCGGTATTATGAAATGCAGAGCATAAATAAACCAACTTCACCAACATTTTTAAATCCATGTCAAAACTTTGGCTCAAGTGAAATGTCACCTACGTAGGAATATATACTCCGCTTTCATATATATATTTTTTTAAGTAGGGAATGAATCGATTTCCATTAAATTTCAATGGGCCACCTCTGACTTACTGTGATGTATCAAATGAAGAATCATCCACATCGATTCATAATTGACCAATTAAGCAGTAACAAACATACACACGATTTGATAACCTCTTCCTTTTGGAAGTCGGTTGAAAAGAACGTGTGCGGCGATAACGGACCGTGCTCGCGACGAAATACGAGGAAAATCTTACTCAGGATGCCCGTATTGAATGCTCAGTTCGTGCGCAATACACGTCCAAATACAGCGAGCGCAGGCATCGAGCGCATTATAAAAGTTACTTTGTGATCGAGCGCGGGATATTACATTACTGGTTCTATTACACCAATGTGTACCCGCCCTTACGCGTAATTACGGCTTAATTAGGTACGTACGAGCATGTCATCGAATGATAGAGATTTTTAGCATTTTAATTCTGTTTAAAACGGAGAAGTTTAGAGTTTTAAAGTAATGAGTTCGTTTCACCAAATTTGTTGTGGTGATGAGGTCGTTTCACTAATTGGAATCCTAGTAGACAAAACGAGTTCAGTAGACGACCATGTGCGTCCCGTGCGGAGTTGCGGTATAGTGAGGTCTATGCTGTAGGATGTGCGGGCAGCAATGTCACAAATTCCCGTGAGCTTGTTAAGTAGCTACGAGAGGTCAAACTTACGGAAAACTTAAAGACTTCAGCCTGGCCAGAGATTGCGTCAGTAGTGTCTTAATAGGCGTATAGCCCTGCTGCTTTGTTAAGTGGAGTAGTTGAGATCTAAAGGACTCTTTGTGATCGTAGAGATCATTGAGAAATGTAACCTATCAATAAATTACTTAGCACTTTGCTAAGCTCCGTTTTGCTTTAATCGAGTGGCGTATCATTGAATCTCCTGTATCGTATCTGCAAGTCTTCTAAAAAAAATCATTGGGTACATGAATCATAAGCGCTGCACATCCCGTAAAAACACTGTTATCTAAATAAAATATTAAAAGTCTGAGTGACTGACAGACAACGTACAGCCCTAACTACTGAGTGTAGGGAGCTGAAATTTGTAAAATACATTCCTTAAAGGGTGTAGGGTAGCACTAAGAAAGGAATTCCCGAAGTTCCAATGGGAACGAGAAAGAGAGTACTTTTCAGTTTGTATGAAAAATCTTATTCCTTGAGTGCACAGATGTGATACTTTGTATAAAGGTTCTTCAATAAGTGTTTGGTTGTATTATGGAAGAAATTCCTGAAATTCTCACGGGAACGGAAAGTCCTATCTTTTTAGTTTTTTTTTAGTTTGTTGGAAAAATCTTATTTCTTGATGGCACGGATGTGATACTTGGAATAAAGGTCCTTCAATGGGTGCCCGGTTTTACTATGGAAGGAATTCTCAAAATCCAACAGAAAGGGTACAAGTCTAGCGCTAGCGGGTACGAATTTGCGGGAAAAAGCTCGTACTTATTTTATATCGCATGAGAGCTGTAAGGGCAAGTTATTGGTTATGATACGGATCATTACTGGCAGCTTGTATAATTTGTTCTAAAACTACCTACCTAAAGCTTTTATTAAATAGAGCGAAAAAAATAGTAGCTCTACTATTTATATACAGGTAGCACTAACCTATAGTGCTAGAAATCGTGGGTGCATTGCGATTTTAAATTTAAAAGCGTTTAATCATAAGTAAACTCATAAGGACTAAACTTTCTGATTATTATTTTTGTTACGTGATTGAACCGACCTGCGGGTAAGCTATCTACAATCCAATAATTTAAGATCTAGCTACTAGGTACTACTCCACTACTAGGTAGGTACCTTCTCAAAATTGACACCTTCATATTACCTATGTACATAGTGAAAGAGCCTGTCCTGCCTTGCCTGTGTAAAGAGGTTCTTTCCTTGAAGGAGCAAATTTTGCGAACGCTCATCTGTCTGTCTCTTACCTATGATATTATCGTACAATATAAAGCGGATTCTTTCAACCAGCAGCCTGTGCGCTGTGTCGTTAGGCGATGAGCATCACTGGCTTTCGTTCGAACCAGTGCACTCAGTCAGTCAGTGCTTAAGCAAATGCCTACTTGTAGACAACTCCACAAAAATGTAAAGGCTGTGCCACGTTATTGCATTTTCGATTAAAAATAAAAAAAATATGCGAAGTGATAAAGTGATAAGAACAAAAGACGCCCGTCTTCCTTCATAATCTAATCAGTAAATTTTATAAAAATGAAGAGTTCGGACTATGAAATTGTGTTATTATTACCGCGTGATAAATAAAGGTAAATTCAACAGCATTACTTACCTGCAATACTTACCTATCAAAATTTGAATTCATTCTTAAGCACCTTTTCTGAAGTAGGTACTTAACAACATTGTTGGGTGAAATATTTTAATCTGCCTATGTACTTGGTGAAATATAAATAATATTAAATAAGGCCTTAGTTAGACTAAGATTTTGTAGCTAAGTATGTAATTATGTATTTCTTTATTGAACATAAAGTTTGTATTGCGCTGCGATGTAATATGCTTTGAAGTTAGAACCATTACGACTTACGACCTCTTGCAAAAAAATGTTTTGCAACGAAGCCGGCCATTTGCAAAAAATGTTCCGTTGTTGTCGTGTCGTCGTATTTTGTTGCCTACTACATGTTGAGGTTCCCCTGTTCACGAACATAAGACTTTAACAACATGCAGCAAGGTACAAATTCAAAGATCAACTCGAGAATGTTAGTTTTCTATAACATCTATAGATATATAAGTAGGTACATCAGTTTTATACATAGATACATCAACAATTTCGACTAGGTGATATAACCCGACCAAGTTAAAATGTTACATAAACATCATTGAGCGTTCCATCCACGTTCATCTTGAATTTAGCTGCGTAGCGTCGCGTTTTATGCGAACCCCGACGACGAAATCATTCCATCCAGCCGTCGAAGCCGTGTTCTTGGGGGTTTGGGATAGTGATTTTGTAGAAATCAATTAAGTTTTAAGTGCCAACAACGATACAAAACGAAGGTACGTTGTGTGAATTTTCTGAAATATCAAAAAGTAAATGTATTGTCCTCCATCATTGGTTTTGCATTTATGGCAACGCTTTCTTAGGCGTATTTTTTTCTCGTTCTGGCAAAAGCAGTGATACCAAATGTTGTAAGTTCTGTCTCTTTCCCACTAGTAATATAACACCGTTGTGCTCAGTCGTGTCATGTAAGATTTTTTGCGTTTTTAATTTCAAAATAGTTAGTTTTTAAGTGAAAAGTGTATTGTGTCGTTTTATTGTCTGTTGTTAGATGTTTTAAAAGAGATAATATACCATAGAAGTATATTACAGTAACAAATACGTTGTGCTAACTTTCACTCTAGTTATATCTAGGTACATTGTGATTGTGTTATACATATCCATAGATAGATACGAATAGATATTCAGCATCGAATCAAGCTTCAAGGCCGAAATATACACAGTACCGTAAAATATCTGGTTGTACCTTGGGAAAGATCTATGTAAATTGGTTTTCTACCTTGTCTTGAATTTGATGCTGTTATTGTTGTTTTTTCACACTGTACCTTTGCCAGATCATGGTAAGGGGATTCCAAATGGCGCGTCTTAGTGGAAAAATATTTCACATAGGTAGTTTAAAGTTAAATCAATAATAATTGTCATAGTTCTAATTTGATTATCCTGTAATATCTACTGCGCTGTAACTGTGAGATTATAAATTAAATACATATAAGTCCTTGAGATAACCTCAAAACTTTCATATTCAAATAAGTCTCAACAGGGTGAGTTTTCTCTTATTCGAAGGTATTTATATAGTTTTATGTTCTATAATACAGGATAGAAGAACGCGAGCTGACTGCAAAGCTGCTCGAAGGATTAGCCAGGCCCGTATTATCTGTGATATAAAGCTCAGCCTCTCGTCCGTCCTATAAGGTACTTAAGAAAATATTACAAGCTTGTATTATTAATTATTGCTATTCCTTTCGATATTTATCCTTTTCCTTTTGTTTAAAGGGCTGGGCATCTTGGGGCTGGAGGCAAATCCACGGCAGCTTCCAGCGGTGATCTCACCCACCCTCTGCCACAGAGGCACAACACTGATACCTGCTTTATTGACTGCATCACTACGAACCATTGTTACTTAGTCTTTAATTGAAACAATATGCAATCTGTGAAAATAACTAGCTCTAGGTGGATATTGTAGAAAATTATTCTATTTATAAATAATTGTCTGATGTTTCTGTAATTTATGTGTTCCATGTCTAATTAAGAATATAATTGTTACTCCAATATTATTACTGTTACCGAACCAATGCAATGTAACTACTCCACCTCAATGTTGGTGGTGAACACAAATAAATTTGGTGCTTTTAAGCGAGTTGAAGAAGAGAATGAGAGTCAGAGAGTTAGTGTAAAATTGATAGATAATAATATTTATAATGTAGAATTTGTTGATAGTATCCAACAAAACCAAATGATTGGCGATAAGCCTAACTACTGCATTCCTTTAACAATTAACGCCATAACAGTCCAGGGTATCTCATACAGTGACCCGTATTTCAGTAGCTTTAACTTAAAGTATAATAAGATGGCGTCTGAAGCGCCAATGTATATGAAAAAGTCTGATTATGCTTTTAAATCCTCAGTTTGTATTAGAGAAGAACCTTGTGAGGGTAAAATGCAAACAAACAATAAGTCTGCTCATGATATGATATGTAAAACTCGAATGAACAATGAGTCTATGAGAACATACCATGACAATAAGATTATGGATGTGACATCTGGGAAGTCAGTGCACAGATTTGAGAATGGTGATCTCAGTTTGGAGGAAATGTTGGAACTGTCAAGGAATGAAGACAGAATATTAAAGGAGATGAGAAAAGTGTCTGCAGTTGACAGTTGGGGTAAACCAAGAAGTCTCAGACTGTGTGGAGGTGGTGAAAGCTCACTCAACACAGCTAGTGGTTGGGGCAGTCCACCTGCTTCTAACAATGGTAACTATATTTCATTATTTTTAATCGTGGCTTTGTTTAGCCTTATTTTATTTTATAAGATACATTTAAAGAAAATATCGAAAATTAAATCCGAAATGTATTTAATATACTCAATATTTATACTATAAACTTTAATGTTCATTTGATTAGTATATAATCTGCGCTTTAGAAATTGTAATTAGCTAAAAGTAACATGAAACTGCTAAACATTACTGCTGAGACAAATATATAATTTTACAATGTCATGTCAGCTCACAAAGTTTTAAAATTGATGCATTGAATTTATTTAAATAAAAATATAATTAATGCCTCATATGTCATGTCACACCTCTAATCAAGAACAACTTATTGATTTTAATCTTTATTTCCAACAATATTGCCAACCCAGACATTTAGTATTCATTTTGGTAAATTGACAGAATAATTGATTTTTGGTACCTATGTTAGGTATGTATGGAATGTTTTTTCCCTTGATCCTAAATGCTTTTTGATTAGACATGAACAAAAAAATATTACCTGCTTTTGCCAAATTATTTTAAAGATTTTGAATTTTAAAAATGACAATAAAGTTGAATAAAATTTATCTTATAAGTCTATGAGAAATAAACTCGCTGTCATTGCTAGATTTACACATTGCATTAAACAGACCTAAACATTGTGATGACATTTCTCTGTTAGAATATAATATATTAGAAATTTTTATTTGTATGATAAAGTTTTGCTTCATTCAAAAGCTGGCAACTGGGGTGGAAACTCAAATGGACAGTCCAACAGTGGATCCAACAATACTCAACAATGGAATAGCTCCGGTCAGCGGCCACCTACTTCTCAGGCTGATTGTAAGTTATTTATTGCTAACCAATAATATGAACAAATTTTATTGTATAAGAAAGTTTCTCCAAGAAGCAGAATGGACTTATTACTTTTTTAATATTAACTTAAGACTGAAAGATCTGATTGAAAATGATTTAAGTACTTTAATCCTTTTATTAACACTAGTACCACATATTAATTTAATTACATATAGGTTAAATCACTATGAGTACATTCAATGTGCCATGTTGATCATAGTTTATCTTTGTAGTCAAGACAGTGGTTAAACAAACAATTTTATCTTTATGCCTATGTTATTTTACATAATGGCTTTGTTGCAAAATAAAAGCTTATCTTTGAATATTTTCCAAAATGTTTCAAAGTTTCCTATCAATATAGGGCATTGTGGTTGATAAAGAAGTGTGCTGATGGTTATCAACTACCTAAAAACAGCATTAAAGTACCCAGTAGCAATAAATAATCCAAGTTGTATAAATGTAAAGCACAGGTAACCTTTTTCAATCTTATATTTTCATGTTTTCAAATCAAATTATTTCAATGGTATTCTTTATTGCATGGCAAATATTTCATATAAACATATTAACCTACTTCTATAAGTTTCCAATATAGGTGCTTCATTGAAAGTAGGGCTTTAATGTCATAAAAATGCTTTTTGTTCTATTTAGATTTCTGTTTGAAAGTATTTGTTTCAGACACAAATACTAACAAAAGTAATAAAAAAAATGAATTTGAACATACATAGAACAACACAGGTTATTATTTTATTCCTTTAGAAATTCAATTCAGTTCAATTAAAGTATCTTTTGCCTTTTACACTCCCAGTTATTTCCTACTATGTATGTAATTATGTGAAATTTCCCTAATAATGAGCTGCTGATTTAAAATTGCCTTTGAATACAAAATCGATACTTCGTCGTTGGTAGTTCGTTTATGCCTGTAATTTAGGTTGCATTTTAAATGACGGACTTATGTCTTCATGCCTACTTTTAGATTTTCCTTTTGTTTCTTTGCATATTTCGTACAAAATTCGATTATAAGCGTTTTGCGTTATAAACACATGTATTTAGTCAAATCTAGTTAAATTGCGTTACAAACAACAAATCACATGTGATTCCTAAAGTAATTAGTTCAATTAAGAAACAAAGCTAATAGAGCTTTGTTGACCTCAAAGTAGTTGCACAATACAGATTTGGATGAGGTGTGGCTGTAAATAAAAATCGTAAATCGCGCGACAAACACGTTCGGAAATTACCCACCTATTCATCACTTGCTAATAAACTGTCATTAGCCCATTTAGAAAGTATGTGGTTCAAATAAATGTTAACTGACTGGGCAACATTGTCTTCTATCTGCAAATATTATCTAAACTGGACAGATTTATTCACGCGGATTCCAAGGCCAACCATTTAGTAATGCGCTGCGTCATTATATTTTTTGATTTGCATATTGATCACATTGTGTTCACGGCGAAATAAACACTAATGATGTAATAGTAAATTCGAAATAGAAAAAAGAGAATAGCACCACTTGCAATGTTTGAGTTTGTGATTAGATCATGTTTGTTAAATATTATTTATAGACTAATTTCTAGCGAGATGAAACGATCATTATTTTACGTATTACCTACTTGCGTAATAAGAAAACTGCCACGGTGTTTTTGCGGCTTTTCGAACCGGCTTGTAAGACAATGTCAATTGTTTTCTTCATACAGGTATATCATAGTCAGTGTATAACTTCGACAGTGTAATTGTATGAATTTATAATTAATACCGTGTTCATTATGCGAACGTAAATAAACGAAAGAATGAAGTAGAGCCCAGAAACAGTCGCAAATGCCCTAACTTTCGCTAGCTATAGGCTGTATTCGTACCCGACAATGGTATAGCGTTGATTGATATCTAAATGACACGCTTTCTGAACATTCTTGAAGTCAAAACACGATGGTAAAGGGGCTATTCTCTTGCAGTGAATAGCAACAAGGGAAATGGCAACCAGTTGCCGCCCACGAGCGCTGCCGGTTCTGCAAACTGGCAGAGTTCACCACCGAACATGCCCAATGCGCAGCAGAATAATAACGGCGCTCCTGCCGGTAACGGTAAGATATTGTAGCAAAAAACGTGCGTCACGCTGATCAACTCGCGGTGTGAAGTATGAACTACCTACGGAATCTCGCGTTCGTGAAATAATGAGTTAACTTTGTATTGGGGCAGTTTTGCTTCAGATCGATCGATGCTGCCGCAGCGTGCCCGCTAGTTGTCCTAACAAGTCACGTTTTACATATTGCTTGGCTCTAACTAGGAAGAGAATTGCTAACTGCACTAATGTAGCGCGCGTTTTAATTATTATAACGGAGTTTTGGCTTGAAGTATAGATTAGCATTTCACAGTCAAATTAAATGGTTCTATCGGTGCAATTAATAAACAATATGAGGAATATGTGATAAACAATTTTTATTATGACAGATTGTTATATAACGGTTATCTAGGATTTGATTCTGAACAAGTAAATATAGATTATACTATTGCTATGATTGCTTACTGTTTTTTTAATAACATTGTGGCTTCAATCGAAATAGTTAATGGAAAGTGTGTGTATTCGAATATGCCATTGATTGAAATGAGTTAGTTAAAAATACTCATGGAATCCGTCCATTGTTTAACCCTTCTTTGCATGATGATGGAAATTTCTATCATAATATTTAGTCAACAAAAAAAGGTACTCAAAATCCTTGTACTGTAAATTTGTTGTTGCTGGCAACTTTTTTAACGACTACTGCGTATAACAAAACGCAGTTGTCAAAAAATAGCAAACGTCACTGTGAATTACCAGGCCTAGAACTTGTCATTCCGCTGTTTGTTGTGACTGGAAGAAAGTAGCGAGATTTAAAATTGTTTTATGGAAATAAACGGAGATATAAAATACAATAAAAGTGAAAATGAGTGGAAAAAAGGTTTGTTTTCATGTTTTTGTTATTTTATGTACAATTTATATCAAAACACTGTGAATAAATTTCTCAAAATTATGTGATGGAAATTTACATCACTATGCAGTAACTTCACTTGTAATGTATGGCTAACATTTTTTTGTAAATATTTATTTTATGTTGTTTTTTAGGGAAACTTGAATGAAAGAGATGTTGAAGATTATCTTAGTAAGTTAGAAGGCGGTTGGCTCTCAGAAGATGGCCTTGATGACCAAGATTCCGATGATGAAAACCGCGATGCTGATGAAGTTATAAGAGTGTTGCAGGAAGAGAACGATGATGATGATGATGATGATGATGTGGATGATGATGTGGATGAAACTGCTGACATTGATCCTCCTCTTGTAGAACCAGAAGATCAAGAACCTTCTCACCCATCAACTTCATCCAATTTGCAGTCTTCATCCAGTTTTCCATTTGACAAAAGAAGCTTGATTTGGAAAAAAAGGAATCTGGTGTATGACACAGATAAAATTACTTTCTTGGGGAGTTCTACTGCTTCAGGTGGTCTATCACACCTAGAAACTCCATATCAATGTTTTAACCATTTTTTCACCGAAGATTTTATCAAAACATTAGTAGAGGAGACAAATTTATATATAATACAGAGTAATCCCAGTTCATCTATAACATTTACAGAATATGATTTGTATAAGTTCTTTGGTATATTATTATACATGTCAGTAATCAAATTTCCTAGCACAAGATCATACTGGTCGCCAAAGTTTGGATATGAGCCCATTTCTTCAACAATGCCACTGAATAAGTTTGAGAAAATAAAGTTATCATTACATTTTAATAACAATGATCTTCACAAACCTATAGGTCATCCAGAACATGACAGGCTTTATAAAATTCGCCCTGTTATCAAGCATCTCAATGAGAGGTTTGCCACAGTGCCAATTAATCAAAGACTTTCTGTGGATGAACAGATGTGTTCTACCAAAATAGGGCATTTTTTAAAACAGTATCTGCCTAAGAAGCCCCATAAATGGGGCTTCAAATTATATGTTCTCTGTGATTTGATGGGATATGCCCACAAGTTTGAGGTATATTCTGGACAAGAGAATACAGAGAAACTCCCAGATGAACCAGATCTTGGTGCAACAGGAAATGTTGTAGTTCGTTTGCTTCGAGGAGTGCCAAGAAAGCAAAACCACATCATATATTTTGATAATTTTTATACCTCTTTGCCACTGGTAGTTTTTTTAGCTAACTCAGGAATTCACACAGTGGGAACTGTGCAACAAAACAGGATACCAAATAATAAACTTCCAGAGAAGAAAAATTTCATGAAAAAATCTGTGCCCAGAGGTAGTTTTGAGGAAAGAGTGTCTGTGCATGATGGTATAGATTTGAGTTGTGTGGCTTGGAAAGATAATAAGATAGTAACCCTGTTATCTTCTTATTGTGGAGCATTGCCTGTAACTAAAGTCAATAGATTTGACAGGATAACAAAAGGAAAAATTGATATTACTTGCCCGTTTATTGTCCAAGAGTACAATAAACATATGGGAGGAGTTGATCTCATGGATAGCTTTTTGGGCAGAAATCATATAAAAATGAGGTCTAAAAAATGGTATTTGCGTATTTTTTTTCATTTATTTGATCTAGCTATTATTAACTCTTGGATTGTTTATAAAAAAAATGCTCAAGAAAGAGGTGAACCTAAAAAGAGTCTGCTTACAATGGGCCAATTCAGAAATGAATTGGCCTTTGTGCTATGCAACAGAGGAACCACCAAAGAAGCTAAAAGGGGGCGTCCTAGTACCAGTGTACTAGAAGAAGAATTACAATCAAAAAAAAGAAAAGCTTCTCCAGCTCCACCACCTCCAAAAGACATAAGAAAAGATGGTGCTGAACATTGGCCAAAAGTAGGTGGGTCACTCCGGTGCAAATTTCCCAAATGTAAAGGCTATTCCACAATTTCGTGTAGTAAATGTGGCGTCAATTTGTGCTTAAATAAGAATAATAATTGTTTTTTAAATTATCATAAAGAATAAATAAGATTCAGTAAACTATATTTTTTTATTTATTTAGTACTGAGCTAAATATGTGACAATGCATGATGATGTAAATTTCCATCATATTGTTTTTTACATAATACTTATTTTTATTTACACTAGGATTTTTTTAAATATTTTTCCTTTAATCTAGAGCATTAATTACATAACCCTGATTTATTTAAAAAAAATAGAAAATATCATGCAAAGAAGGGTTAAGCCCGACGAATGCAGACTTTAATGGCAGTGAACCGCAAAACTGATACAATTAACGTTACTTGCATTGCTTTTTTACCATTGCACTGGCATATAATGTGTGTTTTAATTTTCTCAGAGATTTTTTTACTATATCATTAAGATTATCTCATTACAGACCAAGGTAGGTAATAAAATACGAAATTACAAATACGTTAACAAATTGAAGTAGGTACATTGCGCTGCCTAATCGCTTGCAAAAGATCTTTTCCAGTTAAACCTTTATTCACGTACCCGCTTCTGTACCCGCCTAAATAGATGAAAAAAGTAATTAATGAGTTTTAGAAAATCAATTAGCACGAATCTATGCAGCTCGTAGTTGTGTTCTTCTGTGGCCGGACCACAGTTTAGTACCCAGATGCTATAGTTCGAAATAATAGCTACCTAAAGTCTACTTTCTCGGAATATATGTATTTCTAAAGTACTTCAACAGATAACTTTTTAATTAACAATCTATGTGCTCCGGCCGCGAAGCAGTGCTCTTTGGCCGCGCCACCTCAAAGTTAATAAAGTAAAATGAACTATAAAAAATCAATATCCCGAAAAAATCTACCTAATGAGAGTTGCATTCGACAACTATGTTCAAATAAACTTCTTCAGTTAAGGAGTTATTGGTCGTAGTGTGTGGTCTGGCTGGAAGGTAATTTCTACAGCAACCCAATTTCGCAATATTAATTATTAACTATCCGGTAATCCATTCAAATAATACTTCCTTTTCTCTACTCATCATTGATAGTTTTTTTCCTCAAGAAACTATTCATTTTTATTAATTAACCTCTAAAGTTTGTGGTGCGGCTAGGGAGGATTAGTTTCAGCAAATATGACGAAATATGGTTTATTTCTTTATGACAACTAAAATTGCATAAAAAGTACTTAATAAAAAGATTTGGACTTCATCTTCATCTGAAAAATTTACACTTGCTGGTTTTTGCTTATTTTGATTTAAAATAACCAATAAGTGTGCGAAAAACAAATATATTTTCATAATCAAATATTAATAATTGTCAATATTAAGTAATGGCGGAAAAACAAACTAATTCAACTGTGGTTCGGCCACAAAAGAACACACAGGTCGTAGTACTTTTTATTAAAATAAATATAGGTATTCAGACAACAATGGCTAAAAAAAAAGACAGAATACTGCTGTTGATGAATGGGATGGTGATAGTACAAATTAAAACAGTGCCAATGTCAGGAATTATTGAGTACATTTTGATTTTATTATCTCTTATGTGACCAATTTTTTTTACTTAAATATAATACCTTTTATCGCCTATATTTTACATATTAAGTCGACCTTTCTGTGTCTTTACATAAAATGAGGACTACTTTTTTAAACTGAAGACTGAAAATTCAAGACAATTTTTCGAGTTTCACCGTAAAACTCGCAGCGAAAAATAATTTTGCAGATTGTAAATTTATTACAAATACTATTAGTCTTATCAAAACAATACATTCCTTGTTTTGTTTAATTCGTTACGATGTATGTCGTTCAGTCGAAGTGCTATATAAAAAGGTGTTATTAAATGCATTTTGCTGAGATAAGAAACACAGCTCAATTCCCCAATTCACGAGCTAGTGTCATGGTGCAGATTGATAGACGTCATGACGGCGTCATCTAAACGTCATCCTATACATGTAGACGTTGACAAGTCGTCGTATGATTATAATTGCGGGCGGCATTATGAAATAGGGCAGCGGATCTAACTTAATTAAACCAGTCACGGGTCAGGGCGGAGAATGTTGGTTGTTATCCATAGAGTACAGAAAAGTACTCCGTCATAGATCCATATTTCGCTTGTCACCAAGCTTGCTTAATTATTTGGTTTCAAATAGATATACGAATTGAATACCTAAAAAACTATGGTTAATACTGACTGACTGAACATAGATTTTTTTTCAATTTTTTTTGTCTTCTATACATATAAGGCGCATTTGTTCATGAGACAAGAATCTATTCAGGATAGTTAAATGTATTTATTTATTTTACAATTTATGTACACACAAGTTAAGATACAATATTAATCAAAATAAGTACAAAGGTACAGCTTATCTCTATTGAAATCTCTTACAGCAGACCTAAGACTGGAGAGTTTGTTCAAAATGCAATCATAGTGTGTACTAATACATAACATACTATAAACTATTTAAATTGTAATAAATATATATATATACCAATACATACATAATTCATACTATTGTTCATATAAGTAGAGTGGATACTATAACTTACAGTAGAGAAAAGTAGTGATCTTTGACTTTATATTTGAAACTAGATATGGTTTTACACTCACGAATGACATGAGGTAATGAGTTCCACAATCTGACTGCATGTACGGAGAAAGAAAGAGTAGGAATAAAAATCGGTTTTATGAGAAGGCATTATGAGAAGACTACGCGCGTGTGCTCTACATGGCGTATCTTGAGAGTATGAGTATAAAAACCTTTCACGCAAATAGAGAGGAGTGAGTGGATTATTAAGGATATTGAAAAGGAGACAAATGATTCTAGTGTTTCGACGGTAGCGTATTGGAAGCCATCGAAGTTGCTTGCGATAAGCGGAGATGCGATCGAACTTCTTCAGGCCAAAGATAAAGCGAATGCAAAGATTTTGCAGGCGCTCCAACTTGTTGAGAAGTTCTTCTGTAGCATCCAAATAACAATTCATTTCATTTCATTTATTGCATGTTACATTACAGATATAGATGGAACATTTTAAGGTAGGTATACATGTAACGCCCTGCAAGGGCATAGCAATATTTGAGGGATTCAGATATTAAATAATAATAATTCTAATTCTTATTTCACTCTAAATACAATTTTTTTTTTTTTTTTTAATTTATGATAAAAAGTCTTAATTTTATTTAGGACCTTGACCTATTTCGTAGTATAACAAAATATTAGAGACAAACATTAATTTATAGAAGCCTATCTAAATGTGATTAACATTTAATCACATTTAGAATTCTTATAAGTACTTACTACCTCTATATTAACACTTAAATGAATGATATATAAAATGAATACAACATACAATATACACTTAGAAAAAAAAAAAAAATAAAGAAAGTAACAATTCGCCATTATACAGTATCTTTCTTATCTTCAAAATACTCCTTTATGTCGTAGTAACATTTATTAATTAAGTGTGTTTTTAATGCTTTAATAAATTCTGTGGACATTACAATATTTTTTAAATGATTTGGTAGATGGTTATAAATTTTTATTGCCATAATATGAGGACTGGAGGTTACTAACTGTAGTTTGGAAGAGGGTATTTTAAGCTTATTGAGGTATCGGTCATTTCTCCGAACGGCAGTTATAGGAGAATAGAATTGTGGATGTTTCCTGACAAATTTGCACATTTCGAGGATATATAGCGATGTAAGAGTAAGGATTTTGAGGTTTGAAAAGTGTGGTCTACAAGATTCCTGTTGCTCAATATTTGTTATTATCCTAATGCACTTCTTTTGTAGTATGAACACTTTATCTACGTCACTTGAGTTTCCCCATATAATGATACCGTAGGATAGAATTGAATGAGTATAGGCGTAGTAGGCGGTAAGAGCAGTTTTTAGGTCCGTTACTATTTTAAGTTGTTGGAGAGCGTAGATAAAGGAAGATATTTTTTTTACCACTTTCTGTATATGGTGTTTCCAGGTCAAATGTGTGTCTAGTTCTATTCCTAATAACGTGGCGGAGTTAACTGTTTCAAGTTTGTTTTGGTGATATTTGTACATGATTTCTAATCCTGCTTTTTGGTAAGGTTTAAATTGAATAATTTTGGTTTTGCAAAGATTAAGTTCCAGGTTATTAATTTTCAGCCAGTTCGTTACTTTATCTAATGTTAAATTTAATTTTGTGTTTAAGTCTATATTATTTGAACAAGAGATTAATATGGAAATATCATCGGCAAATAGGACACAAGGGTCGTCTAATATACTTGGAAGATTATTTATATAAACTAGAAATAGAATACACCCTAAAACACTACCCTGGGGGATAGAACCATTGACATGCACTGCGTCAGATCGAGCTTGAGTAATTAGGCCACTCTCGAAGTTGGTATTTTCAATTTCAACATACTGAAGTCTATTATAGAGATATGATTTAAACCAGTTATGGGATATTCCCCTTATTCCAGTATCATATAACTTATCCAAAAGATTTTTAAAATTTACTCTGTCATAGGCTTTACTCATATCGAGGAGTAGTCCTATTGCGGATTTCTTGCTTTCTATTACGTCTAAGATGTGTTTTACGTATTTATAAATAGCCAAAATTGTACAGTGATTTTTCCTAAAGCCGTTTTGATTTTCATTTAAAATTGTATATTTTTCATAAAAGGAATACAGTCTTTTCACCATAGCGGTTTCAAAAATTTTTGCCGATGTTGGAAGTTGAGCTATAGGCCGGAAGTTGTTCATATCAGTGGTTAATCCTTTTTTATGAATAGGTTTAATTATGGATATTTTCAGAACGTCAGGAAAGATACCTTCTGAGAAAGATTGGTTAATTAGTATGGTGTATGGGAATATAAGCAAATCAGCGCATTTTTTTATCAAAATTGGAGGCATTTCATCGATCCCGAAAGATGTCTTATTTTTTAGGGCTTTTATAATTGTTCGAACTTCATTTGGTTCTACCGGACTCAAGAATAAGGTATTTTCGTTAATTTTAGCATTGCCTAAGGGAGAAGTTGCCGTTAAATTTAAATTAGCTGGATTTGTTTGAGCTTGGGAGTTTCCAATAGATGCAAAGAATGAGTTAAACAAATTCGCCACAATTTTTGGGTTACATATAGTACTTGCCGACTGCTTGAGATGTATATTTTTTCTTATTCGTATATTTTTGTTGGTTTCATTTCTTATTATTCGCCAAATAGATTTAGTTTTATTTTGTGAATTTACAAATGTATTTTTGTTATTAATTTTTTTTGATATATTTATAGCTTTTTTAAGTACTCTACAATACATTTTATAGTGATTTTTTAAATTTATGTTTTTGGTTTTAGATATGAGTATCTTTAAGAATCTTTTGTATCGGCACGATATTTTTAGTCCTCGTGTCAAATATATATTTTTTAATCGATTATTTATTTTTATTAATTTTACCGGAATATGTTTATTTAATGCTTTTTGTAATGTATCATGAAATACATTATAATTTTTATTTACATCCTCAGTAAAAATAAGTATGTCATGCCAATTTATATTTGAAATTTCATTTTTAAAATTCATTATATTACAATCACTGTAAACACGTTTATGTACTAAAAAGTGTTTTAGAGTTTGTGTGTTAGACGGTACTGATATTGATAAGCCGCGGTGGTCAGAAAGACCATGCTCATGAACAGTTATTTTCGAACTTTTCAGTCTGAAATTTATGAACAGTAGATCAAGGCAAGTCGAGCTAGTTGGCGTAATCCTAGTAGGTTCCTTAATTTTTTGCTGGAAATTATAAGATAATAGTACATTGGAAAGCCTCATTTTTCCATTTGTATTAATCATGAAATTTACATTAAAATCTCCACCTAAAACTATATTCTTAGAACGATCTTTTTTTGAAATATGTTTCATTAGTTTCTCTAGACATGAATAGAATACTTCAATTTGCCTACTGCTATTTGGCCAATAAATATTTATAATTAACAAGTTCATCTTAGGTATTTCAATTGCACATACTTCAAAAATCATTTCCAAAGAAAATGAGGAGATGTCAATTCGGTCTCTGTATTCAAGTGATTTTTTAATCAATATACACACACCGCCGCCCTCGTGTTCTTCCCGGCAGAAGAACGAGGTAGCGGTATAGCCTTCAATTTTTAACAATTCTAATTTTTGTTTATTCAACCAAGTCTCCGATAAGCATATCACATGGAAATCAGACTTTTCCTCCAACAGTGAATCTAATAGATGAGTTTTATTACTGATACTTTGGATATTTTGAAACATAATATTAAAGTTAAAACTAGAGTTAAAATTAGTTTCGAAAAGTAGAGTTCCTGACCGTAGTGAACAAACATCAGCATAATCAAGGATGGGCAGAATAAGTGACTGTGCAAGAGAAATTTTTGTTTTGAAAGGCAAAAAACTTTGTAAGGCTTTACAAAGTTTTTTGTAAAGCCTTACAAAGTTTAAGACTTTATACTGTATACCTTTGTGGGCGCAATAAACTTAACCATTTTTATTTCATTCAACAACAATAATAATAATCAACGCAATAACAAACATACGATTGAAAATAACGGCACATTTCAATGATCGTTATATTTCGTTCCGATTATATTCTAAACATACACGTGTGTATGTTTTTACATTCTTATTGTTTAGGAAAATACCAGTATTATGCCATCGAATTTTATGTTCAGTTAAATAAAGAATTCCTTTGCGTTACTTATTTATGCTTTGCAAGCAATAAAAAAGAAACCTATTTATAAAAATATATCAATAAGTGAGCGTTTTTTGGTGCTACTCTACACTACTGTACATTTCTTTTACTTACTCCTAAGGAAGTCGTCGAACGCCATGTTTGCACTATGTGAATAAATTATCGAACAATTTTGTCAGGAAATAGATAGGTATGGCGTCTCACGTGGAATGCATAGTTAGATTTTATGTTTCTAAATTAGTTTCAGTTTTTATTATTTATTTATTCAAATTAAAAGCGGTATTTCTGTTTGCACTTGTATTAACCCGAATGAGAATTACCTACGTACCTACATCTTAAGCGTTATAATTTATTAAAAATACTGCTCGAAATCTTATCAGATAAGAATCTTAATCTTAATTGTAGATTTTTACAGTATATTTAAAGTTGAAGGGTCTAATAGGGATATTAAACATTCGTAGTTATTCAAATATTGCTCACATTTCACTTAGTTATACAAATAACACACATAAAATACAATAGTTTGTTGTGCCATTCTATGAATGCAGACCTCTTAAGGGTATTTAAATAGAGTAACTACAGCAATTTGGGTGTTCCTTCAGTGCTGATCGTATTTGCTATCTTGATGAGTTGGTTATGGCTTTTGTGTCTTTATTGAAAGCACGTCTGAAATAGATACACTTTACTAAATCAAATTCTATTTTGGTTGTATACTGGGATACCTGTTATGTACTCTTCATAAAATAAGCATATTAAAGTTTACTTTGGGGTGTAGTTAGGGTGTTAGTTTGGGTAATTTATGATAAATGATCAGAAAGAAAACTTATGTAAATAGGTACATAATCAGTATTGCATCTGTCCACAAAAAAACATTACTTTCTGTAACACTCGAATGTCTTGTTGTTTAACTTCTGCACGATACTTTAAACAATAGAATGAAGTGGCGATCTTCTCAACAAAAATATAGTAGGATATTATAAAACATGCTTATGAAACATTACTTTCCAGGTTCAAGCAATAGCCCCAATGCAAATGGAGGCAACGGGGCCCCCAATCCCGCTGCAATCGTCAACGGCCCGTCTCCCGGTGCTGATAGCAACGGCACCTCCAACAGCAATACTTCCGCGAAGATTGAACAGTGGAATTCTATGAGAGAGGCACTTTACAGTCAGGATGGGTGGGGCGGTGTAAGTAATGTTTTCTGTTGATTATGGATAATTGTAGACTTCTTGGGAGAAGATTAAGGTTGAAGTTTGCCCAAGTACTGTCAACTTAGAATAATCTTTACTCAAAGTTGGTGTTAAGACCTTTTTTTGGGTCCTCTTGTCTTGAACCGTCAAATCAAGCTGGCATACTTTGATTATCTATATGTCTAGATAGAGCGTCACCGTATTATGACGTTTAAAAAATAGGCCTTTGAAATGCTTGTGTGCGTGTAACTGCAATGCAATCGTAACTTACAATATATTACAGTCGCGACATATCACGCACACAGACGTGTAAGCATCCCGCAGTGTTACTGATTTTTAATACTACTCCAAATTTCTGGAAAAAATATTTTAATAGCTAGATGTATTTTAAACATAAATAAACTAATATTTTTGAATATTTAATATAGGTAGGAATACAATTTACTTTTTATATTAGATAAAAATCTAAATTCTATAACTAGATTTCTCATAATAAAAAACGCTAAATTGGATAAAAAGCTATACATTTTTTTCACCCATAAATATCGTGAATTGTTGTATAAATATATTTCTAAATTGTGCAAATGGTGTGAATATAATTTTCTGTCAATATTCAATAGATTACAGCACTAATTAATTTTCTTAAAATCCTGACCCGGCGGCGCGGCGTAACAAGATTATACACAATACGGTCTCAATTAAATTAAAATGCAGTTTTTATAAAAATAATCTTCAAATTTTTTTTTTACCAGAATCCTTCGGGTAACTCTACAATAATTATTATCACCAGGCAACCCAAAAGTAATGGCAAAATCATATTAATTTTTTTGTTACGAAAGTTAATAATTATAACATTAATTACTATAATTAATGTTATAATTATAACATTAATTATAGTAATTTCTTTATTCTACAAGAAATTACTATAAGTAATGTTATAAACCGATGACAGATGACTTTATGTGTTATTTTAATTCAACCTTTGTAATTTCTGCACACATTAAACAGACAAATCGACATTTTTACTCTATTTTTTTTTTGGTCGACGGACTTAGAGGCTAACAGTTCACCTCTATTTTTTTGGGATGCATTTGAAGCTTTGATGACTGTCTATCTAGAAATACAGATAATTAAAGCTGGCATAATTCATGTCAATAGCTAGAGATAAAAAAGTTTTGCCAATTATTATGCAGAAATTGTTAGTTGTTACTATAATTTGTTCATTTTTTTATAGCAACACGTGAACCAGGACACCAACTGGGATGTTCCTGGATCTCCCGAGCCTGGCTCAAAGGTGGAACCGACTGCTGGAGGGCCACCGGCTTGGAAGCCAAACGTAACAAATGGCGCCTTTCTTGGCACCGATTTATGGGAAGCCAACCTCCGTAATGGGGGTCAACCGCCGCCACAGCCCGCCTCGAAGACCCCGTGGGGTCACACGCCGACTACCAACATTGGTGGTACGTGGGGAGAAGATGATGACCCCGCGGATTCTGCTAATGTGTGGACGGGACCGCCTCCGCCGCAACAGTGGCCTGCCGGCCCCCCACAGCATGCTCAGCAGTGGGCCGTGCCGAAGAAAGACGACTGGAATGCCTGGGGCGAACCTCATAGGTAAATACTCCTTCATTGTGTAATAAAATATCCATTTCAATGTCCTTTTTTGATCTGCAACAAGAAATCTATACTAATGTAGTAAAAGCTAAAGAATATTTCAGCAATTATTTATTTTGTGTTCAATAGTACTTTTACTTGTGAACTTACTAAGAACATTAAGGTAATCCTTTGCAAAAAATTCTCACTCTTGATATAGTGATTGGAGTGTCAATACTTATCCTTTAAAACACTAGAATGTTGTCCACTTGGTAGGTAATAAATTACAGAAACTGCTTTCTTATTAGAATTACATATTATAAACAATATACTTTATTTATTTGGTCCATTTGTCCACCAGGCCCGCCGATCCTCGCATGGACCCGCGTGGCATGCCGGACCCCCGGCAAGCCCCCAGCGACCCCCGCCACGACCTCCGCGGGGGCATCTCTGGCAGACTCAACGGAGACATGTGGAGCCAACACCATCAACACGCTCCCCCGAACAAGATGGCGCCTTCCGGAGGCGTCAACCAATGGGGCGCTCAGGTATGTACCTACATAAACGGAGAATTCGCTTTGTAAAGGTATCTTTATATCTGTCGCACTAAACAGTAGGTAGATAGTTTTTAAATATCTAATTTAATTTATTATTTAAATGATAAGTAAATTCATTTGGTAATATTATTTTCAGGGAGCTTTAAAAATGCTATATTCAATGCCGAATGTAAGTAAATTAGTTAGCTGTCCCTCTATATCTTAGTCATTAGATACCTTTACTAAGTTTATTCTCCATGTTTAGCTTTGTTTCGTCCAGCACTCATTTCTATCATCATTTTACCATTGTGTGATATTGTGTGTGTGAAAAATGAAATTTTGAGCACTGGAGTAAAACAAATATTTTAAATCTCTGCATAAAAGCCATTGATTTAAAATAAAGATGACTGGGTCCTGACTTGTGAAACTAAAAAATATATTTAGTGTAGCTTATTGGTTTGTAACAAAACTTAACTTATTCATAAGTTACGCACAAAAATAAACTATTTTGTTCTAAAAATTTGGCTTTATAATTGTTGTATGACCTAAAATGTCGCAAGTCGTCCAAACTCCACCGGTTGAGTGAAATCTTTCTCCAGGGCCCAAAAGACACGATCAAAGGTTCGAGCTGGGAAGAGCCGTCGCCGCCGGCGGCGCGCCGTGCCGGAACCGGATTCGAAGACGGAACCTCTCTGTGGCAGCGCTCCGGTATGCCTGGCATGGGTAACCGGGGACCAACACAGGTACGTTAGCCATCAAGTCTTATGTCGGTTGTGTAGGTCTCTATGTTAATTCGACAGTTGGCCAGATTGATCATTTTGTGCAATTATAAAAAAAAAAATACAACAATATGATATTCAAAAGTATACAGAGTACCTATTGTGGCGGCCACTGCTTCGTATGGAGGCAAATAACCACCCTCGGATCGCTAGGGATACACACCCTCTTTGAATGCGGTTGAGAGTATAATGCGGTTAGGGAGCATCTAATATCTATTAATAAAAAGAGAGAATTGGACTATGCTAGACTTACAGCGGAAAGAGCGGCAACGCTCACCCATACACGAACCCTGGAGCGGTACGTCTGCTTCTTCTATTGCTTCTTTCTTCCGGGCCCGGGTAATATGACGTCACTTCACAACGTAAGCAGTTTAGTCCAATACTTGCGGTTTGTTTGTGGGTTCTCATGCGAGAGAAGCATCCACTGGCGGCGCGGTCAAGGGGCATCAAGGAGCACCCTATCTGTATGATGAGTACACAGCCTTCAGGCGCGTGTTGGGCACGTGAGACGCGAACCGTTCGTGACGCTGTATGACGATGTACTGAAGTATAAAATGTATGCGGCGAATGACATCTAATGGTCAAATAAATAGGAAAATGCGGGTAGCCTTAACTACGAACTAAAAGCGCCTTACTGGCGCGAACATGCCCCCGGCCTTAAAACCATCTGGTTTTAAGAGACAAAAGAAACTAAACTAAACTAAATAAGTATAGGGAAAAGCCGGGGTGGCATGAAGCGGGCGGTTATTGGGAAGGTAGAGGGCAGAGACGGACGACAGGTCGTCGATACACGCCTGTTGCCGTCTTTACTGACGCAACTCTAACAACCCCATCATTACCGGGGTAGGTGGCGATCACCACGCCAAGTGGCCAATGAAGTGGCGCAACGTTATCTGTCATAATGATGACGACAGTACCTTCCTTCACGGGGTTGGAAGGCGCATTCCATTTCTCCCTTGTTTGTAGGAGATGTAAGTACTCATGTTTCCAGCGTTTAGAAAACGATTGAACCATTTGATCTAGCAAAGCATAGCGGCGCAATAATTGAGAAGGTTCATCAGTGACGTTACAAGCGGGCAAGTGTTTCAAAGGCGTTGACATAAGGAAATGCGCCGGAGTTAGAGCGCTAGGTTCCGACGGATCTTCTCCGAGTAACGTGAGCGGGCGCGAGTTAATTACGCATTCAATTTGGGTAAGAACTGTAAGTAGCTCTTCGTACGTAAGTAGCTGAGAACCTATTACCCTATAAAGATGGGTTTTAAAAGCTTTCACATAAATCTCGTAGTGACCCCCAAAATGCGAACTACGCGGCGGGTTAAATTTCCAAGATATACGGTGCGATGCTAGTTCATTTGAAAAATTGAGTTTAAAATCTTCTGTTTCGAGGAAAATATATAATTCAGAAATTGCATTTTTAGCTCCTATGAAATTAGTTGCGTTATCAGAGTACATGCAAGAAACGGCACCTCTGCGCGATAAAAAACGTTTAAAAGCGGAGAGAAAAGAATTAGAACTTAAATCTGTTACTAGCTCTACGTGAACTGCGCGAGTAACTAAGCAAACGAATATACATAAATATGATTTTATGGATCGTACACCTCGTTTTCTATAAGGTATAATATTTATAGGTCCTGCATAATCTACCGCTGTGTGTGTAAAAGCTTTAGTTTCATTTACTCTACAGGCGGGCAGGTCAGCCATTGGCGGGAACGTTTGTTTGGGTTTAATTTTGAAGCAATAATTACAATGATGTATGATACGGCGTACTATATTTCTACATGATAAAATCCAAAATCTTTGACGAAGTATTGACATTAATGCGATTGGTCCAGTATGACAGTTCACGCGGTGATAGTGTTTAATAATTAATTCCACGCTGTGGTCGCAGCGAGGCAGCAGCGCGGGGTGCTGCTGCTCGTACGCGAGGTTGGCGCGGCGCAGGCGGCCGCCCACGCGGAGCACGCCCGACGAGTCGAGGAAGGGCGACAGTTTATTTAAAGCGGACGAACAACGTTTGTTCGATTTAACCTTCTGAATATCTTTAGAAAAGTAAAGCGTTTGAATCGATTTAATTAAATATAATTCTGCTTTATTAATATCAGTAGCGGTGATAGTATTTGAAGGCGGTAAGATTCGTAAAAATCTATATATATAAACAATAGAACGAAGCAATTTCATCCACGAAGAAAAGCGGCGCGATAATAAAATAAGAGGATGAATATTGACATCGTTTTTTATAGCGGGAAACGAAACCACAGGTTTAGTTTCGAGTAAATTTTCATCTAAACGTGATGAATCTATAGCGGTGATAGGCCACCGAGACACCTCTTGAGTTAACCAATCAGGGCCATTAAACCAAAGCGGATGATCTATTATTTGCGCGGGAGTCAATCCCCGAGACAAACAGTCGCTGGCGTTGTCTTTACCTGACACATGATAAAAGCATGATGCAGGAAGAGTGTTAGTAATTTTTGTGATACGGGTTGCTATAAAACATTTATATTTGTGCGGTGATGAGTGCACCCAATGAAGTGCGATCATGGAATCGGTAAAACAATATATATTATCTATATTATGACGTGCTTTATAATTATTAATAACGCGGTTAACTAATTTAGACATAAGTAACACGGCGCACAACTCGAGCCGAGCTACAGAAATAGTATGAAGCGGAGCGACTTTAGACTTAGCACACACTAAGCTAATAACTGGCGGTGACGTAAAATTATTAATTAAACGTAAATACACGACGCAACCGTAGGCCCTTTCGCTAGCGTCCGCGAAGGCTACTATGGAAAGTTTAGAATTTTTAAAAACATTTAAATGACGTGGTATTCGTAAATTTTGAACTAAAGGTAATTCGTGTATGTACTGTTTCCAAATATGAATAACGTTACCAGGCGGGGTGTCATCCCAGTTCAACTTTAATATACAAAGAGTTTGTAAAATTAATTTAGCGTATAATATAACGGGCGCGATCAATCCGAGTACATCAAATTGACGAGCGATTACAGACAAAATGTTACGTTTAGTGCATGGACGGTTTACGAGAGAAACGGTAAAATAAAATTCGTCAGATACAGGAGACCACTGGAGTCCAAGCACCTTCAAACTCTGATTTGCGTTTTCTTCGAAATTTACATTCGACGAGTATCGATGGGACGCGGGTAAGGACTCAAGTAGGTCAGTCGAGTTGCTGGACCACTTAACCAACTCGAAACCTCCAGCTGAGAACAACCCTAGCAGATGATCTTTTAAAAGAATGGCATCTTCAATAGTGGAAGTAGAATAACAGATATCATCCATGTAACAATGGCGGAGTATGACATCTGCGGCGCTCAGGGGCACAGAGACGCGGTCAGCGCCAGCGGAGGCAGCGGCGGCCGAGCCCGCGTCCGCGCACAGCTCGCGCAGCACGCGCATCGCGAGGTACGGGCTGCTGCGGAGACCGAAGCACACGCGGTTGAACTGGTAACTAACTAGCGGCGATGTTGAATCGAATCGAAATAAGAATTTTTGAAACTTGCGGTGATCTTCTTTCACACAAATACTTAAAAACATCTGTTTAACATCTGAGGTAAAAGCGATTTTATATAAACGAAAGTTAAGTAAAATTGAAAATAAGTCGTTTTGTAAATTAGGTCCGGTATGTAATATATCATTAAGAGAGTAACCCGTATCTGTTTTACAACTTGCATCCATTACCATCCGTACCTTGGTGGAAACTTTGTCGTTACGCACCACGGCATGGTGTGGAATATAATAACCAGAGCGATCATCGAAAGCGAGCGGCGAAACAAAATCCTTGGAAATATATTCTTGAATTATAGCGTTATATTGAGCGCGTAATTCGGGAGCGGTTACAAACTTACGTTCGAGCGACGCATAACGTCGTTTAGCGGTTTGATATGAACTACCTAGAAGTTCAGTATCATGAGAAAACGGCAAAGCAACCGTGTAGCGGCCGGTCGAGTCTCTCGACACGGAATCGATAAATATTTGTTCGCATTCGCGAGCGGACGGGCTTAAGGCAGGCTCGCAAGAAACCTCCTCTAATTGCCAAAACTTATGTAGAATACTATCTATTTGCGGCGCGGGTTCAGCAAAGGCACATAAAGAAATATTATTTACGGTTAAACAATTAGCGGCTGGCGCATTGCCTATTAAAACATAGCCAAACACCGTCTCCAGACCCGTCGGGGTCCCGGGAGGTCCGGTAATGCGACCAGAAAGCAAAATTTCAGTAAATAGTGGGGCACCTATAAGAAGATCAATATCTCCAGGTTTACAAAACTTATTGTCAGCTAGCGTTATATTTTGTAAGTAAGAAAGTGCTGACATGTCAATATTAATATTTGGTAAACTATCAGTAATGCGGTCTATGATAAAAGCCTCGAGCGGAAAAGAGACACTATTATTATTAAGCGAGTTAATTATAAACGAAGTTTTGCCTTTTATTGGGTTTGGCGATGAACCTATACCCTTAACAAAAGCGCGGGAAATTTTATTATAATTAAGTTTAAGTTTTGAACAAGCATTTGCGGTTATAAAATGATTTTGTGATCCCGAATCTAGCAGGGCACGAATATTATGCGATGTACCAGACGTGTCGTAAACTAAAAGTTCGATTGTACCAAGTAAACAAGTCGACGCGCGTGAAACAAAGGAATCTAAGTTATTACATAACGCAACATTATTTTGTGCGGACGGCTGAGTCCTCGCGGCGGCATCGAGACAAGCGCGTGAGTCATCGCGGTCGCGCGCGGACTGCCCCGTCGGCGCAGTGGTTGCAGGCGCAGGCGCACGGTTCGATACTTGCTTGCGGCATAGCAGTGAGTGATGCTTGTAATTACAGTATCGACAGTTAAACAGCGACTTACATGAAGTTAAATGATGACTGTAACTTAAACAATTAGTACATGCTTTATAAGATTTAACTAATTCAAGGCGTTTATCGATAGATAGGTCCATAAACTTCGGACATTTAAACAATTGATAATGATTAGGTTGCTTACATAATAAGCAACTCTGCGAGTGCGAGTGAGAAGCAGTTACAAAGGAATGCATAGGCTTAGTTACGGATCGGGCATAATTATTATTGGTTTGACGAGCTAAGGTCGGTGCACGATTTTTACTATGAGAGTAATTAGAATGTGACGCAGTACGGTCAAGTATTTTAGTTTGTGTACGAAGGAAAGTTATTAAATCATTGTAGGTAGGTATGGATGAATCTCTATTTTGCATTTCGAAGGAGCGGGCGGTTTCGGAATCAATTTTATTAAGAGCGATATGTAGCAGCATAAAATCTGATAGATTATTAAGTTTGAGAGATTGTAAGCATGAGACTGCGGCGCAAAACTTATCTAGGAATAAGTCAATATTATTAGAGTGTGCGGTATTAAATGGTTTAAACTCGAACATTTGTTCAAGGTATGCTGCTGCTAAACTACGTTTGTCGTTGTACTTATCTACAAGCGTCTGCCATATTAATTGGTAGTTGTCGGCGTTAGGTGTTATACCGCTACAGATGGAAAGGGCACGACCTGACAATTTACCTAACAAATATTGCACTCTTTCATTGTCGGTTATATCAGGATTATCGTGAATCGTATTTTTAAAGGTTTCATAAAACGTAGGCCATGTAGTAGGTTCACCGGAGAAACTAACCAAATCTAGTTTAGGCAAATTGATGACGGCCCTTTTAGAATAAGGCTGTTGCGGCACAGAAACTGTAGTTTTATTAGATAATTTATTAGCGGTGTGTCTACAACGACAGTATAAGTCTTCGAATGCCGACCAGCTTTGAAAACTAGGTTCATACGAAGGATTTATTTCTTGTTCAAGATCATTAATGTTTTCGATTATGTTACTAAATTCAGAACGTAAATCGTCTAAGGAAATCATGTTACACATAAATAACTCGCAAGAAGATTCATCATGTAAAGCGTCTTTGGAATAGTTATAGGTTATTTGTAGCCGTGAGAATATTTCATCGCGTTTTCGAGTCAACTTTTTTAGTGTTAACGACATTTTGTCAACGCCCTTAGAAACAGTTGCACTCTTAGACGTCATTAAGTTAAAAGAATATGTTAAAAGATTAGAAATTACTTAGATTTAGTTAACGCAGTATGACGTAATAGCGCTGTACTATTCTATGTCAAATGGAATGTTCGAGAACAATTTCGCGAGAGTTTTGAAACTACCTACATGTAAATATTATTGTAAGAAATTATAAAAGTATGCTTAAAACAAGTTTTTACACTCCGTAACGTAACAAAGAGAATAAAATGGAATGAGCGGTAAAGTAATAGTTGAAAAAACAACTTATAAAGTAGTGTATAACTCAATAGGTTTTGCGAAATTAAAGTTTGCTTTAGGAAGGTACAAATTATGATCAGTGGACTGTATTTGATTATAATAAGGGAATTAGGTGTATTAATTTTCTATATTAGCGTAAGAAAGCGATTATAGAAATATGGCGGAAGGCGCAGTTGGCCAGGTTAGGGCGGTTGCTTGGAACCGATACCTAATACCTAAGGTTATAAAGAAAGAAATCTAGGTTGAAAGACCAGATTGGGAGATCAATTAGACTCAAAAGGACTAGATTGGGTATAAATCAGGCTCGAAAGGACCAGAATGGGGGTATGTGGCGGCCACTGCTTCGTATGGAGGCAAATAACCACCCTCGGATCGCTAGGGATACACACCCTCTTTGAATGCGGTTGAGAGTATAATGCGGTTAGGGAGCATCTAATATCTATTAATAAAAAGAGAGAATTGGACTATGCTAGACTTACAGCGGAAAGAGCGGCAACGCTCACCCATACACGAACCCTGGAGCGGTACGTCTGCTTCTTCTATTGCTTCTTTCTTCCGGGCCCGGGTAATATGACGTCACTTCACAACGTAAGCAGTTTAGTCCAATACTTGCGGTTTGTTTGTGGGTTCTCATGCGAGAGAAGCATCCACTGGCGGCGCGGTCAAGGGGCATCAAGGAGCACCCTATCTGTATGATGAGTACACAGCCTTCAGGCGCGTGTTGGGCACGTGAGACGCGAACCGTTCGTGACGCTGTATGACGATGTACTGAAGTATAAAATGTATGCGGCGAATGACATCTAATGGTCAAATAAATAGGAAAATGCGGGTAGCCTTAACTACGAACTAAAAGCGCCTTACTGGCGCGAACACCTATCATGAGAACTTGCCACTGAGTTAATAAAAAACTTAATGAAATCGTTCTCAATATTTACTACTCAAAATATGCAGATTTCACCTAGGAAAACATGAGTTTTCCATCAAAATATTTTTAATAACACCATTAGCATTTATGCTTTGGAGGATAAAATATTTTAAAAACTTTTATATGGCCTGTCAAATATAGAGACCTACACACAAATTTAAAATAAACCAGAGTCGAACGCGTCTTTAAATGAAGGTCGCTGAGGCTTCTTAATTGTAAGTAGTATAATTATGTCTTTCTTGAGTGCATCACTTCACTTTATTCATCAAAATTTCACTGTTTTATATTTAGACGTGTCTATTTTCTGAAATGTATGTATAGGGTGTAATGGAAACGGCAGCGCTCTACTTATTGGCTGAAATCTGCAATTTACATAGAAAGTCAAAAGAAATACAGCTCAAGCGTAATTTTAAAACCCCAATGTACTCTAGAATTTAGTAAGCCCCAAAAGATTATTAATCCTATTGAATATTACTTGTAAATTCACTCTTTCTAAATTATATTGTAAACTTAACTTGAAATTTTAAGTGTCTAATACAAATACAAAATATGAAACAAAACTGCAAGATTCAGGTGTCCCTAAAACAATTTATATTCTTCATATTAGGTCCTTACATATGAAATTGGCGTTTTGTATGAGAGGAATAAAAGTCGTTTATTTTTTTAATATAATATATTTGTTTAATCAAAGAATGATCCATTGCTATCTATGCACTTCTACCATCTCATAGGTAGTTCATTTATGCCTTTTCAAAAAAACATTACGACGGGAATCAATAAAATCTTTGAAAGCGGTTTGTACTGCCTATCAGAGTTGAATTTTTCCCCTGTAAAAAGTTATCCAAATTTCTAAAAAAATGGCAGCCTGTTGGAGCAAGGTCCGGGAAGTACGGTGGAGGTCTTAAACATTCCAATTGAAGCTCCTTTAATTTGATAGCAGTCTGTTCTGCAGTGTGTGGTCTTGCGTTGTCCTGAACAGCAGTGACCTTGTGCGATTGACCAGTCTCGGTTGTTTAGCTTGAAATTTAGGCTGTAGGTTGAAATTTCCAGAACGAAAACGTTGGAACCAAAAACGCACTGTGCTTTCTCTAGCGACACCACTGCCATACACATAATTAATTCTTCGAGCCGTTTCTGCAGCACTGGTGCCACGGCGGAACTCATATTCGTAAATAACGCGAAATTTTAAATTTTTCATTTTGTAAACTCAATGACGCAGAAAAAATACGGTTTTGACTTTGACCAATGTCATATGGAAGGACCTAATATAAACTTATACGAATAATGTTAAAACGCAGTTCTCCTGGACATTTAGTTCTATTTCTAGTTAGCTGATTCAGTGCTAATGTTAGCAAATACATAAATTTTGATTAGTAAGATATATTGTTTCATTGTACTTTCTGTTTGTTCAAAAACAAAACAGGTCAGATTGTTTCCATTGCATTCAATATTTATTATATTTTTCTTATTTTAAGATTCAAGCATTGTGGATTGTAAGCATTTTAAAAGGCTTTAATTTATAGGTTGTTTTCCTCCAAAGGAAAACTTTCTTTGGATGATGGATGGTAAAAAAGGCCGACAATATGTTTGACTGGAATATAGAATAAACTGTTAAGAATACAAGCCCCACACTTAATTATATTAAAATTCTGAATTAATTGTTTTGCAGGCCAGTCCTTCCGACAACCAAAATTGTTATATATTTTTTTTGAGAACACCTATAACCTTTTACCTGTTAGATAAAAAAAAATACTCAAATATTTAAAACATCAGGGTCCGCCTGCGACCCAGCGTATTCCACCGACTCCGAGCAAGCCGGACGGCGTTTGGGGCCACAACCAACGCAACGGCTCCTGGGAAGAACACACGCCGGGCTGGCCCGAGGCGGGACCGGGGCTCTGGCCCGTGCCGAAGCCAAAGCCGGCTGGCCCCGGCGGCTGGCCTGATGATATTGGAGAGTGGGGCGGCCCTAAGCCGACGCAGAGTGGCACTCTGGGTAAACAGCTGCCGAAGGAGATGATCTGGAATAGCAAGCAGTTCAGGTTAGTATTTTATTGATAGTGAAAAATATACAATTACAGTTATCTCAATTAATTACTTCACAAGTTCCTTTGGCGATAATTTTTTAATTGTATAAAAAGAGCATACAGCAATGGGATCACGGTACTTTCGATTCGTATGTTTATGAATGTTTGTATAGTATGGAGTCCAATGCAAGTTACAAGCCACACTGTTATTTATCTATTTTACATTTACTTAACTACACATATGTTCACAAACATTCAAAATTAACAAGACACATTTACTTAGAATTGTTGCTTGGTATTGGTATTTCACTTATTGGTAGTATTAATCAAAACACTATCCATACAGATTCCTAGTCGAGCTCGGTTACAAGAAAGAAGACGCCGAAGCGGCCTTACGTAGCCGTGACATGAATGCCGAAGAAGCCTTAGAATTGCTCGGAGCGCGCAACGAGGGCTGGAGGAAGGAAGAACCGCTGGGACACCACGGCAGCGCCTTCCAGCCGCCGGCGACCGTGCCGGTATCCCCTGCTGTGGTTCATAAGCTGTTGAACCAACCGCCGCCGCATCAGCCTCATCATCATTACAATGCCAAGTTAGTTAAGTTTAAAAACTCTTTAAACTTAACCCCTATTACATACTATTTGCTATTCTTTTTGGCATTAGCGAAAAAATATGGAAATTGGGTCAATACGAAGTCAAACAACAGTATAATTTTTGAAATATATTATAATTTGCCAATTTTGAAGATTTTGAATATCTTGGTGGTGTTAAATTTTTGTACTTAGTCCAGTGGCCAGGATCCTAAATTCGATAGCCTGCTGGGCTAGTTTGATACGGCCATGTCAGTCAGTGAAATTCAAAACAAATAATATTGTGCATTATTTTTTCCAATGGTCCTAAAATTATATTAAGTCATATTTTTTATGATTTTAACTTAATAACTTGTTGTCACAGTGGAAGCGGAAACAGTGGGCAGCCTTCAACAGCCCAGCTCCGCATGTTGGTGCAACAGATTCAGATGGCTGTATCTGCGGGATATCTTAACCATCAAATCCTTAACCAGCCACTTGCACCACAAACTTTGGTTTTACTTAACCAACTGCTGCAGCAGGTTAGTAGAAAATCATGATTATAAATGCTTACTTTTAGTGATATCAAATCAGTTTGAGGAAAATTATTGACTATACGATATGATAGGTACATTGTAGACTTATTTGGTTATTGCTTGATTAACACTTTGAGGAAATGCTAAGTTTGCATGTCAATACCCGAGTTTGTTTTGGCATACAAGGAATTTAAATCATAAATGATTATTTTCTTTTTATGTTTTTTTTTTTTTTACATGTTTTTGGGTTTGCTTTCAATACCTAATTACTAAAAACGGTGTCTTTTAACTGTAGTCTCTTATTAAATCACAATCATATCTTTCCACTTTGTAATATTGGTATAGATTAAATTTCTTGCTGTACACTTGTAAAAAAATAAATATTTGAAAGTTATGTAAATAATCTCATTACTGTCGTTTTTCTTGCAGATTAAAGTACTTCAACAGTTGGTGCAACAAGTTGCTATCACCAAAGCTAACTCCCCTCTTGCTGTCCAATTGTCAGTTCAGATCACGAAGGCTAAACAGCAAATTACTGCTTTGCAGGTAAGACAACAAACCACATATTTATTCAGAAAAAATAAAATCTTGCTAAACCAAAATATCCATACATTTTTAACCGACTTCTAAAACAGGGGAGGTTCTCAATTCGTCTGTATGTTTTTTTTGTCTTTGGTACACGATGCTTCGGACAGTTATGAATCGATTTTGAAAATTCTTGTTTCATATGATAGAGGATACTTCATAGTTGGTCCCATATAAATTTTATCGAAATCGGTTGAGTACTTCATTGAAAATTTCAAATTTTGAAAATATATTTATGATTTTGGAGAATTTTTACTAGTATGACATTAAAACTCAGCCAAAGTTTTGACGTGAAGTCGGTTTTTTTAATGCTCTGCATTCGTTGATTATTTAATATGAAATCAATATCTTTATCATCTTTTTTTTGTAATAAAATAAAATGAATTTGAAATACTCAATATGGGGTATACACCCTATAGTATAGGGTGTTAAGTACTAAATGCACTACCAAAGAAGCACTGCAGACTGGTGAACATGTGATCAGTTGTATTTAAGTAGCTGGAATTATCAAAGATGTAAAATAAAAAGAATAAGTTTGGTATGGAGATTTTAAGCAACCAATAATATTTCTTTCTTTTTTGTACAGAATCAAATTGCCAACCAGCAAGCATTGTATGTGAAGCAGCAAGGCGGTGGCAACGATCTGTTCAAACAGAGCCACGACCCACTTGTTCAGTTGCAGAATAACTTTAGTGATATGGGTATTGCTAAGGAATCTCAAGGGGTGAGTTGGGAACTTTCGATACTTGCCTGCATTTGTCTTTTTTTATCTTCATAATGTCCTCAGATTATACAGCTGATTCAATAAAAATCATGTTATATTTAATCAGCTGCAAAATAACTAGAAATCTCTCATTGACCTTGACATTTAAAACGACACTGAGTTAATAGATGGCAAATACTGAACTAGACCATCACTGGATTTTAATGCTATACAAATATAAATTTATGATTTAATCTAAAACTTGCTAATAATATACTTAGATTTAGAGCAACAACAAATGTTATTTAAATCAACTTATAAATAACACACTTAGAAACATTAATTATTACAGTATTATTAGCAAATACAAAATGAATATATTTTTCCTGTATTATATAACATTTCAAAATCTTAATAGGCATATGGAGCCAGTGGAAACCAGCAATCTCGCCTCAACCAATGGAAACTTCCGTCTTTGGATAAGGACGGAGATGGTTCAGAATTTAGCCGAGCACCCGGAACAGCCAAGTCGACTACAAGTCCTCAACTGAATCAGCTTGGATTGCAGCCTGATTCGTAAGTTTCATATGTTTTTACTAAACCTATAGAAGTTACTTTAGTCTTAGATATGTAAAAAAATATTTAATTTTGTTGAGCATGTGACAGTATTACAGAAATATACTTACACATTCTAAAGTTTGATTTAAAGGATTTAAGAGCATAGCAACTATAAAATAGACAAATAGAATAGAACCATTTTCTAGTTGTCAAATGAGAAATAACTTACTACTACCACATAGCAAGTGTAACATTGTCAAAACTGTAGTGCATTGTTGTGTTACTACTTAAAAATTATACAAATTATACAAAATTTGCTTTGGAGGATTTAAGTTTTTAATCAAGTCTTTCTGAAATTAAACAATTTTTAACCCGATTTATCGCGTATTATTTATATTATAACTGTAATTTGTCGCTCGTGAACACAAAAGTCTTTTATTTCAGATTAAAAATGGTAAAAACTTCAGACAATGCCTTTATTATTTTCCTTTAAAGCACAGATTTATAATGTATTGCAATGAGTTGTAATGCTAATAAAAAGCCTTATTTTCCTGTAGCACTTGGGGCGTGGGGCGCGGCGCGGAGGGCTGGGGCGACGGCGGCGCGGACGTGGGCGACGGCAAGGACGCGTGGCCGGCGCACCCGCCGCACCAACCCATCTATGACCTCGTGCCCGAGTTCGAACCCGGGAAGCCTTGGAAGGTGAGTCGGCCGGTTTCATGCTTGAGAAGGGAGTTGGGGTTATACAATTTATAACGTAATAAAGGCTTTTAAATGAAAGACTATTTACAGGGCTTTATTAGATTGAATTATATTTTACGCTATGAGCCATGTGCGGTTTTACCTGCATAATTATTGAATACGTATGAACCAAAGAAGAAATAGGCTATCAAATGCAAAATACTTTTTCAAATCAGAATCAAACATTTCAATTTATCATTTTAGTAAAGATTTTAACTTAATACTCATACATCATAAAGTCTTTTATTTCATATCATGAATTTTGAAACTAAAGAAAATACTATTCAAGATTCATTATAAAGAAAACTTGATCACCATCTAAGCTTTTAATAGGTGTCGAAAATTTGGATCAATACATTTCAGTATTGAGTATGTAGAAAAGTTTAGATTTGAATCATGTTAACATTTTGTCCGACTTAAAGTAAAAAAAAAAACAGAATAGGCTTCTTTACATTTTAATAATTTCATGAATAATAAATATCATTAAACCCAATAGGGTAACCAGATGAATAACGTCGAAGACGACCCAGCCATGACACCTGGATCGGTAGTCCGCTCGCCGCTTTCTCTTGCCGCGATCAAGGACTCTGACATGCTGGGAGGAAAGACTTCCCCACCTGGTGGAGAGAGGTCTCTATCTTCGTCCACCTGGAGTTACGCTCCCCCGACCACTAGTTCTGCTGGGTTGAAGCCCCCAGCGGACGCCTGGGGTTCCAAACCCCGCCCCGCCCCCCCCGGCCTCAACAAAGCTTGGCCGCAACACGGACACCAGCAAAGAGCTGTGCCCTCTTGGCAAGCTTCCACTTGGCTGCTACTCAAGAATCTTACCGCACAGGTTAGTCAATTACAAATCAGGTTATGTCACTTTATTTACACTGTTTACCAAGCATCAGCCAATTTTAGGCTCACAGATGACTCATACTTGGTTTTGCGACTGGATTTCAGATAATGTTAGATATTTATATTTTTGTTTGTGTTTATGTTGATACAGGATATTAATAAAGTTATCTGACCTTGTTTATTTTTATCGCTACGTCAAATGAGTCCTATTTATAATGATATCTTAACTACGACGGAAATATGAAAGTAAAATAGCTATACAATAATTGAGTAAATATTAAATAATTGTAATGGAGGTGGTTCTAAAATTGAATGTATTTTGTGTACAGATTGATGGGTCAACATTAAAGACCCTGTGCCTACAGCATGGACCGCTGCAAAATTTCCATCTGTACCTCAACCAAGGATTAGCCCTCGCGCGTTACTCTACTCGCGAAGAGGCTGCTAAGGTAAGATTGATTATTGTCAACTAATTTGAAATGTCATATTTTATCAAGCTATTGATTTCTTAAAAGGGTATGGGTGTAAATTAATATTTTGAATTGCAGGCTCAAATGGCCCTGAACAACTGTGTGCTGAGCAACACGACAATATTCGCGGAGTCCCCGGCGGAGTCCGAGGTGCAGATGATCCTGCAGCACCTGGGCTCGGGCGGCGGCGGCGCGTGGCGCGGCAAGGACTGGGGCTTCCCCGGCCTGTGGCCCGACCAGCACGACCAGCGGGCCACGCCCTCCTCGCTCAACTCCTTCCTCCCACCCGACCTGCTCGGAGGAGAATCCATCTAAATCCAGAAGAAAACGTACGTTCCGATATCGAATCGTAAACGAAATATTCGTGTCTTGAAGTTTTACGTGATAAAAGTTTATCCCCTTACTGACAAGCTTGAAATTGTTATTGTTTCTTATATAAGTAAGGGGGTTTATGTTTTATTTGTGTTTGTGCCGAACGAAAGCTGCTGCAATTAAAACTAAAATGACAAATTAAAATGGTTTGCAACAGCTTTCCTTCGGTGTAAATTTTGTGATTGCAAATGAGAATAGATAGATGTGATTATATAATGATGATATAACGAAACGACATCGGAACCCCCAAAGCCTTAGGTGTCTAGTTTTAATTACGCTTTATCGAGTCCTGTGTGGGATGAACTAATTTTATTCGCCTAGTCAGATTGTAGCGGACCTGTCATTTAAGGTTAATTGCAACTCTAAATGACTTGTCTGAGTAGCCAACTGTCCACAATACTATATATTATCTACTGTTTGTAAGTGTTCAATGTAGATTATTTTTAGTGTACATAAGAATTATACATATACAACGGCAGACATATAATGTATCGACGGTTATATCTTTATGAAATATATTAGTGTGATAGGTATTGGAGATATTCGGCTGTATCGTTCGTTTGACGCGCGATTTGGACGATTCTCTTCGTTTAGTTTAGAGCGTCTGGGCTCCAAGGCTCATTCCTGTAAATCTACCAAATAATTTGTAGGTATCGAATGTAGTGTATTTGTGTCACGGGCTACCTCAGTCAATCGCCCCGTGGCTCTAAACCTTGTTAAAATCATTCCCTGGAGCTGTATATGTGAAGATCATATACTTACTTAAGAATTTAACTTTAGCTTAAATTGTAGCATTTACTTAACAAAGTTCAAAGCGGTATATTATTATTACATAGCACGGGCAATGAATTTGACAAGCTTTATTGTAGTTAGTATATAGGCTGTATTTATTTTGTTGTGCTCCCGGGCTGTTTCTGTTACGCCCGGCGGCTACTGCGTTCCGAGTTTACTTTCGTGTTCGTTTTTATTTCTCGTTTTATTCATTACTGAACGTATTTTTATTATTTATTCTGTTTTTTTTAATTCTCAATCGCGTCGCGCCTTCGTTTTCCAGTAGTGATATTTTATTCAGCAATAAACGTTTAAGTGCATTTCGCCGACTAACAAAAAAGGTTTTATAATTAGTTTGTAATTTTTATAAAGTAAACAAAAATTTGAAAATTATGAGATTTGAAGTGCATTCTTGTAGTGGTTAATTCCTTTTAAGCCGTATAGTCTGATGGAAATGATTATTATACAAGTAGGTTGGGAGCGGGCGAAGTGCTTGCGACAGACGTGCGACACATAAACTAGCGCGCAGACAGACAGACACCGCTCCCTTGCAATCCAGTAATCCTGTGATGTAAAGTATCTTGCCTAAGTAAGGATAATCTATTTTGTTGGAGTGTCCTAGGAGCTGCCTGCTCCCTAGACGCTAATGTTTCCCCAAATTTTTTCCAGTATTTGTGATTCAAGTGCCACTTTATGTTTAATATATGAAACGATTATCTAGATTATACGATTAATGTAAGGGTAACCTAATATATTAAATTGAAAATTGTTTTATCATTTTATATTACATACATTTGTGAGAAGTGTTATTAAAAAAAGTACTATAATTGACAGTAATTTAAAATATTACACTTTTGTGTATAGGTAAGAATAAAGTTCTAACTTAAATTTAGCCATATCAATATCTATTTAATAAAAAAAGATTTGTGGTATTTTCTATAGGCTCAATTTGAACGTTATTC
This sequence comes from Stenoptilia bipunctidactyla, assembly GCA_944452665.1. Lineage (NCBI taxonomy): Eukaryota > Metazoa > Arthropoda > Insecta > Lepidoptera > Pterophoridae > Stenoptilia > Stenoptilia bipunctidactyla. The sequence goes on from OX101730.1 coordinate 19,458,759, forward strand.
AAAGTGACATATGCTTTAGATATTCTGTAATAATATACTTGTAGTGGTAGGTCTCTCGGTATTATTACATCATTTTAGATTTAAGTATAAAGTTAAGTCCTAACGTAGGTTTCGATAAGCATACTATTGATATTTTACGGCAACGATCGCACGTGTACATGTTCGTTATTATAAAGTTTATTTACATTTTTATTTACTTTTTAATTTATTGATGGTGTGCCACAGAGATACTCTGCCAAAATATATCATTACCAATGTTGTACGGGATAAGACGGGCGGAGTGGAATTGCAAAACTTAGACTCCGCGTTCGAAGAGACTCATTCCGTGTGAGCGGACCCCACCTCGGCTGTCGCAGTCGATACAAAACGACGACTAAATAAATGTACATTATATCTATTGTATTTCGAGCATCTTCCAGTGATCTTACGGCTAACGTAACGATTAGTAGAGCTAAGTATTAGATTTGTAAGTGAATCGTTGTACCTTTGGCGGGCTCGCGCTCGCTTATCTTCACAAATTAATTAAGTAGGTGAACGATTTTAAACGTATTCGCGTTGTTTACTCTCGGATCGCTTCGGACCTTGTAGTAGTATAATGTTGTTTCGATGTATCATGTGTTCATTATAAGAAACAAACTTAGCAACTTTTCGATAAAAAATAAATAACTATTTACCTTACTATAGGGACCGATGACCGGTTATAGACGTCACTTATGAATTGCATATTCATTTTGCCTTATTTGCGTAGCGTTAATGATAACAGCATATTTTAGCATGACACAGAGTTCTATTTTTTTACTGACACGACAATGTAACACCAAATATACTGTTGTTTTTTAAGGCAATGATTCAGTGTTGATGTTTGAAGGCACAGCGTAAATCGAATTATAACTTTGATGCGCCTTGAACGGGGCCATATTGAGAAAAACATGACGTTTGAATGTTGGTGCCAAAGAAGATTATCAAAGATTCTGAAACAGATTGTTGCACTTGCTGGGATGCAAACTGCAATTCTTCCAAATTTTGTGAGGTACGGGTTATTTGATCTGATGTTCCTATGTCATTCGTATTATATCAACGCAACAATAGTATTTGCGAAACTGTAGCCCAATGTCAATTCTATTGTTGTAACGCTCAATTTACGTGAGACATTTCGTTTATAATCAATTAAAATTATTAAAAATATATTATTAATTTTATCTAACGTGAAATGTAGTTCTGTCCATATTTTACATCATTATATGCCTCTCAATACGGTACTGGTGCAAATACATGAATTTAGTACAGCAATAAAAAAGTCAAAATTATAATTTTTATAAGATTTTTCCAATTTAAATCTTTAGACATGAAAAGTAAACGGAAAGTATAATCCAGTGCCCTTTAGAAATACGTTGTCCATAGTTAAGACGTATGAAGTCATGCCTTGAAGTTTTTTAGTCAGATAAAGTTACAGTACTTAATAAAGAAGAATGGGTATAATATTTTTAAAAGTGGGACATAATAAAGTAAATGTTAGGCGGTTTAGTGGTGTTAGGTGCGGTGGAGTGTTTGCCACGACCACGGCCGCAAGCTTGTAGTGAAGCAAAGCTAAGGTTGTGAAAGGAGTCGATCCTACTTCGGCGTCCATGAATCTCCTTCGGTTCACAATGACTGCATCATATTTTACTGCACACAATTGCGCTGCGTGCAATTTAGTCTGTGTTATTATTATGTTGTTGTAATATTTATATCATACGCATATACCGTAATATGTATATATTGTGAATTTATATCTTAAAGAAAAGAAAAAAAATATTCTAATACGCTTCACGCTTCACTTTTAACATTTTTCGTGACTTGTTTCTGTTATTTAGAATAAAATTTACGTACCTAAAAGTAATTATAATAAATATAGGTATTAGTTATAAGTGTAAGAAAAATATAAAAATAAAAAATAAAAAAAAAACAAAAAAAATATAAAAACAAAAAAATTGAAAAAAAAAGAAAAGCAATTAAAGAAACCAATGATTGTGCCTCAATGAACTGTGGTACGTTACCGTAACAGATGGCAGGTGTAATCGTTTTCCTTAAAAGAGAAAGAGAATATTATAATGAAGTGTGCGCTAGGCACGGCTCGTACACACCATTAGACAATAGAGGCGAGCATCGCAGCCGCGCCATGCCTTTATAATCATTAATGAGCTTAGCTGTTTTAATTTTATTGTAAGTGTTACGTCATCAATCAATAATTTATATATTATACATTAAAAACATATATATGTGTAAATATTTTATTATAATATTTATTTCGTTCATGAAGTTTACCCGAATTAATATTGTATTAATTATTAATATTGTATAATATTATTATTTTATTATTGACTTTCATCATTTCTGAATATTTTTAATCGTGCGGTTTTTAGCGTGTACTATATTTGAAGTCCAAATTTTAATCTTGTCTATTCCATAACAATTGTATGCCAAAGTCGATGTCTATCTACCGTTGTAAGACCACTAACATACTTAAGGTAATCTGTTGGGATCCCTGACATCACAAAACTATATTAATCGTACAAATGGGAGCCATTTAAATGTTGAAAGGGTAACAGCCGCCGATATTAGGCCGTTGTTCAGTCCAAGCTGCTCTGGTTTTAATTTAGCTCAAGTATTCATAAAGTAGTTGCTCATAATATTGTTGTTATTTTTTTATATTTAAATAAATTAAAAAAATGCTTCTTCTTTAGCGCGAAAAAAAAAATATAAAATATATATTTTGTAATCTCTGATGTTTTAGGTTTTAATGTTAGGACCACTTTGTAACGAGTATTGCATCGTTTGGCAAGTCGGAAATGCCGCCTAAAGTTAGATATCTTTCGCATTAATTAATTTTAAGTGTAATGTTAACGCTTATTTTTAATGATTTATATCCATTTTATTTACTTAAAGAAACTATTGCAATAAAAACTCGAGACAAATTACTGATTGGCATTTCAAAAGTAACAATAGATTTAAGGTATGATTGTTTAGTTATATCTAATTTTAAATGGCCTTCACTTTAGAGAGAAATTACGAAAAAACATACTTTAATATAGGGACCAAATGATTATCAGCAATATTCAATTTTTTCATCGCCTTTCAAGTATCGAAATCAAAAAAAGACGTCAAAATTATTTATTTCTATGCAATATAACTTAATTGTATCTCAAATTTGTAGTTCATCGTTAAACTTTACGAATGCGTAGTGATAGTGAACGTAAAAGAAAGGCCTTTTAATTTAAGGTTTAAAGTTTTGCTTGTTGTCTTTATTTATATATATTTTTGTATGTTAATGTGGAGTTTACGTCCCGATTCAATAATATTCAATAATAGCACATTAGGTGATATCTTACAAATAAACTAGTCTTCCTTATTTACGAGCGCAGTGAACGGCGGCTATTTCAGCACAGGAGGCAATTTCCTCTAGTCTTGATTCTTGGTGCGGTTAAGTTAATACCAAATATATAAAAATAATGAAGGATTGCATGTTAGTGTGTAGTGAACACCGGGCAGCTTGGAACATTTATGTTACAAGGGAGTGTTGGTTGGCAAGTATTATTGTAATGCATTTATTTCTCTTTTGTCATAGTCACTCAAACATATATTAAATTAATTGAGCTAAAGCCTAAAATTGGAATATCAGAGTTTATTTAGGATGTTTCATATTTTACATTTTAGTGTTTAAATATCTAAAATTTACCTTAATTATTATAGTAAATGGATTTTTGTATTATTGGTATATAGCTATAAGACAAAGGGTGTTCTTGATTAAAAAAAACACAACAACTGATTTAAAAAATACAAAATAAAAATGTACTGAGTGACTTTACGTGTAAACAGAGGGCCATTGATTAAAATGTTGAACTAAGCTAAAATCTCTATGTGGTAATTTAACTAATTGTGATTGCTGAGGATATTTTTAACTGCTTCTATGTATAGTTATTATAGATCAGTAAGTCGCCATTTATCTAATAGTACACCAAACTGTATTTCAAATTATAATAAACAACAACAAAAAGAAACAAAGTCTTGATATAGATATTTGCAATGCAGCATCGTTCAAAATAAAAAATAGATCCGAGTATCCCCTTTCCTTAGCACCATCTGCAGTATAATATGACAGTAATAGTAAATAACTTGCATTTTGTTTTGGACAAGTATAAAAATGTTTAGTACTTATATGCATACGCGATAAAGCCAACTCCCCCCACCTACAGTTAATTGATGCAGTAGACTCGTGTACTGCACTCGCTAAAGACAAACTGCTTCTCTAGTCTCTTTCGCATTCGCAATACGCTTTAAATAAGCTATTATTTTTTGTTATAACAAGCATAATTTAAAAAATCATATCCTAGTTTATATCGTATTATTCTTTCATTAGATCTCTGTTGTACCTGTGTGAAAGTTTATATTCATTTGTACTATAAGAGAACTGAATTCTGGTCTCGATATTCACAGTGTTTCCTTATACGTAACTGAGTAGATTGAACGACCAATTGTTTACATGTTCCAATAACACATGACCTCTCAAACTTGTTATTTATCGGCGTCAAATAGAAAAATACTCTGCGCTCTTAAATTAGTCACTTTTGTACCTTGATTGTACTTGTACTTGAATAAATAAACCTATATAAGTGAGGAAGGACTAATCCAATTTTGAAATATACTTAATTTAAATTTTGACAGACTGATAGCTGTGATTAAGAAAAAAATATTTTAAATATTATCCAGTGAGTCGGATGAAAAATAATATTTATTTTAAGGTTTCCTTCTGCCATCGATACGTTCGTAAGTGACGAGACATACACTTGCTTCATATATTTTTTGACACTAGTAGTGAATGTATCGTGAACGGATGCATTTTTAAGACCATTAATTACTCAAAGAATGATTACCAATTTATAAGTTAAGTCTTTTTTTTTATTTAAAACAAACCCGAACAAGACATAACATAAACTACCCTCCCAGGAAGAGTAGAAACCAAAAGTGAAGCGACGTCACTTTATTTGATATCCCATTCGGAGACTGATGAACAATTTATATAACCACCGATGTCATCTGAAATTATTTTTCCTAAATTGTATGATCTTTGAACGTTGCATATCGTCTACATTTCTAATTCGAATCATTTTGTTGTATTCTTATCTGTTGTTCCCAATAATTGTGCATTGTACTCATAAAAGTCCTGTTTTATCGTAATTATGAAGTAATAAATTGCCTCTAGTATTGTAGTGTATGTGACATCTCTCTTTAAAATAAATATAACGATTGGCGCTGTTTTATAATATAAATTTAGTAATATATTTTGGTACTACCTTTGAGTTAAAGTACAACGTAGATATTTATAAAAAATGTTTCAGTGACGTATTTCATTACAATAAATAAACTAAATCAGGATAAAGATAATCGATAAGTTAAGTATAGACTTAAGCTGTCGCGCATTACACCGATTGTAAACTTTCCTCAATATTAAATTTGTATTGGAACACATATTCTAATCTGATAGTCATTAACGTTATACTTAAATTAAATTATAAAAATTAAAAAAAAAATATGTCATATAATTACTACATATATCAATAGGCTAAAGATTTTTCTGTGCAAACTTCTGTGATGGGAAAATAATTCTAAAAGTGTAGTATTATCTGATTTTTGAGACGAGAGCCTCGCCATTCGCTTATTTCGTGCCTTCCCGAGCCAATGATTGTACAATATTCAGAGTACATAGAAATAGATGCGCAAGGGAACTTGTCTAAGTCGCGATAAGGACGTGGGCTCGAGTTTTAATGTGACTTCGGAAAAGTTTAACTCTTCAGTCTTTTCGCGCAAAAGGTTGTGTATTATTTTTATTAGTACAAATGTGTTCGCAATTTAATTGCTTCTTTAGTGTTCCTTTGTTCTTTGTCAAATTAGCTTTGGTGGGTATTTTGTTTGTATCTTGTATCATTAAATATTTATATTGATGTATTTTGTCGTCATGATTATGAGGCATGCGTATGAAACTTCACTTTGTAAGATTAGATGAACGACTGCCTTATAGAATAGTAAAGTGTGTACCACCTTTAAGTATGTTAGAAGGACGACAGTTTGTCTTGTACCAAATAATGGGGGCACCGATTTTCGGGGATCGTTTTCCTACTTTGCTGCAGCGTTTTAAACTAGTCCTTCAACACGTTTAGCTGTTGAATGCACAATAAGTGTAGCAGGGAAATGAGCCCGAGGTCGGCTCCTGGCTTCGGCAGTGGTTTCACTTTCTACCTATATTCTCTATTACCTCATTCAGTAAACCTCATATGTAGCCTTATATTGATGTCATATTTATCAATTCAGTACTTATCGCGCACTGCACTGTTATTTGGTACACCACCTGACTTTTCGTTTATTTTTAAGGTATTTTATTCATGAATTTTATCTGTGTATCAAAATAGTCAATATATTTTACTGTTATTTTTCTGAAACCTAAAAGCAATGTATTTTACAAAAAAAAAAAACAAAGCAGGAGAACAATAATTATGATGTAAGTGTAACAGTTAGTGAATTTAAGTGTGCTATTTTTCCATTCCACAACTCAACGATATAACAACTCTTGTAATACTTATGTTCGGGTTTTTTTAAAGATGTTATTATTGTATAATTAAACTAAACCTTATGTGATTGAAATGCAATGTTTAGAAGTATTTTATTCTTTATTTTTTACCATTAATATAATAGTTAGTAGAGATCTATATGAGAGTCTAATGTATCAATTATTTGTAAAGTTGGCTGTAACTATTTAGAAGTTACAATAAGTAGACATATTTTAATATAACATTTGGAGCAAATTTTATGTAGACGAAAAAAAATAGTTGTTTTGATCGTTATGTGAAGTGTTGTATTGTTAGCGCAATGTGTACGCACAAGTAAGGTTGAGTAATTGAGGCGGGTGTTGTACTGTGCGAATCTTGTGTTGTTGTATCAGTCTGGAGAAAACTAGCGGCAGGTGGTCCGTGTATCACGCGCCTGTGGTGTCTTGTCGTAGCTGCAACTGTCCTACAAATAAAACTTAGTTTAAAAGGTTGCGACTAGGATGCGATAGTCCACACTGGTACACTGAGCAGTTCGTCACATACACACACCCCTCGACAAAACATCCGTGAACCTTCCACTGCACAGCACTGCTAGACTAATTCAGTTATTGCATAAGGATATTTTTCTTACATTTCATAAGATTAATGTTTATAGAATAGGCAATAAATAATATTTAACAAAAGTCCCTATGTAATCGAACTGACGACAGAAACGCATGTTATATTCGTGGCCTCTTTATGAATAAGATCTAAGTTACATGTTAAAAGAAAATTAATTTTGCTATGCACAGAAATGATACTCAATTAATTGCCAAAAAGTTATATGTATATTCATAGTTCAACAATATTTCTTTTGGGCATATTTACTTTGAATTTATGCAGAACTTAGATTATGATTATAAGTAGGTTGTAGATTTATATGTAGAGTGGAAGCATATATAATATATCTATATATTTAAAGTAAGGTGAATTTGAGATGTATCAATTTCTTGTATTGTTCATAAGTTTAGATAATAAATGGGTTTAGCCATACTTCGGCTGGTTTGATATGTATGTTATCTGATTAATTGTAAAAAAAATAATAAAAAAAATCAATAAAACCTATGGTGTTTTATTTTATCCCGTAAAATACGTGCATGAACCCTAAAAAATAATTCGCTTTTAAGTCGATAGCTATCATAAAGCTTCTAATAGATTCTTCAGCAACAACACTTATTGTATTATCACTTTTGCTCATGATTAGTAACTTTACTTGAGTATTGACAAAAAATGTGACATGAAATTGGGAGACGTACGTCCGGATAGCTGAGCCATGTCGGCTTTTATGGTAGATAAGTGGCTGCTGCCCCTTATTCCCATTTGTCGACACTAGTTCTCTCAACACTGGCGACGAATGTGAAATAAATTCCCATACGTCGACATGGTGACAAATGGGAATCAAAGAATTCCTAATTTTTCACACTCGGAGGGCACGTTAAGTGCCTAGTGGGTCTCGGGTGCTGTATACTTTGGATTCAATAGTCGTTAGGGTTTGTCAGAATACATTTCGGCGCCCTGAAATCCGCTCTGGGGGCTGAGATCTGGAATACTGGAAAATACGAAATTCTGGCTGGCTGGCCAAAGTTTATTCGATTTTTTGAGAAAACTATAGCGTCACAAACGATGAAACCTTTACAGATCGTTGGCACAAACGATGACTTAGCCACCTAGATAAGCAGAAATATATGTCCAGACAGCCGGACGCAACACTACAACACTGGGCCAGCTTGGTGGGTAATGGCCAATACCTCCTCTCGTCACTCAGGGATAAAATAATGATAATTTTTGAAGTTTAGTTGTTTTGACTAATCTCGACTAATTCACTCTTCCTCTAAAGAAAAGACTAGATATGTAGCAATCGTTATCAAGATCTCCATAGCCGCGACATTTTCCGCGTTTCGATTGCGCGGCCGGGGCCCTAGTTAAACCCATATAGGTAACTTTACTGTTTTTGCTTTGTTTCGAGTCTTCGATTTTAACTAATTTAGCTCATTTTTATGACTCAAAATTTACATAATATTACAGGTTTTAAACGATCCCTAATAAAGGCGCGGTAGCAGACTGAAATTTTCAAGCTTCTATTCTTTTAAGTCCAACAGTGGACGTCTACAGGCTGTGGATGGATGATGATGATTCTTTTAAGGGGTTCATCTTTTCACGATTTTGGGGGGTCATGTCCCCTGGGAATAGGGTTGCCTGTTTTGAAGTTTTTAACAGTATTATACTGTTTTTCACTACATTAAACTGTTGAATAAAAATAAAGTGTACAAAATACTATTTTCCGCATAAAATGCTAAATACTTTATGTGTTAGACTTAAATTAATAATTTGTGCGAGAAGCTTTCTGTTTATTTTTCCAAAATACTGTTTGATATTCTTTTCAGACTCTAGAAAAAAAAGTTGGCAACCCTAACTGCGACCGCGCCTGCCTTAATACTTTGTTTCTCTCTATGTGATCATATTTAATGTCTTAGATGCAAAGGATTATGGAATCAAAAACATGTTTGCCTTGCTACTAATCTTTTTAGTCCATCTTTTCTTGGATTTTTCAATGTGAGGTATGTTTTCGGGGTGAGGGTAAAATGGGCTAATACCAGTCACGAGGTAATACCGGTCAGCACTCTAAGTCATAAAATCAAGTAGATATTTGCGCGCTCACATAGGCATATGAAGCGCTGGCCATACCTAGCAAGCCGGCGTTGACCGCCGCTGAGTTTCCATCGCGCATCGAGGAAGAAAGCACGTAATTTTTTTTCTCGCCAAATCGTTATAATTTTTTGATCTTCGAAATTAAGAGCTGAGTTGATATTTTCACTGTACTTTTATGATTGGGTAATTTAAATATTTAGCTTGCATACATCATAACAGAATATAGTTTTTAAGAAAAAACTATGCGTTTTTTTGTAAAAAATATTATTGAGGAAAAAACGATGTTGGTTTATACCGGTCAAATGATACAGACTATGTGCCGGTCCATACTAACCCGGAATCAGCTTCCTTTTTTCAGATTCTTGCATTGTTTCTGCAAGAACTATATCAGTGCAAGTCTCAAAAAAAATATTCCAAAAGGAACAGAACAAGAATAAAGAAGTAAACAAAAAGAAGGGCCTTTTCCTAGCATTGGGAGAGGCCTATGTCCAGCAGTGGGTGTAATATTAGGCTAGACCGGCATTAGACGAAGCCCGATCGGAATTACCCATCGTTGCGTGAAATACCGGTCAAAGACAGATTTTTTTATTTTTTATTTGCACCAAACAAATTAAACTAGTGATGTCAAGAAAATTGCCATTTGAAAAGAAATATTTATGTTTGTGTTTCAAATTACTTTGGTGAATAAATGTTTATTACTATTGGATGTATGATCATTTTGCCTTAAGTGACTGGTACCTATTACCCTATTCGCCCCTATATGTGACCACGCCCTTGGTCTGCACCTGAACATACCAACACACTGCTCGAGCAACGATTCTAATAAGGTACCTACTACTAATAAGTCGTAAAAAATACTACTAAATCGTAATGAGTAGGTAGGTACTCACAATGTGAAAAATTGGGAATTCTTTGATTCCCATTTGTCAACATGTTGACAAAAAAGTGTATGGGAATTTATTTCACATTCGTCGGCACTGACGACAAATGGGAAATATAACATGCATTTTTCAATTTGCTGATGTATGGGAATTTATTTTTCCCATACGCACCTCATCACACACTAATTTTCACATACAAAATTTAAATCAATCATTAAAGACAATCAAAAAGCTAATAATTGTTTTAAACTATCGCGGTTATTTTCACTATGATTTAATGTATTTACGGGATTCTTACCACGATTTTCAATTTTATTTTCGCACGTCCGATATTTCGATGCTGTTACAAGCACCATGATCGCGGACTGGCAGATGTAGGTAGGTGGCGATGACAGTTAGAGGCAGATATATCGATCTACCCCCTTTCTTATTCGTTTTGATCTGCTACTACTGGAACTCACATGAATGTCACTTTTGCAAAACACGCTCACAGTATCACTGGGTTTTTGACCGGACACACCACTTTCGCTGTTTTTTGGTTTAGTAAAAGTCCTAACCACTGGGTTCCACGTACTAGACAGTAGATCGATATATCTGCCTCTAACTGTCATCGCCACCTACCTACATCTGCCAGTCCGCGATCATGGTGCTTGTAACAGCATCGAAATATCGGACGTGCGAAAATAAAATTGAAAATCGTGGTAAGAATCCCGTAAATACATTAAATCATAATCAAAAAGCTTATTATAAAACTAAAGATTATTTAGATGATAAAAAGGCGGGAGTAAGCACACAATAGGATATTTCTAAAAGTTATTAATTTTTCTTACGGCTTGACTGTGCAATATGCCGTGTGGCATACTGGTGATTGTTTCACTAACTTATTTTCTTGTCAAAATAACAGAAACACCGTCACAGAAGAACATCATGCTTCCTCAGGCGACATGGCTAATGGTAGCGTCGGGTGTCGGGTCACCCTCTTCCCTAATATGGTAGAGGAGTGTCATGGCTGGGGTCAGGTCGTTCTGCTGATGACACTCACGTCCCAGATAATCACGTTCGTGTTGTGCATCCACAGCTCAATGCACCTACTGCTTAAGCAAATTGGCTGTAGCATGACATTGGCTTTCATAATTAGCTGTCTTATGTTTGTATTTTCCATGTCATAGTCAATTTGTACCGAACCTACCTATTTGTTTAAATTCATATACTTAATTTTGACTGAAAAAGAGTGCCAAGAGTTTTTTTCCGCCGGCTTTTTTTGTCTCTTGGTCTAACTGTAATATCTTATTCAATAACTATCAACACCTTGCTAAAGTTGAAGTACAAAATTGTAACGTCATTAAATGGCCAATCGATGGTCTTATGAAGAATAAAACTTTTTGAATTTTGAATTTTTACTAGGTACTTAAGCTTTACTATTTTTGTTTTGAAAAATTTTCTTGTAGAGTTGGCCAAGAAAAAGTTAACATTAATATTCAGGAAAAAGTGTGTGCATTACTGCAACAAAATGTGCTTCAGAGAGATGCGAGGACAGATATTTAGTTTATCATGATGAGTAGGTATTTTTTTCAACAAAAACTAGCGAAAATCAGATTTAGCTGGAAGACGTTTGAAACGTACCTACCCTAGCAATTTTTCTTTTCTTTATGCATTAGGTACCTAAGTATAATGTGAAATCGAAAACACAAAGCTTTTGGTTTGTAGTAAATTGCATTTCTGAGTGTTATTGAAATTTTGCTGCGGTAACGACTTTTTGTTTGCCAGATCTCAAAAATTATCGTTTGAAGTCGTCGTGGCGCCGTGGTTAAGCAACGTTCGGCGCGGTCGGTACTTGGATAGGTGACCGCCGACAATACATTTCTCACGGCAACTTCCTTGCTTCGGAGGGGACGTCAAGCAGTCGGTCCCGGGTGCTGTATATATGTATACAGTAGTCGCTGGGGTTTGTCAGAAGCCATTTCGACCCCCTGAAAATTATGACATCCATCGACCAGCGCTGGGCCAGCCTGGTGGATTATGGCCTATACCTACCTCCTCCTCACCCAGGAGAGAGACTCAAAGCCCTGCAGTGGGCTCATTATGAAGAGTTGTGCTGATGATGATGAATCTCATGACGAATTAAAAAAAAGTACTTACATAGATTTATTCAAGTTTATTAATCTTTTCATACATGATCGCCGGTTACGGGTACTTTTAACTAGGCCCTTTTTAATAATGTCGCCAATTTGATCGGCATATGTTCGCCTAGGGCGGCCCCTTCCGACAACACCATCCATTCTTGCTCTGTACACCTCTTTCGTAAATCTACTTTCACTCATCCTTTCCAAATGTCAAAACCACCGTAGCATACCTACCCTTTTCAATCTTAGTCACTAGGTACCTACTCGTACTTACTTCTTCATTAAATCCGCATCTCTTTCTTATTTCACCTTACCGCATCCTATCACTCAATTTCACTCCACACATGCTCCTCAAAGCTCTCATCTCCTCAGCATTAATCATGCTTTCATGTCTTCTACAACACCAAAGATTCAGTACCATGCAACACCCTCAAGTACGGCAAGACGAGCCTTATCAATCAATCAATATATATAAACTGTTCCGTTACTGACTGAGTGACTGACAGACAACGTACAGCCGTAACTACTGGGTGTAGAGAGCCGAAATTTGGAACATACATTATTTAGGGGATGTAGGGATGCACTAAGGAAGGAATTCCCGAAATTCCCACGGGAACAGGAAATATAGGACTTTTTAGTTTGTATGAAAAATCCTTTTCCTTGAGTGCACCGATGTGAAACTTGGTGTGAAGGTTTTACAATATGTGTCTGGTTGTGTTATGAAAGGAATTCCCGAAATTCCCACGGGAACGAGAAATACATGATGTTTTAGTTTGTATGAAAAAATCCCATCCCTTAAGTGCACGGATGTGATACTTGATATAAAGGTTCCTCAATAAGTGTCTGTTTGTATTATGGAAGGAATTCCCGAAATTTCCACGGGAAGGGGTTGGAATTTTTAGTTTATATGAAAAATCTTATTCCTTGAGTGTACGGATGTGATACTTGGCATGAAGGTTCTTCAAAGAGTGACTGGTTGTGCTACGAAAAAAAATTCCCAAAATTCCCACGGGCACGCGAAATATATGATTTTTAGTTTTTATGAAAAAAACTTATTCCTTGAGTGCATGGGTGTGATACTTGGTATAAAGGTTCTTTCAGTGGGTGTCTGCTTGTATAGTTTCTGACATTTCCACGAGAAGGGTAGTTAAGCGCATACGAAGTTGCGGGATAAAGCTAGTTTGATATAATTTTGCTTGCCTTAATCGAGAACAAGGTGCCATTAACACAATTTCCTGCTTTACCCTCCTTTCAATATCCTTCCCATCCGTGGTGAACAAGGACCTCAAGTCTAGGACCCCAACTCTTTCACTTATTTAGATTTTTCGTCTCCTATCATACTATTGCATTCACTTAATAGGTCATTCCTCTCCATAACTATGACTTTCGTCTTTCAGACATTCACTCTCAAACCTGTCATTTTAAATGAAAGGTTTGAGATTAATTTTTTCATTCATTCATTCATTTCATACTTTCATTTTACATAACGCGACCATACGTCCCGCTTTGGGCGGGACAGTCCCGATTTCAGAGAGTCTGTATCGGTGTCCCCAGCAAGGCTAAAATTGCCCGCCTTTGGCAAACTGACCAAACGATAATTCAAAATGTATTTTTCTTAAATCAAAAAAAAGATAATACCGCAGACGTTACTTATGAAAAGTGTCGTAATGGTTTTAGTGTTGGACATGGTGGTATCAGTGATATAGAAAACATTTAAAATCAGAAATGCGCAGGCTTGCCGATCAAGCTCCTGCTTAAAGCTCGTCAATGCTTAATTTTTAAAGAGAACTGATGTACTGTCTTCCTTGAATTTGGATTAGCTACGGCTGAGTGACCTTGGGCGTTTCACACCGAAAGAGTTTTTCTCAAATTAGTAAAATATGGGCAAGGGATAAAACATATTTAAGTGTGGCAGCCATAAAATCCATTTAGATAACTAAGATAAATATAATATGTCATGTTCTGAATTTTACACGTACCTACCTATCTAAAAATAAGACCCGACATGTTAAAAAAAAATTCCAGCCAACAAATTAAAAATACGAATTAGCAGTACAAAATACGTAATAATTTAAGTTTTTGCTTTGATTATTTTGTGTAATTCATTCAAATTTTTCAAAACTTTTAAATACTTAAAAGTAAGCATTATTTGATTCCCTAGATGTCCCGCTTTGGCACATAAAAATATGGTCACGTTACCATACATCACAGTGACCATTTGTTGCAATTCCGAAGCCGACGATGTACCTAAGTAGAACCTAGTCCTCGGCGTAAAGCAGAATTTTGTTCACTGTCTCATTCATTTTTAAGCCCTATTCAGATTCTTTCAGATCCGTCAAACAGCTATCCATGAATATGTTGTACAGCCATGGTGACGCAATACTACACAGCACTGTCCCCTTAAAAAAAGTACTTAAGTAGGTACCTACCAACATTTGTTCACACATTCATTCGCTTTTATTAGTGAACCAGAATTGTGCACTTACGTATAATCAAATCAATATAAAATGATATTTAGCATATATCTATACTAATATATAAAGCTGAAGAGTTTGTTTGTTTGAACGCGCTAATCTCAGAAACTAAAAGTGGGATTTGAAAAATTCTTTTTGCATTTAATAGCCCAACTCTTGAGGAAGGTTATAGGCTATTTTATCCCGAAATTCCCACGGGATCAAAAGTTACGCGGGTAAAACCGCCGCAGTGGCTAGTGTATTTATATTCTCGGTTTATGTACAAAAAGATATAAAAATACAGTGTTACCTACTTAAATACTAACATATCTACATTCAAAGGTAGGTACAGTTTATTTCTTAAATATATTTTTCCAGCAGACCTGTGACGGGAGAGATGTAACACCGAGCGACTCAGGAATACTTATTGATTTAAAGATATCATTTAACTTACATATTCAGAATAAGTCGTTTCGTCGACTTGGCTTTATCCTAAGGATTTCGAAACCATTCAAGCATTCGCACACTATATACTATTGCTTCGTGCGTTCCCTGTGAAATTTTGCTTATCATCTGAAGCCTTTATTATTCTTGCCATAGAGCCTGAGAGGATTAAAAATATCCTATTTAAAATATAATCCTGCTTTCCGCGAAAATTTTCTACTCGTTACCTACAGTGACTGCCCAATTTCCAATGACTTCTCTTGATCGGTGACGAACTCAGATCATTAAAACATTGTTTGACCAAGTAGGTACCTTTTCCTTTTTAAAATACTAAGATATTTATAACAATATTGATTACCTACTAAAAAAAAGGATTACAAAAATAAGACCTAAATAGTTCCTGTTACAAATAGTTTAGTGTAATGTCAAAACAAAACAAAATGTTTAATCAAAAGTACTGGCTGAAATATGTACAAAAGATAGGAAAATACATAGGTAGTTAATCACAAAGTCTTAAGAATAGAACTTCAGACATTGACTAGGCCTTTAATTCTCTGCTTTGTCATTTTATGAATCCAAGACTCGTCGTAAGTAAAGGAACCTACTTAACCCTGCCTTTTGTCTTTGTTTCAAAAATAGGGCAGAGCAGAGGCAAATACGTTACATGTAAGAGTACAGGCAGCTGCAGAGACATCTGACCCATCTTGTGTTGTAAATTAGGATTTCAATAAAAAAGTTTTAAATAAAAACAATATTTTATTGACAGTAAAAAAGGATGAAACATATATTTTAGTAATAAGAAAAAAATATGTACGGCAGTGTTTTGTAAAGAGCCAGGTCTTTCCTAAACCCGTATGACCTCATCCTCACTTACCATCAGGGGAGATGAGGTTAAGCGCGAGATAATTCACCAATAAAAAAAGTAGTCAGGTGAGTTGAAATCTTATCTTACTTCTTACTAATATTATAAATATGAAAGAAATGAATGGATGTATGGATGTTTGTTACTCAATCACGGCAGAACGGCTCAACGGATTTGGATGAAATGAGGCATTGTGATAGTGTACTGTTTGGAATAGAAAACAACTAGTGTATAATATATTGAAAATTAAATCCAATCAAAAACCAAGTTATCTTGCTTATTCCAAGACTACAAAATATTTAAGATCTTAAGAATTTGCGATTTATAAAAAAGTATTCTTACGACTCAAAAGGGACCAAGTTCTTTGTGGGTGACTGTACATACGTACCTAATGAGACAGGCGTAGAGTGAATAGTTAATGTGAACTCGCTTTTCGTCGTAGCTGCCCAAAAATGTTTTATGTTTCATATAAACAGTATAATGTAAACGTCTAAAGGTTATCGGTCTTTATTGACGAAAATTATAACTACTTATAGATAGTGGTATTTTACGCATTAAGTCGAAAACAATGTTTATGTACGGTTTTTAATAGGGTTATTATTAGACGTTTGTTGTAGATACGGAGCGATTTTATTTATATTTTGATATTCTTATTTTTAAGATAACAATGATGTTGAACTTGTGATTTAATTAGATGTTATGTCAAATCTTTCATTGGTTACCTTTTTTCTAATTGTGTTTAAATCCGCTTTTTTTAATTGCCGATGAAGTCTAAGCCCACGGGCTTACAAAGAAACATTCACTCGCTGATAAACTAAAGGAGAAGAAAGAAAGAAAGAAATAGTTTATTGAACAATAAAAATATGTTACAAAAAAGATAAAAAAAATGCAGGTACCTATATGAAATAACATTTTTGAAAACGGCAACAGCTCAGCATAATGCTACAACCAATGGCTGCGGCGCTGATTTTCAGCTGTGCCGGAATGGAGGCTGAGGTAGTAAACACAATCAAAGTGTTTTAAAACATAAAATTTATGTGTACATAAGCTGCAACTTGCAATTAATCAAATACAGTTACATAATTATACAGTTTATGTATTATTATTAATACAGTTTAATAAAGCAATTAAATTAAAGCCTCTAATGACCTGCCGAATTAGAAGATCATTGCCATTTCACTACTTCAGGTAGATCATGTGCTTGCAGTCAATCAGAACTTTTAAACGCAAAGATTTTGTTTTTAATTGCAAGATTGAGACAATCAGCTGCATCATATGCCTTCAAAATTTGCCCTTCTGTGACATTTAATGTCACAGAAGGGCACGATAATTTTTTTAATTGCTAAACGTGTAAGTAGTTAAAGTCATTCGATAACACACCACTAAAGTCATATACAACTTATACACGAGAAACTATAGGGATTGTCATAGTGAAGTACAGATTATAAACAACTAAACTGGAGTTATCACAGGAGTTATCCAAAGAAGGCTGTCAATCTAGTCCAAGTATTGACTCTGCAGATGAGTAGAGTCCAAGCGACTTAGACCCACCTCCGGAACTTTGATTCTAAAATAACTTCGGGCTCTATAGTGAGAGATTCAGTTTCGTTTTTTATTAGTCTTTACAATATTCCAAAACACACAAAATTCCTCTCCGTCTGTTTATTTCCGACTAGCCTTTTAGTTAGCGCGTGGACTGAAAGTTACGTTAAAAAATGACTGCGCCAGGGTGCTTAAGCCAACTTTTAGCAATTGAGAAAAGAAATCTAAAAACTCTAAGAAAAAAAAAATAAGTTAACCGTACAAAGCGAATCTTTGCCTTTATCAACTGTTTACATTATTTTATCTATTAGTTTACTTATTAGTTATCTAAATGTTGCATAAATCGAAAACAAAAAAACTTTACAATTACTTCGTTAAAGGTCATTATAGTGCTTTGGCCACTGTGACTGTGAGAGCACGTCTACTGAAGTCATGAAGGTTGTTGTGACAGGAGCTAGTGGATTTATAGGAGAACGAGTTGCAAAAGCGCTGCTTGCATCGGAATCTCCTCTCAAAGTGACTAAGCTTGTCCTTGCGGATGTCCACAAGCCCACCGCTGGACAGAAAGATTCTCGTGTAACAGCTCTCGCAGTTGATATAGCAGCCCCCCAAGCGGCATCTCAACTTATCGATGCTAAAACGGATGTGGTCTTCCACCTTGCTGCAATCGTCAGTGGACATGCCGAAGCGGACCTGGAGTTGGGCTACCAAGTCAATTTCGATGCTACTAGAGCTCTATTAGAAGCTGCGAGAAGAAGCAACCCTAAACTCCGTTTTGTTTTTTCGAGCACCATCGGTATTTACGGAGGCGAACCACCTCATTTCCGTGTTTCTGAAGTTACTGCGCCGACGCCACGTAGCTCTTATGGCACTGCAAAAGCGATGTGCGAACTTCTGATAAGTGATTATTCGAGAAAAGGTTTCATTGATGGGCGTGTTGTTCGTCTCCCAACAGTGACAGTTCGTGGTGGAGCCGCAAATCGGGCGGTTACTTCTTATGCTAGTGCCATAGTGCGGGAACCGTTAGCTGGTCTTGATACTGTCATACCTGTACCGCCTGAGCAAGCCATATGGGTGTCAAGTCCAAAAGTCGTAGTTCGTAATATTATTCATGCTGCATTGCAGGAACAAAAGTATTGGCCAAAGCCACCGGTGTTGAATCTTCCAGGACTGCGCACTGTCGCCAAAGATATGGCAAAGGCTGTAGAAGCGGTGGCAGGAAAAAAAGCAGCCATGCATATCAAATGGGATCGAGATGAACTCATTGAGAGAATTGTCGCATCATTGCCTGATGATGTGGACGCATCAAGAGCTTTAGCTCTTGGATTTATGGCTGATGCCGATTTTAATGAAATTGTGCGAATATATATGGAAGAAGAAAATTTACTTAAGTGAGTCCTAGTGTGATAGTGTTGATATGTTTGTTTTTTTAATGTTATCATTAATATAATATAAACACACAACTATTCAGATATAAGTATTCTGTAAACAAAATTAAACGGCGATAAACATAGTAGATAAGAACGTGTATGTACTTAAATAAAATCATTTTTTATATACTTACATACCTAATCAATTAAGTGTCTCCACCTACCACGGTTTGACTAACCGTTTAATTAACTACCTACTCATCATCATAATATGAATAATCAACGAATGTAGAGCATTAAAAAAACCGACCTCACGTCAAAACTTTGGCTGAAGTAAGTATTAGGTCGTCAATATAAATTTTCTCCGTGTTCATACATATTTCTTCGTAATTTTTTTTAATGAAATATTCAATTCTTTTGGATGAAATTTATATGCTACCACCTCTGAAGTATCCTCTATCATATGAAATATGAAAATTCAAAATCGATTCATAATTGTCCAAAAAATCGTGTAACAAAGACACAAAAAAAACATACACAAGAATTGAGAACACCCTCCTGTTGGAAGTCGGTTGATAAAAGCAATGTAGATATCCTGTGTTCACATTTACAAACGTATGTTGTGTGTTTTTTTGTTATACTTATACTTATGTATTATATTTTTATTCATACTGTGTAACTTATTATGTTGGTTTACAATAAAAAAAAACAGACAATCATATAAACTACGTGGCCGCATACCATGTAGCGAACCTAGAATACAAATACATATAAAGATAAACGACCAGACCCGGATCATTTTTTTTTCTAGTTCCGTGCGGGAATCGAACCCGCAACCACTGGCGTCTGAGGCAGATAGGTTTATCCCATCGCCAAAGTGGTCGTCATTAACAAAAAGAAGTTATATTTCGAGGTACCTTTTGAGAACACGTACCAAATGTAACACATAAGTAATATTTGTTGCCTTAACTGGATTTATTTATTTATCAATCTTAATATCTGTTATTGATAAGTCTATAAAATACATAAGTTGTTCAAAAGTTGAATACTGTGTTTAGTTTTATCTATATTGTAAGTATGTTGTGAATGGCGATTAAAATATATGTGTACATAAATTTTTGTTCAGCCCAAAAGTTCTTCTTTTGTATAATTTGCACAGTTTCTAAGAGAACAAAGTAAAAAGCCATCTCGTAAATACAAGTTTATTTTCTCAAAGAATGAACTGACTTTGAAGATTCTTGAACGGAACCCTTCGGGGATTAACCTTAGCATCTTATAGGACGTAAACGAATTTAATCGCGCATGTTACAACTTCTGGAATTAAGGGAACGAACGTATTTCTGAGGTACCGTCAGCAACAACATCGGTGTACTCGAAAGTTTTTCCATCGTACATCAATGATATGAATGCTTTCAAATTAGCCTTACCTAAACGAAACACTTTTGATTTGGCGTAAACCTTTGAGATACGATTCTAAAATAATATTATTATGATTTCCATTGCTGTCTTAAAATTGTTTGTCCAAGAACGCATGCATTGGCAAGCAGTGGCAGATTGTCCCAAAGTCAATTTGAAAACATGCCACGCGAAAAGAAACGTATTTATCCTGCAAGTAAAAAACTGGCCTCTCTTACATTTCAAGTCTAATCCTGCCACAGTCGGCATCTGAAATAAAATTTTAATATATCTATAGTATATAAAAAGGCTATTAATATATCTATAGTTTATTTAAATTATGAATCGTGAAAACTTAAGACAATAATTATTATATGTAAAAGGCATTCAATTTTATTAAAATAGTATTAAATATTGCCCGCACCACTGGTTTCTTGGTTAATCAAATTTTTTTATGAAATGTCGATTAGTGAGTTTGATTACCTTTCAAATAATGCACATTATTACTTCCTGATAAGTATTGTTACTACGAAAGCTGTTTCCAGTGTCCAGTTTTCATGATTCCTCCTTTTAGAAAAAGACTTTTTAACCAGATTTTATCGCGTTAAAATATAATTCACTCACTGACTAAATGTAAATTACAATTAAACACGATACGTCCTGATTAAAACCTCAAGTATTTAGACAACTTTTATTTTCATTTACTCTTAATACAATGTTA
The DNA here is from genome assembly GCA_944452665.1 of Stenoptilia bipunctidactyla. Classification (NCBI taxonomy): domain Eukaryota; kingdom Metazoa; phylum Arthropoda; class Insecta; order Lepidoptera; family Pterophoridae; genus Stenoptilia; species Stenoptilia bipunctidactyla. Next base: position 19,479,819 of record OX101730.1, read on the forward strand.
AATAGAAACAACAATATAAATTATTTGACTTCTTTGCTGACGTTACTACTGTGAGCAGAGCAGCATCAGCGAAGGAATTCCACTTATAGAATATGTGATGAACCGGGGAGTGTATGTGTAGCTATGTATCTACCGAGACTGTGCGATCGTTGCTTCAGGGAGAAGTAAGGGAATAAATTGTCATTAGCATAGATATTGTGATGAATTCAAAACATTACTTACGTAACCATTGTATCGAATAAAGGCAACCACACTGAAACTTAACTTACTACCTATCTGGGTTTTCACTGACTGGAATATTTTGGAAATTAAACCCTTAGGGCATCTAATAATTACTTAAAGATTTAATTATATCAAAACATGTAACTGGGTAAAATATATATTTAGCATCTATTCGTAAGAGCTGATAAGTATTTAAACAACTCTACTAATGAAAAACAAAGTTATTCGCGTACCTACCTATATTTCTATCCCTTCAGGATACCACCTGAATACTGTCTACGAAAAAAGTAATACACATTTTATCCATCTGACCCCACAATATTTTCTCGCTTGCATCATAAGTAGAGCATGAGTGCATGGTTTTCGTAGGCATAAGATTTTCCTTCACATAACTTTATCTTTTTATTAATGTATTTTCAACAGGGACTGCATGCATATCGGTATAATTTTTTTAAATAGTACCAGTAAAAGTACTGCCTTATCAAAAACAATAGGGGAATTGTGCTTAAGATGGCATACCAAGATAAGATGACACACTACCTATATTGATTTAAATATTCGCACTTAGTGCGATCTTGTGACGTTTTAGAGAGTGTCTGTAGGTGTCGCTAATGTTCAAATTCAGTATGGCGGAAAGTAAACGCAGATTGGCAGGTAGTTCATGTTTTCATGATTCTAAAATACAAAAAATTTTGCTTTCGCATTTGCTTGGTGGTGAAAATACACGTAAGGTAAGGATTTTTTATTTGTACTAATTTGAAAATAGGATTATTATATGACGCAATTAACGCTAAAAGCGCTTTCTAACCTATAAACTTTTGTCACAACGGTTACAACTAAATTCACAAATCAATTGGGTAAGATGACATAGAAAGCGTGAGTATAAGATGGCATACTGTGTCATCTTACCCTTGTAAATAGGATCGTTGTATTTATTTATTTTTCTGCTTAACCTACATAATACAAACTACTTTACCTACTTAATTAATTTTTTGCTTAATTTTTTGCTTGGTGGTAGGATCCCTTCTGGGTCCGCCTGGCTAGCGACCACCCTTTATATAAAGTCTGCCGCCAAATGTTACCGCTCCGGCGGTAATGTGTTCCGGCAATATTGTATAAAGAGCCAGTTCCTTCCTAAGCCCGTGTGCTTTCATCTTCGACCTCATCGTCACTTACCATCAGGTGAGATTGAGGTCAAACGCGGGTTTAGTCACATATAAAAAAAAAAAAAAAAAAAACGAACATCGACGCGGAAAAGTTGGTCACAAAAAGACATGGATGTGGCTATTCAAGCTGTAAAGGAGAAGAGGATGGGTTGGCTTTTAGCATATAAACATTTTAACGTACAACAAGCAACCCTTCGTCTTCATATTTATAGTACTCCACTAAATCTTGGTCGTTATAAACCTACTTTCATCACACAGTACTTTTTTGTGTTCTAGCTGGTGCCATACTCTATGTGCAGACTTACCAGAAAAGAAGAAACAATTTATTTGTGAACTATGCTCATAAAATAAGGATGGTATAAGACGACATACCTTTAAAGTCTAAGATGACATACTATGTAATTTTACCCTATAGGTATGTCGTCTTACACATGTCGACCTAAGTGCCATTTATGTTTGTTTTCTAATTTTATGTTACGTTGATTGTTCTAAAACTAAAATATTTTGTTGATTATGATACATTTAATAATATACGCAATATGCTGATCTCACATGACTATATTTATTTTAAATATTTGTCTTGAAAGAAAAAGTATGTCATCTTAAGCACAATTCCCCTACTGTACAAGTTATTAAAATCTAACTCAATTATATTTGTACCCAAATAGTGTATACCGGGTTAATTTCTGTAGATGTTTTTAGTACAAAAATATTTTAACCTGATTAATTTCTGTACGAAATGATCAATTTGCTCAGAACTAGTGAAAACTGTTTTTAATAAATACCTGACTAATTGACATAGGTTGACTGACAAGGCTGACGAATTGACGAATTGACTTCCGAGTGGCACACGCCGAAACAAGTCTATATAGGTAAACTAAACTATAGAACATTCTAAAGTATCCGCTTCATTGTTTAAAAACATACTTAATATCAATATAATATTTATACCGGAAATTTTCAGTTAACTGAAAAAAAAACAATTATTTATGTTACAGTAATATAAAAGGCACCTACACGAATTATTCCAGTATGAATTCCTCTCCTGTTATTTTTAAATAAACCTAATTTAACGGTATGACGTCATACAGAAAAAAAATTTACAGAAATTCATACCGGTATGCAGGCTCTGATTTTTAATAAAGTATATTTTAAGGACGTCGTCGTGGCGCTGTGGCTCCTGTAGCATTCGATATGGCAGGCTAAGCGACGTTCGGTGCGGTCAGCACAAGGATGAGTGATCGCAACCCATTTGTTTCTCACGACGACTTTATTAGACGCAGTTTACGGCCCTGTAAACTCCGAACTTCACCAACTCTGGGTCTGCTTGGCCTAATTCTCCCCATCCCCTAGAAGAGACTCATAGCCCTGCAGTGCAGTGGGCTTATTATTAAGAATTCCGTGTGATGAATATTTGCCACTACCAGTAATATTTATTTGAAAAAAAAATAATATCACAAAGAAATATGACGACGTGTTCTCCTAATCAATGAAAACTCAATGATTTTAGTCTCTAATTGTCTTTGATGGTAAAAGTGTATTTTACGATAGATTCAATCACTAAAGGAGAAATTAATCAGTGGATGTTACTTTTACATCAATCGAACAATCGATTTAGATTTGATTCAATTTGTACGCTTAGCTTCCATGCTGGGCTGGGAGCGAAAGAAAAACATAGAATGTTCCAGCTGCTTCTCTTCCCGGGCAAACTGTAAAAGTCAGTTAAGGGACGGAGTATTTATTGGCGATTTTGCGGGCGACAGGCTGACCCCCTGTCACTGCTATAGTCTCTTTCCATCATAATAATTCCTCCTTTGTCAAACGTGACATCAGATGGTTTTTATAGCCTCTGGTGTTCTGCCTACCCCATTAGGGATATAGGCGTGAAGTTATGTATGTATGTATGTACGCTTATCTTACGGTTAGCAAGCCAATCATTAGAAACTATGAAAACAATGGATAGTTTTACTAGCTGTAGGTTATCAGCGTGCGAAGATGTTGATAACTTACAGTTTATTACTGCGTCTGTAAGATGTAACCGTTTTTACAAACATAACCAAGTTGAGTTTTTACGCGTTATGTACGCCTTGAAATACTAAAAATATTATTGAGAACAATATTTGATTTTCTTTTTGAGACACAAATGGTGCCGACTGGCCGTCTTTCAAACCCAGAAGTTTTGTTTTTTCTTCCAAAGATCCTAATCGTCAATAAAATTACTTTAACTTGAGAATGTAATGTAAGCTGCGTCTTCCCGGGCATACTTTAAAAGTTAAGGGACAGAGGTTACTGGTACTGGCGTTTTTGCAGGCGACCGACAGGCTGCCCCCTATCACTGCAATAGTATCTCTCTACCATTATTATGCCTCCAAATTTGTCAAACGTGATATCAGATGGTTTTACAGCCTCTCGTGTTCTGCCTACCCCATAAGGATGAAGTTATGTATGTATGTAATTAAAGGTAGAATTAGACTGCAAAAATAAATTGAGTTAGTGAAAAGGAAATTAGAAAAATAGGAAGACAAGTGAGCTGTATTTTTAAATTTAACTAGCTGTGGTACCTGTCTTCGCTTGGGTGCAGTTTGCCTTTAGGATGTAAATGTCTTTGCAGACAGAAAAATAATTTTAAATCAATATTTTCAGTGACTTTGTTCACAAAAACCGTAATAACTTGACTCTTAGGTTATGTAACGCGATGTTTAGTACCTTATACTTATATTAAACATCTTTATCATCATATACCTTATATTGGCGTAGTAAAACACACCTATAGTAAAACACATATTTTTCAATGATGTCTCTGCGATCAATGCCGTGAAAATCGGCAGCGATCACCGCATGATGAGGGGCACATTGAATCTAATTACAAAACTGGAGTGATCTCGACTAATAAAGTCTATCGAAAAGTTCAAGTTTTTTTTTACAAAAACGCCATTTTGTCAATCCGTCTTCAGGGTCAGAATTCGAAGCCTATCCAACTGCAGTGGGGAGTCAGGCAAGGCGATGTTATATCGTTACGCTGTTCACCGCAGCGTTGGAAGATGTCTTCAAGCTTCTGGACTGGGATGGGCTCGGCATCAACATCAACGGCGAGTACATCACTCATCTTTAATAATAAATAAAATAAAAATCATTTATTTTCGAGTTGCATAGATTCATAGAAGTATATGTATAAAACACATCAAAATAATAATTTACATAGATACTAAACAAATTAAAATATCAGAATTAAAATTAAAAATAACATTAAACGTCAAAGCAAAAAAAAAAAAAAACAGAAATAACAGGAAAATATTAAGTCATCATATACATTAAAATTAAATCAAAGAAAGTAATGTCCCAACTACATGTACTACATACATTAAATTCAACATTTGGATTTACATAAATAATATTCAATCATAATTCTAAATGTCATATCCAAAATATAAAAACAGCAAAATTTAAAAATAAATATATCTCAATTTCATTTACTTAAGTACTTCATTAAAATTAATTTGAAAGTTCTTACATATATTGCATATACCTATTCAGTAATAGTATATTATGTAACAAGTGAGCGAAGTTGCTAATTACAGTCGAGGCTGTGATTTGAGCCCGAGCCGCAGGCGAGGGCTTAATAATGAGCCGAGACTACATACGACGTTTTTCAACACACTTGTGAGTAAAAGACAGACATACGTGGTCATAAAATAACAAACACATTTGATAACAAAGCTGTGAATTGTGATTGAAAAATGGCGCCGAACCTCGCGCATGCGCGTAGGTTTTTTTTCCGCCAAATGTGTCAATGTCTGTATAGCATATACAGCCTCTTTTAAGTGAAAATGTTTAATTTGGAGTGGTAAATGCAAATATTTTAATATTTTATAACAAATTATTGTAAATTGTGAATAATTTGTTTGATATACAAATTTGTTTTACTAATATAAGGCGCAAACATTTAAAAATGTATATGGATTTGAAGTGGTATAAAACCTCTTTGTTGTTTCTGAAAATATTTAATGTATAACCCGGACCAATAAAATATGCTCTGTTTACTCGCATGTAATTTGCACAAAGGTACAATTCAACTTTGTAGGATTCATTATATTATGCACTAGGGTATAATATATTATGCACGCGTGACTTATAGCCCAGTTTATAGTTCTAAATTCAATAGAATAACGCTCACTTTACGAGCAAGTGTGTTGAAAATAAATTAAAAATGTCAGTTGATATAATATATGTAGGTACAGTCAATCCATCAGACATTTCTCGCGACTTGTCTATCACAACAATGTCGGATGTAGGGACAGTCTACTCTGCTCGCTATCATCTGCAGGACTGTGTTGGAGCTGGCTCGCACCCTGCGCACGAGGGATGCGCATCTCTTGCGCATTGTTGCGTAGAAACAGTCAGTTCGCGCCGCTGCGAACATTCCTGACGAACTAAGATAGCGAGGCAGCCCCAACAAAGCCCTGAGAACGTTATTGTATTGTACACGGAGAGCGTTGTAACATTTTTGCGAATACTTCTCCCATAGGCTACACGTGTACATGGAAGTGCAGAATGCACGAAATAAAGTGATTTTAACGGCCTCTGAAGCTCTTGCGAATCTACGAGATAACATATTCGCACGTCTGGACAACGCTCTCCGCTCCCGGTCTATGTCGTCATGATCCCTGAGATCTGTGGTGACAACGTGGCCTAAATATTTAATTTCGTGAACTCTTGCTAAAACTTCACCATAGAGATGAAGCGGAGGAACACTCTGTGGGCATTTTGCACCAGTCGTCTCAAACACCATAATTTTGCTCTTTACAACGTTATAGAATAACCCATGTCATATCGCAAACCGTTCGCACACATTTACTAGTGTTCTCAAACCAAATACAGAAGCACTCAGCAGCACCACGTCGTCAGCATAGCTAAGATTATTAACGCATACATTGTCAATATGACAGCCGACGTGGTGACTGCTGAGCTCGACTATCAGAGCTTTAATGTATAAGTTAAAGAGCGTGGGCGAACTTAACCCTCTCTGTCTCACACCACATTTTAGTTGGTAAGGCTCGGACATGGCTCCCGCCCATTTTACCATATTAACCTGGTATATACCAGTACTGAAAAATACTGACGGTTTCAGGGGGCATTTTGACACTCTCCAACTTTTGCCACAGGATATCATAGGCGACCAAATCAAACGCCCTGGATAGGTCGAGAAAACACGCATACACGGGAGTTTTAGGCTTCAAGTAGTATTTAACGGTATGCTTTAGACACAGTATAGCACTTTCTGTAGACAATTTAGGACGAAAACCAAATTGGTTATCGTGCAGTTTTACGTACTTGTCCAACTGTGTGTTAAGCAGCCCGTCAAACACCTTTGCTATGACAGTAGCTAACGATATGGGTCTATAGTTGCATTTGCTACTCAATTCATCGGTTTTATCTTTAACAATAGGTGCTACAACTGTTTTAATGAGATCCGGCGGCAGGTAGGCTTACACATAACGAGAAGAACATAGCAAGAACATGACCAGGCGACATACCTTTGATTCGCGGATAACATCGCAGTCATGGCTGAGACCCTGCCTTACCTGAGTGAAATGCTCGATGACCTCAGAGGAGCCTCGCAGCGAGTGGGTCTTAAAATGAACATGGATAAGAAGAAGATCATGTCGAACGTCCATGTTGCACCTGCTCCTGTGGTAGTTGCAGGCACCACTTTCGACTTATATCCAGTTAGGTAGGTCCAGTTAGGTTTGGAAAAGAGGTCAATCGTCGAATCCAACTCGGCTGGGCAACGTTCCGGATGCTCCGTAAAATCTTCTCGCCCCAAATACCGCAGTGTCTGAAGACAATGGTTTTTGACCAGTGTGTGTTGCCGTGATGACATACGGCACTGAGATGTGGTCGCTGACTATGGACCTTATCAAAAAGCTTAAAGTTGATCAGCGGGCAATGGAAACGGCTATGCTCGGAGTTTCCCTGCGGGATCGAATCAGGAATGAGGAGCATAATTACCCAGAAAATACAGACAGACCCCTTTTATTACACCCCTTTTATACCTTAAGTATAGTAAACATATACAGGGTGGAATTTTATATTGCCACCTGGAGGGAAATTACTCTAAATAATAGAAATAGCAAATGTTACTCCAAAGAAACATTCCTTTATTTTTGAAAGATTTTCAAAAATTTGCTTGCTTCACCCTGCAATCGAACCCACTAAATCTGTGAAAATGACACTCTGTAATTTTATTGCAACTTAGGGTCCATCTCAAGAATGAAATCTCTCTAACATACTATGTTAATTTCATGAAAGGAAAATCATGAAATCTTCATTTTGCAAGCGAATTTTCGAAAAATCTTTGAATGCTATTTTATTTCTTTTCCAAAATAAAGGAATGTTTGTTTGGAGTAAAATTTGCTATATCTGTTACGGCTAAAGGTAGGTGTGAACATAGACTTAACATTAGCCGGCTAAATTAGTATAGCTGCAGGCTCTTGGCTAAAAAAAAATGTAGAAGGAAATGAATTAGGAAAATAATAAATAATGTCTAATATTTAGACATGAAGCTTTTATTAAAAAAATTATCTCATTACTCATACTTTAATGTACTTACTTATACATTTTTTATATTATCAATGAAGCTCTTAACAGTTTGTGATCATAATTTTTTTATTCATACTGTTACTACCAAGAACCAGTTAAAATTCACAATTTTCTTTTTCAGATCATTTTTATTCACATTTAATGATCATATTGCCTTAATTAATAATGTTGTTACTAAGCAAATACGTCTAATCTTAAAGTGGCAGTTCAGAATAGCTTGCTTGGTAACAGACAATATTATCATATTTTTTGTCTTGATGAGTTATCGCTTGACTATTGACCATGGTGACCGAACTCACACTTTAGGTGTTATGGCACTTCACCTAAAGTTGCCGCGGAACCGCTCGCTTCGCTCCCTCTGTCGTGTGGCCTATATGCAACCTAACTGCTCCTCCTCGCTTCGCTCGTCGTCGCACCTAAACGTACCGACTCCGTCTTCCGGGAGCTCTTCTTGTCGCTTAATCTTTTTCATCACAATGTTAATGAATATAAAGACATAATTATTTTCAATAATACCGATAAAAATACAAATGAATATTATAGTTATTTATTCGAATGATAATGAGTTTCGATCATTAATATAAACGAATACAAATATTAGTAAAATCAAAGTGTATGAAAAGTTTTATAATGAATTTCAAAGATTATGTTTTTTAATATTTTGTGTTTAAATTTTTAATGAAAAATAATCATTATGATTTTAATTGGTATGAGAAATGTTTTCGGATTTCCGATTATAGGAGTTGAAAAGTAATGCGAAACCATGCGTATCTTCCTCGAACACATTTTTAGCCGTTTTGTTTCGGTTAATGTGCACATTAGCCGGCTAAAGATGGAATATCAAATACATTTGATATCGAACTTAAGCTGCTTCTCGAAAATAAACCTAAGTTGCCTGGTTGAAATCGCGCTTCGGCGATAAGGCCGCCCTTTGTATGTTAATTGTGATTGTAATTTTTAATTTAAACTGTATAACAATGTTGGTGTACAATAAAGAGTTTTATTATGAAGAGAGTATTATTTTTGTGATGTTTTGTCTTCTCAGCTCTAGGCTGGTTATGACTACATTTACGGGTTACACCAAGTAAATGTAGTGGATGAAAGAGTTCAGTTTTGTGATGTGGTTTCTAATTGCATGAACTTTCTCACAGTACAACAGGTATTTAGAAATATGTGGTAACTTTCACATTAGGATATTTTTGTGAGAAAAGTTCATGCATTTTTTTTGCGATATGTTGTCATGTCTGTTTCTAATCTTGTAATATAGTAATAAGTGCGCATGATGAATATATTGACATCTTTACTCCAACTCATGCGCACTCGCGGTTTTCCAAAAAGGCATTTGCCTCTTGCGCAACCTCTAAGTCGGGTGTAGGTGCACTACGTTTACTGCGACCTACAGAAGATGGTTGTTATGGTCTATAAGAAATTGTGGAAGTACTATACGGTTCTGCTGCTGTGTTTGATGAGTTTAAGCTAGTATTTTCAGTGTCTATTACTAAGTTGGCTGTAGAATTTTCGGATAATCCGGAGAGAGCCCGCCTATTCAACTCCTCTCCGCAGACGGTTCGCAAGCTGGAACACCCAGCGTCAGCTCCAGGTGTGCCCCGGCGATCGCCCCCGGGAAGCGGCTCATTACGTTTCTTTTTAGATCATGTCTCCATGTTATATGGGTTACCAGTGCCATGTTAGCCACGCCAGTAATATACGATCGTGTGTCCGCCACCCACGTGATCTGTTGTTCGATCCGGACGTATGGTTGGATTTTAGGGGGCAGAGTATTATTATTATTATTTAGGCGGCTAATCTTAACTTTATATTCACAACCACATTTAGCCGTACCGTATCTATTATTAAGAGTAGGTGCTTTCCCTCAGGGTGGCATTCAAAAATTCTACCAGGTATACGTACATTTTGTATTTTAATATGATATATCTTCGGTCTGAAATAAATCATGCTGTGAAATAATGGTCTCGAATCTACTAGTTTATCGATTTCCTGACTATTTTTGCTTTCTCTGTAGGTACCTACTCACTTAAATTACAGCGTTCTAGTTGCTTCAACCATTTCATTACTAATTGACATCGCTATTAAGCTGAGCCAATGAATTTAAAGTGTTTGTTTCTAAAAGACAAAGAAGGACACAACCATAAATTAAATAGTATTACCTAAAAAAAATTACAATACACGGGTTAGCGACTTAACCGATTTCGTGTGATCTTGAAGGGTTAAATATTTAGCAGTTAAACTGCTAAACTGCTAACCCTGGTTGGTGCAAGACAACTTATCAATTTAGACCGGGTTCTTTCTTCACCCTTGCGTTTTTAATGTTAACCCTGGACTGTGCAAGCGAGCCTTAGAAAATGAATGTGAAATTTTGTGAGGATAGCAATTGGTTCTTCCACGCTTGAACGTCTAAAATTCGTTCTGAAAAAGGTTTCAAATTAATGTGTCCAATTTCAGTTTAAACTTATTGCATAAATTCACGGCAAAGTAGCGCGATACCTCTTCCTAGTAATTATTATTTTTAAGCTAACTTTCGCTTTTTTTTCTATTTGAAGTAGGTAAGTAGGCTGAAGAAAGAAGAGATACCTAAGCTTAGGAAAGAAAGTTAACGAAGAATTGTTGGACTTTTACAACTGCGTCAGTGCGATGTAACAACCCGTTCACACAGGGTCCGTTTTACTGGATACGTTTTACCGGATACGTGTTTTTTTCATCGATGGTGCATGGAGTTGTATGAGCGACTTCACATATGGCACAGTATTCCGAATACGTATTTACGATACAAAAAAGGTATCCAGTAAAACGGATCATGTGTGAACGGGAGTAACAGCGATGTATTCCGTAAAGACCTTTGAAATTTATAAAACAAAAAGTAAAGTTAAACAGAATCTGAACTTAACTTAACCAACTTAACCTAAAAACCTAAAAACCTAAAAAATTGTAAACACTACTTACATGACAATAATGATACTCTCTACATTTAACAATATGTCACAGCTTCTGTTTTGAAGATGTTTATAGTTGGTGGTATAAACTTTTCAGGGCTCGCCTTGCCAACGATGGTCCTGCGTATAAAATCTCAAACACCACCGTATCAGTGGTGATGTGACCTGGCAATGTTCGACGAATAGCCAGTTCCTTATTAACTCTTGTGTTTCCATCTTGGACTTCATCTTCATTTACCACCAATTTGTCGATGCGATGGGGTAAACCTGTCTGCCTCAGACGCCAGTGGCCGCATATTCGATTCCCGCACGGAATAAGAAAAAAAAATGTCCCGGGTCTGGGCGTTTATCTAAATATGTATTTATATTTTATTTTCCCCCCTATTTCGCTACATGGTATCCCATATCACAAGCTCTGCTTAGATTGGGGCCATGAAGTTGGTGTGTTTATCTGTGGGTTTTATTTATTTACCGTTACGTGAACTTGAGGTCAATCGTGAATTTAGCATTCACTAAAAAATACAAAGTCAAAATTTTTCTTATTTCGTAAGTATTTAAATACATTTGAAATAAGTCAAACCATTTACAAATTGAACTGAATCTACCACCACTTCGGAAAGGATACACATTATAAAGATCTTTGTCAACTGTACTTTAGTACACCCGTTTAGTAGATAATATTTCTTAGATAACCCTTTGTCAGGCTAGATGTCACCACACGCAATGGAAGACTTGCGTTTTTGGTTTACTATCATGCTGAGTGGCAATTGGTAGGTAGGTACTTAAATATATAGCACTAGCCACCGCGCGCGGTTTTACCCACGTAACTTTTGATTCCGTGGGAATTTCGGGATAAAATATAGCCTATAACCTTCCTCAATAGTTGGGCTATCAAATGCAAAAATAATTTTTCTTGTAGTTTCTGAGATTAGCGCGTTCAAACAAACAAACAACCAAACAAACAAAAAAACAAACTCTTCAGCTTTATATATTAGTATAGATAAGTCGTAAATATAAGTAATGATTTCTATAGCAGTGCCTATTTTAACGTATATTCAATGCGTTAAGTCTAGAAAACAATTAATCTTTATTGGTAACAATTTTAAATAGCAAAATCACTAACTTAATGGCCATCCTAAGGTTGAATATTATTAATCTTAGTACAAATGCTATGAGTTACGACAGATAAATGTAGGAATTAGGGTGACCAGAAGGGAAAGTAAACTAAAAACATTTTTTATTCGCGTTTTAACAAACAACGTTCGAGTGTGTGTGGACTAAGTGGAATATAATTAATGAACGTACAATTAAGATACCTCTTAAAGAAAATAAAAATATATAATCAGAAATAAATAATGTCCAGATAACAGATCCAGTTCAGATAGTTAATACTTCTGATCAGTTCTTCTACTCCGTTGGTGCTTTTGCGCCGGAGAGTATTCGCAGCGGCGCCGCGCCTCAAGACCAGCCCACTACCTGCTCAACTGCAAAGTCATTCTTCCTAAGTCCAGTTACGCAGCCAGAAGTCTTTAAATTATAATGAACCTTAAGAAAAGTTATGGCGTCGACGAAATTCCACCCCATCTATTGAAAAAATGCGCAGAACAACTAACATATGCTTTTTATTTATTAATAAATCAATCGTTTAATGAAGACGTTTTCCCTGACTTGTTAAAAATCTCTTTACTAAAACCTATCCTGACGAAAAAAATCCTAACAACTATCGGCTAATTGCACTTCTGGCTACAGCTTCAAAATATTTAAAAAAGCCATGTGCATCCGCACTTACAAATTCTATGAAAAATATAAAATATTTAAAAATGCTCAGAACGGTTTTAGGAAAAAGCGTTAAACTACCTGAGCAGTGTTTAATTACATACTTAATTAAAATATAATTAATGATAAGAAATATGACATCGAAATACTCCTTGCAATGAGCAAAGCTTATGATAAAGTCAAATATACTGCTTAAAAAACTATACAACATTACGAGTAGCTATCCGTGGATTAGCTCATAAGGGGTTCAAATCTTATCTAACAAATAGGCAGCAATATGTAGAGATCGAATATTTTAACAGTTTAACCCGAGAAATCCAGAACGTTAGATCTGACTGCCTTGTAATAGCACCTCAAGGTAGTGTTATCGGCAGCCTTTTATTTTTGATCTACATTACCGATCTTCCAAAAGTGATTGACGAAAAGTGCGTTTTATTTGCAGACGATATCTCCTTATTAACCAAATTATCATTACTCTTGCCAAAGTAATTTAGCTCTAAATGATAAATTAAATTCAATGCTTAATTACAACAGTCAATTCGTTACTCAACTAGTTCCGGGTCATCCCCCTTATAAATTTTGCTGCTAAATATTATTGTATCAGTGCTATTTGTCCCTTATACATATACGAGCGTTTGCCCGCGACTTCGCACACGCATAAACTCAAAAGTCCTATTTTCCGTTCCCGTGGGAATTCCGGGAATTCCTTCCATCATACAAACAGACACTTATTGAGGAACCTTTATACCAAGTATCACATCCGCGCACTCAAAGAATAAGATTTTATCATACAAACTAAAACATCATATATTTCCCGTTCCCGTGGAAATTTCGGGAATTCCTTTCATAGCACTACCATTCTTTTTTTGAAGAACTTTTATGCCAAGTATCATATCCGTGCACTCAAGGAATAAGATTTTTCATACAAACTAAAAAGTCCAATTATTCCCGTTCCCGTGGGAATTTCGGGAATTCCTTCCTTAGTGCACCCCTACATCCCCTAAAGAATGTATGTTCCAAATTTCAGCTCTCTACGCCCAGTAGTTACGGCTGTACGTTGTCTGTCAGTCACTCAGTCACTCAGTACCTCAGTCACTCAGTCAGTAACGGAACAGTTTTATATATATTGATTGATTTCACAAAGCTGCAGTTATTTTCAGAAAACATCCAGTTTTGCCCTCGCTGTCACTCAACATCCTGGACCTCAGCATCCACTCAGCTGCCTGGTTGCCTGGCAGAAATTTAATTATCATCAGCCCTACTTAAACTGTGTAACCATGTTGGTGTAAAATAAAGGGTTATATGAATGCCTAAAACAACACGTCTTTCATGTGAAATGACCCGATAATTTGACCAGTCGCAGTCGGTCAAGGATCAGGGCAAAAGAGAGAAACCGGCGAACGATTCGGGCAGTATTCAGTATTCAGACACAACTTCCTATATTTCGGTCATCTCGTGTGCAAAATTAGAAGTACTTGCTTTGCCTTCACGAGGTTCTCTTCATACGGGATAGTAATGTCCACCAAAAACATCATATACGACGATCGGTCCATTAACACGATTTCAGGCTTATTCGCTAGAATATTCCCGTCCGTGATAGAAGAACAGGCTCCAGCGTGTTTTTGATTGATGAGACCGTATTTCAGAGCGAGCTCCTGATGGAGAATTTTGGCTGCTTGGTTGTGTCTATGCAGATACTCAGTGTCAGCAAGAACCGAATAACCCAAAACTACATTTCTAAGGGGCTCGCCAGGTTGCCGGCACGCCCGACATAAACACATAAAGTGCCGTCCTTCATTATATATTTCCGGTAGTTGTTTGTCTTAAATAATCCTGTATTGCAAAGACAAAAAAGAGTTCCTTCGGTTTCCCCAAAGAGATCACCCAAGTGCAGCCAATGTACGGAGGCTTTACGGTCCACGTGTAGAGCTTTGTAAAACCATCCGTGTAGCTCTTTCTCATTTCATACGGTCTCAGGATCAGAAACTATTATACCTTACTTAAGTACCGCCATTGTCTGCCATGTCTCGAGGCTCAGATGGAGCGGGGCGAGTTGACATTATTATCATTCATTAACATCAGGTAAGATTTACATCGAACTCGGATTCATTCACAACGAAAACAAGGCGGCTATCAAAAATAATAGAATGTATAGTTTCTATTGCAGGCAACATATAGCGATGTTCTTTCAACGCTTATAAAGTAACACAAATGAAAAAAATATCGCTGTTGTGGACTCACATGTTTAAGGATTTAAATAAAGACGCATTTTTATATAAAAACAAATAATATATATTACAATAAAATTCACAAAATAAACAATTAAAAATATAATGTCACATTGTAATTTGAACTTGTATAAAATTGTCTACTAACTACGTAGTTTAGATAAAAAATATAAAACTACAAAATTTCAGATATTCGGTCATCGAATTGTGTATAAGTATTTACAATAAGCTAATTATATAAAGAAATAGAGCTTAAACGTTTAGTTGCTAACTTTTTTGTGCTTG
Organism: Stenoptilia bipunctidactyla; assembly: GCA_944452665.1. Taxonomy (NCBI): domain Eukaryota; kingdom Metazoa; phylum Arthropoda; class Insecta; order Lepidoptera; family Pterophoridae; genus Stenoptilia; species Stenoptilia bipunctidactyla. The sequence goes on from OX101730.1 coordinate 19,495,047, forward strand.
CTCAAGAGTTTCGAATATGTGCCGGTACCAGAATTCTACAGTTTTGTCCCAAGATCCTAAGGTGGCGTTGTCTAAACGTAGTACTTCTATGAACATATTTACTATCACGCCTTTCAGATCCTGAAAGAGAACAAAAAATCAAAAGATTATTACAAGGTCGTTGCATAGATTAAACAATTTTCAGTTTTATTTTCTTTGTATTTATTATTTACATATTGATTTTTTTTAAAACGTTGTCATAGCATAGTTTACTCGCACTCCGGCACTCTGTGATGGTGACAGCTGAAAATCAGTGTCTCAGTCTAGACTGTGTCATAATGCTGAGCTGGGGCCTTTTCTGCAAATTAGTATTTGAGGTGTAAAAATTGTATTTTTGTATATTCTATAGTCATTGTAATATTTTTTAAGTATCCTTATTTTGTTTGCCGAATAAATGTTTTTCATTTCATTTCAATGTAGATATCTTTCAGTGAGGATTCGTTTTGGCAGTTTAATATTTAGCCACGTAGCTTAGAATTACCTTATCGCCTCTGGATAATCATGTCGTAAAAGGCAACTAATCCGAGCAAACCTCATTTGGCGGTAAGACCCCTTCAGAGTACGCCTAACTGGCGACCATGCTTGGACGACCGGCTGGTGTAGCGGTAACATATATTGCCTTCTATGCCAGAGGTCCTGGGTTCGAATCCCGGCGGCGGCGGATATTTGTGTGATGAACACAGATGTTAGTTGTCAAGTCATGGATGGTTTATATGTTTATTTAAGTTTATTCTAATAAAAAATATGTATTTATTTAATATGCATGTTTATATATTTCCTAAGTATATCAGTTATCTAGTATCCATAACACAACTTCTTAAAGAAACTTAATTTGGGCTAGATAATGTTGTGTGAGTGTCAGAAATATTTATTTATTTTATTTCTTTATTTATGCTACATATTTTGTCCAAATATCACCTAGTGTGTGCTCCGGCAAACTTTATGAAGGATCAGTTCATAAATCATCCCTAAATCTGTGTTCTATGATCTTCAACCTCATCTCTTTCACCATCACGTGAGATTCAGGTGCTTACGAGGGAGTAAGGAACGTTACTTTAAAAAAGAAAACAAAACAAAATTATTGTTTAGCTGATACTCACTGCAAAATGCTGTTTCTTAATATTTCTTCTGCCATGGCTCTCTCCTAATTTGTTCATGAGTGCAGCGACTACGTGCGGCTCATTCAGGTTGGAGACAGCTGTGTTCAATGAAGTCATCAAATTCATCACGTGCCCTCTGAACTGCGGATTCGATTCATATTGATCTTCGTTTAGGTTTATCAGCATTTTAAAGAATTCTTTTGTTTCTGGGAAGGCTCGGTATAACCTGAAAAAAGAAAATAAATTCATTAGTTCTAAGATTCATAAGTAGCATGTATTTCTTTCTATGACTCTCGCTAGGGCCAACCAACAGATTTCAAAAATATAAGTAGGTATCGGTCAAACGCGAGTTTGATTTACGCGCCGTGCGCGTAAGTTCCGTTCGAAAATGGCCGATTTCGGCCGTATCTTTTAATTCCATTATTACCGAGTCCATTATTATTAACGAGTAGAAGAATTTGTTTTGAGGTTTTCTCTGTTTGCAGATCAAATCAAAGATATCGCAGAATTATGAATTTGATATTAATTTAAGTTTGATATTGGTACGTTCGTCCTCTTGAGAATAAGGGCTTGACAGACAGATAAAAAGTGATTATGTATTAATGAGTGTCTTATTTTGGATATGGGTACGGAATCGAACACGATCTATAATAAGGATGATTGGATGGTTAATTTGTATTTTACCCCAACCGAGATTTAAAGCAGGATCTGGTATAGGAATTAAACCCTAAAGCGTTTCTCTATTTTAAAAACAAAGCAGGTACTATATATTCTTATAACCAATTTGTTAACATTCCAACTATATTATAATTATACCCACAGGTAAAATCCTATGAGAGATAGGAGTAAATTACTACGACAGAGTTTTCAAAAGTAGTTTCTAATAATTTGTTTCTATGTCATTTCAAGTGTGTTATTTTCGACCTGGTTAAACATTCAACAATATACGTATTTTTTTATTTATCTCCTGTATTACTTAGACCTTTTTCAATCGTCGTCGGATATAATCAACGAATGCAGAGCATTAAAAAACCGACTTCACCTCAAAACTTTGGCTGAAGTATAAGGGCATCAAGGTAAACAAGCTCCGAATTCATACATATTAAAAAAATCATGAAGCAATCGATTTCGATAAAATTTATGTGAGAAAGTATCCTCTTTATCTAAATCGGTTCACCCATTCAAAAGTTATGAGGTATCACAAATAAAAAATATATACACGACGAATTGAGATCCTCCTTTTTTTGAATTCGGTTGAAAAGTTATCTGACGAATGAAATAAAGGAATAAAGTTGTTTTAACGTTTTTTTAGATTTGTACGACAACGGCGTAGAATGACGACTTGAGACGAGTATTAAGCTGTCGAGTAAATAGTCCATTCATTAGATAAATTTTATCTGACCATTGAAAAATCGGGCCTAAGGCTGCAAACTGGACGGCAGCGACAGCGACAGCGACAGCGACGCGAGCAGCGATTTCCGCGGCACGTTAGAAAGTATTGAGTAAGTATGAAACCGCGACAAATCGCTCTCACGCCCGCTGGCGGCGTCGAGAACGGCCCAGACTCCCCGCGTCGCTCTCGCCGTCGTACAGTTTGCAGCCTTACTATAAAGCCAAGCGATGCCAGTTGTAGGGTGATTGGTCTATTTTAGGTACCGTCTGAAATTGCCTCGAGCGACAAACGACAAGAAATAAGCATTAACTGCCGGGCTTAATAGTTCATAGAGTACTTCATTATATCACTAACTCGTTTAAATATTCACGCTTTTAGGCTCGTATTATGGGAGCTTCCTCAGACTTGAACACAATTTATTGCCAGTTCTTCGACCTCGAATTTTTGCTTAAGTCAAGTTCAAGGCTCATGAAAGTTTTTATAGGCTGAGCCTTAATTAATTAAAGTTCCCGAATGTACACCTACAGCCAAGTTTACCAATACATAGAAATACAAAAATTTAAAATTTTCTACAATGAGTAGGGATTACAAATTTTAAGATATAAATATGAAGAGAACAAAAATATAACAGTACAAATAAGTAAGTTACGTATTTTTAAAGCCGAAGCGTTTTTTGCAACGTCGGATACCGAAATATATTTTGGGGAAAACATTTATGATTAATATTATATGTATTTAGTATTAGGTATTTTATAAAAATAAAATCTACGAGGTAATTAGATACCCGTGTGAAATCGTGTGAAAAAGCTTGTGAAAGATACATCATAAGTTTTATTTTGAGTTTTTTTAAGATTTACGTTCTGAAGTATCAAGTAGGTAATGTTTCACCATGTAAATCAATAAAAGTACAGTGCATAATAAATCAATTATTTAACTTTGCTGTCAATGATCTGACTGACCGTTGCTTTGTCATTAAATTAACTACCGATATTTGATGAAAGAGCTTTCCGTCCAAGGTTAGATGCGACATGCCTACTCTACTTTGTATCGTTTGAGTTGTAATACTTTGAAATTTACAATTTAGAAAAAAAACTTAATAAAACGTAATAATACTTAAACTGTTGTAATGCGTAAAATATATCCTCGTTTCGGAACTAATTTGATAATCGAAAGTGACAATGAAGAGGCGCATGTTTCAAATGTATCCTCAATATACCCCCCTTTAAAAAAGTTATCAGTAACAGAAATAAAACCATACCTGCAGGACTAGCATGCGATCATCGATAAAGATTCGAATTGACAAGATAAATATTGCTTTACTGTATTACTATTACTTGATATAGAATTACTTGATTCGATACCATGATTAGGCCCACAGAACCAAAGATGCCATATTCTAAAAAAATAAATACTGTATGTGCTATAGTATAAGAAAATATCGATATAAAGGAACCATTTATCGTTGTCGATGGTCGTGTGCTATCCGCTCTGGTATATAAGTAAAAAGTTTCTCTACAATAAACCTTTCTTATCCATAATTTTGCGCTGGGAAACTCCGCGAAAATAGGTAGTATACATGGGGCACACTAAAAGTTTTGCAATTGTAGTTAATCGGAACTATTTGAATTTCGAATGTTATATAATTTTGAAACGACTTGCAACCTTATTAGCAATAAAAAAAAAGTCGGGAAATCATCTAATCACACATTAAAATTACGTACGCAACGAAAATGGAAGTTAGTCGAAAATATTTTAGAGTGATGATTTTTTATGATTTTAAAAATTCCCTCGCACCGCACGACTGTGCAAAATGCGCTTCGGAGAGAAGCACCTTGTTTGAGCACCGTGAGGCGATGGTTAGCTGAATTAGAGAGAGGTCGAGTTTCCTTACATTAATGTGGCTACTATTAAGCAGCTAATTGAAGAAAACCCGCGGATTACCCATGAGACAATCGAGGACTATTGGTATGAGCCAAATACAGAAAATATTACACCAAGAATTAAAAGTTCGGAAACATGCTTGTCGTTGGATCCCTCATGAACTGATAGCGGAGCAGAAGTGGGCTCGCGTGGAATAGTGCTCACAGATGCTACTGAAGATGCTACCGGCCACGGACATTTCAATGCTGTTTATGACATTGGAGATGAAATGTGGATTTATTGTGGATAATATTTTAATATTAAAAAAAAACATGTAAAAATATTTATTTATGTAATAATATGAATGTAAAAAAAAATATAATGTCTTATTGCTTACTATTCATTCTTATGATACTCACGCTTCACGTTTTACTTTTACTTTTAGCTATAAGTCGTTATATTAAAATGTTATCGCTTACCTAAAATTTCTGTTATTAAATGTAGCTCTTAGTAATATAACGAGAGAGCGGAGTCTCCTAACACAGGTTTACACTAAAAAGGAGACTTCTGCCATTTGTTGAGTTAATGTGTAAAGATACTGAATAAAGATTATTCAATTTTTCAATTTTCAATTGTTTTGTACCCGAAAAAACAAAGATCTTGTGAATGGATGTTTGAAAATAAGAACATACCAACAAAAGTGAGGCAGGCGAGAAACCATCCCGTCCCGTCGCATCTGCACAATTCCACATCAAAAAAGTGTTAATGCCGAGTGGTAATCTACAATTTGTTTACTCAGGGTGTTCGCAAAAGTTCGCAAGAGATGACCTGAATGCGCGTTCTCCTACATCATGACAACATTTCTTCACACACGGCCAACAAAACAAAGTCGTTTTTAGCTTCCGAAAAAGTACAACACGTCACCCATCCTGTACATAGCCTCGACCTAGCACTCCGTGATTTCTGTATTTTCCTCAAAATCAAAGATTTGATGAGAGGTTTCACTTTTACCAATTCTGAAGTGAAGGCGTTCAATCAGCACGTAGAAAACATAAGTTCAGATCTGTGTCCCTCTTGTTTTTAAAATGGTTCAATCGCATTAAAAAAATTAAAAAAGCAATAAACTTTTTGATTATAACATGTTGTTTTTAAAGTTACGGAAAACTTTTAGTGTGACCTACGTATTTTGGCTTCGTATTTGGCTGGAAAAAGGTATCTGACGAATAATATCGGCATAATGTTGTCTTACAATTTTTTATACTTTTATGACAATGACACAGAATGACAATAAAGTGACCCTTAATTCATTAGATATTTTTTATCTGACCATTAGAAAATCGGGCCTTTGTACTTATAGCTAGATCATTCTTGAAAGAAGTTCAAAGTTGGATTTTATTTAAGTTCTGTAAGATTTGGATAGAGATTCAAAACAAATGTTACGGGATAGAAGCTTAAAACGCTTGATAAATTCCAGCGTTGAAATGTCATTTTGACCACACGTGCAGTGGTAAGCCGGCTAAATTAACGAGCTCGGGCAAAATTTACGCGTGATTTATAGAACACGGGATTTATTACCAGCATTACGGCTTTTAAGCTGCGAGCGAGCTGTGAGCGTTGCATGTAGGTTAGCGAAGTGCGGAGAATTGTCTGGTAAAGCTGGGTAATGCCTATTTAAACTAAATAAGAAACCTCAATAGCTGGTGACCATGCCTACAAGCAAACCTTGAACTGCAAGGAGCCTAATATCGACTTCTCTGCATAATTAAGCATGAGAGCCTGCAACCAGCCGGTTGCAGTTTAGAAATAGGTACTTAGTATATAATTTACAAATGATAAATTGCTCTTCGAAATGTTATGTTAAATTTTATACCTCATTGGAAAGCTAATGAAATGTAGAGGTTTTTTTTTATTTTGCACAACTAAAAAATATCTATATTTTTTTATTCGCAAATTCGCATGTAATTCTAATGTCCTTGAATTTGGGAGCACCGTGTTTAAAAAAACAATGTTATTGTACATTTTATTAACTAGATATATAAATAAACTTTCAATAATAAATAAAACCAAGAAATTAATTAAATATATTTTGAACGTTTAGGTTTTTCTTTGGATTTTAAGTTACCACCTAGATTTTTCAAATTTAGATTTAATAACAATAAAAAAAACTTTCAAATTGCCTGTACTTCAACCTCTAACAGGATTATGAGCAAACACCCAGTATAGTAAAAACAGACAAAGCATTTTGTTTTTAGATTTAGATTTTAATTCGCGGAACAAACACGTGACACTATTACAATAATAAACATTGTCATTAATGTTATTTATGCAGCTAACGAATCATAATGGTGCATACAGATTGTTAGTAATGCAACTAGTAATGTAACCTACAAAAAAAAGTTCTCGTGATTTGGACGCCTCTTGGACAAACTGAGCCGCAGTAGAGCGCGCTCGTGGCCTGCTCTAAGCTATCCGTACATTATCTGTTTTTTGGATAACATCAAAAATGCTCGATGCTCAATTTGGACGGACGTTCGTGCGCCGGCCTATTTGCGCGAGCACGGCTCACGAGCACGAATTGCGCGTGTGTGAGTGAGACTTGACCCTGCATGAGTGACGCTCATAGCCTGCTCCACGCAATCCGTGAATCGACGGTTTTTTAGACAACATCAAAGGGACTCGGATTGCAGATTGGATAATTAAGAGAGCACCTTGAAAATGTGATTTTTTGTTTGTTAAGTTATCGTAACGATTTTGATGTCAAATGAAAGCTCTGGGTATACAAATAATTTGTCCATTTGAATAATGTAAATCAGTTTACTTGTTTTGGAGATAATTTAAGAATTAATTTGTATCGTGAAAATGTAAACAACCAGAACTTTTAAAGTTTTTGTTTTATCATCTCTAAGCCGTCTCCTACAATTCTGTGCGCCACCAACGTCGAGGCCTTCGGAGTTTTTTCATGAGTACAATGATTAGCTTTTGCTCATGACTCCGTTCACGAATAATTATTGTCAATCTAGTATCCATAACATAAGTTCTTAAGAACACTTTATTTGGCCTAGATGTGTGAATGTTAGAAATATTTATTTATTTTTAATTTACCAAACCAGACACCCATTGACGAACCTTTTTCACATTGGTGTAGGTACTTATGGCGGGTTTCAATATTCAACTGACTGCTATGCGTAACCGGTACAGGTACAAAACTGGTAGGAAAAAAGTAGCGTTTCACAATATATATTAGCTACGGGCTGTAAGTTCTCAAATTTGGCATGGGCCCTCCTAGTGTGACGTTCTTCTAAGAAAATAGGTGATATGTGATTTATAGAATATCACGCATTCGCAAATTATTTGTATGATATTTGAACTAAAGAAATATATAAACTAATTCAATTTATGTTTGTTATGTTTTAGTATTCGATAAATATATTATAGTATGTTTTTACAGCTTTTTATTAATAATTGCGTTTAACTGCTTACGTAAAACGAAACGCCAATCCTTCGACTAATTTTGCCATTGGTTGACTCATACGTAATGAAAACATAACTCTTATTGGCCGCCATGGAATTAATAGGTACTAGTTGTACGTAGTACTTATTAATTCCATGTTGGCCGCAGCAGACTGCCATGCTACCTTTACCTCATTGGTTTAAATTAATAACCTTGTTACGTCGTCGTTGGCTAGATAGAATGACTTATTTTGTAAATAGTCAAATGTAACCTAGCAACCCATTACAGTCAAACAGTTCGTAACCAGTGGTTTAGATGTCAAGATTTTGAATATAGAAAGGCATTTTGGTAGTGATTTCTATTGTTCGTAGGCAAAACGAACAGTTTTCATAATATTGAAACCCGCTATTAGTGAATAAGTTTTTCATACAAACTAAGTGTCATATGATTTCCGTTCCCGTGGGAATTTCGGGTAACTTTCCTTGGTGCACTCCTACCTCTACATCTCGCTAGGAATGTATGTTTAAGCTTCAGCTCTCTACGCCTAGTAGTTATGGCTGTACGTTGTCTATCAGTCACTCAGGCGAGTTTTAATATAGGTATGTATGATACTGATGAAGCTCTGATAAGATTAGAACTCGAATGGGGTCTTCGGCCTCTATACCTCGTGTGATCTATTAATTTTATGAAGTGTCGCGTAGAGAGGTATAATCAAATGCAGAACATTAAAAAACAGACTTCACTAACATTTTTAAATCCTTGTCAAAACTTTGGCTGAATTGAAATGTCATCTACGTAGGTATGTATCCTCCGCTTTCATACATTTTTTTTTAATTAGTTACTGAATCGATTTCCATTAAATTTCTGTGGGCCACCCTGACTTATTTTGGTCTATCAAATGAAACAAGAATCATCAAAATCGATTCATAATTGACCAATTAATCAAGTAACAAACATACACACGATTTGATAACCTCTTCCTTTTGAAAGTCGGTTGAAAAGAACGTATGCGGCGACGCCACGGACCGTGCTCGCGATAAAATACGGAAAAAATATTTCTCAGGATGCCCGTTTGTTTGCTCAGTTCGTGCGCAATACAAGTCCAAATACAGCGAGCGCAGGCATCGAGCGCTGGATATTACATTACTAGTTCCATTACAGCAATCTGTGCGCACCATAAGAAAGAAAACTAAATCAACAAAATATCGTTGTTCTCTCTCCAGACAACTAAGGTGTGAAGTGATGCATTATGCGAGGTCGTGACGTGGCATGTCATCGTGTGTGTAATGTGTGGAAATATCGCGCTAATGATTGTATGACGAGACTGAAATTTGTTGAAATAGTTTGTAAAATTACTAAGGAAATTTTGTAATCAGATATAGTAAAGTAAAGTTAAAGTTGAAGAGTCCGTTGTTTTGAAACAATAGCTGAAAGTATGAGTCGGTTTCTGAAAAAAAGGAATTCACCTCAGATAGACTAAATCTACAAAGTGACTATAAGAATCAAAAGATACGTGTTGAAAACCTCTCGCAGATGCTTGTCACAAATAATTTATACAAAAAAACACAATATGCAGATACTTCATATTTTATTTTTATTTTTACGAAGCAGTTACGAAGTGAATCTTTTATCTCGGAGACGACAAAATAATAACGAACCATGTGTGAACGGGCTGTTACGCAGGCTCACCAACGTAGTGATTGTATGCTTTTTGGGCTCACCGTCTGCGGCCGACAATACGTTTTGTTACAACGACAACTACTACGACAACAACTACGACAGGGTTCAGCCGTAGTCGTAGTCGAAGTGAAGCCGGCGGTCGGCGCGGCGCGGCGGTCCGCGACTTAGCTTCCCCCGCGAGGCGTAGGACGGCAAGCCGGTTACTCGTATGACGCACCTGCGCGCGGCGATGCGACGTCAGGAACAGTCACAAATAAAATGTATGTAATTACAACTACATAAGTGTTTATAAAAATGTGTAAATAAGAAGTGTCCCGTGTATATCTAATACTGATTAATATCGCATAAGCTGCTTGACCGTACTAGGTCGGATAAATAAATGAGGAATATGGCTACTATGAATGAAGAAATGAATGAGGACCGAGCGACGACGTGGAGAACCTTGGGGAGACCTTTCTCCAGCAGTCGAAATGATGATGATTATGGCTACCCGTGTATGGGGGCAGTAAGTCGTGCAACGAATGAGCTAAAGCTCCAGCCAGACTGTTGAAAACACGTTGAAAACCAATGCTTCCAACCAAGGTTAAGGAAGCTTAAGTTGTTGACAACCAATTCCGAGTCATCCACACTGTTACAAACGGTAGTTGCCAACAAGGAGACAAAAAAGAACACAAGCCAAGGTCACGCCAGGCCACGCCCCAAATCGTCAGTGCGCTTTGATCTCTCGCGTTGGCAACATCTTCGCGATTTTTTATGCAGTTTTGTATGCAATTGAGGATATAAAGAAGGAAAGGTTGAAACGCAGGCTAAAAAGCTACAAAACTCGAGTCATTTATAGTTATAGTTACATAGTAAAATATACAATAACCAACGTACACACTGTCCTAAAGACAGACATACATCTACATGGATAACTCAAATGTATGTTCTTTGCGCCTCTCGATTTATTCCGCGCGTATGTATGTCTGTTAGAAAATTGAGTCCACAATATCAATATTGTTCTTAATAATCGATTTTATCGGCGGCATCTGTGTCACTGTATTTTCCAATAATAAATATCAGCTGTGACGTCATAAAAGGTCTTAAAAAGTCGGCACGCTTGGTTCCAATACAAATCGTGGCACTTGCGTTGTCTATGTAGATGTATGTCTGTGTTTCTAAACACCGCCGTTTACAACCCGCCAAGATCATGTAATTTGGTTGTCAACAGCCTGTGACCTTGCTACAACGTGTTTACAACAGTTGTGAACTAGCAAGGTCACCTTGGTTTGATGTTTTGTTTCCAACAGTCTAGCTGGGCTTTAACGGAGGATATGCAGGTGGCTTAGATTTGGTGTTATTAAGCAAATATCTGATTCATTTGTAAATGGTTTAGGAAGCCTACTTTATAAAATTAATTTTATTGTTTTAAAACTTCAATTTGTGTTTTGCGTGGTGCTTTTATATATAGATTCATGTAGAAAAATAACAAAAGTGAAGTCTGTATGTATGATGAGTTATGCAGGATTGTAGACAAATTTCTTATTCATCTGTGCCTGATCACATAATTAAAGAACAATATGAATAAAAAGTCGAAGTATCTGTATCGCCGCGCCGCCGTGGTTACAGTGTGTATCATACGATGTCACAGGCTAAGCAACGTTCAGCACGGTCAGTAGTTGGATGGGTGACCTTTAATTTCTCACGACGACTTCCGTGCAAGTCGGAGGGCACGTTAAGCAGTCTGTCCCGAGTGTTGTTTAATTGAATACCGACAGTAGACGCCATTTCCGCGCCCTGAAAATTCTGACATCCAAAAACCAACACTGGGCTAGCTTGGTGGAGTACGGTTTAAACCTCCTCGTCACCCAGGGGAGAATCATGCCCTGCAGTGGGCCCATTACAAAGACACAATGAAGAACATGGATAAAAAAATAAATACGTGTTTTACCTTCTCATCACGAAAGGACCGTTTTGTGCTTAGGTATTTATGCAATTAGAGAAACGTATGATAAAATGATATTGCTTTGAAAACATAATGCATACAGGTTCCATTAAATTTTACATATAGGCTACTGTATTCTAGATCTGAAAAGAGTAACTATAAATTACCGGAAAGGAAAACGTTAAAAAGATGAAAACAGATCAGATATTCATAAAAAGCCACTCAAAATTCTACCAGAAAAAGAAAAATACAACTTTCAAAACTTATGCTACCTACATGAATCAACAAATTTTGATTTATCTGGACATAAAATTTTTGAACCTTAAAAACTACAATAGCTAAACGAGTCCCTCATCAAAATATATGTTGTGTGGTAGGTATACAGAGCTATAAATCAATAGATATATATAAAACTGTTCCGTTACTGACTGAGTGACTGACAGACAACGTACAGCCGTAACTACTGGGCGTAAAGAGCTGAAATTTGGAACAAACATTCTTTAGGGGATGTAGGGGTGCACTAAGGAAGGAATTCCCGAAATTCCCACGGGAACGGGAAATATAGGACTTTTTAGTTTGTATGAAAAATCTTATTCCTTGAGTGTACGGATGTGATACTTGGCATGAAGGTTCTTCAAAGAGTGACTGGTTGTGCTACGACCCATACCAATACTTATGCCAAGTATAACACCCATGCAGGGTGTGATACTTGGTATAAAGGTTCTTTCAGTGGATGTCTGGTTGTATAGTTTCTGAAATTTCTACGAGAAGGGAAGTTAAGCGCATACGAAGTTGCGGGATAAAGCTAGTGAGATATAATTTTGCCTAGATGAATCAGTCATATAATGTTATCAAGAAATTCTAATCAGTTCACATTGAGGACTAAAAAATAAACTTCAGAACTTGGACTTACCGCTCACATGTTGTTGACTTTACGAACGAAATGACCTAGATACCTGCATTATTGGCTTTTATTTAAACCCTTTTCAATAAACTTAATTCAACTAGTTATATTTACATAACAAAGACACTGATACAACACCTTTTGAACCGCTCAGCTACTTCTATTTACTATTATGTAGCGCTCTCAATAAACTAAATTGAACCTTTGTCCGTCTGTATTTCACTCAATTGAGACCCGAGACGTGATTCGATGTGATTTCCATACGATTTGTATTCCGACTCGTATATCATTCAATTATTAAGCGATTTTAATATTTTTTTAAGATTGCCGGATCAATGAGTTGAGCAACTTGATTTATGTTCTGTCGATTTCTATACTGAAGCAGAATTTATATTTTATTTTATTACCAGCGGTTGTCCTGAATCTCCCTTGATGATAAGTAAATATGAGGTCGAAGGTGTCAGCGTATAATTTTAGGAAGGGACTGGCTCTTCATAAAACTTTGAACGAACACATCACTGCTGGAAGATAATGTTTGAAAGTCTCACTAGCCAGGCGAACGTTGAAGGAAACCAAGCAGGGATCGCTCGTTCAGATTAGTCGCCTTTTCCAAGGAGGTAGAATATTATTATCGACGACGTCTAATAAGATGAATTCTCTTCGCAAGTTATTCAGTTGTCATTAGGATCAAATTCCAATGAAAATGTATACATTCTATCAGACGTGACAGTACTTATTCTTGTTAGAGACCTCTAGTAATTCTAATCTTAAGATCCATCAACCACGGCCTTGAAATAAAATCTACAGAATTAAAACCACATTATTCATAAAATTCTACAACAATGTTCCTAACCACTTATATACAAAAAACTCAACATCTTGTAAATCAATGTAACCTTCTTTACGACCAACTAACAAAATTTATGATATCTTATAAACTAGCGGACATTGTAGTCAGATCAAAAGTTTTATTTGACGACCGTACTGAATTACCAACATGTGTTTTAAATCACTGGTTATAAATTTTACAGTCGCTGGTATTAGGTATTTTAGAAGCTCTTTCTTAATATACATATTTAATTGGGCTCTTTGGGATATTATTGTTCTTGACATTTTTTTGTTGAAAGTTTATTTTAATCGGGTAACAGATAGCTTTATTTTTAATTCATTAATTTTCATTTAGGGTTGCCTGAAACAAATAGTAGAACCAGTCAAATAGTCGTTTTGTTTTATTTTTTTTGTTTTAATTAAGTTTTATGGCAATAAAGAGGTATTTTATTATTATTAGAATTTATGCGACAACAATTAAAAAAATGATTTTTCGAAGAAAATCTTATTATTCGAGTACTCTATTTCAGTTTTTTCAGTGTCGTGTTGCACACAACTATAATTTAATGGATCCAAGGAATGTGAACTAAAAATAATTGTTATTTTTGTGTTTCCCATATTTCGGCACCCTTAATAGCGCTTAGTCATCCTGTCGCCCACAAAAAACCTCCAATAAAACCTCTGTCCCTTAACTGACTTTTAAAGTATGCCCGGGCAGAGTAGCAGCTGGCACATTCTGTTTTTCCTTCGCTCCCAGTCCAGCATGGAAGAATGTTAAAACACTCAAACACATTTTACCTACCAAACAGGCTCTACAAATTCTCGATATTCCCAAATATTCGAAATTCCTGATGAAATGCAAATAGTATTAAATTCTGTGGTAGCGCACGAGCACGGCCGTCGTTTGGTGTTAACGAATCACTGTATCCATTTAACCGCGCCAACCACAGTTTTATTCGATAATGCTCAACGATTTACCTGATAATTTCATTCTGTATTGCTGGAGCCAATTCGAAATGAGAGTAGTGATTTCAACCTATATGATCATATTCAAAGGAGGTAGAAAATAAGTAAGCTACTCAGAAAGTATACTTAATGAATTTCAATATTTGTTGTTTGTTATAATTTTCTCCATCACATGATATTGTAATAAAAGTCAAATGCATATATTTTTTCTTCAAAATTAAAGGAAAGCTAATCCTAGAAATGAAAAAAATAAATAAAAAAACAAATGCTACATGCTGATTGAAAAAATAACTGTAGAGCAGAACATGACAATTTAATTTTTTGCTGGGCTGTTTATTTTTTTTTCACAAAACACATTCGTTAATCAAATTTAAATGTTTTTTTTTATCTAACAGCTTTACGGACTTTTACATTTTATCTGCCAAAGAGGTTGTATATAATGTATTTTTTATGCCCCACGTTATGAAACTACACTGTCATGTCAACTACAAAAGAGTTAGAAGAAACGTCAAAATTTACGAGTCATTAGCGTAGCCTAAGTAGGCGTTGTTTTATTGTAAGTTCGTGAATACGCTTTTAACTCACAATTGTGTGAGTTATTGGCCTATTCAATATTACAGGACTAGAACATTACCGTTTTTACCATATCGTAAAATCCATATGTTATTGACCTGAAAAAATATACTAGGATCTGTAAATTACCTTTTGAGTAGTTCTGTTCCATTAGGCACTGCATTGGCATATACTGGAGCCCAGGATTTCTGTACAGCATAGATGTCTCTCTTTGTGAGCCCAGAGAAAGAATTAGGAGTGTCCGGATCACCCCTCCACCAGAGGTAAGTGAGCCAGTTGCCCATTTCTTCCTGAAAAAAAAGACAAACCAAATATTACAAAATGTCTATAACTTGGTTCTGATGTTTTTGACTGTGCATAAGCCGCGTTTAATTTTAATCCCACTTGATGGTGAGTGGCGATGAGGTAGACGGTGAATGCGAGCTTAGGGGGGAACTTACTCTTGGTGACTGGTAGGTCATAGGTAAAGAGAAAATAAAATAAAAATTATTAAATTTAACCTAAAGTTAGAGAATTCGTTACGCAACATATGGTTACATAAGCGTAATGCAATAGATACTTAGTGGGGAGTGGTGTGAGTGTGACGGGAACACTGTTGTGTGCGTGTCAACTAAGGCAGCGCGCCGGGAAAAGTGTAGTAAGGTCTCTCTATTTATTCATAGGGACTTCTGTTCAATAATTATGATCAGAATCGAGTTCAGAGTGGTCTCCTTCAGTATAAAGAATATTGCTGGAACGCATCTGCGCTGTACCGTAGTATTTGGCGGCAGAATTTATATAAAGAGTGGTCGTTAACCAGAAAATCCCTAAGAGGGACGTAGAACCATCGGTCGTCTTCTTCTATCTTCTGTGGTCTGTCTTCGGTGGTCGTGGGGATCAATCATGGGCGCGGGAGCTTTGCAAAACCCTAGACCCTACGTGGCTTATTTGCCGAAACTTTTATGGTAACTTTTAGAATATATTAACTTATTTTCGACAGCTCTGTCTAAGCGTTGCTTGACAAAATTAATTGAAATTGAGGACCATTTCGAGGCGATGGGATAGCACTATTTGTATCAGACGCTACTGGTGACGAGTTCGATCTCAGCACAACACCATTATTTGTCTGCCTGACAAAGTTTTATTATACAGGGTGTCCCGCTAACCCTATATAATACCTTTATGAATCTATTCTAGTACCCATAAGGATTACAGAAAAAATATTAAAGAAAGAAAAATTGGAAATTTATTTTAAATTTTTGTATGACAGCAATAATTGTCATTGTTCAAAGTCGCCCCGGCTCCAGGCAATTTAGATTGTTAATAGTAATTATATATATTTTTATTGAGTTGATTTTGAGTTTCTATATTGAATGAACAATTTGCTATCCAAAACAGACATTTTAAAAGTATTTAATCGAAACTCTTTAAATTCGTCGACATCTTGTTAAAACGATGTCACTGTTATCACAAAATTGTCATTACGGTTGAACTACTATTTTTGTCGTCTTTTATTGCATCGATTTATTCTTTAACTTAATTATTTTAAACCAACATTTTGTAAAAAAAATAGTTATTCTTTATGGTCAGTGTTTTCAATTTGCATAACAATGTTAACTATTTATTTTAGCAATTATGTACATTAACATAATGATATCATTCCCTCTTCTATCGAATATAATATCGATACAGTCCAGTCCATCGATTCAATCAGATGACTTTTGTTATATAGTACATCATTTCTTCAATCAATCATAGCTCAATTCGAAATCCACCCAAATAAACACAAGGTTATCGAATAATTCTCTTATTCCAATTACCAATACTATGTGAAAGTGCATTACATAAAGGTTAGTAGTCTTCATTATTATATAAATATTGCTATCACACATATTTTATTCAATTATTTCGGGCCTTTGGAATTCTGGAATTCTTAGGATGATAATAAGATGTAGCAGATTGTCCGTTCCAAAAACGATACGTGAGATGAAATTAGCAGTAATTTAGAATACAAAACGTATATTTTTACCGTTCCTGCGATCAGAGCGGACAATGTATGAAGCAAAGGCAAAGTCCTTTCGACTTTTTTTTCATACAAAAATTTAAAAAATAAAATGATTTTTTTTTATCTCCGTAAAGGTATTATACAGGGTTGGCGGGACACCCTGTATAATAACAATAATTACCCGAACGATTGGTCTGATTGTCGGGTTTTTTCTGTCGAAAGGCGTGTAGCTGAAAACATACGTAATAATAATAATAGGTATAACATAGTAGGTATTGATAAGATATTTATCTTCCATACAACCTGATGGAAAGTGCGCATGAAGACTGTGGTGGTACACGTCTACCCAAATTTGTTTTAATTGCATTTATTATGCACCGTGTGTGTTAAAAAAAAGTTTAACTAGTACAAGTCCACTGTCCTTTAAATAGTGCTGTTAAAGTGGAATGTTTAGCTGCTTTTGTTGTAACCTATTGTAAGCCAGTTAAGGTTGTATATGTGATTGTTTTTAGTGAATACCCGGTTAATGTGTAAACTTAAATTGGTCTTAGTTCGTTACTGTAATTGTCTACTTGTAAATAGTTTTTAAGGTTTCCTGGAGTTAAGGTTAATAAAATAAGCTTTTCCATGCGGTAGGCCTCTTGCTTTTGTACGATAATCAATCTTTTCAAGTTATGTCGGTGTCCACTTATTACCGTGAGAACGCTCACAGTTACACATAAATATTGTAAAACTTATTAAGTATATAAACTTAAGAAATACAAAGTAGAATACGATTGTTAATAAAAATAGAAGCGTTAATTAATAACAATAAATGTTTACCTTAGTTTTTCTTTTAAACACTAAAAATGCCGTAAGTAGGATAAATATTGAAGACAAGTAAACGAATGGCAACATTTTCGTGTACTGTATTGTATCACACTGCTTGGTGACTGGACTTAAAGTTCATTATGAAATGTTTAAATATTACTTTTACTGTAAATACTGTTATCTGTCACGGGTTCAGCGCAGATACAGAAAGAAAACATAAAATATTATTCTAGTAAATACGCAAGTATGCTTTTGTCTAGTCAGTCTGTTTGCATTTGGTTTTGCACTGTGTAATTCTTACACTTCTCTATATGCAATTATAGGACAATGTCTCTCTTCAGTGAAAGTAGATTTACGAAAGCACACCACATAGCACGAATGGATGGTGGTGTCGAAGAAAGGGGCCGTCCTAGGCGAACGTATGCCAAATTGGCGGCGTACTACAAAATTGTCTAGTTAAAAGTACCCGTAACCGGCGATCATGTATGAAAACGTTAATGAACGTAGAAGAAGTGAAAGAGTTTCGCAAAGGGAGGCTGGCGTGAAGTTATGTTTGTATGTTTGTCTTTCAACAATTTAAAGTATACAAATTGAAAACACAATGACACCGTGACAAACATCACTCCTTGTTGATTCCATACCTGGACTACCTGAATTAAAAAGGCACTGTCATAGCTTGCTTGTGTTATTCCAGCCCAATGAGAGTCTCGTCTATTATTTGTTTGGTGAAAAGTTTACTTCACTCATCATCATGAGGAGCCTTTATAATGGGCCCTCTGCTCTGCTATGAGTCTCACCCCTGGGTGATGAGGAGGTTCAGGCCTTAAACCAAACAACTGGCCCAGTGCTGGTTGGTGCCATCGAAATCTATTGGAACATCTGTCATGACTGCTAAGCAAGGCGTTTAAATTATGAAATTCTTAGGATATCTAGAAATGTTAAATATCAAGTTGGTTAGGTTGTTAGTGTTGCTTGTAGGGCAGTCCTATTCTACATGGGTACCCAACATTGATTCTAAGGAGCCCGTTTAAATCCTCATCAGGAGTTTTTAAAGTCAGAGAAATATTCAATGATGATTATTTTTGTTATACAATTAGGAACTCACAAGACCACATTACATTACAAATTCATCTAAATAAAACACCGCTATATTGTTCGTAGTATTATTACATTTTAAATATGTATTCAAATCGCAGCTGACAGATTTCAAAATACGTTCTAACCTACTTTATTAATACATAACTACAGTTTGAACCAATATTATTTAGAAGCAGCTTATGACACTAATAAAGCTACTATACCTTATATTAACATATATATTACGTAGACTGCGTACCGTCGCTAGCTTGGTTACAATAAAACATTAACCATGTCAATAATTTTGAAGTCGATAGCGATTCGCTTATGAATCATCGACAATTCAGCCATAAACCCCGTGGGATATCATTATTTATTTAGTAGGAACATTATTAGATCAACGAGTTTCCTGAGCGATTTTTATCAAAGCCATAGATAATATTTATCAAAACAATATTTACTTAATGAAAACACGTGATTTTTGCGCGACGAAATATATTTGATTGCATCTCGTGTGACGTATACATACATGTGACTAGTTATTATTTATTAACCTTTATCTGTGCTAGTAAATATTTACGATAATTTATAATAATGATACGTTAATTTTTTATTTCGTGTTCATTTTAACAGGCGTAACAATTTATTTACAATTATCTGCCGGACAACATTGTCAAAAAGAAGAGGTATAGCGATGATTGCTTTTCATGACGTTCAGTACTAAATACATAACACTGCTTCTTATCCTTACCATTATATCTAATTACTAGCTTTATCCCGCAACTTTGTATGCGCTTACCTACCCTTCTCGTGGAAATTTCAGAAACTATACAACCAGACACCCACTGAAAGAACCTTTATACCAAGTATCACACCCATGCACTCAAGGAATAAGATTTTTCATACAAACTAAAAATCATATATTTCCCGTGCCCGTGGGAATTTTGGGATTTTTTTTCGTAGCACAACCAGTCACTGTTTGAAGAACCTTCATGCCAAGTATCACATCCGTACACTCAAGAAATAAGATTTTTCATACATTCTAAAAAGTCCAACCCCTTCCCGTGAGAATTTAGGGAATTCCTTCCATAATACAAACAGACACTTATTGAGGAACCTTTATATCCGTGCACTCATGGGATGGGATTTTTTCATACAAACTAAAACATCATATATTTTCCGTTCCCGTGGGAATTTCGGGAATTCCTTTCATAACACAACCAGACACACATTGAAAAACCTTTGCACCAAGTTTCACATCGGTGCACTCAAGGAATAAGATTTTTCATACAGACTAAAAAGTCCTATATTTCCCGTTCCCGTGGGAATTTCGGGAATTCCTTCCTTAGTGCACCCCTACATCCCCTAAAAAGTGTATGTTCCAAATTTCAGCTCTCTACGCCCAGTAGTTGCGGCTGTACGTTGTCTGTCAGTCACTCAGTACCTCAGTCAGTAACGGAACAGTTTTATATATATTGATTCTTATTTTTTTTTCTAGCTAATGTTCCTTCCTTTTCTAACCTCTCTTAGTCCAAAGTAAGAAACGGAAGCAATAGGTACAGGAATAGAGCAGGTGCATTACAAAATCTTTTGTAATGCTACTACCAAATGACATAGAGTTGAGGAAAAGTACTGAGTTGTAGGTAAATTAAGTACCTATAAATTAAGTACATTTACATTGTACCAATCAAGTTGATCACATTATAACACAGGAATTGTAGACTTAAATGGAGAGCTGACGTCCTGAAATTCAAGTTCCTTGGAACTTAGTTTGGGCTTCGGGCTCTCACGATTTTAAATTTTGTGTACCTTGTTTTTTATATATATTTAACTATGGAAATTGGGAATTGTGCTGAGAAAAAAAGAATTATTCAAAAATTGTTTAAAAAACTGCGTTTTCGTAAGGATCCTATTTTATCCATCTTGAAATATTCATATGTGGAAAGCAGTAGGCGCCATTCATACAACTAAATTATTTGGCTCCAACCTATTGACACGGATACGCTATTCATCTTGCAAATCTACTTACGAACTAGTTCATTATAACAATAGACAAGTATGTGCGAGTACTAGATGCCCAGTAATTAGTAATAGCTATTCAAGTACTCAACCTAGAATATACACCGTGCGTGAATGATGATAGGTACGTTTGTGCTTAGCGATTTTTCATTTCAATGCCAAATACCAATGAAAATATCATCTTGCAAATATAAGTATCTTAATAAAAGCTTTATTTAATTATGCTCAAGCTCAAGATTTATCGGATTTTAATGTAGTATTAAGCAAATAAAACATGAACACTTGCTGATTGAATGTGTCAAAGACCACGTTTAAAGCAAGTTTCATCTAGGTGCGACGGATGCTTTGAACATAAGACTGCTATCTCAGGACCAGTATTTATGACACTAAATAAGAAGTCAATGATTGGTACTTTGCGATGTATGGAACTATAATGTATCGAACAACTCTGCAGTGCGATCACAGAACTTTATCGAATCGTATATTAACGAATGTTTACGAATGCTCGTATAGTATGGAGTCGGTTGCAAGTTTTGAGTAACATTGTAATTTTTTATTTTACAGATATTTATGAGTACAACATGTTTAAAAACATTCAAAATTAACAAGGCACACATTTATTTAAACTGGCCGTGTGGCAATGGATAGATTTCATTTTTTTCTTAAAAACCGTCTCCATACTTTACGAACATTCGTGAACAAACGATTCGATAAAGTTCTGTGCTTAGAAATTACATGCCCAGGTAGACAGGTACTTTCAAGACTTTCAACTTCATATTTTTTTGTTTTATGTTATATTCTATGTTGGCGAAGCTGCAAGGAAAAAATATAGGATTTAAGTTACGGGACAATCGAATATTTTTTATCAGTCGATCTACAATCATATTTTTCATACTTATTTAATCAAAACGTTGTTGTTGTTCATTGATTGAAATCCTGGTTAAAGTGATAGAAGTATTTTTTTTGTATTACTCTTTGTTTCTAGAATACAGTCAAGTTTTCCTAAGCTTTCTTCAAGAATCAAGCACAGATTAGATTTAGACTATTTAAAACCACTCGAAATGAACGTTTCCTCAGAAAAATACGATATATTGTCGTAAACACTGCTGGAACCTCACGTAAAAGAACATCATGTCACAACAATCCAAAGCTCTATAAATGAGTTGCATACACAAAAAGTTCGCCTGTAAGGCGTCCACTGCGAAAAACATACTGGCTATCACTAAGGAGCTTTGCAATATAGTTAAGTGAGCACTATTGAACGTGGACAGAAAAACTCTCTAAACCTGTTTCCACTAATTTTGGTACGTAACCCAAAAAAAGGTATTTATAATAGGTCAAGTTAACAAATGGTACGGTCACTAAGGTTTAATTGATGGGTATACGGTTTCGATTGGACAAAATTGATTTGGCTTAATAACTCTACCACGAGCTCCACTTAATATCTTGCTAATAAGCCTTTTAACCTAACCACAATTATAAAACTTTTAATTGAGGTTCCGAATATAATTTTTACTATAATTTTATTTAGACCATAGGATATTACCATTAAAGTGAGCTTAGACATTCAGTAGGTGACAACTTTTCTGCCATACGGCTGTGTCAGGAAATCGAGCTCTAGCTTTTGATTGCAGATTTATGTCATCATAAATAAAGGTTACTGTTTCGAAAATTGTTTGCTTTATTTTAAAGTTAAATTATTGATACACATGTAACTAATGATATAGATCGCGCCAATTATCTTGTCCCCTCTGCAGTCACGTTTTTTAGTGCCTAGTAAAATTTATTTAGAACAAAAATTACGTTCTATAATTGAAGACTACTAAAAAACATCATGCGATTTGGGCAAAAATCTAATCGCAAGCTATTGTCATGACAATATTCGAATTTCATCTGATATAGTTAATCAGTGATTGTTAAACGTCGACAATGAGGTTTATCTTCCGTGATTGATTCTAAAGGCGATATGACCACCTTTAAAATGATACAAGTTTGTCTTGAATGCCTTAATCGGTATTAAAAAGGAAAATATTATACCAACATTACAGTAAATTGCTACGAACCAGCACAGGTCCAGCTTGGTGGTTTATGGGCCTATACCTCCTTGTCACTTAGGGTAGAGACACACAACAACACAGTAGTTCAGGATACAAGTTATTACAGGAAGGATAGGTATGAACATCTTACGACTCATGCAGTCTGAGCCAATGGCATTTCAGGCAACAGAGAGCATGGTCCTTTTGAGACCACATACCGAAAATTGACTTATTGAAAAGGATGGAATATTTGGAATCGGTAAACTAGGTATGTGATTCAGAGTGTGAATTTTTGTATATCAGCGTCTAATGAGATAGAAGTAGTGAAATGACCATTTAATGAGTTGAGATCGACATTTTTAAGAGAACTATCACTCTTATTTTTACCGATACCCAGAGATCTGAGAAATTTCCAAACTTTAGCTGAAGTCTCAAACGGACTGATTTGACATCAGATACAGAAGTTGCTGAAGCTTTTGAAAAATTCTTTGTAGACATTCCAGTTTCGACCACCAAGACATTAAATTCATCAGTCAAAATTGCACAGTCTTTTCTTGAAAAAAATGTTAATAAGTGCAAAACCACCTTTACTTTCAGGCATGTTACTGAAAGTGAGGTATTGAAAGCTTTTAATAGTATTACAGTTAAAAACACTGCTGATTTGGATGGCATTTCCGTTAAAATCATCCAATCCATCATTGATATTATTACACCTAATTTAGCTAGTATATTTAATAATTGTGTTGATAGTGGTGTGTTTCCTGATTTAATGAAACTTAGTAAAATTATTCCTGTATTTAAAGCTGGAAGCATAACCGACCCCAGTAACTTCAGACCAATCTCTATATTACCAACACTTAGTAAAATTTTTGAAAAGCTTATTTTAAACCAACTAGTGGTACACTTCTACAGCAATAATTTAATGAATCCAAATCAGTTCGGATTCACACGGGGTCGCTCAACAACTGATGCCAGTGTCGAGCTTATCAAACATATATTTGATGCCTGGGAGGAGTCACGTGATGCCTTCGGGGTCTTTTGTGATCTGTCCAAGGCTTTTGACTGTGTTCACTACGATACACTCCTCATGAAGCTACACCACTATGGAATCAATGATAGGGCACTTGATTTTATGAAATCCTATTTATGCAATAGAATGCAAAGAGTTGATATTAATGGAAAGAGATCGTCGGGATCAGCAGTTCATATGGCTCCAGGGCTCGATTCTTGGGCCTTTCTTATTCTTAGTTTATATAAATGATTTGCCATTTGTGGTAAAAGACAAGTGTGAGGTCATATTGTTTGCTGATGATACCTCTTTTCTATTTAAAGTGAGTAGGCAATTGAAGCACTGCTTTGAAGTAAACTGTTGTATTGAAACTGTGGAGAAATGGTTTTCAGCCAATAACCTACTCCTCAATGAAAATAAAACTAAATTTTTAAAATTCTCATTGCCTAATGTCCGGTATGTTGATACTAACTTAATTGTAAAGGGACAAGAATTGAGACCTGTAAATTCAACAGTGTTCCTTGGCATAACCCTAGATGCACAACTACAGTGGGGTCCGCATATAGAAAGGTTGGCGAAGAGACTTAGTTCTGCAGCATATGCCGTCAAAAAGATGCGAAATATCTCTAATGAAGCTACTGCGCGGCTGGTTTATTTTGGTTATTTTCATAGCTTAATGACATACGACATTCTCCTGTGGGGAAATGCTGCCGATATTAAAACCATCTTTGTGCTGCAGAAACGGGCTATTCGCGCAATCTACAAACTTAATTCCAGAGCGACATTAAGAAATAAGTTTAAAGAAATAAATACTCTTACGTTTGCATCACAATATATCTTTGAAAATCTTATATTCGTAAAAAAGAACTTAAACATGTTCCGTAGAAAATGTGACTTGCATAATATTAATACTAGAAATAAGTACAAGCTAGCCGGCTACGATAGTAGACTTCATAAAGTCACTAACTCATTTATGGGTCAATGCATACGTTTTTATAATAAGGTTCCCACAAATATTCAAGACTTACCACTTGATAAATTTAAAGAAACTATTAAACAAAAATTGTGTAATAAAGGCTTTTATACAATATCTGAATATATGGACGATAAAAGTCCTTGGTTGTAAATTGTTTTTCGAAAGTTCTCAATCTCCAACTCCATCTCCAACTCCATCTCCAACACCATCTCCATCTCCCTCTTATCCAAGGCCATCTCCATCTCCTTCCAATCCATACAACAGCAAGAACGTCATGCTCCCTCAGGCGGCATGGCTAGCGGTAGCGTCGGGTGTCGGGTCACCCTCTTCCCTAAAATATGGTTGAGGAGAGTGATGGCTGGTGCTTGCGTTATACTCGTGAACGGGTGCTGCTAGCGGTGCCAGGTCGTTTTGCTGAAGACTTTATGACTATGTTACTTTTTTGAATTTGACTCTGACTTCCCCATCTCCATGTCCACGTCCATGTTTGTGTCCCGTCTCTTTCCACGACTATTCCCATCTCCATCCACATTATCTGTATTATCTCTCACCTCTATCGCTACATCTATCTACTTCTATCTTTACCTCTATATCTATGTCTATGTTTCTGTCTAATATTTGATTGCCTATTGTATAAAATAATAGTAGACTCCAGAAGATCACCAACTCGTTCATGGGTCAATATGTGTACGCTTTTATAATATAATTCCAAAATATTTAAGATTAACCCTTCGATAGATTTAAGGATAAAGTTGTACTATAAGTTATCCGGATGCAAGAAGATTGTTAATTGTTATTGTGTATTTTTAAAAGATGATTGCTGTTGAGTTTCTTGCCACTTCTTCTCAACAGATCGACTTTCCGAAGTGGCGGTAGATTCAGTTCAATTTGTAAATTTTGTGACTTATTTCAAATGTATTCAAATACTTACGAAATAAAGATTCTTTTGACTTTGACTTTGACTTTGAATATGGCGTTGTTGTGCATCCCTACACATCGTGTTGCAGCGACAACTCAAATTTTTATATACCAATGCGTTTTCATCGGTTGGTTTTTTTAAGCTATTGCATAGCTTCTATCGCGGGCCTTGAGCGTGGGGACCGAATCCAGAAATTCCGTAACGAAAAAAACCTACCATCCCCCATTCCGACCGGCACAGCAGTGATATTTTGATTTCATAACTTTACATGCGGGCTTTAATAAACAATCAGTGCCATCTACTAGGAATTTGTGGAACTTCATATTAGATCAAACATTACTGCATTAATAAAATAAATAAATAATTATAATTGCATAAGTTGATAAAAAATGCTATGTAATAGCTTTACCGCGGCAGTCTCCGAGTGCCACACGTCTTTTTTTTTCATTTTGACTTTTGCACGGTTTCTTCTCTTCATCAATTTCTTAATGTCGTCCGTCAACCAAGGAGCAGGAAGATGCTTAATCTTGACTGAGCATAATGGTGCATGGATGTTACCCGTCTCGTGGATGGACGTGTAACACCATAGTCTTCATGCGCACTACGAATCAGTTTTCAATAGACACGTGTTAAAGTCGTCCATTCATTGGTGTGAACATTTGAAGGTACTAAGTCCTCCAAGACATGTTATAAAGTGCGAAGTAATTTATTTTAGGAGGGCTATACATTACTCCTTGAAGCAGTTTTGTTTGGCACAACGTGATTTCCAAGAATAGGTGTTCAACTTCACTAAGAACAAACTAAACTAAGGAAAAAGGAATATGTGCTCTAAGATAAATGGCTACGCCTCCACCAGTACGTTCGGGACGGTCACTTCGTATTAGGCAGAAACCCGGCAGTGCATACGAAGCAGAGGGGAGACATGGTTTAAGCCAAGTTTTCGAAACAAGGATAGCATGTATATCTTTGCTATCAAAAGTTGCCAGCATATCGAGGAAGTGAGCTGGAATTCTTATTCATACTCTGCGCGTTTATCATCATCATCATCATCATCACAACTTCGTGTAATGGGCCCACTGCAGGGCATGAGTCTCTCCTCTGGGTGACGAGGAGGTTTAGGCCATAATCCACCGAGCTGGCCCAGTGCTGGGTGGTGGATGTCAGAATTTTCAGGGTGCCGATATGGCTTCTGACAAACCCTAACGACTACTGTATACAAGTATACAGCACCCGGGACCGACAGCTTAACGTGCCCTCCGAAGCACGGAAGTCGCCGTGAGAAACGAATGGTCGGCGGTCACCCATCTAAGTACCGACCGCGCCGAACGTTGCTTAACCTGTGATATCGTAAGATACACACAGTAACCACGCGCCACGACGACTTCTCTGCGCGTTTATATAAATAAATAAATAGATAAAATCCCAAGCATAGCTTGTGTTATGGGATACCATGTAGCGAACTATAGGGGGTAACCTAGAATATAAATACATAAGTAAAAACACACCCAGACACGGAACTTCTTTTTTTTTTCTTGTTCCGTCCGGGAATCGAACCCACAATCGAACTTTAATATGGACAATATTAAAGTTTTTACGAAAACCTGAAAAATTATTGTCGAGCGCAATATTTAAAGAAGGAGTTATATTGTGGTAGCTACCTGTACTCTGGGATGAAGGTGAGGAACATGAAACATAACAAGGCAAAAAACTTTCATCTTCGCTATCAGAAATATACATAAATAAATAATGCTTAAATAAAATATTAAAATACCTTAAACAATATAACAAAATAACACTAAATAGTAAAACAACAAGCTCTACCTCCGGCTGGATTACTTAAATTAAACATAAATAATTATACTATAAAATAAATAATATAAGATTGTCAATCTGTATTGCAGTCAGTATTAAACGCGATGCATGACAGTTACATACCAAAAACACTAGTAAAAATTATTTTTTCTATTGAACCGTTACAAATTTCAGCCGAAGGATATAAAATAAAATAGTTCGAAGTGAACGCTTTCAGCAAACTTTCAGGACTGCGAAAATGAAAACAATTTGTAAACAAACTTGTTGCTATACCTACGCACAGCACTTAAAGAACTCATAACTGATTCCCTGTAATAAATAAATGAATAATCCATTACGTGTTCAAGACAAAATAGCTTTGTTATCCTATTTTGTATAAACTGTAAGCTTAATAGACAGAAGACATGCAACCGGTCCATTACCCACCTGAGTTAGTATTAATGGATCTTCGGATAGTAAGAAGTTTTGTAGTTGCTGAGTGGATTAGAGAAGGTTTTGCTTGCCTTATTAGTTTTTTAAGCAATTAATGTTTGACAGAAGAGCAGCTGATTGTAAGGGGCGTCCGTGGCTATTTATAGCCTAGTTGTACAGCAGTCCTAGTCGACGATTTATTTTTATGTAACACGATTCAGATATAGAAAAAATCTTTTACTTGCTCTATAGTAGATCTCGAGGATGGATGACAGACTTGATTGATATTGTGAGTGAAATTCCAGCTGGACTCTTTAATTTCATCGTAAAAGAGTAACGAACAGCCATCTATCCACACAAACTTTTAAAAATTATGAATGCCATCAATGCGTATGAGATAGCCGATGCAATAATGAGTTAAGAGTACCTACTTGTGCGAATTCGTTTAACGTGATGTCATCTAATATCTCGAGTAGACGTATACCTCTTGCCGTGCTATGAGTTCCAACGATAGTAACGTAACTAAACAATGGAAACGAGCATTGGTCAGTCAACATGACACTGTCATGTTGCTTCTCACTGTACTCAAAGATGCGTATCTTTGTTTTGACGCAAAATCTCGTACCTTTACACTCACTTTGATTTAAAATAAGGAAGATAACTACAGTCCAAACCAATGTATCTGCTGTAGGAAATGACTCAATGCATTATTTACCTAAGATAACATTCTTAATTCTTGTTTATTAATTTTTGGACTAGTACTACACAGTTACTACCACCACAATTCATTACAAAGTGTATTAATTATTTTACTGGCCGCGTCACACAATCAATACGGATAATAACACACGCGATGAATCGACTGAAGATTAAAATAATACTTACAGGTGTTTTTATTTGCATTTGTTAATAATCAAGCTACTCGGCAAGCAACAGATTAGATAAGTATACAGATAATAAAACTACTGAAGAAGCGACATGTGCGATTTAAGTACCTTTACAGGGTGAC
This sequence comes from Stenoptilia bipunctidactyla, assembly GCA_944452665.1. Taxonomy (NCBI): domain Eukaryota; kingdom Metazoa; phylum Arthropoda; class Insecta; order Lepidoptera; family Pterophoridae; genus Stenoptilia; species Stenoptilia bipunctidactyla. The sequence continues at coordinate 19,523,827 of OX101730.1, forward strand.
TGGTGGGTCATTTTCGATATTCCAGGACACGATAGTTTGAGATCATACATGAAGAGAAAAAATAACAATAAAAAAATATTAATTATTTACTGAGTAAACTTAACCGAAAGTTAAGAGAATTCATTACATAAGCGCATGGTTACATAAGTAAGCAATAGATACTTAGCGGGTGGTGGTGTGCGTATGGCGGAAACACTGCTGTGTGCTTGTTGACTGAAGCAGCGCGTTGGGAAAAGTGCAGTAAGGTCTTTTTAATTATTCATAGGGATTTCTGGTGAAAAATTAAATACCTACTTTTATTACATAATTATGATCAGAATCGAGTTCAGAGTGCGCTCCTTCGGTATCTAAAATTTGTCACCAGTCACCCTGTATAATAAAGCCGCCTATGTTTACACCTTACTAAACCTTACGTCTGTCTATCTGTATGTTCGGAATTACTATTTACCTTTACCTAACCATTACCTTTAACGATTTTTGTCAACGAAGTCGGCAGATTCGATTTCTAAAGGATTCAACTTCAAATACAGCAAAAACTTCAAGATACCGACTGCACCCGGAGTGTTAGTTAGTTTTAGTAGTGTGTAGTTGATTTTTGAACATTAAAGGTTAGTGATTATAGAGGTATCAGCATCCGTAATAGAATCTTTCGATATTCAT